>OY720441.1:269457721-270106686 GCA_963082915.1 Dolichopus griseipennis
TAAGTGTCTTTGAAATTTGGGCCCCATTGGAGTAGTGGATCGGGGACCAGCCACTCAGTTCTTAGGACCTTAAAGCATATTTTCGAAATTAATAAAGATAGTAACTTGAAACAAATGTAGAAGCTTCAAATTTGGCCCAGGGTGTTCTTTACTATTTCTTCCGTGCCCCCCTAATTTGGGATCAATTGGAGTGGTGGTTCAGAACCTCTATATATTTCCTATGTCCTATGTGTCTCCGAAATCTAGACTTAATTGTAGTGGTTCAGCTATGTTCAAAGGTACTTGCTGCATTTATGTAAAATTTATTTTTATATTTAAATGAATTATATGAAAAGGTCTAAATTTGTAATTGTATTTTAGAAATACTATTTATTGCATATTTTGCGTTTATAAGCTTTTCTATTAGGTATATAAACTAACCATTATAAAATAATAGCAATTTTTAAAAATTTGGATTATTAAATATATTATGCTTTGATTATCTTTTTATCACAAAATTTAATAATTAGAATTTTTTCATTTTGTAATTGAATTGGAATAATTGTTTTTTAATATTTTTAAATAGATTAATTAGTAAGAATTTGTAGTATTTTTTAATAGATAGTGTAATTAGAAAATGTTTTTAGTATTATACAGTTAATTTGGTTAGCTATGACTTACGATCAAATTAATAACAGCTTCTATGGTGTTAAAATGACTTATGGATATGTCCTTAAATTTGAACCAAATAGGTGTAGGGTATTTCTAAGTCGGTTGCACCGACTGACTGTTTCTTTACTTGTTTTTTGAGTTATCTTGCCTACGGACGGACGGACGGAAGGACATGGCTGTATCGACTCAGGAGTTCACGCTGATCACAAATATATATACTTTTCCATATCTAGCTCGCTTCCTTTGGGTGGTTACAAACATCATAGCAAAGTTAATATACCCCTTTAAAAGAAAGTAAGCACTTTAATAAACAAAGCAATCAAGATACTCTACAGGTTAAATTGGCGTACTCCGACTGATGAGTTATACAAAAGTATGGGATTCCTTAAGTTAAATGAATTAATAATTTTAGAAAAAGCTAAAACTATTCATAAAATAGAATATGGCGTCACTGAAAGTAAAACGTTTTTACAAAAGAGAAGGAATATTCACAACTACAACACAAGAAATATAGATAAGTTATGTCATGAAAAAACTCGAACTGAATTAGCTAAAAACAGTAATTTTTGTTCTTCAATAAGAATTTACAACTGTCGTCCTGCGAAATTAAAGAAATGTAGTAATATAAGTAGCTTCACATTGAAATTGAAATCTTTATTAAAAAATTATCAGGTTTTATTAAAAAGATTTATAAGTAAAATTATAAATTAGGCTATAATAATAATAGTAATATATATAATTTTTGTATTTATTTTCTATATAAATGTAAATATACTTATTATAATTGCTAAGACTTTTATACCAATTTTAAGTTGGGAGCTAGTCTATTTGTCGACAAAAAAATGTTGAAAAATAAATATCGAAAAAAAATGTTGATAAAAAAATGTCAAATTAAGAAAAATGTTGAAAAATACAATGTGGAAAAAAATAATATTGAAAGACCGGTTGTTGTTGAAAAAAAAAATTTTTACGACATTTTTTTTAAAGTAATATATTTTAGAACTAGTTACACAAATCAGCTTTTATTATTCATAATTTGCGCAAGTTTGGGAGCCACAACCCCCACTATTATTAGCGCTTTGTTGTTGATATATATATACGTAATATAAATAATTAAAAGGAATTTAAGTGTTGGATTCAAATTAAGTATATTCGCTTTTCCAGAATATTTATATTCGAATATATGTGAGATTCTGATTTAGAAGGGATTTTAGAGTTGGTTACAAAATCAGGATTTCAATAATTTGTTTAGCGGGGGTTTGAGGGCGGCAGCCGCCACTATTTTAGGTTAATTGTTGTTAAAATATATAAATAAAAAAAATAATTAACAGGGATTCTCAATCTCTAATGGTTACAAATTCAGCGTTATACACTTTTTCCAGAATATTTATAAATATCTACGATATTCTGAAAATTTATATATAATATAAATATTTTATAAATATATTATTTTTTTAGAATATTTATATATAATATGCATACGTGAGATTCTCAATTAGGATTTAGGAGAGATTTTATAGTCAGATCCAAAAAGAGTATAGCCATCTTTTCCAGACTATTTATATATATATAAATTTTTTTTATATATAAATTTTTTAAAACTTATTAAGATTTTCTTTCATTAGTTTTAAAAACAACACAGTTCCTAATTTTCATAATAAAAAAATTTATTTAATCAATTATCTATCTATATATTATATAAAAGCAAACTTTATTTTTTTGTTTGTTTGTTTGTTTGTTTGTTCGTTTGTTTGTTTGTTTGTATATAGCGAATAGACTCCTAAACTGCCCAGCCGATTTTCATGAAAATTTGTATATAGAGGTTTTTGGTTACGAAAATAAATCGTGGCCCAAAAATTTTGCTCTAACGGACCGCCACGTTGGGGCTGTGGTGCAAGTATTTAAACTTCTTTCTTCTAAAATTAAAACGGTATGACCGATTGACTTCAAATTTTGTAAACGTGATGCTCTTTGAGAATTGAGTAGACATTATTAACAGTTTTGGAATTTGTTAACCCATGTCGGGCCGACGGGTGGTAAAAAAAAATTTTAGGTTCAAATTTTGTCCGATTTTACGAAATTCTGCTTTGGCTTAAAAGAAAGCCCCAAAAGAAATATTTTTGAGTTGCATTAATCCATTGCGGCCCAACAGCTTTTTATAGGTTTTTTCAATACTTTACTCTTAATTCGAAACGGTTTGACCTATTGACTCCAAATTTTGTATACGTGAGGCTCCTTGAGAATTGAGTTGACACTATTAACAGTTTTAGAATTTGTTGACCCATGTCGGGCAAACGGGTGGTTAAAAAAAAATTTTGATCACAAATTTTGTCCGATTTTACGAAATTCTGCTTTGGCTAAAAAGAAAGTCCAATAAAAATATTTTGTTGAGTTCCATTAACCCATTGCGACCCAACGCCAACGACAAAAGCGGTTGGCTTTTTATAGGTTTTTTCAATACTTTACTCTAAATTCGAAACAGTTTGACTAATACACTTCAAATTTTGTATACGTGATGCTCCTTGAGAATTGAGTTGACACTATTAAAAGTTTTGGAATTTGTTAACCCGTGTCGGGCCGATGGTTGGTCAAACAAAATTTTGGGTCCAAATTTTGTCCGATTATATGAAATTCTACTTTGGCTAAAAAAAAAAGCCCACAAAAAAATTTTATTGAGTTCCATTATCCCATTGGGGCCCAACTTAACTCTAAATTAAAAACGGCTTTACCGATTTTCTTCAAATTTTGTATATGTGTTCCGTTTTGAGAATGAAATTAACTCTTTTAACAGACTTGCGATTGGTTAACCCATGCTGGCCCGACGATTGACAAAAAAAAGATTTGGAAGCAAATAATGTCCAATTTTGCGCAATACTGCTCTGCCCAAAGAGAAGTCTAGTTCCGTTAACCCAATGGTGCACAGTGGCTTATAATAGATTTTTGCGTTAGTTAACTCTAAATTAGAAACGATTTGACCGGTTGACCTCAAATTTTATATGTGTGAAGCAACTTGAAAATGGAGTTGAGTCTGTTAACAGTTGGTCTTACGATTGGTTACAAAAAATTTTTTGGAAGTAAATTACGTCAAATTTTGGAAAGTAGTTTGTACTGCTTTGAATTACAGAAAGTTTCAAAAATTACTAGAATAATCCTAGAAAAATCGTTTTAAAAAGATTGCTTTCATACATTTTAAAATTTACATGTGTAAGCCGTGTGTAATTTTTTTGTTAACTTTTTGCAGTAACATCAACTTCAATTAAACCTCCATTGAGAGGCGCAGCAATGCGCACCGGATATTAGCTAGTCTAATATATTGACTCAAAACGGTTTGACCGATTGACTTGCACTTTTGTACGAATGTTCCTCGTAGCAACCGGAATTAGTTTTATAAATTTAGTTCGAATAAATTAACCCATTTCGGCCTGGCGGGCTTCCAAAAAATTTTGTGTTTCCGATTTGTGTCCAATTTTATAATGTGATTTTGCAGTCGAAGAGAGAGGCTGGCACAAATTTTTGTTGAATTCAGCTAACCCGTTTGAGCACGAGGGCCCAATGAAGCTTTTTCAATGTATTTAATGTCGAGTCAAAACGGTTTGACCGATTCACTTGAAATTTTGCACAAATGTTCCTTTTAGCAACCGGAATTAGTTGTATAAATTTGGTTGGAATAAATTTACCCATTTCGGCCTGGCGGGCTTCCAAAAAATTTTGTGTTTCCGATTTGTGTCCAATTTTACAGGGTTGTTTTGCAGTCGAAAAGAGAGGCTAACACAAATTTTTATTGAGCTCGGTTAACCCGTTTGGGCACGACGGTGCAATGAAGGTTTTTCAATGTTTATGATGTCGAGTCAAAACGGTTTGACCGATTGACTTGAAATTTTGCAGAAATATTCCCCTTACTAACCGGAATTTGTTGTATAAATTTGATTGGAATAAATTAACCCATTTGGGCCTGGCAGGCTTTCAAAAAATTTTGTGTTTCTGATTGGTGCCCAATTTTACAGGTTGATTTTGCAGTCTAAAAGAGAGGCTGCAAAAAGTTTTACTTAAGTTCGATTAACCCGTTTTTCACGACGTGGAAACTTGATTGAAAATTTTGTACCAGCATTTTAATTATAAAAACCCACAGGGTTAATTTGGTTTTGACCTGCTTGCGCGTTTTGAACAAAGATTCAATGAAATTTTCAAATTTTTGGTATTAACGCAAGTTAATCTTTATTCCAAAAGCTCACTTAATTAATAA
Organism: Dolichopus griseipennis; assembly: GCA_963082915.1. Taxonomy (NCBI): domain Eukaryota; kingdom Metazoa; phylum Arthropoda; class Insecta; order Diptera; family Dolichopodidae; genus Dolichopus; species Dolichopus griseipennis. The sequence continues at coordinate 269,462,616 of OY720441.1, forward strand.
GATAAATTTTTTTGGTCTCCTTAAATAGTCTCAAATAGTGCAAAAGCTAAATTAGATAATTTTAATAATAATAAAAATTTAATGATTTTTTGACAAATTATACCAAATTGCTGTTCCATCGTACACGAGAATTAAAAAAGGATAAAAGCTATCAGTACCTTTGGATCAGGAGCTCGAAAATATACATACGTAAACTGGATGGTGATAACAGGCTAGAAATTAGTTGTTTTGATGATTTATAAAGTTTTTATCGTTGTTCTTATTATAGTTTAACTTTTAAATTTTTTAATTTTTGCTTTCTACACGGTCTTCAAAACAACTAACTGAAATTTTTATTACTAGTATGTATATGCCGTTTCAGCGTTATTATCATTAATTAAAAAAAGTTTTATAAATTAAAAAAATAAGCTTAAGCTATTAAGCTGAATATTTTTAATTAGATATGAGAAGTTTTTTAAATATCAGTTAAGTTTAAATTTCAAATTAAAACAGTAATAAGCTTAAGATATTGTGCTTACTGTTCTTAATTAATATGAAAAGTTTTTAAAGTTTGCTTTAAATACAAAATTAATATTATCAAAGTTTAAGCTTGATTTTATATTTCCGAGAAAATTGAAAAACAATAAGCTTAAAAAAAAAATAAGCTTAAGCTATTGAGCTGAATATTTTTAATTAGATATGAAAAGTCTTTAAATTTGGCTTATACTTAATATTATCAAAGTTTAAGCTTGATTTAATGTTTACGTGAAAAATTTTAAAAATTTAAAGCTGATAAAGCTCGTCCGTTATGTTTGAAAATTAAGCTTCCAACTGCCATTTTAAAGTTGAAAAGCTTAAAAAATCGATGAAAATTTTTTGTTTGATTATGAACTTAACTGAAAAAGTTTTGAAAAAAATGAAACAAATAAACGTTTGAAATTATATTGTTAATTTTTTTTTTTTTTTTTGACTTGAACTTGATCACGTTTTCTTTAAGTTTAAGCTTGATATAATATTTCTGTGAAAATAGAAAAAAAGTTTAATAGGTTTTGAGTTGAATATTCTTGATTAGATATGAAAAGTTTTATAGTTTTGTTGTAACAAAGTTAATATACAAAATTAATATCAATGTTAAAATTAAAATTGAAAGACACTTTTAATGTGTGTATAATATTTTTTTATTTTATTTAAACATTTTTAAATTGTGATTTTTTATTAAGCTAACAAAAATTTGATTTTTTTTTTTATTTTGTTTTTTTTACAACTATTGCTCAATGGCATAATGCCTCCAAGCATATGTGTTTATATTATCTTCAGTTACATATCTTTTATTATCTAATGAACTTAAAGCTACTTTATTTAAATTTTGTGTATAAATAGTATGTAAATATGATCTAAATATTTTCATTTCCTTAAAACAAGTTTCATTTTTTAAAAAATGAAACTTGTTTTAAGGAAATGAAAATATTTAGATCATATTTACATACTATTTATAATATTTTCATTTCCTTAAAACAAGTTTCATTTTTTAAAAAATGAAACTTGTTTTAAGGAAATGAAAATATTTAGATCATATTTACATACTATTTATACACAAAATTTAAATAAAGTAGCTTTAAGTTCATTAGATAATAAAAGATATGTAACTGAAGATAATATAAACACATATGCTTGGGGGCATTATGCCATTGAGCAATAGTTGTAAAAAAAACAAAATAAAAAAAAAAATCAAATTTTTGTTAGCTTAATAAAAAATCACAATTTAAAAATGTTTAAATAAAATAAAAAAATATTATGCACACATTAAAAGTGTCTTTCAATTTTTATAATTATCTAACGTTAAAGAATTGACAACATATTTCTTTATTCCTTTAGCTTTTTTAATAAATAGTTTTATTTTCATATGTTTGAAGGAAATACATTTTAGATTTTAATCCAATAAATTCAGAAACAATTTTTCCATTAAATTCATCTTTAAAAAGACCTAGAACTTTTTTATTCATTAGAGAAAAATTAAATAAATTGTCAGATGGATAATCTGATATATCAAAAAGTTTTGATATTTCATTATATATCTCAGCGTAAAAATCATCTGCCTGTATAGTAAAAATGAAACTGTCAGTGTCTGTATAATTTAAAAAAACCTTACTACCATATTTAGGTCTAATATAATCATAATGAAAGTCATACATAATAATTTTAGATTGTTCGAGAACCGTAAATCCCAAATATATAGGTTTGTCATAACATATATTTGAATGATTAGGCTGAATGGCTATCAAGTTTTCAGTATATCTAGAGTGACTATGATAATTTGGTTTTGCTATTAACGCTCGAGCACCTAAATGTGTTCCTCGACTTTCCCAAGAGGTAGCTATTTTGACAATTTTTCTTTTATCTACATTTTCCATTATTTTACCAAAAACATCATTATTCATTAATATAAAATAATTTTTTTCAAAAGCATTTTTAGCCATTGACCTGTGTGCGTTATTTAAATCAATATATTTTTTTAACCAATTGCTTTGTGTGAATTTTAGTACTCTATAAATTTTTTTGAGAACCAAGCCGTTTCGAAGACACTGTTTTAGGTTTCGATAATGGATAATATATTTGCGTTTGTTTGTTAAGTCAACTAACAGTTTAGGAATTTTACCTTTCGGTGGAACTTTGTTTTCAGCACAAAAAGGAAAATCATTGTGCAAATCATGTAAATGTTGAGGGTAATCTAAATCCACTTCTAAAACGTAACCAGTTTGCGAATCATCGGCTACTGAAAGCACATCAATATTTTCAGAAGTATCAACCCACTGAAAATCTTTATGAGGTAAATATTGGATCATTGCCCATCCATATAAATTGTTGGCATCTTCATATACTATATATTTGGAAGGTTCGTTTTTTTTATAAGATTCCCCCATAAATTTATTATTTGCCACTGAATGTCTAAGTGAGCACTGACTAATTCCCCCACGTATCCCTTTTTTTAAAAAATTATACATATCAACATCACTTAACAACCCTAATTTCATATCAGTGCATTTTAACATAGCCGCACATGACAAACCTGGTGTAGTGTAAAAATTTGCAGGATCTAAAAAATAGATTTTGGAGCATATTTTTCGAAAGTTTTCAAAAACATCAGCCAAGATAAGTACATCTGTTTAAAGGTAAAGTTTAAGATAGTCCCATAAATTTTGACATTTAAACGTAGGAATGGTCTATAATTCTATTATTAAAATCTAAATTCTTAGCACATATGGGACACGTTTCTTGAACCAATTGTTGTAGCTGCTCATCCAGTGTTAGCGGATTTATCGGTTTTGAACTCATAAAGAAGGTTGAATATAATTCACTGCATGTTTCTGCCAATGGTTGGATAAATTCCTTAGCACAGTTAGCTCCAACAAATTCTTTGAAACAGCTTAGACCATCATCAAAAGAACATTTAATGTAGTAAGAAAAAGCTACTGTAACATGTTGATGAATGTTTGTTGTTGAAGACATCGTGGAATCAGAATTGCATGTTGCAATAGGTTGTAAAATACTCTCAGCGTCAGCATAAATAACAAAAGGTGTTTTCAATTGTTGTTGATAATTCTTAAACTCCAGTGTATTTTTTTCAACAGACGGAAGCTTTGTAACTACTTTATTGCATTCGGGTTTGTGTAAGTCACGTTGTTGTAATGTATGAAAATGTTGCAAGCACATATTGCAAATATAAATTTGATGAGTATTCCTTGTTACAGACCGACTTATCAATCTTGATAAATGTTTTATGTAAACAAAATGAAATTTTTCATCCCTTTCCAAAAGCAATAAATTGACATGAAACTTTTTTTCACATTTTTCAAATAAAATGGCCCTACAACCTCATATTTCTTGTTCATGACTTCCCATCCAAACAAATTTATGCTTATGTCATTATTAAGTTTTTCGAAAAAATTTAGTTCAGACAATTTAGTTGGAAATTGCATATTACCAAAATTAAGTTGTAAAACATCGCCAAACTCACGCTTGACTATGGGTTGAGAAATGTCACTAATTTTGTATGAAGATTTTCGTTTTGCATTTTCAGCGCAAGTTTGTATGGCCGATACTAAACTCCACTTAAAACAGAAGTTATCATTATTGTGGATATTAATGCAGGCTTTTTTATCTTCTATGTTTGTTAGTAACTTAATATAACTAGACACGTGGATTGGTTCATATTTATTAATATTTATTTCCACGTGTAAAATTCTAATCAACGCCCAGCCACTATCCTTTTCTTGGAAGTCTTCTGCTTGTTGTTGAATAACGTCTTTAGCATTTCCAAAAAAATCATTAAGATCGTCTGCCTGTGTAATGCTTAACATTCGAGTTTGAAAAGATTTGATTGATATATTTTAAAACTCTTCTTCTGTTGGATTTATATATTCACCGAAAAGTTCAAGAAATGCCTTAATGATATTGTGCTTTTTTAGTGATTTTCTCAACAATTCAATGATATCGGCTTGAGCCTTTTCTAAAAAGTGTGATGGGTTTAATATGCCTTCATCATCATTATCTCGGTCTGTGAAGGTCCGTTAATAGTTTTAAAAATTTACTGCTCTATAGTATATCTAGGTATCCCCACTTTTGTTTATGAAATCAGAGTTATAAATAAAAGGCTAGGTTATTAGTTTTTTTATTATAATAAAGAACAAAGTGAATAGCAACAACAACAACAACAGTGGTAGTAGAAAAGCTATAGTTGATTTACAATTTGTTATTGGAAATAACAAACAATATTTTTTGAAAGAATTTTCTTTGATAACTGATGGATCTCTAATACCAGTGTTTTTTATATTTAAAGCACCGTACTCATTTGAAGAGTTAAATAGTGTTTAACATCACAAAATGAGTACAACAAAAAGAACATTAATAACATGGATTGGAATGATGGCTTTATAGAGTATTTAAAAGTTAAAAATTTCTTTGAGAAACATTTAACAACTGTATTTGATGTTTTTTATGTAAAAGGTCTTAAAAAAAAGCAATTTTTAGACACCTTTATTTCAAATTCAGTAAAAGTTATCAATAGATAACAAAATTCCATCTCTACAGAAACTAAGAAATTACATCACCATTTGCCCTCACCATCATAATACAGAAAATTTGTTGCAAAGATGTGCTGTAAAAAATTGTATAAACTTGTACATGTATTTAATAAAAGATAATAATAATTGGCTTTAAAAAATATTTGTTTTATTTATTGTTGCACAATATATTTTTTCAAACATAAACAATGGTATTTCATAAAATAGTCTAGAATAATTACACTGTAAATTCATAGGAATATAAAAATCTTCTTGTTCCAATTTCAGTTTATTCCTTTCAATACATCTGTCAAAATACTTTAATACATATTCCCGCACATTTAATTCAGCTCCATTGTTATATGACATCACTGCTTGTATAAAGTCCAACATAAGGCAAAAGCCTGTACTCATCTAGTTCCAATGTTAGTTTTTTAGTTTGTACTGTATGATTGAATTTGAGTGGAAATTTATTTGAATTTAATTTAGGTTGGATGTTTGTAAAATCTACATAAAAAGCATGCCACTGCAAATAATTCATCTCGCTAACGACTTTGCGATGACATTGGAAAATTATTGTTTCAACATTAAATCCAATTTGTATTTTTATTGTTTGTTTTTTATCCAAATAGTAAATATAGCTTAATAAAAGATTTTTTTGTTGTGCTTCGTCGTTATCGTTGTTGACATCGTTGTTTATTTGTTTTTCGATAAATACTTCAGCATTTGATGTTGGCTCCATGTTTTTTTTAAACTGTTAAAGTTTAATAACTCGAAAGTTTTGTATTTATAGTTTTTATCGTATACATTTTTTGAAAATTTTCCGAAACATTATTTGTATTTTTTTATCGTTTTTGGGTGGGGATGACATTGTGTTGAATAAATTAATAAAATTTTTCATGCTCTTGCATTTACATCGCATCCATAAATATACACAACAATATTGTCCACAGACTGATGTACGGTCACTTTGTAAACGCTTATTATTGAAAATAAAACATTTTGATTGGTTTTGTAGAAATTTCACAATCTCATTGTGGAATGGTGGATTTCCAAATGAATCAAAATATTCTATACAGCCTTCAACTGGCACGAAAATTGCTAACCAATGTGTTCCTTTTTCGGTAGAAGTGTCGGTGTTTATTACTAAAATACGGGTTTTGAAATATTTTTCGGTATTTGATCAAGAGCAAAAACACCTTTAAACAATTTACTTGTGACACTATTACATTTCAGCGTTTTCGTTATCTGAAGTGTATTCATTTTTTTGTAAACGAGAAATATCAATTAGCTGAGTATTTCCACTTATGTATGCCGTTAAAAATTCAACTTTAAGTTTACCATTTGTGAACACTATATCAAATTTTTCAAGCAAATTTATTAAATTATTAGTTGTTTTTTCATTGTCCATATGTCCAAAGGAGTAATTCTTGATGTCTGTTCTTTTTAAATCTTTGGTTGGGAATTTATACTTTAATTCCTTTCCAATAGTTTTACATTTTTCTTTTATTCCAGCCACAGCAAGGTTTTTAACAAATATTGTATTGTTGTCGTCCGTACAGAATGATAAATCTACTAGAGCGTATGCCATTTTCAAATGAATAAAGATGCTCCACTAAGCTTCCTTTTATATGTTTACGTAGACGTTGCGATTTTTATCAATTTCGATACTGGCATCTAATTTTGCAAACACAATACATGTTAATGTTGAAGTTAATGGAGTCTTGCTTCAATCTTTACTACTCCCTGGTTTAATAAACTTTGACATGTATTAGTTCCAGAACCATTTGGTGATAAATCAAAAGCTAGTGTTGTATAACCTTTTGAAAATAGTTCTTTTGAAATTTGATGGCCTTTATCAGAATGATGTATACCTGTTCCGCTGAATAATGTTAAATATGCACGAGAATTGCAATTGTTATTCGATGTAAAACTGGTTTCAATTGCAGAGTTTGGTGTAGGCACTCCATTCACATATAATTGAAATTGTGCGAGATTTTGATAATAGAAATGATATGGATTTTTTTATATTTTACCATTAAAATTTTTATTATTAACCATACAAAATAAAAGAACTTTTGGTATTTGCCCTATAAATATATTATTCAATTATATGTTGGATGTGTTGGCTGGAATTGTAAATGTTTTGATTTCACTTCTCGTATAAAAATATTTTGCGTTAGCCTTTTCCAAAACAGTATTATGTGCTATAAATATGCTAGGATTAATTGTTAAATGTTTCATGTATAATGTAGCTTCAAGAATTTTTCAATAGCTTTTGTCTGAATCATTGAAAAATTGAAAATAATCTTGTTTTTCTAATGCCAAAGCAATTCGAATGTCAACGTTATTAAAAAGTAATTTGGAAGTGTTGCAAAAATCTACATGTAATTTTCCCATTAATTCTACTATTGTAGAATTATTGTATAATTTTTGCTTTGATTTAGAACCAGAATTGTTAAAATTATTTACATTTGGTTTATCCAATTCCCAACCAGATGCTTCCAGATGTGTTTGACTGGAATCTGTACCATAATTTAGTAAAGTAGTTAAGTATGCTTTATAATGGTATAATGAGTCTACCGGAGTGATGTTTTTTCCATTTAGAGTTACATTACATTGTTTAATTAAAGAGTGTAATAAATTATTTACAACACTGGGCTGCGGGAATTTTAAATTTGATGTAGGTTGACGATAAATCTCGATATGTATCTCCATTTCCAAGCGAAACAAATTCAATAGTTGATGGTGACGCCTCTAAAAAAGCTAAAGGATTGTATGCTACCTCTTCTGAACGCAATATGCTTGTTTGTACTGGTAATGATGCAAAAAGATCAAGTTCAGATTTCATACACTCCATATTTAATTGAATATATCAGAGGTTTTATTTTGCTTTTTTCGTCGCTTCGACTTTAAATGTGTCTTTTTAGAAATTGCTCGTCGTTTTATACTGCTTCGTCTTTTTATGGCTTTTCGCCTACCGAATATATTTCCAAAACCACGACTTCTTTGAAAAGCTGGATAAAATTGTAATAGAGGTCCAATATCGTTGATTCCTCCACCTACTTGAGAGGAAGAATACCTCACGGAAGCTCTTTCCATGTTTGATATGATATCATATTTGAGTAGTAGTATTTATATGCAGTACAATTTTTGTTGGATAGTAACTGGAAACAAAATTTATTCCATTGCCGTATTGGTTGCAAATTTTAATCGCTATCGTTTCAAAACAATTTTTTTCTATATGTATGTATTGGGCATTTTCAAATTCAATATTTGTAGGTATTCTGCAATTTTCTACATTGATAGCTCTTAATGTACGTACTTTGCTACTTCCAAAAACAGATGATTGAACTATATCTGAATATATCATCACCATTCCATTCATTTCGTCTTTATTATTAGCAATAGCTAATTTAAATAGTTCAGGTAATTTTGTTTTGAAATTTTTTATATTTTGTTTCTGTCGAAATAATTCGTTTAGCAATGTTTTTATATTATAACTGTGATTAATTTTTATAAAGAAGCTGTCTTCATCAAAAGTCTGTGATATTCGAATTAAACCTTTTTTGTTTTGATCTGCTACTTTTTGAAAAGTTACATTATTATAATTTTTAGTATTAGAGATATATGTCAAAACTTCATTAAAAAATTCTTTGAAAACTCGGTTTCGAGTAAATCCCGAATTAAGAGTTATATTTTTAATAAGTGTTGGCAAAAAATTAAATTTCCAATCATCCAAATGTAATTCCGAATCGTCATATGAATAATATGTGTAACCTATAGATTTGGTTACTTTAATTTTTTCAAGAGGTTTTTCAATGTTTCTTACATAAACATTATACTCTTACATATATAAATAAGAGCACAATTCTCCTTGTTAAATTTTTTCGTTTGTAGGAAATCGTTCAGATAAACTTCTGAAAGACCTACTTTCCAGTTTCCGTTTCTTAAACCAAAGTGAATAGGCAATTTATTTTCGAATGAAGCTAAAGTGTTGTCTGGAAAAAGTTTTATATTATCATTACTAAACAATGTTACATAGAAGTCATCTTGACTACCCATCTTTGTTAACTTCTTTTAAGACATAAAATGTTGCACTATTTATATGTTGTCCATTCCGATGTTGATGAAGTTCTTAGTTTTGGACTTCTTAGTAAAGGTTTTAATATTCGTTTTTTTTTGTTTCAGGAAACTTTGAAAGTATAGTTGAGGAAATTGAACTACCGGCCGATCTTGGTGTCTTCTTTTTTCCAGGAGATGGTACAACAACGATAATTACATCAACGCTTGGTGTTTCAAACGGCGCCGTGAAATAAAGCCATACGAAATAAAGCCATAAAATGACATTATGGCTTTATTTCGCATTCAAATGCGAAATAAAGCCATATCGCCAATTTTTTCGCGTATGGCTTTAATTCGCATTCAATTGCGAAATAAAGCCATATGGCTTTATTTCGCATTTAAAAATGTAATTTTATTTGTGAAAATAGAAGCAATTTAATTTTCCAAACTTTTTATACCCGTATGACTATATAGCCAAAGCGTATAATAAATTTGCCATTACGTTTGTGACGCAGAGAAGGAGGGGGGGTAGATATAGACTCAAGTGCATGGATCGGATCAGAATCGAAAAAAAAATAGATTTAGCTATGTATGTCCGTCCGTCCGTCCGTCTGTCCGTCTGTCCGTCTGTCCGTCTGTCCGTCTGTCCGTCTGTCCGTCTGTCCGTCTGTCCGTCTGTCCGTCTGTCCGTCTGTCCGTCTGTCCGTCTGTCCGTCTGTCCGTCCGTCCGTCCGTCCGCACGATAACTCAAAAACTAAAGGAGCTAGGATCTTGAAATTTTCGCAAATTAGTTTTTTTGCAATAGCCGTCATCGCTATTTAAATCCAGCCATTTTGGTCCATGGGTTCGGGTAGCTGCCATACAACTTCCTTTTTTATATGAGTATTTCTCTGTACCTATTGCAGCTACGTGTCTGAAATTTTGGCAAAAGTAGTTTAGTTTTATGGCCAAAGTTTCTGCAAAATATGGTTGGTCTACTGCAAAGGGTTCGAGTAGCTGCCATACAACTCTTATTTTATATGAGCATTACTCTATACCTAATGAAGTTGGGTGTCTGAAATTTTGCCAAAAATAGCTAAGTGTAATAGCCAAAGTTACTGCAAAATTTGGTTGCTCTACTGCCAAGAGTTCGAGTAGCTGCCATACAACTCCTTCTTTTATAAGAGCATTACACTACACCTAATAAATCTGATATGTTTGAAATTTTGCCAAAAGTAATTAATGTTTATAATAATAATGATATAATGTTTATATAACGGTCATACGGGTATCCCAGAGTTGACACAGTCTACTCTACTACACTCTTCCTCGTTTAATTATAGTGTTGGATTCAAAATCTAGTTTCAATAATTGAGTTAGTGGGGGTTCGGGGGCGGCAGCCCCCGTAATGAAAATATAATATTATTTAACATGTTTTATTAGAGTGTATTAAAAAAAAATAGGAACTTATTAATTTTTTTGAATGAATTAGGTATCCGAATTCTTATACCATTCTTTTCATTTTAGTGTTGGATTCAAAATCTAGCTTCAATAATTGAGTTAGCGGGGTTTCGGGGGCGGCAGCCCCCGTAATGAAAATATAATATTATTTAACATGTTTTATTGCAGTGTATTAAAAAAAATTAGGAACTTATTAATTTTTTGAATGAATTAGGTATCCGAATTCTTATACCATTCTTTTCATTTTAGTGTTGGATTCAAAATCCAACTTCAATAATTCAGTTAGCGGGGGGGTAATGAAAATATAATATTATTTAACATGTTTTATTGCAGTGTATTAAAAAAAATTAGGAACTTATTAATTTTTTGTATGAAATAGGTATGCCGAATTAGAAGGTATGCCGATGAAAAGGGTTCCAATTTTATAAAATTAAATTATTTAGGCCCCCAGCAATTTTTCTAAGCCCCATATCTCCCAAACGGATGAGAATAGACCCTACCTCTAGAAGCATTTTTTGTTTGTTTTGAACCCTAGAATAACCCCTAGTTCTATGGCAGGTTATTAGCGAAACACCCTGTATTTATCATTTATAACTGCACTTAATTATCAATTTCTATTTTTTTTTTACTTTGTTTACTATTAAACTAGAATTTGTATCAATTTTACTATATGGCTTTATGCGAAATAAAGCCATAATGTCATTTTACGGCTTTATTTCGTATGGCTTTATTTCGCGCCACCGTTTCAAACATTTGATAATCAGAACTTTGAGATGGTCTTTGTACTAGTTTTTCGTCTTTCAACATTTCAGTTTGAGCTAATTTTCTAAATTAATTTTCATCATCTAAATCGATATCCATATCTGAATACTCTTTTTTAGGATCATTTTCAAACACTTCATCAGTAACTAATGGTACAAAATTAGTCTGTGTTGATGTTGATTTGTATTTAGGTAATTCATTTTCTGTATATGCATTTCGTTTAGAAAAGAATTTTGTTTGAGTACCTGTATCAAATGAAAGATTATTAGCCTTTTCTGGTAATTTGTTTGCGTGTCTTTTGTTAATTCCATATTTGAGGAGATTTTGAGGATATAATTACCATTTTTGCAATGGTTTTAAGTTTTTATTATATAAAACTTTTTTCATTTTATGTTTTTTTAATTTAGCTTTTTGTGCCGATGATATTTTATTATTACCGTTTAATATATTGATTGAAATTTCTGCAATAGTTTTTATAATATTGTCATCAAAATATTTTAGAATATTTTTACGAAATTTCTTGTTGTTGCACTTTCCTAGGTACGTACTCACATACCTCTTTATTTGCAGAATCTAACATTAAGTCATCTAGAACAATTAAAGTAGGTTTATTTTCATTACCACTAAATTCTTTTGGGATACTGGTATAAAAGTCTAGATAAGGAAAAGTTAGATTTTTTGGAATAGCAGAAATTACTGGGTTACACCATTTTATTGTTTCAATTTTCGGAGAAATCAATCTATCAATATTTTCAATTAAATTACACACAAATGTTGTTTTCCCACATCCAGATGGTCCCGCTATCATCATTGTAAATGGATGAATAAAATTAATCATTTTTGGTCTGTGTCTGATAAGAAACTGAATTTAAAATACAATTTAGAGATCATATAAAAGCAGCGAACATATTCTTAGTACTGTCATTTTGAATTATGAAACTGGAGGAGTTCTTAAATATTTATTCCTCCGTCTTATTAGATGATCATAAGAAACTAATATTACATCTATATAAGCACATTAAAAACTTTTCTGGAGAAAATAAATTCACTTCAATTTATGGTACTCATTTTACTCTTTGTCCGTGGGCATATGATAATTCTACTTCTGGACCGGACACATGTGAATGTCACACAATAGAAAATTATAGAATCACTTTAGAAAATTTAATTAAATGGTACGAGAATAATGTCGAGGCTACAAGTTGTGTAGAAATTCGTAGAGGCGCTAGAAAACTTTAGACGAAGAAAATTTATTCAAAAGGGTTTAAATGATACTTGGCAAAATGATTTGGTTAAAATGATTGCATATGCAAAATTTAATAAGGCATATAAATATTTATTAACCGTTATTGATATATTGATATATACGCTGATAATGTTTTATTCGCAATGAAAAATATTTTTAAGCGTGCTGGTAAAAAACCAAAAAAATTTACGATCTGATCAAGGTACGGAAGTTTTCAACAAAAAATTTCAAAATCTAATGAAAAAAGGAAATATAAAATTAACCATTATCATACATATTCAGAACTAAAAGCATCAATTGTAGAACGTTTCAATCGCACCCTAAAAAACATGATGTGGAAACGATTCAGTTTGCAAGGCACATATAAATGGTTACCTATTCTGCCATCGCTAATAGAAATATATAACTCAACATATCATCATACAATTAAACTTCCACCTAAAAATGTTACCAAGAAAAATGAGAAATTTTTATTAAAAACTTTCTACAATAAATTAAAAGTATTCCGAAAAGCAAAATACAAAGTTGGAGATTTTGTTCGTATAAGTAAATTTAAAGGTATATTTGCAAAAGGTTATCAACCTAATTGGTCAACAGAAATTTATACAATAGCGAAAATAAAAAGAACTGATCCAATAACACACAATTTACTTGATTGCACACAAAAACAAATAAAAGCCAGTTTTTATGAACCTGAACTTACATCTGTTAAATTTTCTAATGTTTACCATGTAGAAAAAATAATAAGAAAAAAAGGAAATCAAGTTTTGGTTAGGTGGCTTGGCTTTGATATAAACCATGATTCATGGATAAATAAAAAAGATATTATTTAATGAATAATAATTTATTAACTTTTAGTAAAACATGCTATGCTGTTATTTAATATTAAAAACAACTTTTTAAAACCAAGTTTTATATTTTGTTTTTTTTGTTAACTTGAACTTGATAACGTTTTCAATTTGTATTTCATGATCACGCCTTTATATTATTAACAATATAATTTCAAACGTTTATTTGTTTCATTTTTTTCAAAACTTTTGCAGTTAAGTTAATAATCAAACAAAAAATTTCCATCGATTTTTTTAAGTTTCAACTTTGAAATGGCAGTTGGAAGCTTAATTTTCAAACATAACGGACGAGCTTTATCAGCTTTGAATTTTTAAAATTTTTCACGTAAATATTAAATCAAGCTTAAACTTTGATAATATTAATTAAGTATAAACCAAATTTAAAAAACTTTTCATATCTAATTAAAAATATTCAGCTCAATAGCTTAAGCTTATTTTTTTTAATTTATAAAACTTTTTTCAATTTTCTCGGAAATATTAAATCAAGCTTAAACTTTGATAACATTAACTTTGTATTTAAACCAAACTTTAAAAACTTTTCATATTTAATTAAGAACAGTAAGCACAATATCTTAAGCTTATTACTGTTTTAATTTTAAATTTAATCATTACTGATATCCTAACCGCCAAGCTTAATTTATAATACTCAAAGACTCAAACTAGCTCAATCTTATTATTGTTTTAATTTGAAATTTAAACATAACTGATATTTAAAAAACTTTTCATATCTAATTAAGAATATTCAGCTCAATAGCTTAAGCTTATTTTTTTTAATTTATAAAACTTTTTTTTAATTTTCACGGAAATATTAAATCAAGCTTAAACTTTTATAATATTAAATTTGTATTTAAACCAAACTTTAAAAACTTTTCATATTTAATTAAGAACATTAGCACAATATATTAAGCTTATTCCTGTTTTAATTTGAAATTTAAACATAACTGATATTTAAAAAACTTTTTATATCTAATTAAGAATATTCAGCTTAATAGCTTAAGCTTACTTTTTAATTCATATAACTTTTTTTTAATTTTCGCGGAAATATTTTATCAAGCTTAAACTTTGATAATATTAACTTTGTATTTAATCCAAACTTTAAAAACTTTTCATATATAATTAAGAACAGTAAGCACAATATCTTAAGCTTATTTTAAACATAACTGATATTTAAAAACTTTTTATATCTAATTAAGAATATTCAGCTTAATAGCTTAAGCTTACTTTTTAATTCATATAACTTTTTTTAATTTTCGCGGAAATATTAAATCAAGCTTAAACTTTGATAATATTAACTTTGTATTTAAACCAAACTTTAAAAACTTTTCATATTTAATTAAGAACAGTAAGCACAATGTCTTAAGCTTGTTATTGTTTTAATTTGAAATTTAAACATAACTGATATCCTAACCACCAAGCCTAAGTTAAAATACTCAAAGACTCAAACTAGTTTAAGCTTATTATTGTTTTAATTTGAAATTTAAACATAACTGATATTCTAACCGTTAAGCTTAATTTAAAATACTCAAAAGCACAAAACTTTTTACTTATCACAATTTTATTGCATAACTTTAGGAGAACTGCCGAAAAAAGCTCCTCCTGCCGCTGAAACGGCATTAAAAAAGCTCCAAAAGAGCTCCTGCTACCGCTGAAATGGCATATACATACTACTTTTATTATTATTATTTTTACTTACATTATGTCTAATTCTCCTTCAAATATTTTAGTATTTCATCAAAATATCAGAAGTTTGAGAAAGAACTTTATTCATCTTTTAAGCTATCTTGATTCATTCGCAATTTTGCCTGACGTTATATTTCTTACTGAAATATGGATTTTTGACGAAGAAAAGGAGAATTATTGTATTCCAAATTTTAATCTTCAAGTTAGTTGCAATAATTCTTATTCTGCTGGTGGTGTAGCTGTTTATCTTAGAAGTGATCTTAATTGTAAGTTTTTCCATTTCAATTTTGTTTCGTGTGATTTGTTGAAGGTTATAATTGATTTTTACGGTGTGAGTTTTTGTTTCATTTGCATTTATAAATTACACGGTATACGTATTGGTGTCTTTGTGGTAAGAATTATCAAGTTTTTTATCTAATATTTCTTCAAAAAATCTTATTTTATTAGGTGATTTTAACATAAATATTTTACTGATCAATAATTCTGATGTTGATAATTATTTAGCACTTTTGTCATCCTTTGGTCTCAGCTCAGTTATTTGTGAACCTACACGACTATCCTTTGGAGCTTGCCTTGACCATCTATTTATACGATAGGGAATTAATAATAATTTTTCTTATTCCAGTGAAGTCTTAGATTTGCATATAACTGATCATTGCTTAATATCTTTATCTATTTATTTTTTCAATAATATTAGAGTTCATAATAGAAGAAATAATTCTTATAATTTTTCCGTAATCAATTTTTCTGAACTTAGGGATAGGTTAAAGTTGGTCTAAAAGGGTATAATAAATTTGCCATTACGTTTGTGACGCAGAGAAAGAGGGGGATAGATATAGACTCAAGTGTATGGATCGGATCAGAATCAAAAAAAAAATCGATTTAGCTATGTATGTCCGTCCGTCCGTAATCACGATAACTCAAAAACTAAAGGAGCTAGAATATTGCAATTTTCGCAAATTGGTTTTTTTTGCAATAGCCGCTATCGCTATTTAAATCCAGCCATTTTGGTCCATGGATTCGGGTAGCTGCCATACAACTTCTTTTTTTTATATGAGTATAACTCTGTACCTATTACAGCTGCGTGTCTGAAATTTTGCCAAAAGTAGTTTAGTTTCATGGCCAAAGTTTCTGCAAAATTTGGTTGGTCTACTGCAGTGGGTTCGAGTAGCTGCCCTACAACTTCTAATTTTATATGAGCATTAGTCTACACCTAATGAAGCTGGGTGTCTGAAATTTTTTCAAAAATAGTTTAGTGTAATGGCCAAAGTTACTGCAAAATTTGGTTGGTCTACTGCAGTGGGTTCGAGTAGCTGCCATACAACTTCTTATTTTATATGAGCATTACTCTACACCTATTGAAGTTGGGTGTCTGAAATTTTACCAAAAATAGTTTAGTGTAATGGCCAAAGTTACTGCAAAATTTGGCTGGTCTGCTGCAGAGGTATCGAGTAGCTGCCATACAACTCTTTTTCCTTTTTTTATATGAGCATTATACTACACCTAATAAAGCTGGTATGTTTGAAATTTTGGCAAAAGTAATTAATGTTTATAATAACAATGATATAATGTTTATATAACGGTCATACGGGTATCCCAGAGTTGACATTATCTACTCTACTACACTCTTCCTCGTTTTTTATTAAATTTAATAAAACTTAGAATTAAAATGTGCTCCTTAGTTAAATTTCGTCCTAATAATATTCGTCTTAAACTAGGTTATAAAAACTATGTAAAAAAATTAAAACAGATGTTATTAGGTGTAAAGATAACTATTTTATTTTAAATTTTAAATAAAAATGTTTTTATGAAATTTTAAATAAAAATCTTCCGAATAATGATATCACACTTGAGATTGAAAATTATACTGTGACCAATCTTTTAACTATTGCAAATTATTTTAATACATACTTTATTAATGTTACAAATGAGTTAATTTCAAATTCTGATGTTATCGATCTATCCTACTTTCTTTTAATTATCGACGATTCATTCCAGTGCAATAGTTTTAAGTTTTTTAACTTTACTTCTTTAGAAATGCACAAACTAATCAGCAATTTGAATAATACTGTTTCTATCTCTTACGATAAAGTTTCAAATAGAATTCTCAAAGAAATTTCTTTGTATGTTGTCGATGTATTGTATTTTATTTTTAATTTCAGTGTTCATCCTGGATATTTTCCTGCAGGTTTAATAATTGCAGAGGTTATTCCTTTGTTTAAAAAAGGTTCTTCGTTAAATGTAAATAATTACCGACCTATCTCTCATCTCTCTCCGATATCTAAAATTTTTGAAAAGGCTATCAAAAAACGCATTGTAAACTTCTTAAATAAAACAAACTTTTCTAATACTAATCAATTTGGTTTCACTACTGGTAAAAGCACGGAAGATGCCTTTTTAAAGTTTTACGGGGAAATATACAATAGCTTAAATAATGGTAATTCTACTTCTGCATTATTTTTTAATATTTCTAAAGCATTCGACACTGTTTGTCATCGGATTCTTTTAGAGAAACTATATAAAGCTGGTTTTCGCGGTTTTATTTTGGATTGGTTTAGCTCCTATCTCAATGAGTGAAAACAAAGAATAAAAATTAAGGGAAGTTTTAGTTCTTTAAAACATGTTCGAGTTGGTGTACCTCAAGGATCATTCCTTGGGCCTATCTTGTTTAACATTTATATTAATTCTCTATTCTCCCAGAAATTCTATGGTAAACTTACAGCATTTGCTGATGATACCTGTCTCACCTATTCTTGTAAAAATTTTTTCGAAATTGTTTGTAGCTTAAACTTTGATTTAAACCTAATTAAACTATGGTTTTATTTGCACAAATTAGTTATCAGTCCAAAAACTAAATATATGTGTTTCAGTCTGTCAAATCTTTCCAATATAGATTATTCTTAAAAATCTATAAATTTTTTAAATTTTGTAATGTTTATAATAATATTTTTTTAAATTTCATGAAATTCTTTTTAAATTTTATATTACTGTACAATTATATATTTTTTTTTTTTGTTACTTCTTTTTCACCCCACAGTTGTTAATAAATTTGTAAGTTCATATTATAATTTTAAATATATCTTTTGCTTTTTATGTAGTTTTAGACGGATCCATCGGTACTTAAACATATTAGTATAAAAGATGGACCTTTTAATTATTTCCTAAATTTAAATAGTACTCCTAAACTATAACTATAATTTAACAATAATTTTTTAAATTACTAAGCTAACTATAATTTGTAATATTATATTTTGTTATTATTAGTGTTATCACATTTGTATTTTCTAGTTGGAAATAATAAATAATAATTGAAATAATAATAATTAAATTAAAATAAAGCTAATAAAGAATCCGAATAATAATATCTTTAAATTTAAATAACATAAAATTTTCCTTCTCTAAATTTTTTTCGTAAGTCTTTGATTTTTGTCTACTTTGCAGTTGTTGTTTTTTAAAAATAGATTTCAGTGTAAAATTGCAGTTTTCTTCAAATAAAATCTAAAAATCAAAAAATAATTTCATATATATAGTTTTAATTTAAGTTGATGTTATTAAAAAAAGTTAACACCAAAATTACAGATGGTGTACATGTTAATTTTAAAATGTAATAAACAGATTTTCTTAAAACGCTTTTTTTAGAATTATTCTTGCAATTTTTCAATAAATTTATCAAATTTCACTGGAAACTTTCCATAATTATTAAATAATAATAAAAATAAAAATTTTAATTCAGTTAACATTATTCGCCGGAAACCCACCATCCTCAACTCTATCGTCAAAGACCATGACACCAAATTGTCAAGAAGCACCACATATAGAAAAATTAGAGATAATCGTTCAAACTGTTTTGCAAACTGGTTTTTAAAGTTTTTGTTTTTAATCGGTTAAAAAAACTCGACAAACCATTTGTTTAAACATTCCCCTAATTCAAAGAAGTTTTACTTACTTTCAAAAATAGAACGGCGTTGCCCGGAAGCTTGCAAATTGTAAAAAAGCAAGTTTCAGCCAATTTTTTTTGAAATACTACTTTGCTTATAAATGAAGCCACAAAAAAATATTTGTGGAGTTCCGTTAACCCATTGTCGCCCAACAGCTTTTTAAAGTTTTTTTCGTTGCTTTGCTATATATTAGAAATGATTTAACCGATTAACTTTAAATTTTGTATATGTGTTCCTCTTTGAAAATGAAGTTCACTGTACTAAAGGACTTGGAATTTGTTAACCCCTGCCGACCCGACGGTTGTTCAAAAAAAAATTTGTAAGTAAATTACGTCCAATTTTCGAAAGTAGGTACACCTTCTTTGAATTAGGGGAATGCTTAAAAATGTTTTGTCAAGTTCTTTTAACCGATTGCGAAACAAAAACTTTAAAAACAGTTTGCAAAACAGTTTGAACGAATATCTCTAATTTTTCTATACATGGTGCTTCTTGACAACTTGGTGCCCCTTGACGATAGAGTTGAGGATGGTAGGTTTCCGCCGAAAAATGTTAACTGAATTAAAATGACTATAGGTTAAAAGGGTATACTAAATTTGCCATTATGTCATTATACTATGTCAATAGTAGTTTTCTTTTATTGTCAACGTTTGAATAAAATATAGTCGGTGGTTTAGAAAATGTTTAAAATTCTGCTTTTCAACTTATATTTTGTTTAGTACTTACCTGAAATGTAGGCTTCTTTTTTGGAAAAACTGTTTTAAAATAGTATGTATTTAATTTATTATATGTACGAAATTGAATTTTTTGATTTTTAGATTTCATTTGAAGAAAACTGCAATTTCACACTAAAATCTATTTTTAAAAAACAACAACTGCAAAGTTGATAAAAAACGAAAAAATGTGGAGAAGAAAAATATTATGTTATTTAATTTTAAAGATATTTTTATTCGGATTCTTTATTAGTTTGATTTTTCTTATTATTAATATTATCTCATTTAGCTTCTAACTATTTGCGACTATTTAAGGAAAAAAATTAGTCTTATTAATTAAGTGAGCTTTTGGAATAAAGGTTAACTCGCGTTCATACCAAAAATTGAAAATTTCATTGAATCTTTGTTCAAAACGCGCAAACAGGTCGAAACCAAATTAACCCTGTGGGTTTTAATTAAAATGCTGGTACAAAATTTTCTAATAAATTCTTTTAATCGTTTAAGCAAATAAAATTTATAGAAAAATTCATGGCGTCGTCGTGGAAAACGGGTTAATCGAACTCAACTAAAACTTTTTGCAGTCGCTCTTTTAGACTGCAAAATCAACCTGTAAAACTGGACACAAATCGGAAACACAAAATTTTTTGAAAGCCCGCCAGGCCGAAATGGGTTAATTTATTCCAACCAAATTTATACAACTAATTCCGGTTGCTAAGAGGAACATTTGTGAAAAATTTCATGTCAACTGGTCAAACCGTTTTGACTCAACATCAAAAACATTGAAAAAGCTTCATTGCGCCCTCGTGCCCAAACGGGTCAACCGAATTCAACAAAAATTTGTTCCAGACTCTCTTTTCGACTACGAAACCACCCTGTAAAATTGGATACAAATCGGAAACAAAAATTTTTTAGAACCCCGCCAGGCCGAAATGGGTTAATTTATTCCAACCAAATTTATACAACTAATTCCGGTTGCTAAGAGGAACATTTTGCAATATTTCAAGTCACTCGGTCAAACCGTTTTGACTCGAAGTCCAAAAAACGAAAAAGGTTTAAACGGCTCTGAAGCCGCAACCTGTTGACTTATAAAAATGTGGCATAGCCTATGTCACCCATCGGGCTCTCAGAATTTTTCCTTTAAATTTTTGTGACAATCGGACCAGTGGTTTTCACGTGAATCTGGGACAAACAACAAACAAACAAATTTTCTCCTTAATATATTAGATAACAATTGTACATTAAAAATTTTAAAACTCGATTTTCCGAACACAATAGATATTATTAAAGAAAGATTTTATTATCCAACTAGCAGATTTACCCGCCGTTGCCCGGAAGCTTGCAAATTGTAAAAAAGCTAGTTTCAGCCATTTTTTTGAAATACTACTTTGCTTATAAATGAAGCCACAAAAAAATATTTGTGGAGTTCCGTTAACCCATCGTGGCCCAACAGCTTTTTATAGGTTTTTTCGTTACTTTGTTATATATTAGAGATGATTTAACCGATTAAATTCAAATTTTGTATATGTGTTCTTCTTTGAAAATGAAGTTCAATTTACTAACAGACTTGAAAGTTGTTAAGTCCTGCCGACCCGACGATTGTTCAAAAAAAAATTTGTAAGTAAATTACGTCCAATTTTTGAAAGTAGGTACAACTTCTTTGAATTAGGGGAATACTTAAAAAAAAGGTTTATCGAGTTCTTTTAATCGAATGCGAAACAAAAACTTTAAAAAACAGTTTGCAAAACAATTTGTACGATTATCTCTAATTTTTCTATACATGGTGCTTCTTGACAATTTGGTGCTCCTTGACGATATACTTGAGGATGGTAGGTTTCCGGTGAATAATGTTAACTGAATTAAAATGACTATAGGTCAAAAGGGGATTTTCTTGAATTGCCAACGTTTGAATAAAATATAGTCGATGGTTTAGAAAAGGTTTAAAAATTTACTTTTTAACTTATATTTTGTTTAGTCCTGAAAGTTGTAATACGCTCGTCCTCGTTTTTTTCTGATTTTATGAGAGAAATGTAGGCTTAATTTTTGGAAAAACTGTTTTAAAATACTATGTATTTAAGTATTATACATAACAAATTGAATTTTTTGATTTTTAGATTTCATTTGAAGAAAACTGAAAATTTCATTGAATCTTTGTTCAAAACGCACAAACAGGTCAAAACCAAATTAACCCTGTGGGTTTTAATTAAAATGCTGGTACAAAATTTTCAATAAAATACTTTTAATCGTATAAGAAAATAAAATATATAGAAAACTTCATAGCGTCGTCGTGGAAAATGGGTTAATCGAACTTAACTAAAACTTTTTGCAGCCTCCCTTTTAGACTACAAAATCAACCTGTAAAATTGGACACAAATCGCAATGACAAAATTTTTTGAAAGTCCGCCAGCCCAAAAGGGGTAATTTATTCCAACCAAATTTATACAACTAATTCCGGTTGCTAAGACGAACATTTGTGCAAAATTTCAAGTCAATCGGTCAAACCGTTTTGACTCGACATCAAAATCATTGAAAAAGCTTCTTCGCACCCTCGTGCCCAAATGGGTTAACCGAACTCACCAAAAATTTGTGCCAGACTTTATTTTCGACTGCGAAACCACCTTGTAAAATTGGACACAAATCGGAAACACAAAATTTTTTGGAAGCCCGCCAGGCCGAAATGGGTTAAATTATTCCAACCAAATTTATGCAACTAATTGCGGTTGCTAAGAGGGACATTTGTGCAAAATTTTAAATCAATCGGTCAAACTGTTTCGGCTCGACATCAAAAACATTGAAAAAGCTTTATTGCGCCCTCGTGCCCAAACGGGTTAACCGAACCCAACAAAAATTTGTGCCAGCCTCTCTTTTTGACTGCAAAACCACCCTGTAAAATTGGACACAAATCGGAAACACAAAATTTTTTGGAAGCCCGCCGGGCCGAAAGGAGTTAATTTATTCCAACCAACTTTATACCATTAATTCCGTGTAATAAGAAGAACATTCGTGCAAAATTTCAAGTGAATCGGTCAAACCGTTTCGACTCGACATCAAAAAAACGAAAAAGCTTAAAACGGCTCTGGAGCCGCAACCTGTTGACTTATAAAAATGCGACATAGCCTATGTCACCCCCCGGACTCCCAAAATTATTCCTCTAAAACTTGGTGTCAATCGGATAAGTGGTTTTCACGTGAATCCTGGACAAACAAACAAGCAAACAAACAAATTTTCTTCTTTATATATTAGATTGCAAAAACAATTAATTTCAGTAATGACTTAACTTTTGAAGATTTTGGAATAAAATACAAAGATAATTCAAAGACAACAAAAGAAGAAAAATTCATTAATAGAACAGAATCATCAAAACTTAGTATATATTGCTTAGTATATTTTTAGCAATCATTAGTAAAGTAATAACAACAAATACATTTGCAATTATAGTAAATAGATGTATGAAAAAAAAAATTCAGGAGAATTCTAATCTAAAGGAGGGAGAAGTTATATATATGCATAGCAATGAAAAAGAAAAACTACCTATCAATACCTCATATGCTAATGCATTATCAGCTATCAATGAAATAATTAACCATAAATAATAATTTAAGAAGACTAAAAAAATTTAGTTGATAAGATGTTAGAGGTATATAATAAAATTAAATATTAAACCAATATTTATAAACAAATCCTAACATGTTTTTTACAGAATAGCACTTCATATCAGATAAACATTGTAATAAAGGCAACTGAACAATTTACAAAAAAACAAATTTACAAATTAAGATATGTTCTAACAAAATAGAGAATTAAGAAATAGTAAAAAATAAATTAAGATTTAGAAAAAAATGTAAGACACAAATAATTTTAACTAAAACAAAAGAAACCGAAATAAACTTAGGTAGAAATATTATTTACAAGCGGAATATGATTTTGATAATTTAGGAAAAATATCAAGAAAAAACATTAACAAACGAAAACTGGAAATAAATGGTACAAAATGCTCAAGGAATAATTAGAAAATCATTTCAGTAAGATAGGTAATCATAAACAGACAGTAGCAGATAATGAGTTTAAAAATCATACGTATAGTTTTATCGTAAGATATAGCCAACAAAAATTAGTTTATAATACTAAAAACATTTTCTAATTATTTTATGAATTTAAAATTATTAAAAATTCTTACTAATATATCTATTTAAAAATATTAAAAACCTTGAAAAAAAAAGTATTCGTAAAATGCAATTACAAAATTACATATTTAAAACTTCAAATCCAATTCAATAACCTTTTACACACATGTAGCAATTACTTCTTTTCAGAATTTTTAGCCGTAGTGCATTTTCTGTTGAATGATTTAGTACTCTTGATTAATTATTGCAATTTCAAATAACTTTTAAAATTAATCTCTTAATTTTCAATATTTTAATTCTTGTAAGTTGAAAAATTCTTGCTAGATTTAATTTATAGATTTATAGGTATCCTATTTAGTTTTCTTTGAAATATGACGTGATCCAGATTACAGGTATGGCAAAGATGAATTTTAGATTGAAATATTGCAACTAATTGGTTAATTGTCATCTTTTATATTTATGAAAAGGAATTTCGAGCACTTCGGTTACAAATAAGTATTACAATCATAATGCTGCTATTATCGGTGTCTCTAATTTTCAATAAACTCATATTAATTTGTTATAATATATGTATTAAAGGTTATATCATTTGATGGTTTTTGATGTTAATTAAAACCGTTAATTCTTTGATTAGTTTGTTATCACACGATTTAATAATTCAAATTTTCAAAAATGTACTTATTAGAAAAGCTTATAAATGCTAAATATGCAATAACTTTATTTCTAAAATACAATGACAAATTTAGAACTTTTCATATAATTCATTTAAATACAAAAATAAATTTACATACTGCATCTACCTTTGAACACAACTTAATTATCGTACACAATTTCTTAATTATATCTGTAGGTTTTTTAAAAAAGTGAATTGTTTTTGGTACAATTTAGTTATAAATGCAATATTTTTTAAAATTTTACGCTCTTTCTAATGTAAATTAAAAATTTAGTAAAAGTACTTAATTTTCCAAAAACATTGTGAATAAACATGATAGTATGCAGAATTTTATGAAATTTTCTCCAGAAAACTGTATAACTTGACTTATTCACTTTTAAATAATAAACTTCCTCAAAATTTAACAAAACTAAAATATTAGATGTTGATATCTTAAGTTGAAAAAATTCAAGAAAAGTATAAAATTTTATTATCTTTAGTTTAAACTAGTTTATAATTCACAGAAAAATTTATTTTTTACATATGACAATTTTTTTTTGTTCTAATTTTTTTCTACTAGTTGCATAAGTAGTTAAGTTCAGATATCCACTTTAGTTGAAAACTGAATAAAGAATAATGCGTATATTTTGTTTTAAAACAACTTGATAACTACACTTATTTTGTTTTTCGAACAAAACATGATAACTGATTTAATTCGTAAAAAAATGCAGTTTAACTATTAAAAATATAATATACACACTTGAAAAGAACTTGAAAATGTTTTATTTTTATTATATATGAATAGTTATACCCGTGCATACATATATGAACATCATGTATATTAAAATTACTCCTCCGTTTGTAACGCATCGAAATATACGAGCTAGATATAGTGTCAAGGGTACGTATCGAATCAGCATCGAAAAGTGAATCGATCTAGCTATGTGTGTCCGTCCGTCTGTCCGTCAGCACGATAACACAAAAACTATAAGAGCTAGAGTTCTGAAACTTTCACAAAGTAATTTTTAGACAATTTGTAGGTTCCCTATTGTTTTTGGTTAAAATCGGAAAAAGACTTCGGGTAGCTGCCATACAAATTTTTTGAAATTATATGAATATTTTCAAAATTAATAACTAAATAGAAACTAAATATAAAAACAAACAAAATGTAGTTAAATTATTAATCGATTCATGGTGTAGTGGTTAGGACATATTACTTGTAGTTAAAATGTCTCGGTTCGAATTCAGGTTAAGGAAAAATTTTTTTTTTTTTAAATTCATTTTATGTTATCTATTTTCTTTTTAATAAAATATATGTATTTATTTTATGTATGAAAAATTTTATTTTATAGAAAATTTGACAGAAAACTCTCATTTATATTAAAAATTATTAATTTTTTTTAATATTTTTATAAAAAAATTCAAAACTGTTATTTAAAACAAACAAGTGAGACCATAGCAACTAAATTATTTAAAAAAACAAAAATTAAGATAAATAAAAACTCGTTTTGTAGGCAAATTATTAATTGTTCTATGGTGTAGTGGTTATGACATGGGATTAGGAGTCAAAACTTTTCGGTTCGATTCCTGGCTGGGGCAAAATTTTTTTTTTTTTTTAAATTCTTAAAACTCTCATTTATAAATTATTTATTTTTTTTTAATACATTTTTAAAAAAATTCAAAACAGTTATTCAAAACAAACAATTGATACCATAGCAACTATAATAATTTAAAAAAAAATTGAGATGAACAAAAAGTCGATGGCTTAGTAAGTCGATGAACCTTTTAATGGAAAAGTGTGGGTTCGAATCTCGTTCAGAGCATATTTTTTTTTTAAATTCATCTTTTTTAATTCATTTTTTTTTTATTCATTTTTTTTGTAATTAAATATAAAAAACAAATATTTTGAATTTTCTGTCAAACAGTTCAATTGCAATATATAAAATTCTTATTTATTTAATACACGCACGGGTATCTAAAAGTTGACAAAAACAACTATAATCTTCCTCGTTTTTAATTGAAAGCGTTTTTATAGAAAAAAAATATGAATAAAAATAAATTCAAATCGCTCTAGCAAAAAATGACAAAAACAGAGATATTTTAACTGTAGGTTACAAAGCCTTAAAGTACTAATTAACCCTTGTACACAATTGGAACATTCTATCTTAATTTTAAGATACTATTTTTATTAATTTCGATGATAGGCTTTGAAACCTTGGGAGGTCTAGGAGAGGCACCTGAACCACCACTCCAATTGATCATAAATTTAAGGGAACACGTAGGAAATAGTAGAGAGTACCCTTGTGCCAAATTTTATGCTTTTACATTTGTTTGAAGTTACAATCTTTATTATTTTCAAAGATATGCTTTAAGGTCTTTGGAACTGTGTGGATGGTCCCCGAACCACTACTCCAATTGGTTGCAAATTTCAAGAACACTAAGGGAATAGGAAAAGACACCCTGACCATAAATTTGCAAGTTCTATTTGCTTTGTTTCGGAATTATGCTCGTTTAACCTAAATTCGATCAAAAAGTTCTAGCGTCCAAAACCACACTCCGATCTCGACCTATGGGTTCGTTTGTAGTGTAGTTTCATTACTAGTAACCTATAGCACAAATTTCATGAGCAATGAAAAAGAAAAACTACCTAACAATACCTGATATGCTAATGTATTATCAGCTATCAATGAAATAATATACCATAAATAATAATTCAAGAAGACTAAAAAAATTTAGTTGATAAGATGTTACAGGTATATAATAAAATAAAATACTAAATCAATATTAATAAACAAAGCCTAACATGTTTTTTACAGAATAACACTTCATATCAGGTAAACATTGTAATAAAGACAAATGAACAATTTACAAAAAACAAATTTACAAATTAAGATATGTTCTAACAAAATAGAGAATTAAGAAATAATAAAAAATAAATTAAGATTTAGAAAAAAATGTAAGACACAAATAATTTTAAATAAACCGAAATAAACTTAGGTAGAAAAACTATATACATAGCGGAATATGATTTTGAAAATTTAGGAAAAATATTAAGAAAAAACATTAACAAAGGAAAACTGGAAATAAATTATACAAAATACTCAAGGAATAATTAGAAAATCATTTCAGTAAGATAGGTAATCATAAACAGACAGTAGCAAATAATGAGTTTAAAGTTATACGAATAGTTTTATCGTACGACATAGCCAACCAAAATAACTTTATAATACTAAAAACATTTTCTAATTATTTTATCAATTTAAAATTATTAAAAATTCTTACTAATATATCTATTTAAAATTTTAAAAAACTTGAAAAAAAGAGTATTCGTAAAGTGCAATTACAAAATTACATATTTAAAACTTCAAATCCAATTCAATAACATTTTACACACATGTAGCAATTACTTCTTTTCAGAATTTTTAGCCGTAGTGCATTTTCTGTTGAATGATTTAGTACTCTTGCTTAATTATTGCAATTTCAAATAACTTTTAAAATTAATCTCTTAATTTACTTATTTTTTAATGTTTTTTATAATTGAATTTTCAATATTTTAATTCTTGTAAGTTGAAAAATTCTTACTAGATTTAATTTATAGATTTATAGGTATCCTATTTAGTTTTCTTTGAAATATGACGTGATCCAGATTACAGGTATGAAAGATGAATTTTAGATTGAAATATTGCAACTAATTGGTTAATTGTCATCTTTTATATTTATGAAAAGGAATTTTGAGCACTTCGGTTACAAATAAGTATTACAATCATAATGCTGCTATTATCGGTGTTTCTAATTTTCATTAAATTCAAAAGTTATTCGAACGAAATATTAATTTGTTATAATATATGTATTAAAGGTTATATCATTTGATGGTTTTTAATGTTAATTAAAACCGTTAATTCTTTGATTAGTTTGTTATCACACGATTTAATAATTCAAATTTTCAAAAATGAACTTATTAGAAAAGCTTATAAATGCTAAATATTTTATTTTATTTATTTTTTATTTATTTATTTTATTTTATTTATTTATTTATTTAGTATTTTAAATACTATTAAACGACAATGTTTTTTATACAATATTTTTATAAAATAATTTTACTTTGATTTGATCATAAAGTTATATTAAAAAATCAAAACTCAAAATGTAATTTATTTCAAAAAAGAAAGAAAGTGGTAAATATAAAAGAGAAATAAAAAATTACAATATGTAGAAAAATAAAAATAGAATTGAATATATACAAAAATTATTAATTTACTTTAACTCTAATTTTCTTTAATGTACTTAAGTGTTTTTAATTTAAATTTTTTAAAGTTATTTTCATTTTTAATATCGTTGGGCAGCTCGTTGAACATTTTCAACCCTTCGTATAATATTGTTTTCTTTGCTTTTTCATTGCGGAAAAAATCCAAACGAAAATTAAAAATATTCCTAAGGTAGTAATTCTGCACATCTTGTACGTATAACAATTTAGAGCAAAGATAGTTTGGTAAGATATTATGCTTCATTTTGAATACAAAATTTAACACGTTCAATTTGTAACGTTCTCGTATATTTAACCACTTCAGCGTTGTGAGCATGTAGTTAATCGATGTATATCTGCTACATTTCAAAATTATACGCATTCCACGATTTTGAAGCTTTTGTAGCCTTTCTAAAATTAAATTGGATGAGAACGCAATAACGGTTGAGCAATACTCGAAATGTGGCTTTACCATCGTGTTAAAAATATTAATTGCACTACATAAAGAAAGTTTGTTTCTAATCCGATACATAAATGATAGTTTTTTGCGATTTTTTTGCACTTGAAGTCAATAGTTTGGTAAAATTTAACTTTCTGTCAATAATTAAACCTAAGTATTTTATTTCATCGACCGTTTCCAAAATTGTACCATCAATTGAAATAGAAATATTTAAGACACCATTAAACACCATTGCCTTAGTTTTCTGAATATTTAGGCTCAGTTTATTTACTTTAAACCAGCTATTGATGTTACTTAAATCTGCGTTTATTTTATTAACACATTGATTAACATTTTCATCCTCTATATAAATTAATGCGTCGTCCGCAAAAAGTACTATTTTACCAAACTCAACCACTTTTTCTATGTCGTTAATAAATAATAAAAACAATAAGACTCCTAAAATGGTTCCTTGTGGAACCCCTGTGGGAACTTTTTTAGATTCAGAGAAATGATTTTTAAATTTTGTTCTCTGAGTTCTATTATTTATATATGAATCAAACCATTTATATTCTTTTGCTCGTATTCCATATTTTTCAATTTTTTCCATTAAAATATTTTTGTCTACTGTTTCAAATGCTCGTTTGAGATCAACAAACACAGCAATTATGGTTTTTTTGTTATGTATGGAGACTTTCCAATTGCTCACTACCAGATTTAATAATGTTTCACAACTGTGATTTTTGCGGAAACCTGACTGATTTTCAGAGATTAGTTGATGTTTTTCTAAGAAATTTTCTCTAAAATTTTTGCCTCGCATGCGATCATATTTATCGGCCGAAATTCATTACATTTTATAGTATTTTTAACCTTTTCTATTGGAAATACTGTTGTTTCCTTCCAATTTTCAGGGTATTTACCTGTAGCTAGTGAGTCGTTAATTATATCTAATAGATTTCCTCTAATAATATCAAAATTATCTAAAATTATTCTCTTATTTATAAAATTTACATCTCTTTTATTATTCATGATAATAAAATCATAAAATTTAAAATTAAACACCACAAATTTAATCCAATACAAACTTTTTTAATAACTTCATAATTCCAAGACATGCTTACATAACATAAAACACCACCTGTATGTCTTGAGTTTGAGTCAACTCTTATTATATTATATCCATCTATTTGTACTAAGTTATCTTCATCTTCTTCGATTAGATGCGTTTCTGTCAAACAAATAAACTCAAAAAATTTATTTTCAATTATACATTCTAATTCATTAAAATTATTTATTACTCCTTGTACGTTTAAGTATAGCAGTTTTGCATTATTAATACTCCTTTCTTCATATATTGGTTGCTAGAATATTTTTTTCCTTTCTAATTCAATTTTTTTCTTATACACATTACAGTTTTTATCTAGGGCATTATGATTTGTATCTAGATTAAGACTATTTTCTATGTTTACATTTACACAATTACAACATTTTAGTTCATTTGGATTACATTTATGACCCTTTACATATTTATTTGCACAATTCGCACATATTTTATTTTTGGCAGTACATTTTGCCGCTTCATGACCAAATCCCATACATTTATAACATCTTTTAACAAAAATACTTTTGATTTTCACATGAAACTACTACAATACCATCTTTTGCACTAACTAAAGAAGACACAGCTAATTCATTCTCTACAATATTTAGATTATTTTCTATATCCGTCTTAGTTTTTTTATTATCTTGCACAATTTTTGGTTTTATAATTAAATTTGGTATTTTTTTTGCAATTTCTGCATAAGATGTTGTTTTCATATTATTATTATTACATACCTTTTCAATGTGATTGGCAATTTCTTTATCACTCTCATTTATTTCTTTAAAATTTTGCTTTATCTCATTCCAATTACTTTTTTGCTCACTAATACAATTTTTGATTTCATCGATACTTTCTTCCATAGCTTCAACATGCACTTCAATAGATTTTATTTTATTATATCTATCTTTGCACTCTTCACACATTAAACAAATATATTTATTGGTTTCTAATAAATTTATATCATAAGTTGATAAACCAATATACTTTATGTGAAATGACATATTGCATACACCGCTGCACATAATAGAATCATTTTTTGAGCGAGAGAAATTACCGCCGCACTTGATACAGTTTTCTCTCATTATTTGTTGTTGTTGTTGTTGTATATATTCACTTCAGCAATATTTTTTTTTTTTTTTTTACATGATATTTAAGAACGATTATGATAATTTCTTCAAAAGAAGAGAAAGAAGATTCAAACTATACAGTTAAAAAAAAATTTTTTTATGAGTTTTTACTTTTTATGATCTTAGTACTTTTAACAATTTGAATTTTTATTTATTAAAAAAAAAATTTTATTTAAAAATTACTATTTTAGTCTTTTAACTCAAATTAGAAATTTAATTTTTATAAAAAATATACCAATAACTAAAATAACTTTATATCTGAAATACAATGACAAATTTAGAGCTTTTCATATAATTCATTTAAATACAAAAATAAATTTACATACATGCAGCAGCTACCTTTGAACACAACTTAATTATCGTACACAATTTCTTAATTATATCTGTAGGTTTTTTAAAAAAGTGAATTGTTTTTGGTACAATTTAGTTATAAATGCAATATTTTTTAAAATTTTACACTCTTTCTAATGTATATTAAAAATTTAATAAAAGTACTTAATTTTCCAAAAACATTGTGAGAAAAAAAGATAGTATGCAGAATTTTATGAAATTTTCTCCAGAAAACTGTATAACTTGACTTATTCACTTTTAATTAATAAACCTCTTCAAAATTTAACAAAACTAAAATATTAGATGTTGATATCTTAAGTTGAAAAAATTCAGGAAAAGTATAAAATTTTATTATCTTTAGTTTAAACTAGTTTATAATTCACAGAAAAAATTATTTTTTACATATGCCATTTTTTTTTCTTTTAATTTTTTTCTACTAGTTGCATAAGTAGTTAAGTTCAGATATCCTTTTTAGTTGAAAACTAAATAAAGAATAATGCGTATATTTTGTTTTAAAACAATTTGATAACTACACTTATTTTGTTTTTCGAACAAAACATGATAACTGATTTAATTCGTAAAAAAATGTAGTTTAACTATTAAAAATATAATATACACACTTCAAAAGAACTTGAAAATGTTTTATTTTTATTATATATGAATAGTTTTTAATTGAAAGCGTTTTTATAGAAAAAAAATATGTATAAAAATAAATTCAAATCGCTCTAGCAAAAAATGACAAAAACAGAGATATCCACTTTTTTAACTAATGGAGCTATCTTTAATAGTGTACATTGTTATAAATGTATTCTATATTTTTAAGTAATGTTCTAAGACAAATGATCAATTTACAAATTAAGATATGTTCTAACAAAATAGAGAATTAAGAAATAAAACAAAATATATTGAGATTTAGAGAAAATTGTAAGGCACAAATAATTTTAACTAATACTAAAACAAAAGAAGCCGAAATAAACTTATGTAGAAAAATTATATACATAGCGGAATATGATTTTGATAATTTAGGAAAAATATTAAGAAAAAATATTAACAAAAGGGAAAACTGGAAATAAATGATACAAAATAATCAAGGAATAATTAGAGAATCATTTCAGTAAGATAGGTAATCATAAACAGACAGTAGCAGATAATAAGTTTAAAGTTATACGAATAGTTTTATCGTACGACATAGCCAACCAAAATAACTTTATAATACTAAAAACATTTTCTAATTATTTTATCAATTTAAAATTATTAAAAATTCTTACTAATATATCTATCACTCTTCGTTCTACCTTTGTTGTGCACACATCGGTATAAAACTGTGTCTTTAGAGTTTAATAACAATTTTAACATTTTCTTTATCATTTCTTTTAATCATTTGTAGTAAATAAATTACTTACTTAATTCTTTTTTTTTTTTTAATTTTTTTTTTAATTTAAAATATTTTAATTTTTTATTCTGTTGATTCTGTTCTGTTGATGGTGTTTTGTTATATTTAAATTATTTCTCTCCATTATTGCATTAACAAGCCGCACTTCCAATGGTGACAAGATAAGAATTTTTTTTTCATTTTTATATTATCTATATTATTTGATAAAAAAAAAATATTCTAACTAAACAAAACTATCACATTATTAACACAGATTTTTAATTTATTATGAACATTAATTTTTTTTTCTTTCATAATATACATTTTAATTTATTTTAACAACTTCGATATAGTTTAAGAACTTTTATTTTATTTTCAAAATTAAAAATTTATTTTATTTTAAAACACGCGTCGGATTTGTTTTGTTTACAATTAATAACTTGTTAAATTTAATTTTTTTTTTATAATTTATTTCTCATTCATCTCCTAGCAGTAAACAAAACAAATATATTCATCTCCCTTCCTCTTATGTATGGATGTTGATGCTCTAATTTTATTATTTCTAGATTCTCAATCTTTTATATTTTTTTTTTGCACTTTAATTGTATTGATAATTGTAAATTAGATTACACTAAAATTACTACATATAATTTTATGTGTTGATCTGTTTCTTACTTAAATAAATTAATACTCATTATGCTATATTAACATTAAATTTTTCTTTTTTTGAACATAAATTTTTTTTTTTATATTAAAATCTAAGTTACACGTGGTTTTACTTTGTGTGAGTTTGCGACTTTTTTTACTTTGTGTGAGTAGCTTCGTTCAATAAGGGCACATATAGTGTTTCGCCGTTATATCGTGCAAGATAAAAAATGTTCAACTTTGATATAAGTCGTTTTCTCACTCTCAGTAAAATAAAATTAGCCGGTGTTAATCATTAATTAAGGAGGACAAATTGTACATATATTTATTTTTAATTTTAATTTCTAAATTTTTAAATTTTGTTCTATTTCTTTATTTGTTTTAAAATTCAAATATAAATTTCTTCCAATTTCAAATTTTTTTAGAAAAATTTCGGTTTTTGCTTGTATATCTCTTTTCTATTCTAAAAATCTTTCTATTTTTAAAATTTTTTGATTCTTAAAATTTTGTATTCATTAATAATTAATTTTCTTTGAAAATTGCCAACGTTTGTATTAATTTTGTAACATACGTGGGTTGCAGACGAATTTTCATGCCGTAGAATGCCATTTTAACTCTGCAAAGCCAGCTATCCTAGCCTTTTGTGAAACGCAAATTAGTGGCCAAAAAGATAATTTTAGTATTACAGGCTACTCACTTATTTCACACTTCGTCCCTAAAAGAGGCATCGCTATCTTCATTAAAAATGACATCGTTTTCAACATTCTTCATAAACATAAAGCTTCTAGCCCAACCTTCCATTACATTTGGGTCAAAATTCTCGGTGGAAAACATGTCATACATTTCTGTTTCTTATACAGATCACCCAACTCAAATGAACATGAAACTGCTACGGAGATTGAAAATCTCTCTAACCAGATTAATGAAATTTTGGAGTCATGCCCAAAAACTTAAATAGTTCTGGCTGGGGATTTCAATGTTTATAACAGACATTGTTTTCATCAATGTTCCACCTTTCTCAACTTGTCCAAAATCCCACTAGGGTCCCTGACCTAGAAGGCTACCTCTTGGATCTGTTTCTGACTACACATCCTGAAAAGTATGTGGTTTCAGTAGGTTGTCGCCTGGGGGGCTCCGACCATTGTTTGGTGAAAACAAGCTTCCATATTAACACAGTGATCAATAGAAAGACTCCTCCCAAAAAACTGGTATGGAATTATAATCGTGCCAACTGGGAAGGTTTAAACAACTTTTTTAACGATTTCGATTGGTCAATGTGTTTTCGCAACAAGAATGTTAACTTTGCTGCAATAGCGATCAGTGAAACCATCTTGCTTGGAATGAGATTCTTCATACCTCACTCCATGAGAAGTATTCAACGAAAACCGAATGCATGGCTCAATCGCATTTGTAGTAAAGCAATTCATAAAAAGGAGGAGGTTTTTACACGTTGCCAACACAATCAGAGTCTCACAGGGCCAACTTTATAGTGGCCAGAAATAGATGCAAGAGAGTTATCAACAAACAAAAGTTCTTATTCAACCAAAGAATAAAACGAAGGCTGCTCCACATGCCAAAGAACAGCAAGTCCTTTTGGACTTTTACAAAGGGGTTGAAGGAGGACGTAAGCGAGTCCTCTTTTCCCCCACGTGTTGATAAAAATAACAGAATTGTGTCAGATTCTAAAGAAAAAGCAAACTTGTTTGGTGACCAATTTGCTTCCAATTCAACACTGCCCCAGTCAACACAAAATCCACCTCATATTCCACGCATTGGCTGTTCCTTTGGTAGAATTTACTTCAGGACACGAACAGTGATGAAAATATTGAAAAATCTTGACGCAAACAAATCGGCCGGTCCGGATGGAATCACATCAATGGTTCTCAAAAAAACTTAATCCACTATTTCAAAACCTCTCCGCAACCTTTTTTTCCTTTCCTTTACTTTGGGTACTCATCCTGCCCAATGGAAGGTTGCGAATGTTTTTCCAGTTCCAAAAAAAGGCAACAAAAGCGATCCCTCTAACTACCGCCCAATTGCTATAACCTTTGCAGCACACAACAGACCTAAACATTCTGGGTATCGGGTTAAACCAAAAATTGACCTGGTCAAACCACATTTTTGGTATAGCTAAAGATGCAGCTAAATGTTTGGGTTTCTTGTTTCACTGTTAAACTTACTTTACTGCACCTGATCTTCTAAAAATCTATAAAACTTACATTAGACCAAAAATGGAGTATAATGCACATATTTGGACTGGAGCCCCCCAAACCGCACTGGGCTATCTCGATAAAGTACTAAATAGAGCTATCCGTCTTAAAAATGATCCCAGTGTTACCTCATCGCTCACTCCACTTAACCATCGGCGAACCGTTTGGTCACTAACTCTGTTTTATAGATACCTCGTAGGGACGAACACCTGTTGCAATGAAATCAAACAATTAATGCCTCCCCTAAAAATTTTTCAACGTGAAACAAGGAGTGCGACAGATGCTCATCCCTACACTGTTGAATTAGTAAGATGGCGAAACACGGCTTATGGAAATTCGTTTGTTGTGCGCACATCGCGATTATGGAATCAGTTACCATGTAATGTGTTTCCCAAAGTTGGTAGTTTTTATATGTACGATCCAATAAAGTTTAAGAAGAACATTAACATCCATCTTCATGACTTTCCTTTAAATTAATTCCTTTATCCATCATAATTCAAATTCCTAAATCCTAATCCTAATCCCTTTCCTAAAAACCGAATTTCCTTCCCAATCCCGATCCTAAAAACCGAACAATACATTTATATTTAAGGTCCATACCAAGTTTGGTTTTAAAAAAAAGGTGGGTGGTTTTAGTTGGTTAAAGTCAAACACTCCCCAGATGAACCCCGTACAGTGATTCTGGGCGGCTTTTGATGCTTTCCATCAACCCTCGCAAAAGAAAAAACAAAAAAAAAATATTTTAAAACTTGGAAAAAATGTATTCGTAAAATGCAATTACAAAATTACATATTTAAAACTTCAAATCCAATTCAATAACATTTTACACACATGTAGCAATTACTTCTTTTCAGAATTTTTAGCCGTAGTGTATTTTCTGTTGAATGATTTAGTACTCTTGATTAATTATTGCAATTTCAAATAACTTTTAAAATTAATCTCTTAATTTACTTATTTTTTAATGTTTTTTATAATTGAATTTTCAAAATTTTAATTCTTTTAAGTTGAAAAATTCTTGCTAGATTTAATTTATAGATTTATAGGTATCCTATTTAGTTTTCTTTGAAATATGACGTGATCCAGATTACAGCTATGGTAAAGATGAATTTTAGATTGAAATATTGCAACTAATTGGTTAATTGTCATCTTTTATATTTATGAAAAGGAATTTTGAGCACTTCGGTTACAAATAAGTATTACAATCACAATGCTGCAATTATCGGTGTCTCTAATTTCCATTAAACTCAAAAGTTATTCGAACGAAATATTAATTTGTTATAATATATGTATTAAAGGTTATATAATTTGATGGTTTTTAATGTTAATTAAAACCGTTAATTCTTTGATTAGTTTGTTATCACACGATTTAATAATTAAAATTTTCAAAAGTTGAAATTAATTTCATTTTCTAGCATGTGTATTTATTAGAAAAGCTCATAAATGCTAAATATGTAATAACTTTATTTCTGAAATACAATGACAAATTTAGAACTTTTCATATAATTCATTTAAATATAAAAATAAATTTACATACATGCAGCAGCTACCTTTGAACACAATTAAATTATCGTACCCAATTTCTTAATTATATCTGTATGTTTTTTAAAAAAGTGAATTGTTTTTGGTACAATTTAGTTATAAATGCAATATTATTTAAAATTTTACGCTCTTTCTAATGTATATTAAAACTTTATTAAAAGTACTTAATTTTCCAAAAATATTGTGAATAAACATGATAGTATGCAGAATTTTATGAAATTTTCTCCACAAAACTGTATAACTGGACTTGTTCACTTTTAAATATCAAACTTCCTCAAAATTTAACAAGACTAAAATATAAGATGTTGATATCTTAAGTTGGAAAAATTCTACAATATTATAAAAAAGTATAATATTTTATTATCTTTAGTTTAAACTAGTTTATACTTCACAGAAAAATTTTTTTTTTACATATGACAATTTTTTTTTACTAGTTGCATAAGTAGTTAAGTTCAGATATCCACTTAAGTTGAAAACTGAATAAAGAATAATGCGTATATTTTGTTTAAAAACAACTTGATAACTACACTTATTCTGTTTTTCGAATAAAACATGATAACTGATTTAATTCGTAAAAAAATGCAGTTTAGAACTTGAAAATGTATTATTTTTATTATTTATGAATAGTTTTTAATTGAAAGCGTTTTTATAGGACAAAAATATGTATAAAAATATATTTAAATCGCTCTAGCAAAAAATGACAAAAACAGAGTTATCCACTTTTTTAACTAATGGAGCTATCTTGATGAAATTTTAACTATAGGTTACAAAGCCTTAAAGTACTAATTAACCCTTTTACACAATTGGAACATTCTATCTTAATTTTAAGATACTATTTTTATTAATTTCGATGATAAGATTTTAAACCTTGGGAGGTCTAGGAGAGGTACCTGAACCACCACTCCAATTGATCATAAATTTAGGGGAACACTTAGGACATAGTAGAGAACACCCTTGTGCCAAATTTGAAGCTTTTACATTTGTTTGAAGTTACTATCTTTATTATTTTCAAAAATATGCTTTAAGGTCATAAATTTGGAAGTTCTATTTGCTTTGTTTCGGAATTATGCTAAATTCGATCAAAAAGTTCTAGCGTCCGAACCCATAGTCCGATCTCGACCTATAAGTTCGTTTGTAGTGTAGTTTCATTTTTAGTAACCTAGAGCACAAATTTCATGAGGGTAGCGCTATTATTTGCTGAGTTATGCTCATTGTGTTTGTATGTTCGTTAGCCCTTAGGACGATTAAAAAGTTCAGAATCCGATCCCATTGGCCGATTTCGCCCATATGCAATTCCTGCCGTACTTTAAGTAGTAGTAACATACATTTAAAATTTCATCAAGACAGCTCCATTAGTTTTTGAGTTATCGTGCCTACGTACGGACGGACAGATAAAGATTCCCATAAAGCCTAAATTTGAAATTGTGCATATGAACAATAAATATAATGAGGATGACATAAAAGAAAAGCTTATGAAACAAAATAGTTTTTGAAACTAAATGAGTTAAAAAAAATAAAAATAAATACGGTTATTAAATAAAACAAAGAAATGCAGAACGCTGTAGTTAAAATGGATAAGGATTCTTTCCCGAAAATATTAGCTGCGAAAAACTATGCATTGCTTGGGAAAGGCGTAAAGTTTTTGATGCTATTAGTGTAAGAAGATGTTACAAGTGCAAAGGCTTTAACCATAAATCGGCTGACTGCACAAACAAAGAAACATGCACGAAGTGTCACCAGAAGCATAAAACAAGTTATTGTTAACAATAAGAAGAAATTAATGAATGCATAAATTGCAAAAAAAATACTGAAAAATTCAAGCTAGGACTAAATGTAAAAAATAAAACATTTAGTAGATTCTGTCCACTATATCAAAAAAAATTAAATGAAAGATAGCAAAATATTGGCTTTTAAAGAAACGGGAAGAGGATGAAAATATATTACATAACTATGCAAAGAGTGTTCCAAAATTTGTTGTTGATATTTATGATGATAATAATAATATATTTTTACTAAAATATAAAGAAAAAAATATTGAAGGAGCAGCAATAGTAAATAAGATTGAAATAGGTATTAATGAAAACAACTATAATTAAAGTACCAATAATAGTAATTTTGAAAATAATCAGAACAATGTTAGTATGAATAAATCCAATAATAATGAAAGAAATATAGAGGGTGAAGTAATAGTAAATAAGAATAAAATAGGTATTAATGAAAGCAGAAATAAGGAACAGATTAATAAAAAACCGAATATTTCTAAAGATACCAATACAAGTTTGCTTAGCTGTAAAACTTAAGAAAAGAGCAATTGAATTTGGTGATATCGTATATGTTCTATCCAAATTAAGAGATCACAGAATATATAGCAACGTAAGAATATATTTAGCATTTTTTTATGATCAAGCTGATATTTGTTATAATGACACAAACAAATATCAAAGTACTAATCGATCAAGAAGGATTACCAAGAGTTTATAAAGATTATAAAGGTATGGATATTCATCAACGAAATTGATATACATAATATCCCCAATTTTAAGGCGGTTTATAACTGCTAAAAAGAAAAAAAGGAGAGAAGGTACAGCAATTTTTGTAGAGGATAACATTCATTAGTATTTAAGGATGAAAGATATAACGATATGGTAATTGAAATCCTAAACTCTCAACCAAGAGTAAACATTTAAACATTTTATAAAGCTCCAGCGGAAAACAGCAATTTATTTATAGAATACTTAGAAACCAAAATGAATGATACTTCAAATCACATATTTTTTGCTGACTTAAATTTGTTTGATATTACTAACTTACTAATAAGATACAAAAATATGATACCTACTTCTGAATATTATATACTTAATAAAGTAATAAGTAAGTTTCTATAATACGTTTGAATTACGAATGTAAATATAAGGTATGTAAGAGTATATTATTACACTGAAAAATTAGCAATTTAATGGACAAATTTGAAATTTAAATCATTTAGACCAAATGGTTTCGATTATGTTTCGTTCATCCATCAAAATTATATTTTACTTAATCTTATTTTATTTTATTATACTCGTAAATTGGAATCATAAATACATAATTTAATTAATCTAGGTTTAAGATTTTATTATATTACTCATAATATCTGTTTTTCAGTTAAGTTGAAATATACATGAAATAATAAAGAAAAAAAATATGAGTCAAAATACAAGAAATACAGCTCAATTTAAAATTCTAATAGATTATATAATATACAATAACAAATAAATTTCATGTTCCTTTCCCAATAAAGGATAATAGTTTATCTGATCACCAAATAGTAGTAACATCAATCAAAACAGTTAATGTTAAGAAAATACCTATGCAAAACTATACTATAAATAAAATAGATTACATTCAAATGCGTAACATCGTAAAAAATAAAGTAGAAAATACAAACATTATGGATATTGATACACTAGTTAAAAGAATACAGTAAGCAAAAGAATTGTACTATACTAAAGCAGTAACTGTCAAAACTAGAAATAATAGCTGGATTACACTCATGGTATTTGAAAAACTTAAAATCAAAAAATCCCCATATGATGCACACACAAAAGATCCAAACAATAGTCAAAAAAAGTAAAATATATTCTATTCAAAAAGAAGTAAAAAAATTAATTCAGGAAGCTTAAAATAAACATGTTTTTAAAAGTATTGAAAATGCAGGGAATGACTCTAGAAAACTATGGAAGTTATTAAATAATACTATAAAAAATAACAACGACCAAAAAACTGTAACTATTACTTACGTTTTAAAGAAAAATGGCGAGAAAACAATTAATAAAAATGAGATGGCAGATACTGTTAATAAATTTTTTAATGAAAAGTAAATATATTCTAACTGAGAGTCGGAATTCTAGCACAGTTAATAATGCTGCTTATAATATATATAGTACTAAATCGTTATTTCTTACCAGTTACAAAAGCTGAAATCTATCAAATTATCATGAAATTAAATAAAAATGCAGCTCTAGGATTAGATAAAATAACAGTAAAAGACATACAGAAATTGGTTAATGTTATTTATAATTTTATTTATATTATATAAAGCCCTTATAGTTCCTATAAATAAATCTGGATTAAAAGAAGATTGTAATAATCATAGCCAATCTCAATTTTAAATTCTGTATCAAAAATATATGAAAAATCAAATTATTATTAGAATTAGAAGTTTTATTACACAAACAATTGGCTTTAATATAAATCAATATGGTTTACAGAAATTTCACTTTCACTGGAATTTGAACCCGGGTCTTTCGCATGAAAGTGGGCACTCTACAATAGCTAAAGCTAGAACATGCAAACAACAAAAAAGCTTAAAATGTAGTGCAAATAAACTCTTCAACTCTTTACCCACGGAATTTCAAAATGTGGGGATATTTAAAAATAAACTTAAAAAATATATTAAAAATTATAGAAATTAAAGTATTTAAAATTATATTTAAAAGTAATATTAGAGATAAGTAAAATTAATTTGTATTTAAATTTTGATTTCTTATACATAATTTTATATTTATATTGTAAAATTATCTGAAATTAAATAAATTATTATATATATATGTATATATATATACAAAAAAAAATTTGGAGGCCACGCTGATCACAAATATGTATACTATTTTTCAATATCTAACTCATTTCCTGTAGGTGGTTATAATTTATAAACACCATACCAAAGTTAATATACCATTTTCCTATTTCATAGGTGTAGTGTATAAAAATATAAACCGCTCAGCATAAATATTTATGAAAGCACAAAAATACAAAACTGAGAAATGTACTTTTAACAAATATTAACAAGTAAAGAAACAGTTAGTCATTTCATAAGTGATTTTAACACCATAAAAGTTTTTATAGTTTGATCGCAAGACATAGCTAACGAAATTAACTTTATATTCCAATTTATCTATTTAAAAATATTAAACAACAAATGAACTTGAAATAAATGGATTCGTAAAATGCAAATACAAAATTGCATATTTCAATAAATAAAATTCCAATACAATAAAATTTTACACCAATGCTGCAATTACTTCTTTTCAAGATTTTTAGCTGTAGTGAATTTACTGTTGAATGATTTAGGACCCTTGATTAATTATTTCAATTTTAAATAATTTTTAAATTTATTCTCTTAATTTACTTATTTTTTAATGTTTTTTATAATTGAATTTTCAAAATTTTAATTCTTGTAACTTGAAAAATTCTTGCTAGATTTAATTTATAGATTTATAGGTATCCTATTTAGTTTTCTTTGAAATATGACGTGATCCAGATTACAGGTATGGCAAAGATGAATTTTAGATTGAAATATTGCAACTAATTTGTTAATTGTCATCTTTTATATTTATGAAAAGGAATTTTGAGCACTTCGGTTACAAATAAGTATTACAATCATAATGCTGCTATTATCGGTGTCTCTAATTTTCATTAAACTGAAAAGTTATTCGAACGAAATATTAATTTGTTATAATATATGTATTAAAGGTTATATCATTTGATGGTTTTTAATGTTAATTAAAACCGTTAATTCTTTGATTAGTTTGTTATCACACGATTTAATAATTCAAATTTTCAAAAATGTACTTATTAGAAAAGCTTATAAATGCTAAATATGCAATAACTTTATTTCTAAAATACAATGACAAATTTAGAACTTTTCATATAATTCATTTAAATACAAAAATAAATTTACATACATGCAGCAGCTACCTTTGAACACAACTTAATTATCGTACACAATTTCTTAATTATATCTGTAGGTTTTTTAAAAAAGTGAATTGTTTTTGGTACAATTTAGTTATAAATGCAATATTTTTTAAAATTTTACGCTCTTTCTAATGTATATTAAAAATTTAATAAAAGTACTTAATTTTCCAAAAACATTGTGAATAAACATGATAGTATGCAGAATTTTATGAAATTTTCGCCAGAAAACTGTATAACTTGACTTATTCACTTTTAAATAATAAACTTCCTCAAAATTTAACAAAACTAAAATATTAGATGTTGATATCTTAAGTTGAAAAAATTCAAGAAAAGTATAAAATTTTATTATCTTTAGTTTAAACTAGTTTATAATTCACAGAAAAATTTATTTTTTACATATGACAATTTTTTTTTGTTCTAATTTTTTTCTACTAGTTGCATAAGTAGTTAAGTTCAGATATCCACTTTAGTTGAAAACTAAATAAAGAATAATGCGTATATTTTGTTTTAAAACAACTTGATAACTACACTTATTTTGTTTTTCGAACAAAACATGATAACTGATTTAATTCGTAAAAAAATGTAGTTTAACTATTAAAAATATAATATACACACTTGAAAAGAACTTGAAAATGTTTTATTTTTATTATATATGAATAGTTTTTAATTGAAAGCGTTTTTATAGAAAAAAAATATGTATAAAAATAAATTCAAATCGCTCTAGCAAAAAATGACAAAAACAGAGATATCCACTTTTTTAACTAATGGAGCTATCTTTAATAGTGTACATTGTTATAAATGTATTCTATATTTTTAAGTAATGTTCTAAGACAAATGATAAATTTACAAATTAAGATATGTTCTAACAAAATAGAGAATTAAGAAATAATAAAAAATAAATTAAGATTTAGAAAAAATTGTAAGACACAAATAATTTCAACAATACTTTCTAAGACAAATG
Source organism: Dolichopus griseipennis (assembly GCA_963082915.1). NCBI lineage: Eukaryota > Metazoa > Arthropoda > Insecta > Diptera > Dolichopodidae > Dolichopus > Dolichopus griseipennis. The sequence continues at coordinate 269,506,821 of OY720441.1, forward strand.
ATCAATTTACAAATTAAGATATGTTCTAACAAAATAGAGAATTAAGAAATAAAAAAAAATATATTAAAATTTAGAGAAAATTGTAAGGCACAAATAATTTTAACTAATACTAAAACAAAAGAAGCCGAAATAAACTTATTAGAAAAATTATATACATAACGGAATATGATTTTGATAATTTAGGAAAAATATTAAGAAAAAATATTAACAAAAGGGAAAACTGGAAATAAATGATACAAAATAATCAAGGAATAATTAGAAAATCATTTCAGTAAGATAGGTAATCATAAACAGACAGTAGCAGATAATAAGTTTAAAGTTATACGAATAGTTTTATCGTACGACATAGCCAACCAAAATAACTTTATAATACTAAAAACATTTTCTAATTATTTTATCAATTTAAAATTATTAAAAATTCTTACTAATATATCTATCACTCTTCGTTCTACCTTTGTTGTGCACACATCGGTATAAAACTGTGTCTTTAGAGTTTAATAACAATTTTAACATTTTCTTTATCATTTCTTTTAATCATTTGAAGTAAATAAATTACTTACTTAATTCTTTTTTTTTTTTTAATTTTTTTTTTTATTTAAAATATTTTAATTTTTTATTCTGTTGATTCTGTTCTGTTGATGGTGTTTTGTTATATTTAAATTATTTCTCTCCATTATTGCATTAACAAGCCGCACTTCCAATGGTGACAAGATAAGTATTTTTGTTTTCATTTTTATATTATCTATATTATTTGATAAAAAAAAAATATTCTAACTAAACAAAACTATCACATAATTAACACAGATTTTTAATTTATTATGAACATTAATTTTTTTTTCTTTCATAATATACATTTTAATTTATTTTAACAACTTCGATATAGTTTAAGAACTTTTATTTTATTTTCAAAATTAAAAATTTATTTTATTTTAAAACACGCGTCGGATTTGTTTTGTTTACAATTAATAACTTGTTAAATTTAATTTTTTTCTTATAATTTATTTCTCATTCATCTCCTAGCAGTAAACAAAACAAATATATTCATCCCCTTAAATAGTAATAAAGCTAATTAAAGGTGATACATCTTACATGTATGGATGTTGATGCTCTAATTTTATTATTTCTAGATTCTCAATCTTTTATATTTTTTTTTTGCACTTTAATTGTATTGATAATTGTAAATTAGATTACACTAAAATTACTACATATAATTTTATGTGTTGATCTGTTTCTTACTTAAATAAATTAATACTCATTATGCTATATTAACATTAAATTTTTCTTTTTTTGAACATAAATTTTTTTTTGTTATATTAAAATCTAAGTTACACGTGGTTTTACTTTGTGTGAGTTTGCGACTTTTTTTACTTTGTGTGAGTAGCTTCGTTCAATAAGGGCACATATAGTGTTTCGCCGTTATATCGTGCAAGATAAAAAATGTTCAACTTTGATATAAGTCGTTTTCTCACTCTCAGTAAAATAAAATTAGCCGGTGTTAATCATTAATTAAGGAGGACAAATTGTACATATATTTATTTTTAATTTTAATTTCTAAATTTTTAAATTTTGTTCTATTTCTTTATTTGTTTTAAAATTCAAATATAAATTTCTTTCAATTTCAAATTTTTTTAGAAAAATTTCGGTTTTTGCTTGTATATCTCTTTTCTATTCTAAAAATCTTTTTATTTTTAAAATTTTTTGATTCTTAAAATTTTGTATTCATTAATAATTAATTTTCTTTGAAAATTGCCAACGTTTGTATTAATTTTGTAACATACGTGGGTTGCAGACGAATTTTCATGCCGTAGAATGCCATTTTAACTCTGCAAAGCCAGCTATCCTAGCCCTTTGTGAAACGCAAGTTAGTGGCCAAAAAGATAATTTTAGTATTACAGGCTACTCACTTATTTCACACTTCGTCCCTAAAAGAGGCATCGCTATCTTCATTAAAAATGACATCGTTTTCAACATTCTTCATAAACATAAAGCTTCTAGCCCAACCTTCCATTACATTTGGGTCAAAATTCTCGGTGGAAAACATGTCATACATTTCTGTTTCTTATACAGATCACCCAACTCAAATGAACATGAAACTGCTACGGAGATTGAAAATCTCTCTAACCAGATTAATGAAATTTTGGAGTCATGCCCAAAAACTTAAATAGTTCTGGCTGGGGATTTCAATGTTTATAACAGACATTGTTTTCATCAATGTTCCACCTTTCTCAACTTGTCCAAAATCCCACTAGGGTCCCTGACCTAGAAGGCTACCTCTTGGATCTGTTTCTGACTACACATCCTGAAAAGTATGTGGTTTCAGTAGGTTGTCGCCTGGGGGGCTCCGACCATTGTTTGGTGAAAACAAGCTTCCATATTAACACAGTGATCAATAGAAAGACTCCTCCCAAAAAACTGGTATGGAATTATAATCGTGCCAACTGGGAAGGTTTAAACAACTTTTTTAACGATTTCGATTGGTCAATGTGTTTTCGCAACAAGAATGTTAACTTTGCTGCAATAGCGATCAGTGAAACCATCTTGCTTGGAATGAGATTCTTCATACCTCACTCCATGAGAAGTATTCAACGAAAACCGAATGCATGGCTCAATCGCATTTGTAGTAAAGCAATTCATAAAAAGGAGGAGGTTTTTACACGTTGCCAACACAATCAGAGTCTCACAGGGCCAACTTTATAGTGGCCAGAAATAGATGCAAGAGAGTTATCAACAAACAAAAGTTCTTATTCAACCAAAGAATAAAACGAAGGCTGCTCCACATGCCAAAGAACAGCAAGTCCTTTTGGACTTTTACAAAGGGGTTAAAGGAGGACGTAAGCGAGTCCTTTTTTCCCCCACGTGTTGATAAAAATAACAGAATTGTGTCAGATTCTAAAGAAAAAGCAAACTTGTTTGGTGACCAATTTGCTTCCAATTCAACACTGCCCCAGTCAACACAAAATCCACCTCGTATTCCACGCATTGGCTGTTCCTTTGGTAGAATTTACTTCAGGACACGAACAGTTATGAAAATATTGAAAAATCTTGACGCAAACAAATCGGCCGGTCCGGATGGAATCACATCAATGGTTCTCAAAAAAACTTAATCCACTATTTCAAAACCTCTCCGCAACCTTTTTTTCCTTTCCTTTACTTTGGGTACTCATCCTGCCCAATGGAAGGTTGCGAATTTTTTTCCAGTTCCAAAAAAAGGCAACAAAAGCGATCCCTCTAACTACCGCCCAATTGCTATAACCTTTGCAGCACACAACAGACCTAAACATTCTGGGTATCGGGTTAAACCAAAAATTGACCTGGTCAAGTGCAAAATAGAGCTATCCGTCTTAAAAATGATCCCAGTGTTACCTCATCGCTCACTCCACTTAACCATCGGCGAACCGTTTGGTCACTAACTCTGTTTTATAGATACCTCGTAGGGACGAACACCTGTTGCAATGAAATCAAACAATTAATGCTTCCCCTAAAAATTTTTCAACGTGAAACAAGGAGTGCGACAGATGCTCATCCCTACACTGTTGAATTAGTAAGATGGCGAAACACGGCTTATGGAAATTCGTTTGTTGTGCGCACATCGCGATTATGGAATCAGTTACCATGTAATGTGTTTCTCAAAGTTGGTAGTTTTTATATGTACGATCCAATAAAGTTTAAGAAGAACATTAACATCCATCTTCATGACTTTCCTTTAAATTAATTCCTTTATCCATCATAATTCAAATTCCTAAATCCTAATCCTAATCCCTTTCCTAAAAACCGAATTTCCTTCCCAATCCCGATCCTAAAAACCGAACAATACATTTATATTTAAGGTCCATACCAAGTTTGGTTTTAAAAAAAAGGTGGGTGGTTTTAGTTGGTTAAAGTCAAACACTCCCCAGATGAACCCCGTACAGTGATTCTGGGCGGCTTTCGATGCTTTCCATCAACCCTCGCAAAAGAAAAAACAAAAAAAAAAAATTTTAAAACTTGGAAAAAATGTATTCGTAAAATGCAATTACAAAATTACATATTTAAAACTTCAAATCCAATTCAATAACATTTTACACACATGTAGCAATTACTTCTTTTCAGAATTTTTAGCCGTAGTGCATTTTCTGTTGAATGATTTAGTACTCTTGATTAATTATTGCAATTTCAAATAACTTTTAAAATTAATCTCTTAATTTACTTATTTTTTAATGTTTTTTATAATTGAATTTTCAAAATTTTAATTCTTTTAAGTTGAAAAATTCTTGCTAGATTTAATTTATAGATTTATAGGTATCCTATTTAGTTTTCTTTGAAATATGACGTGATCCAGATTACAGCTATGGTAAAGATGAATTTTAGATTGAAATATTGCAACTAATTGGTTAATTGTCATCTTTTATATTTATGAAAAGAAATTTTGAGCACTTCGGTTACAAATAAGTATTACAATCACAATGCTGCAATTATCGGTGTCTCTAATTTCCATTAAACTCAAAAGTTATTCGAACGAAATATTAATTTGTTATAATATATGTATTAAAGGTTATATAATTTGATGGTTTTTAATGTTAATTAAAACCGTTAATTCTTTGATTAGTTTGTTATCACACGATTTAATAATTAAAATTTTCAAAAGTTGAAATTAATTTCATTTTCTAGCATGTGTATTTATTAGAAAAGCTCATAAATGCTAAATATGCAATAACTTTATTTCTAAAATACAATGACAAATTTAGAACTTTTCATATAATTCATTTAAATATAAAAATAAATTTACATACATGCAGCAACTACCTTTGAACACAATTAAATTATCGTACACAATTTCTTAATTATATCTGTATGTTTTTTAAAAAAGTGAATTGTTATACCCTACACCTATAGAATAGGTAAAGGGGTATATTAACTTTGGTATGGTGTTTGTAACCACCTAAAGGAAGCGAGCTAGATATGGAAAAGTATATATATTTGTGATCAGCGTGACCGCCTTAGTCGATATAGCCATGTCCGTCCGTCCGTCCGTCCGTCCGTCCGCAGGCACGATAACTCAAAAAATAATGGAGCTATCTTGATGAAATTTTAACTGTAGGTTACTAGGACTGAAAGTACGGCGGGGATTGCATATGGGCGAAATCGGCCCATGGGTTCGGATTCTGGACCTTTTAATCGGTTTCAGGGCTAACGAACAAATATAAAAAATCACGATAACTCAACAACTAATGACGCTATCTTCATCAAATTTGTGCTGTAGGTTACTAGTAATGAAACTACTTCGGGAATCGCGTAAGGTCGGGATTGGACCATGGGTTCGGAACCTAGAACTTTTTGATCGAATTTAGGCCAAACGAACATAATTCCGAAACCAATGAAGATAGAACCTCCAAATTTAGTATCAGGGTGTCCCTTCCTATTTCCTAAGTGTCTTGTGAATTTGGGTCCCATTGGAGTAGTGGGTCGGGGACCAGCCACACATTTCCGAAGACCTTAAAGCATATCTTTAAAATTAATAAAGATAACAACTTGAAAAAATGTAGAAGCTTCCAATTTGCCACAAGGGTGTTCTTTACTATCTCTTGCGTGTTCCCCTAATTTGGGATCAATTGGAGTGGTGGTTCTGTACCCCTCTCAGACCTCCCAAGTTTTAAAGGCTTATAATCGAAATTACTAAAAATAGTTACTTAAAATTAGGATAGACCGTTCAAATTGTGTACAAGGGTTAACTAGTACTATAAGTACAGCGCGGACTATATAAGGGCGAAATCAGCCCAACGGTTCGGATTCCGGACTTTTTAATCGATGTCAGGGCTAAGGAACATATATAAAAAATCACGATAACTCAACAACTAATGAGGCTATCTTCATTAAATTTGTGCTGTAGGTTACTGGCAGCGAAACTACGGCGGTGATTACGTATGGTGAGGATTGGACAATGGGTTCGGAACTTAGAACTTTTTGATCGAATTTAGGCCAAACGAGCATAATTCCGAAACCAATGAAGATAGAACCTCCAAATTTGGTATCAGGGTGTCCCTTCCTATTTCGTAAGTGTCTTTGAAATTTGGGCCCCATTGGAGTAGTGGATCGGGGACCAGCCACTCAGTTCTTAGGCCCTTAAAGCATATTTTCGAAATTAATAAAGATAGTAACTTGAAACAAATGTAGAAGCTTCCAATTTGCCACAAGGGTGTTCTTTACTATTTCTTGCGTGCCCCCCTAATTTGGGATCAATTGGAGTGGTGGTTCAGAACCTCTCTTAGACCCCCCAATGTGTAAAAGCTTATCATCGAATTTAATAAAACTAGTAAATTAAAATTAAGATAGAGCGTTCCAATTGTGTACAAGGGTTAACTAGTATTGAAAGTATGACGGGACTGCATATGGGCGAAATCGTACCATAATTTCGGGTCCTGGAACCCTTGAAAAGTTCAAGGACTAACAAACATATATCTTACAAACACCATAACTCAAAAAATAATGCCGGTATTTTGATGAAATTTAACAGTAGGTTACTAGTAATGAAAGTACCATGGGAATTGGTTGTGGTCGAGTTTAATTTCGAAGCCAAAGAATATATTTCCTATGTCCTATGTGTCTCCGAAATCTAGACTTAATTGTAGTGGTTCAGCTATGTTCAAAGGTACTTGCTGCATTTATGTAAAATTTATTTTTATATTTAAATGCATATAATTCAAAAGGTGTAAATTTTTAATTGTATTTTAGAAATACATTTATTGCATATTTTGCGTTTATAAGCTTTTCTATTAGGTATATAAACTAACCATTTAAAATAATTGCAATTTTTAAAAATTTGGATTATTAAATATATTATGCTTTGATTATCTTTTTATCACAAAATTTAATAATTAGAATTTTTTCATTTTGTAATTAAATTGGAATAAATATATTTTCATTTATTTCAAGTTTGTTTGTTTTTTAATATTTTTAAATAGATAAATTAGTAAGAATTTGTAGTATTTTTTAATAGATAGGGTAATTAGAAAATGTTTTTAGTATTATACAGTTAATTTGGTTAGCTATGTCTTACGATCAAATTAATAGCAGCTTCTATGGTGTTAAAATGACTTATGGATATGTCCTTAAATTTGAACCAAATAGGTGTAGGGTATTTCTAAGTCGGTTGCACCGACTGACTGTTTCTTTACTTGTTTTTGGTACAATTTAGTTATAAATGCAATATTATTTAAAATTTTACGCTCTTTCTAATGTATATTAAAACTTTATTAAAAGTACTTAATTTTCCAAAAATATTGTGAATAAACATGATAGTATGCAGAATTTTATGAAATTTTCTCCACAAAACTGTATAACTGGACTTATTCACTTTTAAATAATAAACTTCCTCAAAATTTAACAAGACTAAAATATAAGATGTTGATATCTTAAGTTGCAAAAATTCTATAATATTATAAAAAAGTATAATATTTTATTATCTTTAGTTTAAACTATATGTACGATCCAATAAAGTTTAAGAAGAACATTAACATCCATCTTCATGACTTTCCTTTAAATTAATTCCTTTATCCATCATAATTCAAATTCCTAAATCCTAATCCTAATCCCTTTCCTAAAAACCGAATTTCCTTCCCAATCCCGATCCTAAAAACCGAACAATACATTTATATTTAAGGTCCATACCAAGTTTGGTTTTAAAAAAAAGGTGGGTGGTTTTAGTTGGTTAAAGTCAAACACTCCCCAGATGAACCCCGTACAGTGATTCTGGGCGGCTTTCGATGCTTTCCATCAACCCTCGCAAAAGAAAAAACAAAAAAAAAAAATTTTAAAACTTGGAAAAAATGTATTCGTAAAATGCAATTACAAAATTACATATTTAAAACTTCAAATCCAATTCAATAACATTTTACACACAATGATTGTTGAATGATTTAGTACTCTTGATTAATTATTGCAATTTCAAATAACTTTTAAAATTAATCTCTTAATTTACTTATTTTTTAATGTTTTTTATAATTGAATTTTCAAAATTTTAATTCTTTTAAGTTGAAAAATTCTTGCTAGATTTAATTTATAGATTTATAGGTATCCTATTTAGTTTTCTTTGAAATATGACGTGATCCAGATTACAGCTATGGTAAAGATGAATTTTAGATTGAAATATTGCAACTAATTGGTTAATTGTCATCTTTTATATTTATGAAAAGGAATTTTGAGCACTTCGGTTACAAATAAGTATTACAATCACAATGCTGCAATTATCGGTGTCTCTAATTTCCATTAAACTCAAAAGTTATTCGAACGAAATATTAATTTGTTATAATATATGTATTAAAGGTTATATAATTTGATGGTTTTTAATGTTAATTAAAACCGTTAATTCTTTGATTAGTTTGTTATCACACGATTTAATAATTAAAATTTTCAAAAGTTGAAATTAATTTCATTTTCTAGCATGTGTATTTATTAGAAAAGCTCATAAATGCTAAATATGCAATAACTTTATTTCTAAAATACAATGACAAATTTAGAACTTTTCATATAATTCATTTAAATATAAAAATAAATTTACATACATGCAGCAACTACCTTTGAACACAATTAAATTATCGTACACAATTTCTTAATTATATCTGTATGTTTTTTAAAAAAGTGAATTGTTATACCCTACACCTATAGAATAGGTAAAGGGGTATATTAACTTTGGTATGGTGTTTGTAACCACCTAAAGGAAGCGAGCTAGATATGGAAAAGTATATATATTTGTGATCAGCGTGACCGCCTTAGTCGATATAGCCATGTCCGTCCGTCCGTCCGTCCGTCCGTCCGCAGGCACGATAACTCAAAAAATAATGGAGCTATCTTGATGAAATTTTAACTGTAGGTTACTAGGACTGAAAGTACGGCGGGGATTGCATATGGGCGAAATCGGCCCATGGGTTCGGATTCTGGACCTTTTAATCGGTTTCAGGGCTAACGAACAAATATAAAAAATCACGATAACTCAACAACTAATGACGCTATCTTCATCAAATTTGTGCTGTAGGTTACTAGTAATGAAACTACTTCGGGAATCGCGTAAGGTCGGGATTGGACCATGGGTTCGGAACCTAGAACTTTTTGATCGAATTTAGGCCAAACGAACATAATTCCGAAACCAATGAAGATAGAACCTCCAAATTTAGTATCAGGGTGTCCCTTCCTATTTCCTAAGTGTCTTGTGAATTTGGGTCCCATTGGAGTAGTGGGTCGGGGACCAGCCACACATTTCCGAAGACCTTAAAGCATATCTTTAAAATTAATAAAGATAACAACTTGAAAAAATGTAGAAGCTTCCAATTTGCCACAAGGGTGTTCTTTACTATCTCTTGCGTGTTCCCCTAATTTGGGATCAATTGGAGTGGTGGTTCTGTACCCCTCTCAGACCTCCCAAGTTTTAAAGGCTTATAATCGAAATTACTAAAAATAGTTACTTAAAATTAGGATAGACCGTTCAAATTGTGTACAAGGGTTAACTAGTACTATAAGTACAGCGCGGACTATATAAGGGCGAAATCAGCCCAACGGTTCGGATTCCGGACTTTTTAATCGATGTCAGGGCTAAGGAACATATATAAAAAATCACGATAACTCAACAACTAATGAGGCTATCTTCATTAAATTTGTGCTGTAGGTTACTGGCAGCGAAACTACGGCGGTGATTACGTATGGTGAGGATTGGACAATGGGTTCGGAACTTAGAACTTTTTGATCGAATTTAGGCCAAACGAGCATAATTCCGAAACCAATGAAGATAGAACCTCCAAATTTGGTATCAGGGTGTCCCTTCCTATTTCGTAAGTGTCTTTGAAATTTGGGCCCCATTGGAGTAGTGGATCGGGGACCAGCCACTCAGTTCTTAGGCCCTTAAAGCATATTTTCGAAATTAATAAAGATAGTAACTTGAAACAAATGTAGAAGCTTCCAATTTGCCACAAGGGTGTTCTTTACTATTTCTTGCGTGCCCCCCTAATTTGGGATCAATTGGAGTGGTGGTTCAGAACCTCTCTTAGACCCCCCAATGTGTAAAAGCTTATCATCGAATTTAATAAAACTAGTAAATTAAAATTAAGATAGAGCGTTCCAATTGTGTACAAGGGTTAACTAGTATTGAAAGTATGACGGGACTGCATATGGGCGAAATCGTACCATAATTTCGGGTCCTGGAACCCTTGAAAAGTTCAAGGACTAACAAACATATATCTTACAAACACCATAACTCAAAAAATAATGCCGGTATTTTGATGAAATTTAACAGTAGGTTACTAGTAATGAAAGTACCATGGGAATTGGTTGTGGTCGAGTTTAATTTCGAAGCCAAAGAATATATTTCCTATGTCCTATGTGTCTCCGAAATCTAGACTTAATTGTAGTGGTTCAGCTATGTTCAAAGGTACTTGCTGCATTTATGTAAAATTTATTTTTATATTTAAATGCATATAATTCAAAAGGTGTAAATTTTTAATTGTATTTTAGAAATACATTTATTGCATATTTTGCGTTTATAAGCTTTTCTATTAGGTATATAAACTAACCATTTAAAATAATTGCAATTTTTAAAAATTTGGATTATTAAATATATTATGCTTTGATTATCTTTTTATCACAAAATTTAATAATTAGAATTTTTTCATTTTGTAATTAAATTGGAATAAATATATTTTCATTTATTTCAAGTTTGTTTGTTTTTTAATATTTTTAAATAGATAAATTAGTAAGAATTTGTAGTATTTTTTAATAGATAGGGTAATTAGAAAATGTTTTTAGTATTATACAGTTAATTTGGTTAGCTATGTCTTACGATCAAATTAATAGCAGCTTCTATGGTGTTAAAATGACTTATGGATATGTCCTTAAATTTGAACCAAATAGGTGTAGGGTATTTCTAAGTCGGTTGCACCGACTGACTGTTTCTTTACTTGTTTTTGGTACAATTTAGTTATAAATGCAATATTATTTAAAATTTTACGCTCTTTCTAATGTATATTAAAACTTTATTAAAAGTACTTAATTTTCCAAAAATATTGTGAATAAACATGATAGTATGCAGAATTTTATGAAATTTTCTCCACAAAACTGTATAACTGGACTTATTCACTTTTAAATAATAAACTTCCTCAAAATTTAACAAGACTAAAATATAAGATGTTGATATCTTAAGTTGCAAAAATTCTATAATATTATAAAAAAGTATAATATTTTATTATCTTTAGTTTAAACTAGTTTATACTTCACAGAATAATTTTTTTTTTACATATGACAATTTTTTTCTACTAGTTGCATAAGTAGTTAAGTTCAGATATCCACTTAAGTTGAAAACTGAATAAAGAATAATGCGTATATTTTGTTTAAAAACAACTTGATAACTACACTTATTCTGTTTTTCGAACAAAACATGATAACTGATTTAATTCGTAAAAAAATGCAGTTTAGAACTTGAAAATGTATTATTTTTATTATTTATGAATAGTTTTTAATTGAAAGCGTTTTTATAGGACAAAAATATGTATAAAAATATATTTAAATCGCTCTAGCAAAAAATGACAAAAACAGAGTTATCCACTTTTTTAACTAATGGAGCTATCTTGATGAAATTTTAACTATAAGTTACAAAGCCTTAAAGTACTAATTAACCCTTGTACACAATTGGAACATTCTATCTTAATTTTAAGATACTATTTTTATTAATTTCGATGATAAGATTTTAAACCTTGGGAGGTCTAGGAGAGGTACCTGAACCACCACTCCAATTGATCATAAATTTAGGGGAACACGTAGGACATAGTAGAGAACATCCTTGTGCCAAATTTGATGCTTTTACATTTGTTTGAAGTTACTATCTTTATTATTTTCAAAAATATGCTTTAAGGTCATAAATTTGGAAGTTCTATTTGCTTTGTTTCGGAATTATGCTAAATTCGATCAAAAAGTTCTAGCGACCGAACCCATAGTCCGATCTCGACCTATAAGTTCGTTTGTAGTGTAGTTTTATTACCAGTAACCTAGAGCACAAATTTCATGAGGGTAGCGCTATTATTTGCTGAGTTATACTCATTGTTTTTGTATGTTCGTTAGCCCTTAGGACGATTAAAAAGTTCAGAATCCGATCCCATTGGCCGATTTCGCCCATATGCAATCCCTGCCGTACTTTAAGTAGTAGTAACATACATTTAAAATTTCATCAAGACAGCTCCATTAGTTTTTGAGTTATCGTGCCTACGTACGGACGGACAGATAAAGATTCCCATAAAGCCTAAATTTGAAATTGTGCATATGAACAATAAATATAATGAGGATGACATAAAAGAAAAGCTTATGAAACAAAATAGTTTTTGAAACTAAATGAGTTAAAAAAAATAAAAATAAATACGGTTATTAAATAAAACAAAGAAATGCAGAACGCTGTAGTTGAAATGGATAAGGATTCTTTCCCGAAAATATTAGCTGCGAAAAACTATGCATTGCTTGGGAAAGGCGTAAAGTTTTTGATGCTATTAGTGTAAGAAGATGTTACAAGTGCAAAGGCTTTAACCATAAATCGGCTGACTGCACAAACAAAGAAACATGCACGAAGTGTCACCAGAAGCATAAAACAAGTTATTGTTAACAATAAGAAGAAATTAATGAATGCATAAATTGCAAAAAAAATACTGAAAAATTCAAGCTAGGACTAAATGTAAAAAATAAAACATTTAGTAGATTCTGTCAACTATATCAAAAAAAATTAAATGAAAGAAAGCAAAATATTGGCTTTTAAAGAAACGGGAAGAGGATGAAAATATATTACATAACTATGCAAAGAGTGTTCCAAAATTTGTTGTTGATATTTATGATGATAATAATAATATATTTTTACTAAAATATAAAGAAAAAAATATTGAAGGAGCAGCAATAGTAAATCAGAATGAAATAGGTATTAATGAAAACAACTATAATTAAAGTACCAATAATAGTAATTTTGAAAATAATCAGAACAATGTTAGTATGAATAAATCCAATAATAATGAAAGAAATATAGAGGGTGAAGTAATAGTAAATAAGAATAAAATAGGTATTAATGTAAGCAGAAATAAGGAACAGATTAATAAAAAACCGAATATTTCTAAAGATACCAATACAAGTTTGCTTAGCTGTAAAACTTAAGAAAAGAGCAATTGAATTTGGTGATATCGTATATGTTCTATCCAAATTAAGAGATCACAGAATATATAGCAACGTAAGAATATATTTAGCATATTTTTATGATCAAGCTGATATTTGTTATAATGACACAAACAAATATCAAAGTACTAATCGATCAAGAAGGATTACCAAGAGTTTATAAAGATTATAAAGGTATGGATATTCATCAACGAAATTGATATACATAATATCCCCAATTTTAAGGCGGTTTATAACTGCTAAAAAGAAAAAAAGGAGAGGAGGTACAGCAATTTTTGTAGAGGATAACATTCATTAGTATTTAAGGATGAAAGATATAACGATATGGTAATTGAAATCCTAAACTCTCAACCAAGAGTAAACATTTAAACATTTTATAAAGCTCCAGCGGAAAACAGCAATTTATTTATAGAATACTTAGAAACCAAAATGAATGATACTTCAAATCACATATTTTTTGCTGACTTAAATTTGTTTGATATTACTAACTTACTAATAAGATACAAAAATATGATACCTACTTCTGAATATTATATACTTAATAAAGTAATAAGTAAGTTTCTATAATACGTTTGAATTACGAATGTAAATATAAGGTATGTAAGAGTATATTATTACACTGAAAAATTAGCAATTTAATGGACAAATTTGAAATTTAAATTATTTAGACCAAATGGTTTCGATTATGTTTCGTTCATCCATCAAAATTATATTTTACTTAATCTTATTTTATTTTATTATACTCGTAAATTGGAAATCATAAATACATAATTTAATTAATCTAGGTTTAAGATTTTATTATATTACTCATAATATCTGTTTTTCAGTTAAGTTGAAATATACATGAAATAATAAAGAAAAAAAAAAAAAAAGAGTCAAAGTACAAGAAATACAGCTCAATTTAAAATTCTAATAGATTATATATATAACAACAAACAAATTTCATGTTCCTTTCCTAATAAAGGATAATAGTTTATCTGATCACCAAATAGTAGTAACATCAATCAAAACAATTAATGTTAAGAAAATACCTATGCAAAACTATACTATAAATAAAATAGATTACATTCAAATGCGTAACATCGTAAAAAATAAAGTAGAAAATACAAACATTATGGATATTGATACACTAGTTAAAAGAATACAGTAAGCAAAAGAATTGTACTATACTAAAGCAGTAACTGTCAAAACTAGAAATAATAGCTGGATTACACTCATGGTATTTGAAAAACTTAAAATCAAAAAATCCCCATATGATGCACACACAAAAGATCCAAACAATAGTCAAAAAAAGTAAAATATATTCTATTCAAAAAGAAGTAAAAAAATTAATTCAGGAAGCTTAAAATAAACATGTTTTTAAAAGTATTGAAAATGCAGGGAATGACTCTAGAAAACTATGGAAGTTATTAAATAATACTATAAAAAATAACAACGACCAAAAAACTGTAACTATTACTTACGTTTTAAAGAAAAATGGCGAGAAAACAATTAATAAAAATGAGATGGCAGATACTGTTAATAAATTTTTTAATGAAAAGTAAATATATTCTAACTGAGAGTCGGAATTCTAGCACAGTTAATAATGCTGCTTATAATATATATAGTACTAAATCGTTAATTCTTACCAGTTACATAAGCTGAAATCTAACAAATTACCATGAAATTAAATAAAAATGCAGCTCTAGGATTAGATAAAATAACAGTAAAAGACATACAGAAATTGGTTAATGTTATTTATAATTTTATTTATATTATATAAAGCCCTTATAGTTCCTATACATAAATCTGGATTAAAAGAAGATTGTAATAATCATAGCTAATCTCAATTTTAAATTCTATATCAAAAATATATGAAAAATCAAATTATTATTAGAATTAGAAGTTTTATTACACAAACAATTGGCTTTAATATAAATCAATATGGTTTACAGAAATTTCACTTTCACTGGATTTCCACTGTATTTTCACTTTCACTGGAATTCGAACCCGGGTCTTTCGCATGAAAGTGGGCACTCTACAATAGCTAAAGCTAGAACATGCAAACAACAAAAAAGCTTAAAATGTAGTGCAAATAAACTCTTCAACTCTTTACCCACGGAATGTCAAAATGTGGGGATATTTAAAAATAAACTTAAAAAATATATTAAAAATTATAGAAATTAAAGTATTTAAAATTATATTTAAAAGTAATATTAGAGATAAGTAAAATTAATTTGTATTTAAATTTTGATTTCTTATACATAATTTTATATTTATATTGTAAAATTATCTGAAATTAAATAAATTATTATATATATATGTATATATATATACAAAAAAAAACTTGGAGGCCACGCTGATCACAAATATGTATACTATTTTTCAATATCTAACTCATTTCCTGTAGGTGGTTATAATTTATAAACACCTTACCAAAGTTAATATACCATTTTCCTATTTCATAGGTGTAGTGTATAAAAATATAAACCGCTCAGCATAAATATTTATGAAAGCACAAAAATACAAAACTGAGAAATGTACTTTTAACAAATATTAACAAGTAAAGAAACAGTTAGTCATTTCATAAGTGATTTTAACACCATAAAAGTTTTTATAGTTTGATCGCAAGACATAGCTAACGAAATTAACTTTATATTCCAATTTATCTATTTAAAAATATTAAACAACAAATGAACTTGAAATAAATGGATTCGTAAAATGCAAATACAAAATTGCATATTTCAATAAATAAAATTCCAATACAATAAAATTTTACACCAATGCTGCAATTACTTCTTTTCAAGATTTTTAGCTGTAGTGAATTTACTGTTGAATGATTTAGGACCCTTGATTAATTATTTCAATTTTAAATAATTTTTAAATTTATTCTCTTAATTTACTTATTTTTTAATGTTTTATATAATTAAACTCAAAGTTATTTGAAAGAAATATTAATTTTTAATAATATATATACAGGGTGTCCGGGACTCAAGTACGCGCACTACACTCAGTGATTGGGGGCATTAAAACAAACAAAAAATTGTATTGGAGGGGGGGTCTATTGTGAACCCTTTTCGAGATATGATGGATTAAAGATTTTTAGGAGACTTTTCATAAAAAAATCAATAACTTTTGAACAGTAGAGATATAAAATCCTGTAGAGATATAAAAAAAAAATCCATTTTGTAGAGTAAATTGTCAGCTTTAATTTTTGTGTACTACTGATCCCCATATATCCAACAGTTACAAAGTTATGAAGGTTCAAAATGATTTAAAATTTCTTATAAAATATTAATGAAAAACTAAATAGATAAAAAAAAAATTTCATAATTTTTCTGTTTGAACCGATTGAAAATAACACACTTTTTTATTCTTTATATCAAAAATGGTTAGAGATAGAGAAAAAGTTATTATGTACTAATTATAGGGCTTGAAAAGTTGTCTTGAAATATGCTATAAAAAGTACCCCAAATACAGTGTGTTTCAAAAGAAAATAGAATTTGAAACATAATTTTTTCATTATACCCGTGCATATATATATGAACATCGGGTATATTAGATTTGCTCCTCCGTTTGTAACGCATCGATCTAGACGAGCTAGATATAGTGTCAAGGGTACGTATCGGCTCAGAATCGAAAAATTAGTCGATCTAGCTATGTGTGTCTGTCCGTCCGTCCGTCCGTCCGTCCGTCCGTCCGTGTGTCATCACGATAACTCAAAAACTAAAAGGGCTAGAGTCTTGAAATTCACACAAAGTTATTTTTAGACAATTTCTAGGTTCCCTATTGTTTTTGGTTAAAATCGGACCAAGGCTTCGGGGAGCTGCCATACAACTTTTTTGCACCAATATGAATTTCTTCAAAACTATTTATACTACGGGGATGAAAATTACACACGGTTAGTTTTATATTGACTCCGGCACTTATATGAAGTTTCAAAATGTTAGGGCCCCATTTTCGGGGGGCTGCCATACAACTTCCTTGCACCAATATGAATTTCTTCAAAACTAATTATACTACGCGGATGAAAATTACACACGGTTAGTTATATAATGAATCGAGCACTTATATGAAGTTTCAAAATGTTAGGGCCCCATTTATGGGGGGCTGCCATACAACTTCTTTGCACCAATATGAATTTTTTCAAAACTAATTATACTACGAGGCTGAAAACTACACACGGTTAGTTATATAATGAATCGAGCACTTATATGAAGTTTCAAAATGTTAGGTCCCCATTTTCAGAGGGCTGCCATACAAAGTTTTCGATTCAATAACTGTGAATCTAATAAAGCTACAAGGTTAAAATTAAAATTGGGCAGGTAAATTAATAGGGCAAGTTACTTGGCAAAGTTGGACATCACTCGGACCATCGGACTTTTAGGGTGGGCCAATTTTTTTTTTTTGTTTTTTTTTTCTTTGTTGTTTTTTTTTTTTTTTATTTTTTTTTTTTTGTTTTTAAGCTTAAGTTATGGGACAATGAATGAAAACTTTTTTTTTTTTTTGTGATTTTTTTTTTTTTTTTGTTAATTTTTTTTTTTTTTTTTTAAGCTAAAGTTATGGGACAATGAATGAAAATTTTGTTTTTTGTTGTGTGACTTTTTTTTTTTTTTGTTAATTTTTTTTTTTTTTTTTACGTCAAAATTATGGGGTAATGAGTTAAATGTATAAGAGAAGTAAATTACGGTTTATTTTATACACCATAGTGGGTATGCACGGGTATCTAAAAGTTGACAAGGGCAACTATAATCTTCCTCGTTTTAGATCATTTTCAACTTACATAACTTTGTAAATGTTGGGTATATAGGGATTATTAGTACACAAAAATTAAAGCTGACAATTTACTCTACAAAATGGATTTTTTTTATCTCTCTACAGGATGCTGTTCAAAAGTTATTGATTTTTTTATGAAAAGTCTCCTAAAAAACTTTAATCCCTCATATCTCGAAAAGGGTTCACAATAGACCCCCCCCCCTCCAATACAATTTTTTGTTTGTTTTAATGCCCCCAATCACTTAGTGTAGTGCGCGTACTTCGTCAAATCGAATAAACACCTGTGCCCCAAATATAAGGTTCTATCTTCTTTGGTTCCGAAATTATACTCGTTTAGAATCAACTCGATCAAAAGCTTCTAGAATCCGAACTTATTATCCGAACTCGACCAGAACCAATTACCATGTTACTTTCATTACTAGTATAGAATTTAAATTTCATCAAAATAGCGTCCTTAGTTTTTGAGTTATGGTGTTTTTATACCCGTGCCAAAGATAATGAATACAACTAGATGTGCACTCTCATATAAAAATTTAAAAAAAAAAAAAACCCTAATATGGGTCTAATATTATCATACATTCATACACGTTAAAAATTAAAAAAGCTTTTAAGAGAGTTAAAAATATAAAAAAGTCACGTGACTGTCAATTAACTATAGTATAAAGATTTAAAGAAGATAATTTGAGAAAGAATTTTTTATTTTTTTTTTTTGTAAGCATATATATGAATGCGATATGTATACATCCTAAATTAATTAAATATTATTGTTGAATGAAGTTTAATAGATTCTTTTTTTACTTCACGTAAATGTGTGAATGTGTCTACACGTCTTTCTGTATATGTATTATTTTATTCATATGCAAGAAATTTTACATTTACAAGAAATTTTATTTTTTTCTTTATTAGATTTCTATTTTCTGAATTTAAAAGATCATATACTCATTCGATGGCACTAAAAAATAGCGACGTAAGTCAAGTTTGATATGACGATTAAAATATTTGTTTTAGGTATAAGTAAATTCATATATTTTTTTTTTACTTGTTAATTTTTTATAATTAAATTTCTATTAAATAATATTTTTTTGGTTTTAAGTATAGTTAAAAAACAAGGTAGAATGTAAACCAAAGGTAAGCCTTCTTATATTAGCATTTTTAGAAGAAATAAAGAAAGAAAAATATAAGTCGAAGTGAAGATCACAGAATAAAATTGTTTTAAATATTTTTCAACGGTTTTTTCAATTTTACATTTAAAATCGCGAATTTTAATTTGTATTCTTAATTTATTCAAAAAAATAACAAAGTTATAATAAAATATTTTTCCAATATTTTTGAACTCATTTTTCTTAAAACATAATTTTAGATTTACATCGTTATAATTTGGAGCCATCGATATATTATAATTTCATAAATCGTATTTATTCATTTTTCAAAATTTTTATCAAAAAAACAAGTAAAAAAACAGTCAGTCGGTGCAACCGACTTAGAAATACCCTACACCTACTTGGTTCAAATTTAAGGACATATCCATAAGTCATTTTAACACCATAAAAGCTGTTATTAATTTGATCGTAAGACCAAATTAACTTTATAATACTAAAAATATTTTCTAATTACACTATCTATTAAAAAATATTACAAATTCTTACTAATTTTTCTATTTAAAAATATTAAAAAACAAAAAAACTTGAAATAAATGAAAATATATTTATTCCAATTCAATTACAAAATGAAAAAATTCTAATTATTAAATTTTGTGATAAAAAGATAATCAAAGCAAAATATATTTAATAATCCAAATTTTTCAAAATTGCAATTATTTTAAATGGTTAGTTTATATACCTAATAGAAAAGCTTATAAACGCAAAATATGCAATAAATGTATTTCTAAAATACAATTACAAATTTAGACCTTTTTTATAATTCATTTAAATATAAAAATAAATTTTACATAAATGCAGCAAGTACCTTTGAACATAGCTAAACCACTACAATTAAGTCTAAATTTCGGGGACACATAGGAAATAGGAAAAATATTCTTTGGCTTCGAAATTAAACTCGACCACAACCAATTCCCATTGTACTTTCATTACTAGTAACTTAGAGTTTAAATTTCATCAAAATAGCGGCATTATTTTTTGAGTTATGGTGTTTTTATATGTTTGTTAGCCCTTGAACTTTTCAAGGGTTCAAGAACCCGAAACCATGGTACGATTTCGCTCATATGCAGTCTCCGTCATACCTTCAATACTAGTTAACTCTTGTACACAATTGGAACGTGGTTTCTCAATTTTAAGTTACTAGTTTTATTAAATTCGATGATAAGCTTTTGCACATTGGGGGGTCTAAGAGAGTTACTGAACCACCACTCCAATTGATCCAAAATTAGAGGGACACGCAGGAAATAGTAAAGAACACCCACGTGCCAAATTTGAAGCTTGTACATTTGTTTCAAGTTACTATCTTTATTAATTTCGAAAATATGCTTTAAGGTCCTCGGAACTGAGTGGCTGGTCCTTACGCACTACTGCAATTGGGCTCAAATTTTAAGGAGACTAAGGAGATCAAAAGTGACACTCTGATACCAAATTTGGAGGTTCTATCTTCATTCGTTACAGAATTATGCTAGTTTGGCCTAAATTCGATCAAAAAGTTCTAAGTTCCGAACCCATTGTCCAATCCTCACCGTACGCAATGGCCGCCGTAGTTTCATTACCAATAACCTACACACAAATTTCATGAAGATAGCGTCATTAGTTATTGAGTTATCGTGATTTATTATATATGTTCGTTAGCCCTAAAACCGATTAAAAGGTCCAGAATCCGAACCCTTGGGCTGATTTCGCCCTTATACAGTCCGCGCGGTATTTATAGTACTAGTTAACCCCTGTACACAATTTGAACGTTCTATCTTAATTTTAAGTTACTCCTTTTATTAATTTCGATTATAAGATTTTAAAACTTGGGAGGTCTAAGAGAGCTACTGCACCACCACTCCAATTTATCCCAAATTAAGGGGACACGCAAGAGATAGTAAAGAACACGCTTGTGCCAAATTTGAAGCTTCTACATTTTTTCAATTTGTATCTTTATTAATTTTAAAGATATGCTTTAAGGTCTTCGGGAATGTGTGACTGGTCCCTCACCCACTACTCCAATGGGGCCCAAATTTCCAAGACACTTAGGAAATAGGAAGGGACGCTCTGATACTAAATTTGGAGGTTCTAAGTTCATTGGTTTCGGAATTATGTTCGTTTGGCCTAAATTCGATCAAAAAGTTCTAGGTTCCGAACCCATGGTTCAATACCGAACTTACGCAATCCCCGAAATAGTTTCATTACGAGTAACCTACAGCACAAATTTTATGAAGATAGCGTCATTAGTTGTTGAGTTATCGTGATTTTTTATATATGTTCGTTAGCCCTTCGATCGATTAAAAGGTCCAGAATCCGAACCCATGGGCCGATTTCGCCCATATGCAATCCCCGCCGTACTTTCAGTCCTAGTAACCTACAGTTAATATTTCATCAAGATAGCTCCATTATTTTTTGAGTTATCGTGCTTACGGACGGACGGATGTACGGACGGACATGGCTACATGAGTATAAAGCTTTAAGCTTCTTTTTTTTTATTTCTTTCTTTTTATTTTAAAAAGCTTGAATTTTAAGATTTTTGTTTTATATGGACTGTGCACATCTAGTTGTATTCATTATCTTTGCTCGTGTATACATATATGAACATCGGGTATATTAAAATTACTCCTCCGTTTGTAACGCATCGAAATATACGAGCTAGATATAGTGTCAAAGGTACGTATCGAATCAGCATCGGAAAGTGAATCGATCTAGCTATGTGTGTCCGTCCGTCCGTCCGTTCGTCAGCACGATAACTTAAAAACTATAAGAGCTAGAGTTCTGAAACTTTCACAAAGTAATTTTTAGACAATTTGTAGGTTCCCTATTGTTTTTGGTTAAAATCGGACAAAGGCTTCGGGTAGCTGCCATACAAATTTTTCGAAATTATATGAATATTTTCAAAAATAATAACTAAATAGAAACTAAATATAAAAACAAACAAAATGTAGTTAAATTATTAATCGATTCATGGTGTAGTGGTTAGGACATATTACTTGTAGTCAAAATGTCTCGGTTCGAATTCAGGTTA
This sequence comes from Dolichopus griseipennis, assembly GCA_963082915.1. Lineage (NCBI taxonomy): Eukaryota > Metazoa > Arthropoda > Insecta > Diptera > Dolichopodidae > Dolichopus > Dolichopus griseipennis. The sequence goes on from OY720441.1 coordinate 269,528,898, forward strand.
AGGAAAAATTTTTTTTTTTTTAAATTCATTTTATGTTATCTATTTTCTTTTTAATAAAATATATGTATTTATTTTATGTATGAAAAATTTTATTTTATAGAAAATTTGACAGAAAACTCTCATTTATATTAAAAATTATTAATTTTTTTTAATATTTTTATAAAAAAATTCAAAACTGTTATTTAAAACAAACAAGTGAGACGATAGCAACTACAATTATTTAAAAAAAAAAAAATTAAGATAAATAAAAATTCGTTTTGTAGGCAAATTATTAATTGTTCTATGGTGTAGTGGTTAGGACATGGGACTAGGAGTCAAAACTTTTCGGTTCGATTCCTGGCTGGGGCAAAATTTTTTTTTTTTTTTAAATTCTTAAAACTCTCATTTATAAATTATTTATCTTTTTTTAATACATTTTTCAAAAACATTCAAAACAAACAATTGATACCATAGCAACTATAATATTTCAAAAAAAAAATTGAGATGAACAAAAAGTCGATGGCTTAGTGGTTAGGACGTCGACCTTTAAATTGAAAAGTGTGGATTCAAATCTCGTTCAGAGCATATTTTTTTTTTTAAATTCATCTTTGTTTTTAATTAATTTTTTTTGTAATTAAATATAAAAAAACAAATATTTTGAATTTTCTGTCAAACAGTTCAATTGGAATATATGAAATTCTTATTTATTTAATACACGCACGGGTATCTAAAAGTTGACAAGGGCAACTATAATCTTCCTCGTTAAAATATATGTTTGTTAGCCCTTCAACTTTTCAAAGGTTCCAGAACCCGAAACCATGGTACGTTTTCGTCATACTTTCAATACTAGTTAACCCTTGTACACAATTGGAAAGTTCTATCTTAATTTTAAGTTACTATTTTTATTAATTTCGATCATAAGCCTTTAAACCTTGGGAGGTCAAAGAAAGTTACATGAACCACCCTCCAATCGATCATAAATTAGAGGGACACGCAGGAAATAGTGAAGAACACTCTTGTGCCAAATTTGAAGCTTCTACATTTGTTTGAAATAACTATCTTTATTATTTTCGAAGATATGCTTTGAGATCTTCGAAACTATGTGGATGGTCCCCGGCCCACTACTCCAATTGGTTCCAATTTTCGAGGAGACTAACGGAAAAGGAAGGGACACCCTGATACCAAATTTGGAAGTTCTATCTTCTTTGAATTCGGAATCATGCTTTTGGCCTAAATTCGATGAAAAGATTCCAGAATCCGAGCCCCATGGTCGGATTTCGCCTATATGCAGTTCACGCCGTTCTTTCAATATTAATAAACCCTTGTACACAATTGGAACATTATATCTTAATTTTAAGCTACTTTTGTTATTAATTTCATTGATATGCTTTAAGGGCTTCAAAACTGTGTGGATGGTCCCCGACCCTCTACTCCAATTGGTCCAAAACATCCGGGACTCTAAGGATAGTTGATAAGATGCCTGTAAATACAATAAACTAAAATACTTAATCAATATTGATAATGATTTTTTTTTTTTTTTTTTTTTTTTATTTTTTCTAATTCTAAAATAAATTTTAAAAAATTTTTTATCTAAATTATTGAAAATAAGTGTATTTAAAAATTTTTGCATTTGGAAAAAAAAAAACATATTTAAAAAAAAAGAAAAAGTATTTATACAAAAGAGAAAATAGCATATAAAAACTATAATAAAATAAAAATTTTAAAATAAAAATTGAATCCAAAAAAATATATTTTACAGTAATTAAAATTTAATAAAATAAATAACTAATCTAAATAATATAATAAAAACATTATCTAAATAAAAACATTTACGAATAAAAAAAGCTCCAGTGACTAGTGTAAAATTTGCTAGTGAAAATCAAAACTTAACCTAAACGTAACATAAAAATATATAATATAAAGAACAGAAAAATATAAAAAAAAAAAAACAAAAAAAAATTAAAATCGTTATGCCACAACCAAAGCTTTGCTGTATTTGTCAAAACTTACTAACAAAAAATCTAAAGGTCTACAGTACTTTGCAGAGTGTAAGCGCTTCTTCCACACAAAATGCGCGAAGGTTAGTGATGAACTTTTTGAAGCTGTAAAATCATGGAATGCCACCTGGAGGTGCCACACATGTCCAAGCACACTTGAAGAATCGATGGTAATAGAGGAGGGTGATGATCCTGATACAGAAAGCGAAAATAAAAATGATAATTACGATGAAAATGATGTGTTTGCGGCTCAGCTTCTTTCATTTGATTGCAATAATATTACATTAGAAAAAATGGCATTGTTCCTAAAAACTTTAAGAAATTTTTTGTCATCACCAATTATTACCCTTGCAGACTAAATTATATTACGAAGAGAAGAAGATTAAATTATAACACAATTTTCAGTACTTGTGGATCAAAGACAACGTCATTAATATACGAAAAACTGATTCAAGTAAAGTTTATAGAATTTTGTCTTCTAACGATATTAACTTCATTAAAAAAGCTTTTAGTATTACTAACTTATTTTACTAACAATTTTTTAGAGTTAATAATAACAAAAAACATTTATTATTTACTCTATTTTTTAATTTTAGATTTATTCAATTTTTTTTGATATTCAAAACAATGTAATCATTATAATTTTATTTTTGGTTTTTTCTTTATTTTGCTTAAAATATTATATTTTTTTTTTTCACAAAACTTTCTTTAATATTAAATATTGCTCTTACTGAGCAAATATATAAATACTCTCTTACTGAAGGAATTACATTTACGAGTATTATTTTCAATATAATTTACAAATACAATATTTTCACAATAATAATTCTATTTGAAACAAAAAGTATTTCTCTTTTATACATGATATTTATATAAAAAAAAACAATTATATTATATTTTTATATTACTAATTTAGAAAAAACTTAAATTTAAAAAAAAAAAATTTTACTTATAAAAGGTATTTACAAAAATTTAGAAAAATACGTAAAAAAAAAAAAACTGCACTTTGTATCAGTATGGAAACAGCTGATATGATTATTGATATTTATGACAGTATAAAACATACGATTAACCATATAAAAGTTTTTAACAATACAAAAGTTAAATATTCTTGCATAATGGTTTGTGTCTTATATAAAATTAAATTTATTTTAACAATTTTTAAATTTATTTTAATATATATTTTTGATATAATTTATAATCTTATGATTATGAATAATTTTAACTTTTTCGAAGTGAGTGCGTTAATTGTTACTGCTATCTCTGCTGGTGATTCAATAATTATTTTAAGAAAAATTTTTCGATCAGTTGTAGTAATGTATAATCTCTTATTTTTAATAAATAATTTCAATATTACTTTATTAAGAATAAATGATAATAATGGCTACAGACAACAATATTATTAATGTACAAAATTATCTAAACATAAGGCATTCAACAGATTTAGATGGCATTTTAACAACTAGCTTATATTAGAACAATTTTAATATTTTATATTTAAATATTCGTAGTTTAAGGCATAAATTATCAGATTTAGAATCTTTAATAAAATCTTATAAAAATCCAATTCACAATAGTTTTAACAGAAATTTGGTTGAGGGAATCAGAAAACAAATTTTTTAACCTTCCCGGCAATTCTTCTTACTTTTCTAACCGACAGGATCCCTACGGTGGTGTAGCGATTTATGTTACTGAAAATCTGTCTAGTACTTTAGCTTTTGACGGAGAATTTTCAAATACAAACTTTTTAATTGTCAAATTGTTAAAACAAAATGTTAATATAGTCGGAATTTACAAAGCACCAAATGCAAATTATTTTTTTTTTTTTGTTTTTCTTGGGATAAGGATGGTGGAAATCGTCGAAAGATACTGAGCGCAACCACAGTTATGTGTGACTTTAACACACTAAAAACACCCGCCCTGTTTTAAAATATTAAAACTAGTCTTAGAGACTAACCATTAATTTTGCGCTAACTTTTTATGATCTACTGGAATTACAGACCTCCGTTAAGGTGATCTGAATTTATCGCTAGTTGGAGGGGCCTAGTTCTTTTAAGCCTTCTATTGACATTTGAAAATAGTAGAAGTTTTGACGCTTCTATGTTTATGTGGCCTTCTAAGTGGGTCTTATGTTTTATGGCATATTTTTTTATTTCATCGCTAACAATAGGAATTCCTAGATCCCTATGTAAGTCGGAATTTCGTACGTACCAGGGAGCACTCACCATGTTACGTAGCACTTTGCTTTGAAATGTTTGAATTCTCTGAATATGTGTTCGTTTGGCACACCCCCAAAGTTGTACGCCGTACAACCAGATAGGCTTAATTATTTGGTTATGTAACAAAATTTTGTATTCTATTGGCAATTTAGATTTTCGACCTAGGAGCCAATACAATTCTCTATATTTTTATTCTAATTCTATTCTTTTCTTTTTGACATGTTCTTTCCATTTTAGCTTGACATCTAAAGTCATTCCTAGATATTTTGCCTTGTTTTCATGAGGAATATCTACCCCATTTAATTGTACGGCTGGGGGATTTTGAATAGGTTTATTTGTAAAATTTACTTGCACTGATTTCAGTTCATTTAGTTTAATTTTCCATCTTTTGGTCCAAAGATATAATTTATCACTTACTTTTTGTAGTTTATTTGTAGCCTCGCCGACATTTGATCCTACTGCCATTATTGCAGTATCGTCAGCAAAAGTCGCTACAGTTATTTCTTGAAATTGGGGCAAGTCACTAGTATACAGCAAGTATAATATTGGATCCAAGATACTTCCTTGAGACACACCCGCTTTAATTTCTCTCAGTGTAGAGTACTCTTCATCCTGTTTAATTCTAAACAGTCTATCAGTTAAGTATGATGAGAGTATATCTACATATTTTTTAGGTAATAGTTGCTGCAACTTATAAATTAAGCCTTCGTGCCAAACTTTATAAAATGCTTGTGCTACGTCTAGAAATATTGTAGAGCATATTTGTTTTTCTTCTAGAGCTTTCTCAATTATATCAGTAATTCTATGTACTTGGTCAACAGTAGAGTGTTTTTCTCTAAAACCAAATTGATAGTTTGGAATTAGTTTTCTATTTTCTATTATAGGTTTCAACTTTTTTAATAATAGTTTCTCAAAGAGTTTTGACATAATTGGTAACAGAGAGATAGGTCTATAAGACTTTGTTTCGTTTGGAGGCTTTCCTGGCTTAAGTATCATAATTATTTCTGCCACCTTCCAAACGTTAGGTACATAATTTAACCTTAACATAGCATTCATTATATATGTTAACATTGTTATCCCTTTTTTCGGGAGTTGTTTTAGAATGTCTGCAGTAATTAGATCGAAACCTGGTGCTTTTTTTGACTTCAGAGCTTTAATTTCTTCAACCATTTCTATATGAGTAATTAGTTCAATGTCATTTTCTTCTCTTCTGAAATCATTTTCAATGTAGAGGTCTGACTCTATTTCATTGGGCCGAAAAATTTCTTCCAGGTGATCTGCGAATGTTTCGGCTTTTTCTTTATTATTTTTTGCCCATTTACCATCCATTTTCCGAATTGGCACTACAGGTTTTTTCAAACTCTTTGTTGCTTTCCACAACGAGTAATTTCTTTCTTTTTTAGCTGATAAATTCTCAACATATTTTTCATATGATTTGTTTTTTATTTCAAGAGTTCTTCTTTTAAGATTCTGCGTTATTCTATTCAACACAGTTTTATCAGCTGGGTCACGTGTTTCATGCCATCTTCGTCTAGCTCTTCTCTTTAGTTTAATCGCATTTAATATATCCCTAGGATAATTAGGTCCTGCTGTCATGTATTTACATTCTTTTGTATTATTCCATGCAGCATTTTGGACAATTTTATTAATATTTTCAATAGCTAAATCTATTTCATCTTTAGTTGTTATTTTAACCCTCTAATAGCTCTATAGCTCTCTAGTAGCTTTCCTTAGCTCTCTTCCTCTTGTTGAGGTAAGTCTTGAACCCCAATCGATATGTTTGGCATTGTAGTCACCTCCTAGGATGAACCTATCCCCAAGTCGGTTCAAGAGGTCTTTAAGGATCATATTCTTTAAATTGTAATTAGGAGGGCAATATAAAGCCCCAATGTTTAAATCCTGTTTAAGGGACTTAACACGTATAACTGAAAGTTGAAATTCATCAGTTTCTATTTTAAACTCTTCGTGATGTAGTAAAGAGTTTTTCACCAAAATTGCACTACCTCCTCGCGGTTTATTACTAGGGTGTGTCGCATTATAACATGTGAAACCTATTATTTTTAGTTTCGACTGTTTTGTCATATAAGTTTCTGATAGGAGACACACATCAATGTTTTTGGTTTTTAGAAATAGCTCTAATGCTAGTTTTTTATTTAGTACGCCGTTTGCGTTCCATGTAGCAATACTAATTTTATTTTGGGCCATTTTTTAGAAATTTTCTCGGAGTACCGGAGCTATAGTTTTTGCTAGAATTGTTTTCTAAATTAGTTATTCTTTTAGAGATATCATTCATTGAATTTAACAAATTTTGCATCATCTGCATTAAAATGTTATTATCAGCTTTAGTGTTAGGTTTATGAATGCTATTTGTACTATGAGTTATATTCCTAATGTTAGTGCGTTTTATTATTTTTTCAGCTGATTTTTCTAATGCTACATTGTTCTTTTTTGTTGCACTAATAGGTTCTTTTGCTCTATTTTGTGATACTTGGGCATACGATAAACCGTCGATGACCCTGCTAGGATTTAAGCTTCTAGATTTAGGGTTAGGTGAATTCGACGCACCTTCTTTGGTATGTTTTGGAATACTTTTCTTTTTTCTCTTTTGTAATTCTTTTGCAACTACGCACCCCCTATAGTTTGCAGGGTGTGCCTCAAGGCAGTTAGCACACTTCGGCGTAACATTTTTGTCTTTGTCACAATTCGTTGATAGATGTGACCCTGCACATTTTACACATTTAGCTAGACACTGGCAAACTTTTTGTGTGTGACCATATCTTTGACATTTTTTACACTGAGGAATCAGATTTGTTTTTTTCAGAGCTTCAATTTTCACTCTCATACGCTGAATAAAGTCTATTTTATAAATCTTATCAATGTCCTCAGTATTTTCAAATGTTAACATAAAAAGAGGTAGTTTAACTATAGTTTCTTCCTCATTCTTTTCAATTTTTTTTCTTTTGTTTACAACTTCAATGATTTTAAAACCCTTACATTTAAGCTCTTGCTTTATATCTTCAGGATCGCATGAAGGATGCAAGTTCCTAGCCATAACTTTAATTGGCCTGGTCAACTTGTTTTCATAAGTATGCCATTCTAAATTAGCTTCATTTATAATCTTTGTTAGTTCTCTGTATTCCCCTTCTTTTTCAACATTAATCTTCAGTTGATGGTTATTCATCATATTTATTTTATAGTTAATTTGTACATCTTTCAGTATTTTATTAACTTTGGGGTATTCTACAACATTACTTAAGATAATCGGAGGAGGTTTGTTTTTTCTTGTAATGATGGGTTTATCAATTGAAATTTTTGGTTTAATCACCTTTAATTTTTCTACACTATTTTCTTTGTGTATTTCTGGTGAGTGCTCCGCTTTTCTTTTTTTCCCTGTACGTTTTACAATCCACTCGGTTTCCCGAGTTAGTTCTTCTTCATCTGTACAGTATTCTACTGCACTTTTAGTTAATTGCTTTTTCTTTAGCATTTTATTTTCTTCGGTTAGAGTGTGAATCTGACTCATTAAGTCGCTACACATCTTCTCTAGTTCACTTATTCTTAAATGAAACTGTTTCTCTACTGTAATACCCACGTCTAGGGGTTTATTCTGACCGTCATCGTTAGACATATATTTTATTAATTTCGAACCAGTAATATTTCTAGTGACATTAGCCTGGATTCCCGCTTTGTCACTGGTTTTAATTTCAACTACAGGTGGTGATCTTCCCACTAAACCGCCCTTTTTAAAAGGGTCGGTTGCGTTGAACGTAGATACATTTTTAACCACTGGCGACTTAACTAATCCCTTTGTGGAATTAGCCAAGCCCTCGCCGGCAACCGTGGTCTCTGCCGAAATTTTGGTAGATATCCCTACCATATTTTTATCTTTATTTGTGTTCATTATTTTATATTATTATGTTTTGTATTTTATACCTACTACCAGGTATTTTAACTGCCGCCCCTTTCGGGAACCGACGCAGACCAGAGAGCCGTCCATTCTGGATCAGTCGCTTCTGGATTTTCGTTGGATTTTAGAGGACTCGTACCCCAAGCATTCCTTACTGTGGATGTTTCTATGCCCCAATCCGCCGGGGAGAAATGCAAATAATAATGAATTTTTAATTAAATTAGATGAAATTCTTGTCAAATATAAAAATTCATATATACTGGGTGATTTTAATATAAACGTTAAACAGTACGAAAATACATTATTAAGTAATGGTTACTTCTTATGTAGCAAACTGTCAGAAAAATACGCGACAAGGATTGCCCCAAATAGTAAAACTATATTAGATCATTTTGTAACTGATCTAACAACATATCAGTACTATTTGCATATCCTCGACTCGGTTTTTTCGGATCACCAATTAATATTTATTAGCATTAACTCCAAACCACTTATAATATAGAAAATAATAAATATTATAAAACAATTTTAAATTACAATTCGATTGATGTTAGCAATATTTGGAAAAGACTTGATCAAATTGACAATTTTGATGATTAAGTATCTCAATTAAGTAATGAAATCCAAAAAAATACAAAAATAATTCAAATTAGCACTAAAAAAGGGTATAAGAAAGCATGGATGAATGATGATATCTTAAATACAATTAAAATTAGGGACTCTTTCCATAAATATAAAAAGAAGTACCCGAATGATGAATATGTATCTACGCTATTTAAAAAGTACCAGAAAAAAGTTAAAACTCTAATTTATCAAGCCAAACAACGATATTATGTGCATGAACTATCTCAGAATCCTACTAATAGTAAAACTTTATGGAATACATGTAAAAAAATTATGTTTAATAAGATACCATCTCATTCTGAAAATTTTATCAAGGTTCTAAATATTAAAAATAATGAATGTATTTCTAATGAGAAGGAGATTGTCGAGCATATGAATGAATATTTTGTAAATGTCACTAGCGAATTGGAGATAACAAAATATCCTATTGACTACGAGTACTTAAATCAATTTTCTAAAAACATTTTCAATAGATTTGAATTGCATCCAACCTCTGCTGAAGAGGTTACTTTAGCCATAAGTAAATTAAAGTCTTCTGCTGCAACTGCATATGATTTTATTTCAACAAAATTTATAAAAAAGTATGCCGGAAAATTAGTTCCAACAATTGTGAGATTTATTAACTTTTCATTTCAAACATCAAATTTCCCTGCAGCATTAAAAGTTGCTATAGTGACTCGAATACATAAAAATGCACCTAAAACTGATAAATCGAATTATAGACCCATTTCGGTACTAAGTGCCTTTTCGAAAATCTTCGAAATAATTATTAAAAATAGATTAACTTTTTTTATTTCTAATAATAATGTGCTGCATGAGGATCAATACGGCTTTGAGAAGAATTCTAGCACCACAGCGGCATGTTTAAACTTAACACATTTTATTTCGAATAATATAGACCAAAGAAATTATGTTGCCTGTGTCTTTCTAGATCTTCAAAAAGCCTTTGATTGCGTTGATCACAATATATTGCTACATAAATTAATTAAATTAAATTTCAATGTTAAAAACTTACTCTATTTCAAAACATATCTAACAAATAGAAAACAAAGAGTTAGAATAAATAAATCAAACAGCACCTCAAAAGAAATAATAAAAGGAGTACCTCAGGGTTCAATTCTTGGCCCAGATTTATTCAAGATTTTTGTTAATGACTTAACACACTTAAAATTAAAGGGCATTACTCAGTTGTACGCAGATGATGCTGTAATTAAATACGCAGAAAAGAATGAAGTTGCACTTAAAGAGTCAATTGAATCAGATTTATTAACAATCAATGAGGGGCTGACAAAGCATCGTCTAAAACTTAACATTAAAAAGACAAAAATTATGTTATTTAATAATAAAATTTTCCATAGCCCAACATACCACTTAAATGGTATTTCGATTGAAACTGTTAAAATATTTAATTACTTAGGTCTTATTTTGGATAATGGTGTGGATAATGGAAATTAGGTGGAGTAATCACATTGAGCACGTTTGTAATAAGATTAGTCCATACATTTTTATATTGCGAAGACTGAAAAAATTCCTGAATAGTGATATGCTGTACATAATTTACTGTGCACATATTCATTCAAACTTGACATATCTCAACCCAATCTGGAGTGGAACTACGCAAGCCAATTTAAACATAATAAATATACTACATAAAAAGGCAATCAAAGTAATACTTATTTATGAGACTAAAACTAGTTTGTTATATTCTGATAAATTCTTAAGTTTCAGCAATATTTGCATGTATGAGTTGTATATTTTAGCGTTCAAAATTATTAACAAAGAGGATGCTAGACATACACAGCCATAACACAAGAAACAAGGCAAACTTCTATCTAACTTTATTTAAAACAAATAGCCAAAATAAAAACTGTCTATAAGTTAATATCCATACAATTATTTAATTTATTTAAAAATTTTTTTATAATAATTCCATAAATAAAATTAACTAACAAATACTAAAATTTAAATAACAAATAAGTATTTTTTAAATTCTTTATTATCTCAACTTGAATTATTATGTCATAATATTTCGCCTAATTAGCACTTAAATATTTGAATGAAAATACTACAAAAATTAATATCAAAAACAAATTTGTAAATAATAAAAAAATTTCATAAAATAAAATTTGTAAAATTTTAATTTAAAACCAAAAATAAAAAAATAATAATAACACAACAAAAATAAAATAAAAAATTTCATATTGTAAAGTAAAGGTTATTTTAAAACAGATGTTTCAAGTGTTCTAAAAAGAAATTAGTTATGTAAGAATTTTTTTATGTTGTTTTGAATGATAAACGAAATTTATGTCATTGTTTTAAAAGAAAGAAATTACACTTGAAATTATTTCGCTTATTGGTCAAAACAATATCTTTTTGGAACACCCAGGAAATAATATTATGTTAATGAAGAATCTTGATTATCAGTTTTAGGAAATGTAATGATAATCAAGATAACCATGTAATACTTATCGAAATTCTTAAGAAATATTAATTTAAAGCAAACTGTACTTTTTAAAAGAAAAAATAATAATATAAATATGAAAAAAATTAATAAAATGTTAGAATAAGTTTTGGTATTAAAAGAAGAGGTTCTCTTCAATTAAAAATTAAGATTGCGTTTTTCATTTAATAAAACCATAAAGTAAATTAACTGGCGCCCGAGCAGGGACCGCGCTTCGTAAAACAATATAAATCGTTCGGTGAAATACTCAGTGAAAAGGGTTAATAAAATACTGTGGAAATAAGCCTATCTTTTCGTCACCTGGTGTGAGGCTGCACTAGGCACATTTTAATAAACATTTTTGACTGAGTCGTAAAAGAGACAAAATAAAAAAATTTAATTTTTTCGGTAGAATTCGTGGGGAAAATAAAAAAAAACGTGCATTTAGTGAAAAAAAGGAAATAAAAATAAAATAAAATCATAAAAGGAAAATTTTTATGAAATAACTCTTTTATTAAGAAAATAAAATAATTTTGCATTATTAAAAATTTTATACAATTTTAGTGACATTTTCCTTTTTAAATTTTTAAAACATATGAATTAAATAAAAATTAAAAAAGTGAATTATTAACTTTATATAAAAAAAATATACCTAATAAAATAAAATTATTTTCAATCAAAAAAAGAAAATTTTTGTAAAATTATTTTCAACCAAAAAAAGAAAATTTTTGTGAAATAACTCTTTTATTAAGAAAATAAAATAATTTTGCACAATTAAAAATTTTATAAATTTTTAGTGACATTTTCCTTTTTAATTTTTTAAAACTTATGAATTAAATAAAAATTTAAAAAGTGAATTATTAACTTTATATAAAAAAAAAATAGTTAAAATCAAAAAAAGAAAATTTTTGTGAAATAACTCTTTTATTAAGAAAATAAAATAATTTTGCACAATTAAAATTTTATAAATTTTTAGTGACATTTTAATTTTTTTTTTCAAATTATTAAAACGTGAAATCAAAGTATTTTTGAAAAGAACATCAAGTCACCGAGGGATTATTTATTGACGAAAGCAGCGGTTCCGGTATGAGGTCAACAATATTTATTTTTATGTAAGTTTATATTTTTATAAATACAAAATAATTAAGAAAAACAAAATAAAAATATTAATAATGACAAAAGTAGTAATTAAAGGCCATAAATAGAACAAATGAAAATAAATGAAAAAAAAAACAAATATTCTAAAACAAAAGAAAAATTAAGAAGAAAAAAAAAAAATTTTTAAGAATTAATTTAAAATTTAAAATTATTATAGAAATTTTACAACACGTCCATAATAAAGGAGCGCTGATTTAATCGAAATTCTATAAATTTAGCTACATATGTATAGCGAGAAGGAAAATCGATTAATTTAACTCGGACGTCCAGTAAGTTAACTTAACTTTCTTAAATTTAGCCACATATGTATGGCGAGTAGAAGACTTAGTTATACTTACGAATGGTAAAATTTCTACACTTCGTCGACGTAAAATAAAAATAAAAGATAAAGAAATTATGAAATAAAAAACTAAAATAAAAGACAAAGAAATTATGAAATAAAAAATTAAAACAAAAGATAAAGAAATTATGAAATAAAAAATAAAAATAAAAGATAAAGAAATTATTATAAAGGCCAAGAAAAAATTAAAAAATTTTTTAAAAAAGAAAAATATATTAAAATCTTTCACCGGTAAAATTTAGAAAAACTTAAAGTTAAAGTAGATTGGATCCATAGATTAAAAGTAGTATTATAATAGAATAAAAGTAGTATTATATTGTAGAACTAATTAAAATAACACATTTATTTTTAGATTAAAATTATTATAATAACAAATATAAGTAATTCATTAAATAATTACTTTTATAGATTAAGAGAATTATTATTATAGAATATAAGTAGTATTATATTGTCGAATTAATTAATTAACACATTTATTTTTAAAAAAAAAAATTTTTAACGGTTAAATTATTATCAAAAATATTATTCTTAAATATACTAAAAATTATAAGTTCAAATATATTATTAAAAATTTAAATTAAATCATAAAAAAATTAATTTCAACTATATTTTTATCATATGATAATTTTTGTCAAAATAAAATTTTTTTTTTCACTATAAACTCATTAAAAAGAATTTCGAGAAAATAGATCAAGCACATACGTATCAAATAATATTTAATTTATTCCAATTTATTATAAAAATTAAATTTTGTATTTGAAGTTTATCTACTAGTGCCCATAAGATATAAAAAAAAATCATTAATCAAATAATATTATTAATTTTTAACTTTTATCAATTTGCATTTATTATAAAAATTAAATTTTGTATCTAGAAGAAGTCTTATATCCTAATGACCCTAAACTTTTAACCAAAATCTTTTAAAATAGCTCCTACCCTACCTTTTACTAGACAAGACATCATATCTTCAACTCCTGAAATGACTAGACCTAACTTAAGTACGATTATGGAAGACGCGGAAGGAAATATAAGGGAAAATAGGAGAATAGGACAACACGAGTTTCATATGGAAACAAATTATCAGCAGGAGGAAGAAGATAATGAAAATAAAAACGAAGAAGACGAAATAGTAAATAGTAATCATTATAGTTTAGAAGGAATGGATAGAGTACCAGATGTAATAAAGGGTATGAAAAATTTCTCAGGTGAACCAGGAGAATATGGTTCATGGAGAAATAGTGTAACGGAAATATTAGCAATTTATAACCCAATTAGGAATACTCCGAAATTTTATGGAATCTTGTTTACCACTAGGAACAAGATTATAGGAGAAGCTAATAAAAAATTAGTGGCATGCAAGGTACCACTAAGTTGGATCAGAATTGTTGATTGTTTAGACCGACATTACGCAGATAACAGAGATATAAGTATAATAGAAAATGAAATGACGTCTAAAAAACAAGGGAAAAATAGTATAAAAGAATTTTATGAAGGAATTTATGAGAATTTGGCTTTGATACTTGAAAACCTTCCATCAATTGGATTAAGACCAGAAGCTTTAATTGGTAGAACAGAGCACTACCAAGAAAAAGCTCTAGAAACTTTTATTATGGGGCTAAATGGAGACTTTGCGAAGTTCATAAGTATGAGAGAACCGAAAGATCTCCCGGAAGCCCTACATTATTGTTTAAAGTTTAAAGGCATAAATAAACAACAAGCTGGAACATGCAGAAATACGAATAACAACCAACAATTAATAAGACCAGCAAACAGAGATAGTTTTCATAGGCAAAATAACGATTGGGAAGCAAGTTTCCATAATCAGAGATTCAATTTTCAACAGAATAAAAAGAATTTCCAAAATAGATTTAATAAAAACAATCAACAAAATAATTACAATAGACCAAAGTTAAACACGATAACTGGACCAAATAATTTCCAAACCAATCATCAAAATAATAACCAATCTAAACCTGCACCATATCAGTCAAATATTGACAGACATAATTATAAAAATAATCCTAGTAATTACCAAAATGGGCGTAATTACTATAACAATAATAGTAATACTACCAATTTCCAAAATGGTAGAAGGTATTATAATAATAACAACAATATGGGTAATGACCAAAACGGACGCAACTATTATAATAATAATTCAGGAAATTTCCAAAACGGAAGAAATCATTATCCAGGGAATTTTAGGAAAAATCCTCAGTCAAGTACACAAAAACAAATAGGATACCAGGAAATCAATCAAACGGAAGTTAATAACTATTCACAAGAAAAGAATCAGAAAAACCAAAACAATGTTGTTCCTGCAAAGGTAATTGCAATTCTTTTTTAGATTAAACCATTCTTCTCTCCCGTATATAGAACATTCATTGGAGAATGGAGAAACAATTAAATTATTAATAGATACGGGATCTAATAAAACTTACGTACATCCTAGATTTATAAGAAATGCCATACTAAATAAAATTAATTTTCAAGCCAATTCTATAGGTGGTGTTGTGAACATAACACACCACGCAGAAGTTGATCTATTTAAAAATAACTTACCTAAAATAAAATTTTATCTACTCCCAAATTTAACGTCATTCGAAGGAATCATCGGTAATGATACCCTTAAACAATTAAATGCCGTCATCCATACAAAAGAAGGATATTTAGAAATAAATAATAGAATAAATATACCAATTAAACAACACATCTCAAATTTTGTAAATAACATTGAAATAAGGACTGGACATCTTAATGAAAATCAAAGAAATAAAATTAATGAAATTGTAAATAAATATAGAAGCCTTTTCTCTAATCCAGATGAGAAACTTACTTATACAACCACAGTAGTGGCAGACATAAGAACCACTACTGATAACCCAATATATTTAAGATCATATCCTTACCCCATGGCTCTGAAAACGGAAATGGATAAACAAATGAAACAATTATTAGAGGATGGAATTATCAGACCTTCAAGATCACCATATAATTCACCGGTATGGATAGTACCCAAAAAGGAGGATGCATCAGGAGAGAAAAAATATCGAATGGTAATAGATTATCGCGAAATAAATAAAGTAACAATAGCAGATAAGTATCCAATTCCTGAAATTAACGAGGTACTAGCAAATTTAGGGGAAAATAAACTATTCTCTGTATTGGATTTAAAGAGTGGATTTCATCAAATACCACTAAGAGAAAGTGATATTGAAAAAACTGCTTTTTCAGTCAATAATGGAAAGTATGAGTTTAATAGACTTCCATTTGGATTAAAAAATGCACCTGCCATATTTCAGAGAGCCCTAGATGATATTTTAAGAAATCATATTGGTAAATGTTGTTACGTCTATATAGACGACATTATTATATTCAGCAAAAATGAGGAAGAACATTTTAAAAATTTGGAAAAGATTTTTTATACATTAGAAACTGCAAATATGAAAGTTCAATTAGACAAAAGTGAATTCTTAAAAACCGAGGTAGAATTCCTAGGATTTGTGATTTCAGCAGAAGGAATCAAAACAAATCCAAAGAAAATACAAACAATTTGTGATATGCCTGATCCTAGCAATTTAAAAGAACTTAGATCCTTCTTGGGTATGACAATCTATTACAGAAGATTCATATATGATTATGCCAAAATAACCAAACCTCTGTCAACCCTTTTAAGAGGTGAAAAAGGATTTATATCAAAAAGACAATCGATGAAAGTACCTATAGTTTTAGATGAAAAAGCAAAAGAGGCAATAACTACCTTAAAAAATACATTAATATCAAAAGATGTGGTATTAACATATCCTGATTTCAACAAAGATTTTGAGCTCACTACTGACGCTTCTGATTATGCGATTGGTGCGGTATTAGCTCAAGGTAGGAAACCAATCACTTTCTTATCCAGAACACTTCAAAAAGCGGAAGAGTCATATGCTACAAACGAAAAAGAGATGTTAGCAATAGTATGGGCTTTAACATCCTTAAGAAATTACCTATATTGATCGTCAAGAAAAGTGGTAATTTTCACAGACCACCAACCACTGACATACGCATTAAGTAACAAGAATTCAAATAGCAAAATGAAAAGATGGAAGGCAATTTTAGAAGAGTATAATTACGAATTGCAATACAAACCTGGTTTAACAAATGTAGTCGCAGATGCACTATCAAGATTAATTGAAAGAACAGAAATAAACATATTAACAACACCAATAAGACCAACTCAAAACTTTATTAACTTTATAGAAGTACCATTAAATGCATTTAAAAATCAAATAATTTTAAAAATAGGAAATAAAATAAATTATGAAAAATCTAATCATTTTACAAGTTATGTTCGGCACATAGTAACAAGACCAAGTTTTACAGAAAATGAGTTAAAAGATATTTTAAAGAAATACCTTGATACAAAAAAACCGAATGGTATAATGGGGGATGAATCAATTATAGAAAAAATACAACACATTCGGACAGAATATTTTGAAAAGTACAAAATAAAATTTACTAAAATAATAGTACAAGATATTACCAATATAGAACAACAGAATGAAATCATATTAGAAACTCATAAACGCGCACATAGAAATGCGAAAGAAAATAAGAAACAAATATTACAAACAAACTACTTCCCGCAAATGAATAAAAAAATAAATAGTCTCGTAAAAATTTGTACAATATGTAAAGAGAATAAATATGACAGACGCCCTCCTAATCCTGACATACAATCAACACCCATACCAAGTTATTCAGGACATATAGTACACGTGGACATTTTTTCAACTGAATCTAAACTAGCATTAACTGCCATAGATAAATTAACAAAATTCGCACAATTCAGAATGATTCAAAGTAGATCAACAGAACACATACGGTTACCATTAAGAGACATCTTATACTACTATGGAATTCCAGAATGGGTAGTAGTAGATAATGAAAAATCTCTTAATTCCGCTTCTATTAGATCTATGATGGAAGATGAATTGAAAATAAAAATTTTCACAACACCCCCTTATAAGAGCGAAGTAAATGGTCAAGTGGAAAGATTTCATTCCACTTTAGCAGAAATCATGAGATGTCTAAAAGCAGAAAGAATAGAACGTAACTTCGAAGAATTAATGCAAAGAGCAGTTAATGAAAATAACCATACGATACATTCGGTAACAGGGAAAAAACCAATAGAGTTATTTTTTGGTAGAACTCCCAATATTACACCTGAAGAATTCGAAAAAACAAGACTATCAAATATTGAAAAAATAAAAGAAAAACAAAGAAAGGACATAGAATATCATAACAAAGAACGAAAACCGATAAAAAAATACCAAGTAGGTGAAATTATATTTGTTAAGCATAACAAAAGATTAGGTTCAAAACTAACACATCGTTATAAAAAAGAAATAGTTCAAAGAGATAGGAATTCACATATCATTACCACAACAGGCAGAATAGTACATAAATCAAATATTAAATCTTAAAAATCTTTTATAGGTACCTATTGAAATTGGTGGTCGGAGATGTTCAAATACTGGACTATACTGGATCCCACACTGTAACCATCAAGGTGGGAAAGGCAAAAATACAAAAAGGTAAATTCAGAGTAATACACATCAGTGATTTAAGTAATCTGCAGATATTAATAAATGAGATAACACCTATACTAGATGACCTTAAGTCACACGCTCTTTACCCATATCTCACTTATGAAAAACAGCAAATACAAGAGTTACTAGATGAATTCAAAATACACCGGAAATCCAGATCCATAAATGAAATAGGTTCTATATGGAAATGGATAGCTGGAAATCCAGATCATGATGATTACGTCATGATACAAGATAAATTAAATAATTTACTAACTAAAACAATAACCAAGTAATAATTAACAAAACTTATAATGATAGAATTAACAATATAACTAGAATTACTAACCAAATATTAGAAAATATAAAAACTAACAAAGTTATGGATAACCATTCAATTTTTCGAATACAATAGAAACTTAAGTTGATAAAAGAAGAAATTACTAATTTAAAATATGCAGTACATTGGGCAAAATTAAATGTAATTAACCCATTGATACTATCAAAAATAGAAATAGAAACGATAACTAAAATACTTTATAATGAAAATTTTCCTTATGCTAATGCCGAGGAAGCTTTAGATTTTGCTAATGTAAAAATTATTTCTAACGGTATTGCTTGTTCTATTTAATTGAAATTCCATTAACATTAAAAGATACATATGATAAATTAATTATTAAACCGGTAAAAAGAGAAAATTCTATTATAACAATTGAGCATGATTACATACTATCAAACAATGTAAAATTATATGGAATAAAAGAAAATAATTGTAAAAAAATTAACTATGTAACAATTTGTAATGAAAATGAATTGGTGGATATAACTAACTCTGACTGTATACCAAACCTCATAATAAATACTAAAATTTAAATAACAAATAAGTATTTTTTAAATTCTTTATTATCTGAACTTGAATTATTATGTCATAATATTTTGCTTAATTAGCATTTAAGTATTTGAATGAAAATACTACAAAAATTAATATCAAAAACAAATTTGTAAATAATAAAAAAATTTCATAAAATAAAATTTGTAAAATTGTAATTTAAAACCAAAAATAAAAAATTAATAATAACACAACAAAAATAAAATAAAAAATTTCATATTGTAAAGTAAAGGTTATTTTAAAACAGATGTTTCAAGTGTTCTAAAAAGAAATTAGTTATGTAAGAATTTTTTTATGTTGTTTTGAATGATAAACGAAATTTATGTCATTGTTTTAAAAGAAAGAAATTACACTTGAAATTATTTCGCTTATTGGTCAAAACAATATCTTTTTGGAACACCCAGGAAATAATATTATGTTAATGAAGAATCTTGATTATCAGTTTTAGGAAATGTAATGATAATCAAGATAACCATGTAATACTTATCGAAATTCTTAAGAAATATTAATTTAAAGCAAACTGTACTTTTTAAAAGAAAAAATAATAATATAAATATGAAAAAAATGAATAATATGTTAGAATAAGTTTTGGTATTAAAAGAAGAGGTTCTCTTCAATTAAAAATTAAGATTGCGTTTTTCATTTAATAAAACCATAAAGTAAATTAACTTATATAAGTGCCTAAAAAATTTTAATGAACTACCAGTTGATTTAAAAAATATCAGTTATACGCATATTTTTAAGAAGAAAATTAAAGACTTCATTATAAGAAATAACACATAAGTATTATAATGAAATTAAATGAAATTGGATTAAATCTTTCAAATTATTAAATTATTAAATTTTTAAATGATTAAATTTTTTTGTTTTAAATTTTTAAATTTATAATTAAAACCATATAAAACTTTATAAAAATTTTATGAAAAAATTAAATATTTAGTTGTTAAAGAAAAAATTTTTTTTTTTTTTTGTAAATATATAATCTATGTAAATTTTATTATAATACAATATTGTAATAATTAAAATAATTAAATAAATCTTTGTTAATATACTTAAAACACTAATTAACTAACTAGTTACTAACAAAACTAAAATAATAATTTAAAAATTGTTAATAAAGGAAAAAAAAACATTAAGTCGGATGGCTGAGGCTACGACTAAGGGTGCGTTTATGTTGGAGCTGCGATAAATGATAAGAGCGTCGATAAGAGCATAGCGTAGAAAACTAAATACATAATTTAAATATAGGTGTTTATGTTGGAGCATCGCTTTGATCATCGATAAGCGATAAGAGCATAGAAAACTCTTTATTCAGTTTTCTACGCTCTTATCGATGATCAAAATTTTTAAATAAATGTTTTGCTCTCGTTTTTGTTATTGTAATTTTTTAAATAAATGTTATTTTCGTTTGTTTATTTTTTTTTTTAATACAAACTCTCAAGGAGGTGCAAATATACATTTAATAATGTAATAAAATAAATTTTTTTTTTTTATTGTTAATAAAATATTTTTTGTTTTATTTTTTTTTGTATAATTTTTTTTTTTAATTTTTTATAATTATAAAAAAACTTTTTAAAATATATAATTTTATTTTTTTTTTCAATTTAATATTTTTTTATTATTACTTTCACTTTTCAATAAATAAACAATTATAATTATGCTTTATTATATTTATTATATTTAATTCTTAAAAGTTTTTTTAATTTAATTTTTTTATTATTTTTTTTTATTTTAAAAATATTACCAGATAAATTTAAAACAACCATACAAAATATAATTTTTTTAATCTAAAACAACCATAAATAATATTATTTTTTTATTCTACATCGCTTATATCGAAGCTCCAATATAAACACTGCAGAGCATAGCTTTTTCTATTCTTATCGATGCTCTTATCGACGCTCTTATCACTTATCGCAGCTCCAACATAAACGCACCCTAAAAAAATAATGAAATAAATATATAAATAAAGAAAAAAAAAACAATTCCTAACATGCTTTCCACATAATAACATTTCATATCAGGTAAACATTATAATAAAGATTAATGAACAAACCAAGCCATGTTTTAGCAAAAGATTAAAAAACAATTTACAAATAAAGAAATTTTCTAACCAAATATAAAATTAAGAATGGCGCCGTGAAATAACGCCATTCGAAAAAAATCCATAATGTCTTTATTTCGCTATTGAATGAGAAACAAAGCCATATCGTCAATTTTTTCGCGTATGGTTTTTTTCGCATATAATTGCGAAATTAAGACATGTAGCTTTATTTCCTTTTTAAAAATGTATTTTATTTGTGAAAATAACAGCAATTTAATTTTCCAAACAAAAATAATAATAAATAAAAATTCCAAAAAAAAATTTAAATTCTAATAAATAGCTTTTTTGAAATTTAATATATAGGTATAAGTATTCTGGAAAAGGCGGCAATCCTGAATTTGAATCCAACTACAAGAACCCTCCTAATTGAGAATCTGACATATACACATATACCCATAATCTCATATATCACATATACATAAATATTCTGTAAAAAGCGCATTTCCCTGGTTTTGAAATCAACTCTAGTATCTGTTCTAATTATTATTCTTATATAAATATTTTTGCTACAAAGTTTTTAAGATAACGGGGCTGCCGCCGCAAAACCCCGTTAAACAAATTATTGAAACCAACGGATTACGCCTAAGATCCAAAAAAAATCCAAATTAATTACTTTATTGTTTAGATATATATTATTTAGAAAAATTTAATTTTTGGGGGTTTTTTTTACAATATTGGTTACAAATTCAGTATTTCAGTATATCAGTGTTTCAATATATGTTTTTAGAGTTGGGAAACGGCATCTTCCACTATTTTGTTATTGAAATAGTTAGGAAGGAGTTTTAGAATTGGATTAAAAACGAGGAAGTGTAGACTGAGTCAACTCTGGGATACCCGTATGACCGTAATATAAAGTTTTAAATACACAGCTTTATTAGATGTAGAAATAAAAATGAGTTGTATCGCAGCTACTTAAACCCAATGCAGTAGACTAAACAAATTTTGCAGAAACTTTGGCCTTTTGACTATTAGTCATACGGGTATAATAAATGTTATACGCTTTTTCCAGAATATTTATATATGTATATGTATACATATACATGTGATATTCTGGATTAGGAGGGATTTAGTGTGGAAATTAAAATTGGGATTGCTCCCTTTTACAGAATATTTATTACATGTGCGTATGTAGGATACTGATTGGTATTATTTTTCGAATAAACTAGGTATGAATGATTAATTTAGCTTCAATAATTAGGGTTCGGCGGTTGAAAATATAATATTTTTTAACATATTTTATTTCAGTTTATTAAAAAAATTAGAAACTTGCTAATTACACTTATTTATCAATTTCTATTTTTTTTCACTTTGTTTACTATAAAACTAGAATTTGTATCAGTTTTACCATTTATATGGTATTATTTTGTAAAATTTTAGAAAATGATCCGGTTTTATTTCGCATTTGAATGGGAAATAAAGCCATACGCGAAAAAATGTGCAATATGGTTTTATTTCTTATTCAATAGCGAAATAAAGCCATGGTGGTGTTATTTCACGGCACCATTAACAAATAATAAGAGATAAATTAGGATTTATATTATATATTGAGATAAAGAAATTACTTTTTTTATCAACCTAAATAAAAAGAAAAATAAATAAACATGTAATGGAAAATATAGTAAATAAGTTTTAATATAAAGACAAGTAAATTGTTAAAAAGAAAGCACTTGAATGTTGAATTCATGTAAAATTTCTAATAAAAATCGTTGTTTAATAAAACATTTAGCTAACTTTAATTAATATTGTGAAATTATTAAAGCGAATAAAAATAAATAAAAGAATGAACAATTTTTTTTAAATAATTTTGTTTAAAACATATATTCAAATAAATTGAAAATACCCACAATATGTTTGCAAAACTAAAAAAATTATCTTTCTCAAAATAAATTATTTGTTCCTCAGGTCCCACCTAAATAAAAGCGTACAGCGTATAATTTCTGTCAAAAAATTGAGAAATACATAGGTACATAATTTACATTAGAGCAGCCAAAATACGCGTAACGCGATGTACTGTATCTCGGATTTTTAAAATTTACAAATATTGACAAAATGTATAAAAATATTATTATTGGTTTTTCTTATATTTCTAATATTATGTTTTAAAAAATAATATTTTTTTAAAATAATTTTTATTAAAAAATATATTATATTCAAAATACCTATAATATGAAATTAAAAATATTTTTTGTGGGTACTAAATTCAAACATTCAAATAAATATTTTTCGATAAATTAAATACTGTACGAGCGTATCGATTTAAGGATATTTAGACAGACGTATTGACGTACTGCCGTATAAAAATTGTACGTCGTATGTTTTGATTGCATTCTAATAATTGAAAAGTTTATTTTACATTTTCAGCATCGAATAATGTTTTTTATAATAAAAAAACTATTTTTAGTAAATAAAAATAGATATGAAACAAATTTTATATATCAAAAAGTGTACATGAAGATTAGATTGGCATAGTTTGTAAATGGAACGCTAATTTTTATTTCAGAAGTACATAATTATCAGATTAATTGTCATATATATATTTGACATTTTAAAACTACCTGTCATTTGATAAGTTAATTATATTTAATATATTTAAATAATAAAAATAAAGTGAACAAATTAAGGTTTACTGCTGATATAAATATAAAGAATATTTTTTAAAATGGAAGGGGGTTAGTGCTTATTGGTTATCAAATAAAAATTTGATTTAACATAACCTATTCAAATGAATTTTAATTAAAGCCATCTGCCGGAAATTATTTATCTACTCTGTCATATACTCTTTTACAAGAGCTGGTGTAGCTGGCAATAGTTGTGAGTAGAATAGAGTTTACTCCTCATAAAGGAATGAAAGCAATAATATTTATTTGTTTTAAGAAACTTATGAGTCATGGCTCATGACAATATATAAAAATATATTTTTGTCAATAAAAAACTTTAAAAAAATTAAATAAATAAACTAGACAAAAAGGTATAAAGTAAACTAAGGAATTCAGAATCATTTTCGCATGCTTTTCAGAACTTTAGATAGGCATACATTTGTAGTAAAATTTACCTACATATGTAGCTATTAAATTTAAAAATGGAATAAGGGTAGGAATAATTTATTCTTTGATTTATTGAAAAACTTTTTTTATTTTGCTATAAATCTTAAGATTGAGATTTAAAAAAGGATGCTATAAATCTTAAGATTGAGATTTACTTCTGGCAGCTTCAATATAATATAATACTAAGTACTAAACTTATGAATTATGATATGTTAAATTTTGTTGTACATATTATGTATTCATAGAGCTTTTTAATTAGGATAAGGAATACGTACTACAACATAGTTCAAATCGTACTAAAATGTTTAGAAAAAAGTACAGTTTGATATATGAAGGACTGCATTAACTCGAATTTTGGGTTCTTGACTTCAATAAATATATGTATACGTTTAGAAATATGTATAATCAAATTTTCAGAACATTATATATTATTAGAATAATATTTATATGTATTTAGAATTTATATTTAATTTAACTGTATCAATTTATCCTCTCTTTAAAACGGCTTAAGCTATAGGAATAAAAATCAAAAATAGGTACTTAACAACGTTTTCATAATCAAATTTCAAGCGCAAGAATTGTTGACAACATTGTTGGCATAATTTTTATTACGTATAGGAAAAAACAATAATTTGTCGTGTAATATTAGATAGTCTAATATAATTTACTCAAAACAAATTTAAAAGCAAAAATAGCTCGAATTTCGAGCACAGGGCGATACTAGTTATTTATTAAACCTTTAATATTTAAATATATGCACTGGATTGACTTTGGTTGCTTTGGTCAATCTTTTCCTCCTCCCTTTTAAGTTTCTTTTAATATACTTTCCAGCTTGAACTAAACGTATTACGGTAAATATCACATTCATCATCATACAGTTTTAAACTTTCTTTCACTCTAATTCAATTTATACATTTATGAGTCTCTTCGTTACAATTTTCTCTTTTATGTTCAATTTTTCATATGCTATACATGAATTCCAACTAATCATTAATCTTTTTAAATCCATTATTTGTCTGAAGCTTTTCCATCAACTTCTATTATTGCATTGTAAATAGATGGATTTTTAAACGACGCATAAACTTTTTTGCATTAAATTTTTTCGCAAATAATTTTATTTTGAATTTTAATGGCATGAATAATTTTTTCTTCACTTAGTTGTTCATCTATTCCACAGATTTAGATTTTTGGATTTTGTATAACAGGCATAACAATCTCATAATCATTACTTATTTTCTTTGCAATTTCTTTTTGCAATATTTCTGCATAATTTCTATTTTCACAACATATTGAAATATAACCATTTTTTCTTTCATACACATTATTAATATTTAGTTGCATATTACAAACATCAATATTTTACCTAATATCTGATTTTATTTTGCTTTTATCTTGATTACTTTTTTTCGGTTTAGCAACAACTTTATTAACATCGTTTTTTTTTGATATTTTTATTTTGTACTTCTTGTATATTTTTTTTTTTATTTTGGTTTTCAATAATTATTTCTGATAACTTACTAATATTTTTCATCTCTTAAATAGTATTATCGGTTTGAGCTATTTCCATATTTTTGAGTAGTGCAACATATCTTGCTTTAATAGATTCAAGAAGTAATTTTAACTCATTCTCACTTTTTTTTAATGAGTGTTCAAAATCACTTTTATAATCCTTGAGCAAATTACTGCTTTTTTTTACACTTTCTTTTATTCCGATCATTATTAAATCAATATCATGTATTAATGTAATGCAATCAACACATATATACTTTATCATACTATTAGTTAATAGTGCATTATAACTTGTTGAATCAACACTGGAACACTTTACAGCAACATGATAAACTTTGCCACAAACACCTTTACATTGTATCCCAGATTCTCTCCGTATCAGCGTTTTGTATTTATTGCATTCATTCATATTATAATATTTGTATATATCACTGTATTTAATAATTTTAATATATTTTGCTTAATTGTCTATATTCATGTACACAATCTTCTTAATATTAATTTAAGTATTATTAATTTAACTATATATGACTATATGCATACATTATAAGATCTCTATTATGTAAATAATTGTATACATTTGAACAGTGCGCCAAATAACAATACAATAAAATTATAAAACACACGAATTTAATTTATAATTTGCGAATAAGTCCTTTTATGAATTTAATGTACTTAATGATCAAATTAAAAAAAAAAAAGATTGGAATAGTAAAAATTTAATTGAAAAAAAAGATAATTGATTGTAAAGTAAAAAATATTAAAGTCTGATAAAATTTTTAATATAGACATGAAATAATATAGAAAATTGTTATTATTAACTTATTATTACCGGTCAAATTGTTTCTAATTTAGAGTTAACTAACGCAAAAATCTATTATAAGCCACTGTGCCCCATTGGGTTAACAGAACTACACTTTCTATTTGGGCAAAGCAGTATTGCGCAAAATTGGACATAATTTGCTTCCAAATTTTTTTTTTGTCAATCGTCGGGCCAGCATGGGTTAACCAATCGCAAGTCTGTTAAAAGAGTTAATTTCATTCTCAAAACGGAACACATATACAAAATTTGAAGAAAATCGGTTAAGCATTTGAATGGGAAATAAAGCCATACGCGAAAAAATGTGCAATATGGTTTTATTTCTTATTCAATAGCGAAATAAAGCCATGGTGGTGTTATTTCACGGCACCATTAACAAATAATAAGAGATAAATTAGGATTTATATTATATATTGAGATAAAGAAATTACTTTTTTTATCAACCTAAATAAAAAGAAAAATAAATAAACATGTAATGGAAAATATAGTAAATAAGTTTTAATATAAAGACAAGTAAATTGTTAAAAAGAAAGCACTTGAATGTTGAATTCATGTAAAATTTCTAATAAAAATCGTTGTTTAATAAAACATTTAGCTAACTTTAATTAATATTGTGAAATTATTAAAGCGAATAAAAATAAATAAAAGAATGAACAATTTTTTTTAAATAATTTTGTTTAAGACATATGTTCAAATAAATTGAAAATACCCACAATATGTTTGCAAAACTAAAAAAATTATCTTTCTCAAAAAAAATTATTTGTTCCTCAGGTCCCACCTAAATAAAAGCGTACAGCGTATAATTTCTGTCAAAAAATTGAGAAATACATAGGTACATAATTTACATTAGAGCAGCCAAAATACGCGTAACGCGATGTACTGTATCTCGGATTTTTAAAATTTACAAATATTGACAAAATGTATAAAAATATTATTATTGGTTTTTCTTATATTTCTAATATTATGTTTTAAAAAATAATATTTTTTTAAAATAATTTTTATTAAAAAATATATTATATTCAAAATACCTATAATATGAAATTAAAAATATTTTTTGTGCGTACTAAATTCAAACATTCAAATAAATATTTTTCGATAAATTAAATACTGTACGAGCGTATCGATTTAAGGATATTTAGACAGACGTATTGACGTACTGCCGTATAAAAATTGTACGTCGTATGTTTTGATTGCATTCTAATAATTGAAAAGTTTATTTTACATTTTCAACATCGAATAATGTTTTTTATAATAAAAAAACTATTTTTAGTAAATAAAAATAGATATGAAACAAATTTTATATATCAAAAAGTGTACATGAAGATTAGATTGGCGTAGTTTGTAAATGGAACGCTAATTTTTATTTCAGAAGTACATAATTATCAGATTAATTGTCATATATATATTTGACATTTTAAAACTACCTGTCATTTGATAAGTTAATTATATTTAATATATTTAAATAATAAAAATAAAGTGAAAAAATTAAGGTTTACTGCTGATATAAATATAAAGAATATTTTTTAAAATGGAAGGGGGTTAGTGCTTATTGGTTATCAAATAAAAATTTGATTTAACATAACCTATTCAAATGAATTTTAATTAAAGCCATCTGCCGGAAATTATTTATCTACTCTGTCATATACTCTTTTACAAGAGCTGGTGTAGCTGGCAATAGTTGTGAGTAGAATAGAGTTTACTCCTCATAAAGGAATGAAAGCAATAATATTTATTTGTTTTAAGAAACTTATGAGTCATGGCTCATGACAATATATAAAAATATATTTTTGTCAATAAAAAACTTTAAAAAAATTAAATAAATAAACTAGACAAAAAGGTATAAAGTAAACTAAGGAATTCAGAATCATTTTCGCATGCTTTTCAGAACTTTAGATAGGCATACATTTGTAGTAAAATTTACCTACATATGTAGCTATTAAATTTAAAAATGGAATAAGGGTAGGAATAATTTATTCTTTGATTTATTGAAAAACTTTTTTTATTTTGCTATAAATCTTTAGATTGAGATTTAAAAAAGGATGCTATAAATCTTAAGATTGAGATTTACTTCTGGCAGCTTCAATATAATATAATACTAAGTACTAAACTTATGAATTATGATATGTTAAATTTTGTTGTACATATTATGTATTCATAGAGCTTTTTAATTAGGATAAGGAATACGTACTACAACATAGTTCAAATCGTACTAAAATGTTTAGAAAAAAGTACAGTTTGATATATGAAGGACTGCATTAACTCGAATTTTGGGTTCTTGACTTCAATAAATATATGTATACGTTTAGAAATATGTATAATCAAATTTTCAGAACATTATATATTATTAGAATAATATTTATATGTATTTAGAATTTATATTTAATTTAACTGTATCAATTTATCCTCTCTTTAAAACGGCTTAAGCTATAGGAATAAAAATCAAAAATAGGTACTTAACAACGTTTTCATAATCAAATTTCAAGCGCAAGAATTGTTGACAACATTGTTGGCATAATTTTTATTACGTATAGGAAAAAACAATAATTTGTCGTGTAATATTAGATAGTCTAATATAATTTACTCAAAACAAATTTAAAAGCAAAAATAGCTCGAATTTCGAGCACAGGGCGATACTAGTTTTTTATTAAACCTTTAATATTTAAATATATGCACTGGATTGACTTTGGTTGCTAGTACTCAATCTTTTCCTCCTCCCTTTTAAGTTTCTTTTAATATACTTTCCAGCTTGAACTAAACGTATTACGGTAAATATCACATTCATCATCATACAGTTTTAAACTTTCTCTCACTCTAATTCAATTTATACATTTATGAGTCTCTTCGTTACAATTTTCTCTTTTATGTTCAATTTTTCATATGCTATACATGAATTCCAACTAATCATTAATCTTTTTAAATCCATTATTTGTCTGAAGCTTTTCCATCAACTTCTATTATTGCATTGTAAATAGATGGATTTTTAAACAAAGCATAAACTTTTTTGCATTCAATTTTTTCGCAAATAATTTTATTTTTAATTTTAATGGCATGA
Source organism: Dolichopus griseipennis (assembly GCA_963082915.1). Taxonomy (NCBI): domain Eukaryota; kingdom Metazoa; phylum Arthropoda; class Insecta; order Diptera; family Dolichopodidae; genus Dolichopus; species Dolichopus griseipennis. The sequence continues at coordinate 269,558,556 of OY720441.1, forward strand.
ATAATTTTTTCTTCACTTAGTTGTTCATCTATTCCACAGATTTAGATTTTTGGATTTTGTATAACAGGCATAACAATCTCATAATCATTACTCATTTTCTTTGCAATTTCTTTTTGCAATATTTCTGCATAATTTTTATTTTCACAACATATTGAAATATAACCATTTTTTCTTTCATACACATTATTAATATTTAGTTGCATATTACAAACATCAATATTTTACCTAATATCTGATTTTATTTTGCTTTTATCTTGATTACTTTTTTTCGGTTTAGCAACAACTTTATTAACATCGTTTTTTTTTGATATTTTTATTTTGTTCTTCTTGTATATTTTTTTTTTTATTTTGGTTTTCAATAATAATTTCTGATAACCTACTCATTTGTTTTATCTCTAACAAGTTTTTTTCACAATTCACTCTATTTTTTTCTTCTTGTTCATTTTTTTTTTTTTTTTGGTTTTCAATAATTATTTCTGATAACTTACTAATATTTTTCATCTCTTAAATAGTATTATCGTAAGCGGTTTGAGCTATTTCCATATTTTTGAGTAGTGCAACATATCTTTAATAGATTCAAGAAGTAATTTTAACTCATTCTCACTTTTTTTTAATGAGTGTTCAAAATCACTTTTATAATCCTTGAGCAAATTACTGCTTTTTTTTACACTTTCTTTTATTCCGATCATTATTAAATCAATATCATGTATTAATGTAATGCAATCAACACATATATACTTTATCATACTATTAGTTAATAGTGCATTATAACTTGTTGAATCAACACTGGAACACTTTACAGCAACATGATAAACTTTGCCACAAACACCTTTACATTGTATCCCAGATTCTCTCCGTATCAGCGTTTTGTATTTATTGCATTCATTCATATTATAATATTTGTATATATCACTGTATTTAATAATTTTAATATATTTTGCTTAATTGTCTATATTCATGTACACAATCTTCTTAATATTAATTTAAGTATTATTAATTTAACTATATATGACTATATGCATACATTATAAGATCTCTATTATGTAAATAATTGTATACATTTGAACAGTGCGCCAAATAACAATACAATAAAATTATAAAACACACGAATTTAATTTATAATTTGCGAATAAGTCCTTTTATGAATTTAATGTACTTAATGATCAAATAAAAAAAAAATTGATTGGAATAGTAAAAATTTAATTGAAAAAAAAGATAATTGATTGTAAAGTAAAAAATATTAAAGTCTGATAAAATTTTTAATATAGACATGAAATAATATAGAAAATTGTTATTATTAACTTATTATTACCAGTCAAATTGTTTCTAATTTAGAGTTAACTAACGCAAAAATCTATTATAAGCCACTGTGCCCCATTGGGTTAACAGAACTACACTTTCTATTTGGGCAAAGCAGTATTGCGCAAAATTGGACATAATTTGCTTCCAAATCTTTTTTTTGTCAATCGTCGGGCCAGCATGGGTTAACCAATCGCAAGTCTGTTAAAAGAGTTAATTTCATTCTCAAAACGGAACACATATACAAAATTTGAAGAAAATCGGTTAAGCCGTTTTTAATTTAGAGTTAAGTATTGAAAAAACCTATAAAAAGCTGTTGGGCCCCAATGGGATAATGCAACTCAATAAAATTTTTTTGTGGGCTTTTTTTTTAGCCAAAGCAGAATTTCATAAAATCGGACAAAATTTGGACCCAAAATTTTTTTTGACCAACCATCGGCCCGACACGGGTTAACAAATTCCAAAACGGTTAATAGTGTCAACTCAATTCTCAAGAAGCATCACGTATACAAAATTTGAAGTCTATTGGTCAAACCGTTTCGAATTTAGAGTAAAGTATTGAAAAAACCTATAAAAAGCGGTTGGGTCGCAACGGGTTAATGGAACTCAACAAAATATTTTTATGGGACTTTCTTTTTAGCTAAAGCAGAATTTTGTAAAATCGGACAAAATTTGGGACCAAAATTTTTTTTGACCAACTCGTAGGCCCGACATGGGTTAACAAATTCCAAAACTGTTAATAGTGTCAACTCAATTCTCTAGGAGCATCACGTATACAAAATTTGAAGTCAATCGGTCAAACCGTTTTCATTTTAGAAGAAAGAAGTTTAAATACTTGCACTACAGCCCCAAATTGGCGGTCCGTTAGAGCAAAATTTTTGGGCCACGATTTCTTTCCGTAACCAAAAACCTCTATATACAAATTTTCATAAAAATCGGCTGGGCAGTTTAGGAGTCTATTCGCTACATACAAACAAACAAACAAACAAACTTTCGGTTTTATATACATAGATTAAATTTATTTAATAACAGTTCTGGTTAAATACCATCAGACATACGTACTTATGTTATTAAAATCAAATATATAAGTTAAATAAAAATATTTGAATTTATATTTACACATGTATCATAAAATAAAAACATTATTATAAAATTATCTTTAAATATACATAAATATAAAGTACTAACAGATTTACCAGGCGTTGTATAAAAAATTCCAAATTTAATGTTATATTTTATAATCTATCTATCTATCTATCTATATATATAAAAGGGAAAGTTTGTTTATTTGTTTGTTTGTTTGTTTGTTTGTTTGTTTGTTTGTTTGTATGTTTGTTTGTTTGTAGCGAATAGACTCCTAAACTGCCCAGCCGATTTTCATGAAAATTTGTATATAGAGGTTTTTGGGTACGGAAAGAAATCGTGGCCCAAAAATTTTGCTCTAACGGACCGCCAAGTTGGGGCTGTGGTGCAAGTATTTAAACTTCTTTGTTCTAAAATGAAAACGGTTTGACCGATTGACTTCAAATTTTGTATACGTGATGCTCTTTGAGAATTGAGTTGACCCTATTAACAGTTTTGGAATTTGTTAACCCATGTCGGGCCGACGGGTGGTCAAAAAAAATTTTGGGTCCAAATTTTGTCCGATTTTACAAAATTCAGGTTTGGCTAAAAAGAAAGCCCCAAAAAAAATTTTGTTGAGTTCCATTAACCCATTGCGGCCCAACAGCTTTTTATAGGTTTTTTCAATACTTTACTCTAAATTCAAAACGGTTTGACCAATTGACTTCAAATTTGGTATACGTGATGCTCCTTGAGAATTGAGTTGACAGTATTAACAGTTTTGGAATTTGTTAACCCATGTCGGGCCGATGGGTGGTCAAAAAAAATTTTGGGTCCAAATTTTGTCCGATTTTATAAAATTCTGTTTTGGCTAAAAAGAAAACCCCAAAAAAAAATTTTATTGAGTTGCATTGCGGCCCAACAGCTTTTTATAGGTTTTTTCAATACTTAACTCTAAATTAGAAACGGTTTGACCGATTTTCTTCAAATTTTGTATACGTGCTCCCCTGAGAGAATTGAGTTGGCATTATTAACAGTTTTGGAATTTGTAAACCCATGTCGGGCCGACGAGTGGTCAAAAAAAATTTTGGGTCCAAATTTTGTCCGATTTTACGAAATTCTGCTTTGGCTAAAAAGAAAACCCCAAAAAAAATTTTGTTGAGTTCCATTAACACATTGCCGCCCAACAGCTTTTTATAGGCTTTTTTAATACTTTACTCTAAATTCGAAATGGTTTGGCCAATTGACTTAAAATTTTATAAGTGATGCTCCTTGAGAATTGAGTTGACAGTATTAAAAGTTTTGGAATTTGCTAACCCATGTCGGGCCGACGGGTGGTCAAAAAAAATTTTGGGTCCAAATTTTGTCCGGTTTTATGAAATTCTGCTTTGGCTAAAAAGAAAACCCCAAAACAAATTTTATTGAGTTGCATTAACCCATTGCGGCCCAACAGCTTTTTATAGGTTTTTTCAATACTTAACTCTAAATTAGAAACGGATTGACCGATTTTCATATGCTATACATGAATTCCAACTAATCATTAATCTTTTTAAATCCATTATTTGTCTGAAGCTTTTCCATCAACTTCTATTATTGCATTGTAAATAGATGGATTTTTAAACAAAGCATAAACTTTTTTGCATTCAATTTTTTCGCAAATAATTTTATTTTTAATTTTAATGGCATGAATAATTTTTTCTTCACTTAGTTGTTCATCTATTCCACAGATTTAGATTTTTGGATTTTGTATAACAGGCATAACAATCTCATAATCATTACTCATTTTCTTTGCAATTTCTTTTTGCAATATTTCTGCATAATTTTTATTTTCACAACATATTGAAATATAACCATTTTTTCTTTCATACACATTATTAATATTTAGTTGCATATTACAAACATCAATATTTTACCTAATATCTGATTTTATTTTGCTTTTATCTTGATTACTTTTTTTCGGTTTAGCAACAACTTTATTAACATCGTTTTTTTTTGATATTTTTATTTTGTTCTTCTTGTATATTTTTTTTTTTATTTTGGTTTTCAATAATAATTTCTGATAACCTACTCATTTGTTTTATCTCTAACAAGTTTTTTTCACAATTCACTCTATTTTTTTCTTCTTGTTCATTTTTTTTTTTTTTTTGGTTTTCAATAATTATTTCTGATAACTTACTAATATTTTTCATCTCTTAAATAGTATTATCGTAAGCGGTTTGAGCTATTTCCATATTTTTGAGTAGTGCAACATATCTTTAATAGATTCAAGAAGTAATTTTAACTCATTCTCACTTTTTTTTAATGAGTGTTCAAAATCACTTTTATAATCCTTGAGCAAATTACTGCTTTTTTTTACACTTTCTTTTATTCCGATCATTATTAAATCAATATCATGTATTAATGTAATGCAATCAACACATATATACTTTATCATACTATTAGTTAATAGTGCATTATAACTTGTTGAATCAACACTGGAACACTTTACAGCAACATGATAAACTTTGCCACAAACACCTTTACATTGTATCCCAGATTCTCTCCGTATCAGCGTTTTGTATTTATTGCATTCATTCATATTATAATATTTGTATATATCACTGTATTTAATAATTTTAATATATTTTGCTTAATTGTCTATATTCATGTACACAATCTTCTTAATATTAATTTAAGTATTATTAATTTAACTATATATGACTATATGCATACATTATAAGATCTCTATTATGTAAATAATTGTATACATTTGAACAGTGCGCCAAATAACAATACAATAAAATTATAAAACACACGAATTTAATTTATAATTTGCGAATAAGTCCTTTTATGAATTTAATGTACTTAATGATCAAATTAAAAAAAAAAAAGATTGGAATAGTAAAAATTTAATTGAAAAAAAAGATAATTGATTGTAAAGTAAAAAATATTAAAGTCTGATAAAATTTTTAATATAGACATGAAATAATATAGAAAATTGTTATTATTAACTTATTATTACCGGTCAAATTGTTTCTAATTTAGAGTTAACTAACGCAAAAATCTATTATAAGCCACTGTGCCCCATTGGGTTAACAGAACTACACTTTCTATTTGGGCAAAGCAGTATTGCGCAAAATTGGACATAATTTGCTTCCAAATTTTTTTTTTGTCAATCGTCGGGCCAGCATGGGTTAACCAATCGCAAGTCTGTTAAAAGAGTTAATTTCATTCTCAAAACGGAACACATATACAAAATTTGAAGAAAATCGGTTAAGCATTTGAATGGGAAATAAAGCCATACGCGAAAAAATGTGCAATATGGTTTTATTTCTTATTCAATAGCGAAATAAAGCCATGGTGGTGTTATTTCACGGCACCATTAACAAATAATAAGAGATAAATTAGGATTTATATTATATATTGAGATAAAGAAATTACTTTTTTTATCAACCTAAATAAAAAGAAAAATAAATAAACATGTAATGGAAAATATAGTAAATAAGTTTTAATATAAAGACAAGTAAATTGTTAAAAAGAAAGCACTTGAATGTTGAATTCATGTAAAATTTCTAATAAAAATCGTTGTTTAATAAAACATTTAGCTAACTTTAATTAATATTGTGAAATTATTAAAGCGAATAAAAATAAATAAAAGAATGAACAATTTTTTTTAAATAATTTTGTTTAAGACATATGTTCAAATAAATTGAAAATACCCACAATATGTTTGCAAAACTAAAAAAATTATCTTTCTCAAAAAAAATTATTTGTTCCTCAGGTCCCACCTAAATAAAAGCGTACAGCGTATAATTTCTGTCAAAAAATTGAGAAATACATAGGTACATAATTTACATTAGAGCAGCCAAAATACGCGTAACGCGATGTACTGTATCTCGGATTTTTAAAATTTACAAATATTGACAAAATGTATAAAAATATTATTATTGGTTTTTCTTATATTTCTAATATTATGTTTTAAAAAATAATATTTTTTTAAAATAATTTTTATTAAAAAATATATTATATTCAAAATACCTATAATATGAAATTAAAAATATTTTTTGTGCGTACTAAATTCAAACATTCAAATAAATATTTTTCGATAAATTAAATACTGTACGAGCGTATCGATTTAAGGATATTTAGACAGACGTATTGACGTACTGCCGTATAAAAATTGTACGTCGTATGTTTTGATTGCATTCTAATAATTGAAAAGTTTATTTTACATTTTCAACATCGAATAATGTTTTTTATAATAAAAAAACTATTTTTAGTAAATAAAAATAGATATGAAACAAATTTTATATATCAAAAAGTGTACATGAAGATTAGATTGGCGTAGTTTGTAAATGGAACGCTAATTTTTATTTCAGAAGTACATAATTATCAGATTAATTGTCATATATATATTTGACATTTTAAAACTACCTGTCATTTGATAAGTTAATTATATTTAATATATTTAAATAATAAAAATAAAGTGAAAAAATTAAGGTTTACTGCTGATATAAATATAAAGAATATTTTTTAAAATGGAAGGGGGTTAGTGCTTATTGGTTATCAAATAAAAATTTGATTTAACATAACCTATTCAAATGAATTTTAATTAAAGCCATCTGCCGGAAATTATTTATCTACTCTGTCATATACTCTTTTACAAGAGCTGGTGTAGCTGGCAATAGTTGTGAGTAGAATAGAGTTTACTCCTCATAAAGGAATGAAAGCAATAATATTTATTTGTTTTAAGAAACTTATGAGTCATGGCTCATGACAATATATAAAAATATATTTTTGTCAATAAAAAACTTTAAAAAAATTAAATAAATAAACTAGACAAAAAGGTATAAAGTAAACTAAGGAATTCAGAATCATTTTCGCATGCTTTTCAGAACTTTAGATAGGCATACATTTGTAGTAAAATTTACCTACATATGTAGCTATTAAATTTAAAAATGGAATAAGGGTAGGAATAATTTATTCTTTGATTTATTGAAAAACTTTTTTTATTTTGCTATAAATCTTTAGATTGAGATTTAAAAAAGGATGCTATAAATCTTAAGATTGAGATTTACTTCTGGCAGCTTCAATATAATATAATACTAAGTACTAAACTTATGAATTATGATATGTTAAATTTTGTTGTACATATTATGTATTCATAGAGCTTTTTAATTAGGATAAGGAATACGTACTACAACATAGTTCAAATCGTACTAAAATGTTTAGAAAAAAGTACAGTTTGATATATGAAGGACTGCATTAACTCGAATTTTGGGTTCTTGACTTCAATAAATATATGTATACGTTTAGAAATATGTATAATCAAATTTTCAGAACATTATATATTATTAGAATAATATTTATATGTATTTAGAATTTATATTTAATTTAACTGTATCAATTTATCCTCTCTTTAAAACGGCTTAAGCTATAGGAATAAAAATCAAAAATAGGTACTTAACAACGTTTTCATAATCAAATTTCAAGCGCAAGAATTGTTGACAACATTGTTGGCATAATTTTTATTACGTATAGGAAAAAACAATAATTTGTCGTGTAATATTAGATAGTCTAATATAATTTACTCAAAACAAATTTAAAAGCAAAAATAGCTCGAATTTCGAGCACAGGGCGATACTAGTTATTTATTAAACCTTTAATATTTAAATATATGCACTGGATTGACTTTGGTTGCTAGTACTCAATCTTTTCCTCCTCCCTTTTAAGTTTCTTTTAATATACTTTCCAGCTTGAACTAAACGTATTACGGTAAATATCACATTCATCATCATACAGTTTTAAACTTTCTTTCACTCTAATTCAATTTATACATTTATGAGTCTCTTCGTTACAATTTTCTCTTTTATGTTCAATTTTTCATATGCTATACATGAATTCCAACTAATCATTAATCTTTTTAAATCCATTATTTGTCTGAAGCTTTTCCATCAACTTCTATTATTGCATTGTAAATAGATGGATTTTTAAACAAAGCATAAACTTTTTTGCATTCAATTTTTTCGCAAATAATTTTATTTTTAATTTTAATGGCATGAATAATTTTTTCTTCACTTAGTTGTTCATCTATTCCACAGATTTAGATTTTTGGATTTTGTATAACAGGCATAACAATCTCATAATCATTACTCATTTTCTTTGCAATTTCTTTTTGCAATATTTCTGCATAATTTTTATTTTCACAACATATTGAAATATAACCATTTTTTCTTTCATACACATTATTAATATTTAGTTGCATATTACAAACATCAATATTTTACCTAATATCTGATTTTATTTTGCTTTTATCTTGATTACTTTTTTTCGGTTTAGCAACAACTTTATTAACATCGTTTTTTTTTGATATTTTTATTTTGTTCTTCTTGTATATTTTTTTTTTTATTTTGGTTTTCAATAATAATTTCTGATAACCTACTCATTTGTTTTATCTCTAACAAGTTTTTTTCACAATTCACTCTATTTTTTTCTTCTTGTTCATTTTTTTTTTTTTTTTGGTTTTCAATAATTATTTCTGATAACTTACTAATATTTTTCATCTCTTAAATAGTATTATCGTAAGCGGTTTGAGCTATTTCCATATTTTTGAGTAGTGCAACATATCTTTAATAGATTCAAGAAGTAATTTTAACTCATTCTCACTTTTTTTTAATGAGTGTTCAAAATCACTTTTATAATCCTTGAGCAAATTACTGCTTTTTTTTACACTTTCTTTTATTCCGATCATTATTAAATCAATATCATGTATTAATGTAATGCAATCAACACATATATACTTTATCATACTATTAGTTAATAGTGCATTATAACTTGTTGAATCAACACTGGAACACTTTACAGCAACATGATAAACTTTGCCACAAACACCTTTACATTGTATCCCAGATTCTCTCCGTATCAGCGTTTTGTATTTATTGCATTCATTCATATTATAATATTTGTATATATCACTGTATTTAATAATTTTAATATATTTTGCTTAATTGTCTATATTCATGTACACAATCTTCTTAATATTAATTTAAGTATTATTAATTTAACTATATATGACTATATGCATACATTATAAGATCTCTATTATGTAAATAATTGTATACATTTGAACAGTGCGCCAAATAACAATACAATAAAATTATAAAACACACGAATTTAATTTATAATTTGCGAATAAGTCCTTTTATGAATTTAATGTACTTAATGATCAAATAAAAAAAAAATTGATTGGAATAGTAAAAATTTAATTGAAAAAAAAGATAATTGATTGTAAAGTAAAAAATATTAAAGTCTGATAAAATTTTTAATATAGACATGAAATAATATAGAAAATTGTTATTATTAACTTATTATTACCAGTCAAATTGTTTCTAATTTAGAGTTAACTAACGCAAAAATCTATTATAAGCCACTGTGCCCCATTGGGTTAACAGAACTACACTTTCTATTTGGGCAAAGCAGTATTGCGCAAAATTGGACATAATTTGCTTCCAAATCTTTTTTTTGTCAATCGTCGGGCCAGCATGGGTTAACCAATCGCAAGTCTGTTAAAAGAGTTAATTTCATTCTCAAAACGGAACACATATACAAAATTTGAAGAAAATCGGTTAAGCCGTTTTTAATTTAGAGTTAAGTATTGAAAAAACCTATAAAAAGCTGTTGGGCCCCAATGGGATAATGCAACTCAATAAAATTTTTTTGTGGGCTTTTTTTTTAGCCAAAGCAGAATTTCATAAAATCGGACAAAATTTGGACCCAAAATTTTTTTTGACCAACCATCGGCCCGACACGGGTTAACAAATTCCAAAACGGTTAATAGTGTCAACTCAATTCTCAAGAAGCATCACGTATACAAAATTTGAAGTCTATTGGTCAAACCGTTTCGAATTTAGAGTAAAGTATTGAAAAAACCTATAAAAAGCGGTTGGGTCGCAACGGGTTAATGGAACTCAACAAAATATTTTTATGGGACTTTCTTTTTAGCTAAAGCAGAATTTTGTAAAATCGGACAAAATTTGGGACCAAAATTTTTTTTGACCAACTCGTAGGCCCGACATGGGTTAACAAATTCCAAAACTGTTAATAGTGTCAACTCAATTCTCTAGGAGCATCACGTATACAAAATTTGAAGTCAATCGGTCAAACCGTTTTCATTTTAGAAGAAAGAAGTTTAAATACTTGCACTACAGCCCCAAATTGGCGGTCCGTTAGAGCAAAATTTTTGGGCCACGATTTCTTTCCGTAACCAAAAACCTCTATATACAAATTTTCATAAAAATCGGCTGGGCAGTTTAGGAGTCTATTCGCTACATACAAACAAACAAACAAACAAACTTTCGGTTTTATATACATAGATTAAATTTATTTAATAACAGTTCTGGTTAAATACCATCAGACATACGTACTTATGTTATTAAAATCAAATATTTAAGTTAAATAAAAATATTTGAATTTATATTTACACATGTATCATAAAATAAAAACATTATTATAAAATTATCTTTAAATATACATAAATATAAAGTACTAACAGATTTACCAGGCGTTGTATAAAAAATTCCAAATTTAATGTTATATTTTATAATCTATCTATCTATCTATCTATATATATAAAAGGGAAAGTTTGTTTATTTGTTTGTTTGTTTGTTTGTTTGTTTGTTTGTTTGTTTGTATGTTTGTTTGTTTGTAGCGAATAGACTCCTAAACTGCCCAGCCGATTTTCATGAAAATTTGTATATAGAGGTTTTTGGGTACGGAAAGAAATCGTGGCCCAAAAATTTTGCTCTAACGGACCGCCAAGTTGGGGCTGTGGTGCAAGTATTTAAACTTCTTTGTTCTAAAATGAAAACGAATTGACCGATTGACTTCAAATTTTGTATACGTGATGCTCTTTGAGAATTGAGTTGACCCTATTAACAGTTTTGGAATTTGTTAACCCATGTCGGGCCGACGGGTGGTCAAAAAAAATTTTGGGTCCAAATTTTGTCCGATTTTACAAAATTCAGGTTTGGCTAAAAAGAAAGCCCCAAAAAAAATTTTGTTGAGTTCCATTAACCCATTGCGGCCCAACAGCTTTTTATAGGTTTTTTCAATACTTTACTCTAAATTCAAAACGGTTTGACCAATTGACTTCAAATTTGGTATACGTGATGCTCCTTGAGAATTGAGTTGACAGTATTAACAGTTTTGGAATTTGTTAACCCATGTCGGGCCGATGGGTGGTCAAAAAAAATTTTGGGTCCAAATTTTGTCCGATTTTATAAAATTCTGTTTTGGCTAAAAAGAAAACCCCAAAAAAAAATTTTATTGAGTTGCATTGCGGCCCAACAGCTTTTTATAGGTTTTTTCAATACTTAACTCTAAATTAGAAACGGTTTGACCGATTTTCTTCAAATTTTGTATACGTGCTCCCCTGAGAGAATTGAGTTGGCATTATTAACAGTTTTGGAATTTGTAAACCCATGTCGGGCCGACGAGTGGTCAAAAAAAATTTTGGGTCCAAATTTTGTCCGATTTTACGAAATTCTGCTTTGGCTAAAAAGAAAACCCCAAAAAAAATTTTGTTGAGTTCCATTAACACATTGCCGCCCAACAGCTTTTTATAGGCTTTTTTAATACTTTACTCTAAATTCGAAATGGTTTGGCCAATTGACTTAAAATTTTATAAGTGATGCTCCTTGAGAATTGAGTTGACAGTATTAAAAGTTTTGGAATTTGCTAACCCATGTCGGGCCGACGGGTGGTCAAAAAAAATTTTGGGTCCAAATTTTGTCCGGTTTTATGAAATTCTGCTTTGGCTAAAAAGAAAACCCCAAAACAAATTTTATTGAGTTGCATTAACCCATTGCGGCCCAACAGCTTTTTATAGGTTTTTTCAATACTTAACTCTAAATTAGAAACGGATTGACCGATTTTCATATGCTATACATGAATTCCAACTAATCATTAATCTTTTTAAATCCATTATTTGTCTGAAGCTTTTCCATCAACTTCTATTATTGCATTGTAAATAGATGGATTTTTAAACAAAGCATAAACTTTTTTGCATTCAATTTTTTCGCAAATAATTTTATTTTTAATTTTAATGGCATGAATAATTTTTTCTTCACTTAGTTGTTCATCTATTCCACAGATTTAGATTTTTGGATTTTGTATAACAGGCATAACAATCTCATAATCGTTACTCATTTTCTTTGCAATTTCTTTTTGCAATATTTCTGCATAATTTTTATTTTCACAACATATTGAAATATAACCATTTTTTCTTTCATACACATTATTAATATTTAGTTGCATATTACAAACATCAATATTTTACCTAATATCTGATTTTATTTTGCTTTTATCTTGATTACTTTTTTTCGGTTTAGCAACAACTTTATTAACATCGTTTTTTTTTGATATTTTTATTTTGTTCTTCTTGTATATTTTTTTTTTTATTTTGGTTTTCAATAATAATTTCTGATAACCTACTCATTTGTTTTATCTCTAACAAGTTTTTTTCACAATTCACTCTATTTTTTTCTTCTTGTTCATTTTTTTTTTTTTTTTGGTTTTCAATAATTATTTCTGATAACTTACTAATATTTTTCATCTCTTAAATAGTATTATCGTAAGCGGTTTGAGCTATTTCCATATTTTTGAGTAGTGCAACATATCTTGCTTTAATAGATTCAAGAAGTAATTTTAACTCATTCTCACTTTTTTTTAATGAGTGTTCAAAATCACTTTTATAATCCTTGAGCAAATTACTGCTTTTTTTTACACTTTCTTTTATTCCGATCATTATTAAATCAATATCATATATTAATGTAATGCAATCAACACATATATACTTTATCATACTATTAGTTAATAGTGCATTATAACTTGTTGAATCAACACTGGAACACTTTACAGCAACATGATAAACTTTGCCACAAACACCTTTACATTGTATCCCAGATTCTCTCCGTATCAGCGTTTTGTATTTATTGCATTCATTCATATTATAATATTTGTATATATCACTGTATTTAATAATTTTAATATATTTTGCTTAATTGTCTATATTCATGTACACAATCTTCTTAATATTAATTTAAGTATTATTAATTTAACTATATATGACTATATGCATACATTATAAGATCTCTATTATGTAAATAATTGTATACATTTGAACAGTGCGCCAAATAACAATACAATAAAATTATAAAACACACGAATTTAATTTATAATTTGCGAATAAGTCCTTTTATGAATTTAATGTACTTAATGATCAAATTAAAAAAAAATTGATTGGAATAGTAAAAATTTAATTGAAAAAAAAGATAATTGATTGTAAAGTAAAAAATATTAAAGTCTGATAAAATTTTTAATATAGACATGAAATAATATAGAAAATTGTTATTATTAACTTATTATTACCAGTCAAATTGTTTCTAATTTAGAGTTAACTAACGCAAAAATCTATTATAAGCCACTGTGCCCCATTGGGTTAACAGAACTACACTTTCTATTTGGGCAAAGCAGTATTGCGCAAAATTGGACATAATTTGCTTCCAAATCTTTTTTTTGTCAATCGTCGGGCCAGCATGGGTTAACCAATCGCAAGTCTGTTAAAAGAGTTAATTTCATTCTCAAAACGGAACACATATACAAAATTTGAAGAAAATCGGTTAAGCCGTTTTTAATTTAGAGTTAAGTATTGAAAAAACCTATAAAAAGCTGTTGGGCCCCAATGGGATAATGCAACTCAATAAAATTTTTTTGTGGGCTTTTTTTTTAGCCAAAGCAGAATTTCATAAAATCGGACAAAATTTGGACCCAAAATTTTTTTTGACCAACCATCGGCCCGACACGGGTTAACAAATTCCAAAACGGTTAATAGTGTCAACTCAATTCTCAAGAAGCATCACGTATACAAAATTTGAAGTCTATTGGTCAAACCGTTTCGAATTTAGAGTAAAGTATTGAAAAAACCTATAAAAAGCGGTTGGGTCGCAACGGGTTAATGGAACTCAACAAAATATTTTTATGGGACTTTCTTTTTAGCTAAAGCAGAATTTTGTAAAATCGGACAAAATTTGGGACCAAAATTTTTTTTGACCAACTCGTAGGCCCGACATGGGTTAACAAATTCCAAAACTGTTAATAGTGTCAACTCAATTCTCTAGGAGCATCACGTATACAAAATTTGAAGTCAATCGGTCAAACCGTTTTCATTTTAGAAGAAAGAAGTTTAAATACTTGCACTACAGCCCCAAATTGGCGGTCCGTTAGAGCAAAATTTTTGGGCCACGATTTCTTTCCGTAACCAAAAACCTCTATATACAAATTTTCATAAAAATCGGCTGGGCAGTTTAGGAGTCTATTCGCTACATACAAACAAACAAACAAACAAACAAACTTTCGGTTTTATATACATAGATTAAATTTATTTAATAACAGTTCTGGTTAAATACCATCAGACATACGTACTTATGTTATTAAAATCAAATATATAAGTTAAATAAAAATATTTGAATTTATATTTACACATGTATCATAAAATAAAAACATTATTATAAAATTATCTTTAAATATACATAAATATAAAGTACTAACAGATTTACCAGGCGTTGTATAAAAAATTCCAAATTTAATGTTATATTTTATAATCTATCTATCTATACATATAAAAGGGAAAGTTTGTTTATTTGTTTGTTTGTTTGTTTGTTTGTTTGTTTGTTTGTATGTTTGTTTGTTTGTAGCGAATAGACTCCTAAACTGCCCAGCCGATTTTCATGAAAATTTGTATATAGAGGTTTTTGGGTACGGAAAGAAATCGTGGCCCAAAAATTTTGCTCTAACGGACCGCCAAGTTGGGGCTGTGGTGCAAGTATTTAAACTTCTTTGTTCTAAAATGAAAACGGTTTGACCGATTGACTTCAAATTTTGTATACGTGATGCTCTTTGAGAATTGAGTTGACCCTATTAACAGTTTTGGAATTTGTTAACCCATGTCGGGCCGACGGGTGGTCAAAAAAAATTTTGGGTCCAAATTTTGTCCGATTTTACAAAATTCAGGTTTGGCTAAAAAGAAAGCCCCAAAAAAAATTTTGTTGAGTTCCATTAACCCATTGCGGCCCAACAGCTTTTTATAGGTTTTTTCAATACTTTACTCTAAATTCAAAACGGTTTGACCAATTGACTTCAAATTTGGTATACGTGATGCTCCTTGAGAATTGAGTTGACAGTATTAACAGTTTTGGAATTTGTTAACCCATGTCGGGCCGATGGGTGGTCAAAAAAAATTTTGGGTCCAAATTTTGTCCGATTTTATAAAATTCTGTTTTGGCTAAAAAGAAAACCCCAAAAAAAAATTTTATTGAGTTGCATTGCGGCCCAACAGCTTTTTATAGGTTTTTTCAATACTTAACTCTAAATTAGAAACGGTTTGACCGATTTTCTTCAAATTTTGTATACGTGCTCCCCTGAGAGAATTGAGTTGGCATTATTAACAGTTTTGGAATTTGTAAACCCATGTCGGGCCGACGAGTGGTCAAAAAAAATTTTGGGTCCAAATTTTGTCCGATTTTACGAAATTCTGCTTTGGCTAAAAAGAAAACCCCAAAAAAAATTTTGTTGAGTTCCATTAACACATTGCCGCCCAACAGCTTTTTATAGGCTTTTTTAATACTTTACTCTAAATTCGAAATGGTTTGGCCAATTGACTTAAAATTTTATAAGTGATGCTCCTTGAGAATTGAGTTGACAGTATTAAAAGTTTTGGAATTTGCTAACCCATGTCGGGCCGACGGGTGGTCAAAAAAAATTTTGGGTCCAAATTTTGTCCGGTTTTATGAAATTCTGCTTTGGCTAAAAAGAAAACCCCAAAACAAATTTTATTGAGTTGCATTAACCCATTGCGGCCCAACAGCTTTTTATAGGTTTTTTCAATACTTAACTCTAAATTAGAAACGGATTGACCGATTTTCTTCAAATTTTGTGTACGTGCTCCCCTGTGAGAATCGAGTTGACACTATTAACAGTTTTGGAATTTGTAAACAGACGTCGGGCCGACGGGTGGTCAAAAAAAATTTTGGGTCCAAATTTTGTCCGGTTTTTCGAAATTCTGCTTTGGCTTAAAAGAAAGCCCTAAAAAAAATGTTGTTGAGTTCCATTAACAACCCATTGCGGCCCAACAGCTTTTTATTAATTTTTTGGTTATTTTACTCTAAATTAGAAACGATTTGACCGGTTGACCTCAAATTTTATATGTGTGAAGCAACTTGAAAATGGAGTTGAGTCTGTTAACAGTTGGTTCTACGTTTGGTCAAAAAAAATTTTTTGGAAGTAAATTACGTCAAATTTTGGAAAATAGTTTGTACTGCTTTGAATTACAGAAAGTTTCAAAAATTACTAGAATAATCCTAGAAAAATCGTTTTAAAAAGATTGCTTTCATACATTTTTAAATTTACGTGTGTAAACCGTGTGTAATTTTTGTGTTAACTTTTTACAGTAACATCAAATTCAATTAAACCTCCATTGAAAGGCGCAGCAACGCGCACCGGGTATTAGCTAGTATATGTATAAAGCAAAGATTAGTTTTTGTTTTTTATAGCGTATAGGTTCCAAACTTGCCCAATCAATTATCTTGAAAATTAGTATATAAAGGTTTTTGGATACGGGGAGTGTTCTAGACTTACATATGGAACAGTTTTCACTTCTTTTTTTTTTTCAAACTTCTTTGTAAAATAAAATAGGTGTTACGATAGACAAAGTAGTTCACACTTTTAATAGACTTGATATTTGTTAACCAATGTTGGGATGATGATGAATCTAAAAAAAATTTTAAAACACTTGTTTGATTTCCTTTAATTATTGCAAAAAAAATTAGTCCTATTAATTATTAATTAGTGAGTTTTTGGAATAAAGGTTAACCCAAAAATTCGAAAATTTTATTGAATTTTTGTGCAAGACGCATAAACAGGTCAAAACCAAATTATCCCGGTGGTCTTCAATAATTAAAATCAATGCTGGTGCAAAATTATCAATAAAATTCATTTAACCGTTTTAGCAAATAAAATTTATAGAAAACTTTATAGCATTGCCATGGCAAACGGGTTAATCGGTCTCGAATAAAACAATTTGCTACTTCTCTTTTGGACTTCAAAATCAACATATAAAACTGGAAACAAATCGGAAACAATAAATGTTTTGGAAGCTCGCTGGGCCGGAATTGGTTAATATATTCCAACCATCTGTATACAACTAATTCACTCAACAAAAATTTGTATCAGCCTCTCTTTTCGACTGCAAAACCACCCTGTAAAATTGGACACAAATTAGAAATATAAAATTTTTTAGAAGCCTGCCGGGTCGAAATCAGTTAAATCATTGCAACCAACTTTATACAACTAATTCCGGTTGCTAAGAGGAACATTTATGCAAAATTTCAAGTCAATTGGTCAAACTGTTGTCGACTCAACATCAAGAAAACTAAAAAACTTAAAATGGCTCTGGAGCCGCAACCTGTTGACTTATAAAAATGTGACATAACCTATGTCACGCCCCGGTCTATCAGAATAATTCCTCTAAAATTTTGTGACAATCGGAACAGTGGTTTTCACGTGAATCTTAGACAAATAAACAGACAAACAAATAAACATACAAATTTTCTTCTGCATATATTAGACTAGCAGATTTATCCGTTTTTCGAAGAAGCAAGTTTCAGCCAATTTTTCGAAGTACTGCTTTGATTCTTGTACATTTGTAAAAACAAGTTTTTGTAAATAAATTACGTCAAATTTTTGAAAGTAGGTAAAACTTCAGGGGAATGTTTTGCCGAGTTCTTTTAACCCATCGCGAAACAAAAACTTTAAAAAACAGTTTGGAAAACAGTTTGAACGATTATCTCTAATTTTTCTATACGTGGTGCTTCTTGACAATTTGGTGCTCCTCGACGATAGAGTTGAGGATGGTGGGTTTCCGACGAATAATGTTAACTGAATAAAAATTTTTATTTTTATTTAAAAATGATGAAAAGTTTCAATTGAAATTTGATAAAATTGTTGAAAAATTGCTACTACGCTCTTTTTCGTTTTTTTATGATTTTATGAGAGAAATGTAGGCTTCTTTTTTGGAAATTTTTTTTTAAAACAATATGTATTTATTATGATTAACTCGTACTTATATGAAATTGAATTTTTTATTTTTAAATTTTATTCGAAGAAAAACTTCAATTTTACACTGAAATCTATTTTGAAAAAACAACAACTGCAAGGTAGATAAGAAACGAAGACTTATGAAAAAATGTAGAGAAGGAAAATGTTATATTATTTAAATTTAAGGATATTATTATTCGGATTCTTTATTAGCTTTATTTTTATTTTTATTAATATAATCTCATTTAGCTTTGGCTTTTTTTCAGGAGAGCAAAAAAATTAGTCTTATTAATTAAGTGAGTTTTTGGAATAAAGGTTAACTTGCGTTAATGTCAAAAATTTGAAAATTTCATTGAAATTTGTGTGCAAAACGCGTAAATCGGTCAAAACCAAATTAATCTGGTGGGCTTTTATAATTAAAATGGTTGTACAAAATTTTCAATAAAATTCATTTAATCGTTTAAGGCAACTCTTTTGGACTGCAAAATCAACCTTTAAAATTGGACACAAATCGGAAACACAATTTTGTTTGGAAAACCGCCAGGCCGAAATGGGTTAATTCATTCCAAACAAATTTATACAACTAATTCCGGTTGCTTAGAGGAACATTTGTGCAAAATTTCAAGTCAATCAGTCAAACCGTTTTGACTCGACGTTATAAACATTGAAAAAGCTTCTTCCTCGTGCCCAAACGGGTTAACCGAAATCAACAAAAATTTGTGTCAGCGTCTCTTTTCGACTGCAAAATCCCCCTGTAAAATTGGACACAAATCGGAAACACAAAATTTTTTGGAAGCCCGCCGGGGCGAAAGGGGTAATTTATTCCAAACAAATTTATACAGCTAATTCCGTTTCCTAAGAGGGACTTTTGTGCA
Organism: Dolichopus griseipennis; assembly: GCA_963082915.1. Lineage (NCBI taxonomy): Eukaryota > Metazoa > Arthropoda > Insecta > Diptera > Dolichopodidae > Dolichopus > Dolichopus griseipennis. The sequence continues at coordinate 269,577,920 of OY720441.1, forward strand.
AAATTTCAAGTCAATCGGTGAAACCGTTTTGACTCGACATCCAAAAAACGAATGTTAACTTAACCTGTTCACTTATAAAAAAGTGACATAGCCTATATCACCTCCCCGGCTCTCAGAATTATTGCTTTAAAATTGTGTGACAATCGGACACGTGAATCCTGGACAAACAAACAGACAAACAAACAAACAAATTTTCTCCTTTATATCTTAGATTATACAAAATATGTTTTATGGTAAAATTCTTAGCTTTTTAAAAATATAAAAGTGTTAAATAAAAACGGAAATAGGAAAGAACCCTCGTGTATCAAATTTAAAGTTTCTATCTTCATGAATTTCAAAGATAAACTTTTTAATTTTGGGATTTCTTAGGAGCCACCTGCACCACCACTACAATTAAGTCTAAATTTCGGGGACACATAGGAAATAGGAAATATATTCTTTGGCTTCGAAATTATACTCGTTCGGCCTCAAATCGATCAAAAGCTTCTAGAATCCGAACTGATTGACCAAACTCGACCAGAACCAATTCCCATGGTACTTTCATTACTAGTACCCTAGAGTTTAAATTTCATCAAAATAGCGGCATTATTTTTTGAGTTATGGTGTATTTAAGATATATATTCGTTAGCCTTTGAACTTTTAAAGGTTCCAGAACCCGAAACCATGGTACGATTTCGCCCATATGCAATCCCCGTCATACTTGCAATACTAGTTAACCCTTGTACACAATTGGAACGTTCTATATTAATTTTAAGTTAATATTTTTATTAATTTCGATGATAATTTTAAACCTTGGGGGGTGTATGAGGGGTACTAAACCACCACTCTGATTGATCAAAAATTAGGGAAACACGCAGGAAATAGTAAAGAACACCCATGTGCCAAATTTGAAGCTTCTACATTTGTTTGAAGTTACTATCTTTATTTGTTAACACCTATTCTACACCTATAGAATAGGTAAAGGGGTATATTAACTTTGGTATGGTGTTTGTAACCACCTAAAGGAAGCGAGCTGGATATGGAAAAGTATATATATTTGTGATCAGCATGACCTCCTTAGTCGATATAGCCATGTCCGTCCGTCTGTCCGTCCGTAGGCACAATAACTCAAAAAATAATGGAGCTATATTGATGAAATTTTAACTGTAGGTTACTAGGGCTTAAAGTACGGCGGAGATTCCACATGGGCGAAATCGGCGCATGAGTTCGGATTCTGGGCCTCTTAATCGATCGAAGGGCTAACGAACATACATCAAAAATCACGATAACTCAACAACTAATGACGCTATCTTCATAAAATTTGTGTTGTAGGGTACTGGTAATGAAACTACGGTGGTGATTGCGTACGGTGGGTAATGTACAAAGGGTTCGGAACTTAGAACTTTTTGTTCGAATTTAGGTCAAACGAGCATAATTCCGAAACCAATGAAGATAGAATCCCCAAATTTGGTATCAGGGTGTCTCTTTCTTTTCCTTAATGTCTTTAAAATTTGAGACCAATTGGAGTAGTGGGTTGAGGACAATTGTGTACAAGAGTTAACTAGTATTGAAAGTATGACGGGGACTGCATATGGGCGAAACCGTACTATGGTTTCGGGTTCTGGAACCTTTGAAAAGTTCAAGGGCTAATAAACATATATCTTAAATACACCATAACTCAAAAAATAATGCCGCTATTTTTATGAAATTTAAACTCTAGGTTACTAGTAATGAAAGTACCATGGGAACTGGTTCTGGTCGAGTTTGGTCAATGAGTTCGGATTCTAGAAGCTTTTGATCGATTTGAGGCCGAACGAGTATAATTTCGAAGCCAAAGAATATATTTCCTATTTCCTATGTGTCCCCGAAATTTAGTCTTAATTGTAGTGGTTCAGCTATGTTCAAAGGTACTTGCCGGATTTATGTAAAATTTATTTTTATATTTAAATGAATTATATGGAAAGGTCTTAATTTGTAATTGTATTTTAGAAATAAATTTATTGCATATTTTGCGTTTATAAGCTTTTCTATTAGGTATATAAACTAACCATTTAAAATAATTGCAATTTTGAAAAATTTGGATTATTTAATATATTATGCTTTGATTAGCTTTTTATCACAAAATTTAATAATTAGAATTTCTTCATTTTGTAATTGAATTGGAATAAATATATTTTCATTTATTTCAAGTTTTTTTGTTTTGTAATATTTTTAAATAGAAAAATTAGTAAGAATTTGTAATATTTTTTAATAGATAGTGTAATTAGAAAATGTTTTTAGTATTATAAAGTTAATTTAGTTAGCTATGTCTAACGATCAAATTAATAACAGCTTTTATGGTGTTAAAATGACTTATTCGTTGTCATATATAAAATGTTCGAAGAAAATATTAATTTGTAATAATATAATTATAAAAGTTTATATAATTTCATGGTTTTTAATGTCAGTTAAAACCAATAATGCTTTCATTAATTTAACATTTATCACAAAATTTTATTATCAAAATATGCAATAAATATATTTCTAAAATACAATGACAAATTTAGAACTTTTCATATAATTAATTTAAATACAAAAATAAATTTTACAACTTAAGTATCGTACAAAATTTCTTAATTATATATTACCTATGGTAATAATTCAATAAAATATAGATATGATATAATAAAAATGTATACTCCAATTGGTCCTAAATTTCAAGGACTCTAAGGACATATGAAGAAGCACACTGATACCAAATTTGAAGGTTTTATCTTAATTGGTTTCGGAATTATGCTTGTTTAGGTTAAATTCGATCAAAAACTTGTAGGATCCGAACCCATGGTCCGATCTCGACCGCACGCAGTCCTCGCCATAGTCTCATTCCTAGTAATCTACACCACAGAATTCATGATTGTAGCGCCATTAGTTGTTGAAGTATCCTAATTTTTTTTATAAGTTCGTTGGTCCTTAGAACAACTAAAAGATCCAGAACCCGAACCCATGGGCCGATTTCGCCCATATGCAGTCCCCGTCGTACTTTAAATCTTAGTAACCAACAGGTGAAATTTTATCAAGATAGCTCCATTACATTTTGAGTTATCGTACCTACGGGCGGACTGACATAACTATATCGACTCAGGAGGTCACGCTGATCACATATACAGTTTTCCATATCTAGCTCGCTTCATTTAGGTGGTTATAAACACCATACCAAAGTTAATGTACCCTTTTTCTATTTCATAGGTGTAGGGTATAATAACAATAATAATAATATTAATAATTATAACAGTAATAATAATAACAATAATAATAACAATAAAAATAATAATAATAACAATAATAACAATACCAATAATCTATATATATATCAAAGCGAAAGTTTGTTTGTATGTAGCGAATAGACTCCTAAACAGCTCAGCCGATTTTCATGAAAATTTGTATATAGAGGTTTTTGGGTACGGAAAGAAAACCGTACCTACCTTTAAACCTCTATTGAGAGGCGCAGCAACGCACACCGGGTATTAGCTAGTAATAACATAAATGTTAATGAAAATAATAGTATTATCATTCATATTGATAATTTTAATATTGAATGTAGTTGTAAAAATAGCGTTGATAATAAAATAATATAAATAATAGTGTCAATAATGTAAATACTACTATAAGAGGAAAAACATATACAATAAACAACCAATAATAATATTAACAGAACTAATAGTAGAATTACTAATAGTACATTAATAACAAGAACAATAATACTGCCAATACTAATTACAATAGTAGTACTAATAGTAACCGTAATAAAAATAAAAATATAAAAAATAATAATAATAATAACGATAATAATAATATTAGCAATAATAATTATATTAATAATAATGTTAATAATCTTGTTGTTGTTCCCGGAATATCTAATTACTTACCTGCTCTATTTTTTTTCTTTTTCTTTACTAGTATCAAATGTAGTTTTATTGCTTAACATTTTGAATTTTTCTTTTATTTTAACTTAACATTTTTTTCCTCATTTATTAACCTACTAGAACCTAAATGTTGACTTAATCAGTTAGTGATAGTTCTCTAAATGAACACACAACTAAAGCTGGTATTAAGTATGATACAAATACTAAAAATATTTTCTAATTATTTTATCTATTCAAAAAAATTAAAAATTCTTACTAATTTATCTATTTTACAATATTAGAAAACAAAAAAACTTGAAATAAATGGTGTATACATGTATGGAAAAGATTAATTTCAGATTAAAATATTGCGAAAGGAATTGGTTAATTCTCATCTTTTATATTTATGATAAGGAATTTTGAACACTTCTGTTATTAATAAGTATTACAATCATAATGCTGCTGTTATCTGCGTCAATAACATTCATTAAACTCAAAGGTATTCGAAAAAAATATTAAATTGTGATATGATTAAATATTAATTGTGGCAAAGGTTTATATAATTTGATAGTTTTAAAAGTAAATTAAGAAAATTAATGCTTTCATTAGCTTTTTATCACAAAATTTAATAATTGAAATTAATTTAAATTCTTAGTATATGTATCTATTAGAAAGCTTATGAATGCAAAATATGCAAAAACTGTATTTCTAAAATACAATGACAAATTTATAACTCTTAAAATAATTCATTTAAATTTAAATAAAAAATAAATTTTACTTTCATGCAGCAAGTACTTTTGAACACAATTTAAGTAACGTAAATAATTTCTTAATTATATATTACCTATGGTAATAATTCAATAAAATATATGATATAATAAAAATTAAAAAATTTGAAGGAAGATAACCTTTTTAATTCTGGGATTTCTTAGGAGGCACCTGAACACCCTTTACAATTAAGCTTAAATTTCGGGGAAACAAAGGAAATAGGAAATACACATCTAAACCAAATTTAAAGCTTCTATATTTATTTCAAGGTACTATCTTTTTTAATTTCGAATATATGCTTTAAGGTCTTGGGAGTAGTGGTGGTCGTACGCAAACCACTATTCCAATTCATTCAAAATTTCACAAACTCAAAGAAAATAAGAACAAACACCTATTCCCCAAATTTCAAGGTTCTATCTTTTTTGGTTTTGAAATTATGGTCGTTTAACATCAATTCGATCAAAAGCTTCTACAATGCGAATCCTTGTCCGATCTCGACCATAAGCATTTGCTGCCGTACATTCAGTACTAGTAAGATAGGTCCATTAGTTTTAGATTTATCGTTTTGTTGGATATACGAGTATGTTCGTTAACCGTCGAACCGATTAAAGTTTCGTGAACCCGAACTCATGGGCCGATTGGACCATGTGCAGTCCCCGCCGCACTTTTAACAATTGGAACGTTGTAGATCTTAATTTTAAGTTACTATTTTTATTAATTTCGATGATAAGCTTTTAAACCTTGGGAGGTCTAAGAGCGGTACCTGAACCACCACTCCAATTGATTCCAAATTAGATTTATATTCAGAAGAAATAGAAGATCGAAAAGAAACACGGTAGCTACGGTCAGAAAGGTCAGAATAGACCCAGTTAATGAAACTAAAAGGAAAATCCAATTTTTGCAATTTAAAGATAATAACGTTATGGGGAAGGAAATATGCTTTTCTAAAATCGCTATAAATTACATCTGTTTGAAATCCTTCCTCAACTGTAGATTTACACTTTACACAGCCATGCTAATAGGCCGATAATAAACTAGTACAATTATTATAAATAGAATCAAATACTATTAACTCAAAATTTTAGGATAATTAATGACTTCATTTGTAAGGTTTTCATTATGAACTGGCCTTAAAAGAGTGGTTTTTCAGAAGGATGAAAAACTCCTGAAGTTGAGGGAAGACTAAATATAATAGAAAGTGGTTCTGATAAAAATGTAGAACATTTTTTTAAGAATAATTTGGGGATTCCATCGGTACCAAGACTTGATTTATCATCAAGTTTATTTAGATAACTAACGATCAAATTTGTATCAATATCAATATTAGTAAGCGATGTTTTAAGAAAATATCTAAGTTTGAAAATAGTTCTTTATCAAGAACAAAATCGGATGAGGAAAACTTGCTGCAAACAAATCACGAAATCATTCAGAAATGATTGTGCAATCACAACTATTATTATTGTTATAACTCATAAAAGTGGGGAAATGACCACTCTTTCTTTATTTTATTAATATAAAATTAACTCTTTCTTTTACAATTTACAAATTTCCAAAAGAATTTAAGATTGGATTTGATACTTAAGGAAATGTTCTTCACATAATTTGAATAAAGGTTGTCAGGCAACAGTTTAAATTCATTAAACTAAAATACAAAATTGCTAAAATCTGAACTATTATTGCTTTTAATAAATGTAAGCCAGACTTTATTTTTTTTATTTTTTAGTTGCTAAAGATTTTTAATTCCCCAGGGCGGACTACAATTATTGCTATTGTCAACAATTAAGGGTACAAATTGAGAGATAATAGAAAGGATTAAATAAAAGTTATTGACTTTTAAATTAATGTCATCAGAAGTTGAGAATTAAAAGTCAATGCTGCTTAATATATTTTTAATACCAGCAAAATTGGCTTTAGAGAAATTAAACCGATAGGATTGTGCTGATTTAACATTTGGTGGCCAAAAAGAGTTAAAGAAAAACAAATGGGAGGATGATAAAAATCAATTCTTATCAATTCCATAACACAATTACAACAGTAAAAATTTTTCAAATTATTTAGTTGAAAAAATAAGATCTAATTACTTGCCCTGATAATTATAAACTGAAGGTATTTGTTAAAAATTAAACGAGTTAAAAGAATCTATTAATAAACTACAAATAATAAATCAAATAAGCTTCTTTATCATGAGCTATACATATTTATTATTAGGAAGGTTAAAATCTGCACAGAGAAAGTTTTTCTGTTCATTAGTAAAATAAAAAGAGGGCAGAAAAACTTGCATTTAAAAAGACAGAACTTTTCCCGAGAAAAGATTTCACCATAAAAAAGGGTCGAGCAGAGCTAAAAAAGAAAAGAAAAAAAAGGGTTCGATGTGCAAAAATTTGAAATTCATTTTAAAATTTATAAATTGCCAAAATTTTAAAAGTTCTTTGTATTATCATCATTCATCACCCCATCGCGATATTAAAAATTTGAGATAACCAAACCACAATATATTTTTTTTTAACTTATAAATTTACCACAATTTTTAACGATATACATATTTAGGTGATCTGAAGCGGGTGCAGACCCTAACTTTTTAACACACTCGCCTCACAGAATTGACAAAAAACGTATGACTTTAACCTTTTTTTTGCATAGGAGCCTTTTTTTTTCGAAATTTTAATTTTTTCTCATACAAAATGCTCTGTTTTTGTCGGAAATAAATGGCGACTGAGGTTTTTGACGTTTCATAAATCTCAATTCAATAGTGTTGCCGTGGTAATGTTTAATTCAAAATGGAAGATTAAAGAAATTTATTGAGAAGGAGAGTATTAAAAAATTACTTTATTTTTTGATATTTCTTATCATTTTAAAATTTAATTTTTTTCTGGATTATTTTTTTTTATTTTAACTTAACATTTTTTTTCTCATTTACTAACCTACTAGCACCTAAATGTTGACTTAATCAGTTAGTGATAGTTCTCTAAATGAACACACAACTAAAGCTGGTATTAAGTCTGATACAAATACTAAAAATATTTTCTAATTATTTTATCTATTCAAAAAAATTAAAAATTCTTACTAATTTATCTATTTTACAATATTAGAAAACAAAAAAACTTCAAATAAATGGTGTATACATTTATTTCGATTTAATTACAAAATTGGAAAAATTTTAATTATTACATTTTGTGATACAAAGCTAATCAAAGCATTCATGTTTTTAATTTATTTTATTCAATGATAAAACTACATATTTAAAACTTTTTATCCAATTCAATAACATTTTACACACATGCAGCAATTACTTCTCTTCAGGATTATTAATTTTAGCTGAACTGCATTTACTGTAGAATTATTTAGTACCTTTGATTAATTATCTCAATTTTAAATAATTTTTAAATTTATTCTCTTAATTTATTTATTTTTTAATATTATACATAATTCAATTTTTAATTGTTTAGTTTTTTGAATTTGAAAAATTCTGGTTATTTAGTTTTTCTTGAAATATGACGTGATCCAGGTTACATGTATGGAAAAGATTAATTTCAGATTAAAATATTGCGAAAGGAATTGGTTAATTCTCATCTTTTATATTTATGATAAGGAATTTTGAACACTTCTGTTATTAATAAGTATTACAATCATAATGCTGCTGTTATCTGCGTCAATAACATTCATTAAACTCAAAGTTATTCGAAAAAAATATTAAATTGTGATATGATTAAATATTAATTGTGGCAAAGGTTTATATAATTTGATAGTTTTTAAAGTAAATTAAGAAAATTAATGCTTTCATTAGCTTTTTATCACAAAATTTAATAATTGAAATTAATTTAAATTCTTAGTATATGTATCTATTAGAAAGCTTATGAATGTAAAATATGCAAAAACTGTATTTCTAAAATACAATGACAAATTTATAACTCTTGAAATAATTCATTTAAATTTAAATAAAAAATAAATTTTACTTTCATGCAGCAAGTACTTTTGAACACAATTTAAGTAACGTAAATAATTTCTTAATTATATATTACCTATGGTAATAATTCAATAAAATATATGATATAATAAAAATTAAAAAATTTTTAGGAAGATAACCTTTTTAATTCTGGGATTTCTTAGGAGGCACCTGAACACCCTTTACAATTAAGCTTAAATTTCGGGGAAACAAAGGAAATAGGAAATACACATCTAAACCAAATTTAAAGCTTTTATATTTATTTCAAGGTACTATCTTTTTTAATTTCGAATATATGCTTTAAGGTCTTGGGAGTAGTGGTGGTCGTACGCAAACCACTATTCCAATTCATTCAAAATTTCACAAACTCAAAGAAAATAAGAACAAACACCTATTCCCCAAATTTCAAGGTTCTATCTTTTTTGGTTTTGAAATTATGGTCGTTTAACATCAATTCGATCAAAAGCTTCTACAATGCGAATCCTTGTCCGATCTCGACCATAAGCATTTGCTGCCGTACATTCAGTACTAGTAAGATAGGTCCATTAGTTTTTGATTTATCGTTTTGTTGGATATACGAGTATGTTCGTTAACCGTCGAACCGATTAAAGTTTCGAGAACCTGAACTCATGGGCCGATTGGACCATGTGCAGTCCCCACCGCATTTTTAACAATTGGAACGTTGTAGATCTTAATTTTAAGTTACTATTTTTATTAATTTCGATGATAAGCTTTTAAACCTTGGGAGGTCTAAGAGCGGTACCTGAACCACCACTGCAATTGATTCCAAATTAGCTTTATATTCAGAAGAAATAGAAGATCGAAAAGAAACACGGTAGCTACGGTCAGAAAGGTCAGAATAGACCCAGTTAATGAAACTAAAAGGAAAATCCAATTTTTGCAATTTAAAGATAATAACGTTATGGGGAAGGAAATATGCTTTTCTAAAATCGCTATAAATTACATCTGTTTGAAATCCTTCCTCAACTGTAGATTTACGCTTTACACAGCCATGTTAATAGGGCGATAATAAACTAGTGCAATTATTATAAATAGAATCAAATACTATTAACTCAAAATTTTAGGTTAATTAATGACTTCATTTGTAAGGTTTTCATTATGAACTGGCCTTAAAAGAGTGGTTTTTCAGAAGGATGAAAAACTCCTGAAGTTGAGGGAAGACTAAATATAATAGAAAGTGGTTCTGATAAAAATGTAGAACATTTTTTTAAGAATAATTTGGGGATTCCATCGGTACCAGGACTTGGTTTATTATCAAGTTTATTTAGATAACTAACGATCAAATTTGTATCAATATCAATATTAGTAAGCGATGTTTTAAGAAAATATCTAGGTTTGAAAATAGTTCTTTATCAAGAACAAAATCGGATGAGGAAAACTTGCTGCAAACAAATCACGAAATCATTCAGAAATGATTGTGCAATCACAACTATTATTATTGTTATAACTCATAAAAGTGGGGAAATGACCACTCTTTCTTTTACAATTTACAAATTTCCAAAAGAATTTAAGATTAGATTTGATACTTAAGGAAATGTTCTTCACATAATTTGAATAAAGGTTGTCAGGCAACAGTTTAAATTCATTAAATTAAAATACAAAATTGCTAAAATCTGAACTATTATTGCTTTTAATAAATGTAAGCCAGACTTTATTTTTTTTATTTTTTAGTTGCTAAAGATTTTTAATTCCCCAGGGCGGACTACAATTATTGCTATTGTCAACAATTAAGGGTACAAATTGAGAGATAATAGAAAGGATTAAATAAAAGTTATTGACTTTTAAATTAATGTCATCAGAAGTTGAGAATTAAAAGTCAATGCTGCTTAATATATTTTTAATACCAGCAAAATTGGCTTTAGAGAAATTAAACCGATAGGATTGTGCTGATTTAACATTTGGTGGCCAAAAAGAGTTAAAGAAAAACAAATGGGAGGATGATAAAAATCAATTCTTATCAATTCCATAACACAATTACAACAGTAAAAATTTTTCAAATTATTTAGTTGAAAAAATAAGATCTAATTACTTGCCCTGATAATTATAAACTGAAGGTATTTGTTAAAAATTAAACGAGTTAAAAGAATCTATTAATAAACTACAAATAATAAATCAAATAAGCTTCTTTATCATGAGCTATACATATTTATTATTAGGAAGGTTAAAATCTGCACAGAGAAAGTTTTTCTGTTCATTAGTAAAATAAAAAGAGGGCAGAAAAACTTGCATTTAAAAAGACAGAACTTTTCCCGAGAAAAGATTTCACCATAAAAAAGGGTCGAGCAGAGCTAAAAAAGAAAAGAAAAACAAGTGTTCGATGTGCAAAAATTTGAAATTCATTTTAAAATTTATAAATTGGCTGCATTTTATAAAAAAATTTTAAAAGTTCTTTGTATTATCATCATTCATCACCCCATCGCGATATTAAAAATTTGAGATAACCAAACCACAATATACTTTTTTTTAAATTATAAATTTACCACAATTTTTAACGATATACATATTTAGGTGATCTGAAGCGGGTGCAGACCCTAACTTTTTAACACACTCGCCTCACAGAATTGACAAAAAACGTATGACTTTAACCTTTTTTTTGCATAGGAGCCTTTTTTTTTCGAAATTTTAATTTTTTCTCATATAAATGCTCTGTTTTTGTCGGAAATAAATGGCGACTGAGGTTTTTGACGTTTCATAAATATCAATTCAATAGTGTTGCCGTGGTAATGTTTAATTCAAAATGGAAGATTAAAGAAATTTATTGAGAAGGAGAGTATTAAAAAATTACTTTTTAAAATGTACAGAAGCAGATCTAAAATGTAATTGAAAATTATAAAGTTTTAAACTTCAGAAAAAAATTAAATTTTAAAATGTACAGAAGCAGATCTAAAATGTAATTGAAAATTATAAAGTTTTAAACTTCTGTAAATTGTTTTAATATTTTATAAGGAAATTTAGAAATTCATTTAATTTTATGAAATATAAATGCGGAATTCACATGATACTTTGAATTTATTTCCTTTAATGCTAAAATAGATACTAATGTCAAATTCATATTAAAAAATTTGTTTATTTTATTTTGGGCTACCATCCCAGAACTTTGTAGCCCAAATTACTAATAGTACATTAATAACAAGAACAATAATACTGCCAATACTTATTACAATAGTAGTACTAATAGTAACCGTAATAAAAATAAAAATATAAAAAATAATAATAATAGAAATAATAATAATAATAACGATAATAATAATATTAGCAATAATAATTATATTAATAATAATGTTAATAATCTTGTTGTTGTTCCCGGAATATCTAATTACTTACCTGCTCTATTTTTTTTCTTTTTCTTTACTAGTATCAAATGTAGTTTTATTGCTTAACATTTTGAATTTTTTTTATTTTAACTTAACATTTTTTTTCTCATTTACTAACCTACTAGCACCTAAATGTTGACTTAATCAGTTAGTGATAGTTCTCTAAATGAACACACAACTAAAGCTGGTATTAAGTCTGATACAAATACTAAAAATATTTTCTAATTATTTTATCTATTCAAAAAAATTAAAAATTCTTACTAATTTATCTATTTTACAATATTAGAAAACAAAAAAACTTGAAATAAATGGTGTATACATTTATTTCGATTCAATTACAAAATTGGAAAAATTTTAATTATTACATTTTGTGATACAAAGCTAATCAAAGCATTCATGTTTTTAATTTATTTTATTCAATGATAAAACTACATATTTAAAACTTTTTATCCAATTCAATAACATTTTACACACATGCAGCAATTACTTCTCTTCAGGATTATTAATTTTAGCTGAACTGCATTTACTGTAGAATTATTTAGTACCTTTGATTAATTATCTCAATTTTAAATAATTTTTAAATTTATTCTCTTAATTTACTTATTTTTTAATATTATACATAATTCAATTTTTAATTGTTTAGTTTTTTGAATTTGAAAAATTCTGGTTATTTAGTTTTTCTTGAAATATGACGTGATCCAGGTTACATGTATGGAAAAGATTAATTTCAGATTAAAATATTGCGAAAGGAATTGGTTAATTCTCATCTTTTATATTTATGATAAGGAATTTTGAACACTTCTGTTATTAATAAGTATTACAATCATAATGCAGCTGTTATCTGCGTCAATAACATTCATTAAACTCAAAGTTATTCGAAAAAAATATTAAATTGTGATATGATTAAATATTAATTGTGGCAAAGGTTTATATAATTTGATAGTTTTTAAAGTAAATTAAGAAAATTAATGCTTTCATTAGCTTTTTATCACAAAATTTAATAATTGAAATTAATTTAAATTCTTAGTATATGTATCTATTAGAAAGCTTATGAATGTAACATATGCAAAAACTGTATTTCTAAAATACAATGACAAATTTATAACTCTTAAAATAATTCATTTAAATTTAAATAAAAAATAAATTTTACTTTCACGCAGCAAGTACTTTTGAACACATTTTAAGTAACGTAAATAATTTCTTAATTATATATTACCTATGGTAATAATTCAATAAAATATATGATATAATAAAAATTAAAAAATTTGTAGGAAGATAACCTTTTTAATTCTGGGATTTCTTAGGAGGCACCTGAACACCCTTTACAATTAAGCTTAAATTTCGGGGAAACAAAGGAAATAGGAAATACACATCTAAAACAAATTTAAAGTTTCTATATTTATTTCAAGGTACTATCTTTTTTAATTTCGAATATATGCTTTAAGGTCTTGGGAGTAGTGGTGGTCGTACGCAAACCACTATTCCAATTCATTCAAAATTTCACAAACTCAAAGAAAATAAGAACAAACACCTATGCCCCAAATTTCAAGGTTCTATCTTTTTTGGTTTTGAAATTATGGTCGTTTAACATCAATTCGATCAAAAGCTTCTACAATCCTTGTCCGATCTCGACCATAAGCATTTGCTGCCGTACATTCAGTACTAGTAAGATAGGTCCATTAGTTTTTGATTTATCGTTTTGTTGGATATACGAGTATGTTCGTTAGCCGTCGAACCGATTAAAGTTTCGAGAACCCGAACTCATGGGCCGATTGGACCATGTGCAGTCCCCGCCGCACTTTTAACAATTGGAACGTTGTAGATCTTAATTTTAAGTTACTATTTTTATTAATTTCGATGATAAGCTTTTAAACCTTGGGAGGTCTAAGAGCGGTACCTGAACCACCACTCCAATTGATTCCAAATTAGCTTTATATTCAGAAGAAATAGAAGATCGAAAAGAAACACGGTAGCTACGGTCAGAAAGGTCAGAATAGACCCAGTTAATGAAACTAAAAGGAAAATCCAATTTTTGCAATTTAAAGATAATAACGTTATGGGGAAGGAAATATGCTTTTCTAAAATCGCTATAAATTACATCTGTTTGAAATCCTTCCTCAACTGTAGATTTACGCTTTACACAGCCATGTTAATAGGCCGATAATAAACTAGTACAATTATTATAAATAGAATCAAATACTATTAACTCAAAATTTTAGGATAATTAATGACTTCATTTGTAAGGTTTTCATTATGAACTGGCCTTAAAAGAGTGGTTTTTCAGAAGGATGAAAAACTCCTGAAGTTGAGGGAAGACTAAATATAATAGAAAGTGGTTCTGATAAAAATGTAGAACATTTTTTTAAGAATAATTTGGGGATTCCATCGGTACCAAGACTTGGTTTATCATCAAGTTTATTTAGATAACTAACGATCAAATTTGTATCAATATCAATATTAGTAAGCGATGTTTTAAGAAAATATCTAGGTTTGAAAATAGTTCTTTATCAAGAACAAAATCGGATGAGGAAAACTTGCTGCAAACAAATCACGAAATCATTCAGAAATGATTGTGCAATCACAACTATTATTATTGTTATAACTCATAAAAGTGGGGAAATGACCACTCTTTCTTTATTTTATTAATATAAAATTAACTCTTTCTTTTACAATTTACAAATTTCCAAAAGAATTTAAGATTGGATTTGATACTTAAGGAAATGTTCTTCACATAATTTGAATAAAGGTTGTCAGGCAACAGTTTAAATTCATTAAATTAAAATACAAAATTGCTAAAATCTGAACTATTATTTCTTTTAATAAATGTAAGCCAGACTTTATTTTTTTTATTTTTTAGTTGCTAAAGATTTTTAATTCCCCAGGGCGGACTACAATTATTGCTATTGTCAACAATTAAGGGTACAAATTGAGAGATAATAGAAAGGATTAAATAAAAGTTATTGACTTTTAAATTAATGTCATCAGAAGTTGAGAATTAAAAGTCAATGCTGCTTAATATATTTTTAATACCAGCAAAATTGGCTTTTGAGAAATTAAACCGATAGGATTGTGCTGATTTAACATTTGGTGGCCAAAAAGAGTTAAAGAAAAACAAATGGGAGGATGATAAAAATCAATTCTTATCAATTCCATAACACAATTACAACAGTAAAAATTTTTCAAATTATTTAGTTGAAAAAATAAGATCTAATTACTTGCCCTGATAATTATAAACTGAAGGTATTTGTTAAAAATTAAACGAGTTAAAAGAATCTATTAATAAACTACAAATAATAAATCAAATAAGCTTCTTTATCATGAGCTATACATATTTATTATTAGGAAGATTAAAATCTGCACAGAGAAAGTTTTTCTGTTCATTAGTAAAATAAAAAGAGGGCAGAAAAACTTGCATTTAAAAAGACAGAACTTTTCCCGAGAAAAGATTTCACCATAAAAAAGGGTCGAGCAGAGCTAAAAAAGAAAAGAAAAAAAAGGGTTCGATGTGCAAAAATTTGAAATTCATTTTAAAATTTATAAATTGGCTGCATTTTATAAAAAAATTTTAAAAGTTCTTTGTATTATCATCATTCATCACCTCATCGCGATATTAAAAATTTGAGATAACCAAACCACAATATATTTTTTTTTAACTTATAAATTTACCACAATTTTTAACGATATATATATTTAGGTGATCTGAAGCGGGTGCAGACCCTAACTTTTTAACACACTCGCCTCACAGAATTGACAAAAAACGTATAACTTTAACCTTTTTTTTGCATAGGAGCCTTTTTTTTTCGAAATTTTAATTTTTTCTCATACAAAATGCTCTGTTTTTGTCGGAAATAAATGGCGACTGAGGTTTTTGACGTTTCATAAATCTCAATTCAATAGTGTTGCCGTGGTAATGTTTAATTCAAAATGGAAGATTAAAGAAATTTATTGAGAAAGAGAGTATTAAAAAATTACTTTAAGTAGTAAAAGACGAAATAATCCAGAAAAAAATTAAATTTTAAAATGTACAGAAGCAGATCTAAAATGTAATTGAAAATTATAAAGTTTTAAACTTCTGTAAATTGTTTTAATATTTTATAAGGAAATTTAGAAATTCATTTAATTTTATGAAATATAAATGTGGAATTCACATGATACTTTGAATTTATTTCCTTTAATGCTAAAATAGATACTAATGTCAAATTCATATTAAAAAATTTGTTTATTTTATTTTGGGCTACCATCCCAGAACTTTGTAGCCCAAATTACTAATAGTACATTAATATCAAGAACAATAATACTGCCAATACTTATTACAATAGTAGTACTAATAGTAACCGTAATAAAAATAAAAATATAAAAAATAATAATAACAGAAATAATAATAATAATAACGATAATAATAATATTAGCAATAATAATTATATTAATAATAATGTTAATAATCTTGTTGTTGTTCCCGGAATATCTAATTACTTACCTGCTCTATTTTTTTTCTTTTTCTTTACTAGTATCAAATGTAGTTTTATTGCTTAACATTTTGAATTTTTTTTTTATTTTAACTTAAAATTTTTTTTCTCATTTACTAACCTACTAGCACCTAAATGTTGACTTAATCAGTTAGTGATAGTTCTCTAAATGAACACACAACTAAAGCTGGTATTAAGTCTGATACAAATACTAAAAATATTTTCTAATTATTTTATCTATTCAAAAAAATTAAAAATTCTTACTAATTTATCTATTTTACAATAATAGAAAACAAAAAAACTTGAAATAAATGGTGTATACATTTATTTCGATTCAATTACAAAATTGGAAAAATTTTAATTATTACATTTTGTGATACAAAGCTAATCAAAGCATTCATGTTTTTAATTTATTTTATTCAATGATAAAACTACATATTTAAAACTTTTTATCCAATTCAATAACATTTTACACACATGCAGCAATAACTTCTCTTCAGGATTATTAATTTTAGCTGAACTGCATTTACTGTAGAATTATTTAGTACCTTTGATTAATTATCTCAATTTTAAATAATTTTTAAATTTATTCTCTTAATTTACTTATTTTTTAATATTATACATAATTCAATTTTTAATTGTTTAGTTTTTTGAATTTGAAAAATTCTGGTTATTTAGTTTTTCTTGAAATATGACGTGATCCAGGTTACATGTATGGAAAAGATTAATTTCAGATTAAAATATTGCGAAAGGAATTGGTTAATTCTCATCTTTTATATTTATAATAAGGAATTTTGAACACTTCTGTTATTAATAAGTATTACAATCATAATGCAGCTGTTATCTGCGTCAATAACATTCATTAAACTCAAAGTTATTCGAAAAAAATATTAAATTGTGATATGATTAAATATTAATTGTGGCAAAGGTTTATATAATTTGATAGTTTTTAAAGTAAATTAAGAAAATTAATGCTTTCATTAGCTTTTTATCACAAAATTTAATAATTGAAATTAATTTAAATTCTTAGTATATGTATCTATTAGAAAGCTTATGAATGTAAAATATGCAAAAACTGTATTTCTAAAATACAATGACAAATTTATAACTCTTAAAATAATTCATTTAAATTTAAATAAAAAATAAATTTTACTTTCATGCAGCAAGTACTTTTGAACACATTTTAAGTAACGTAAATAATTTCTTAATTATATATTACCTATGGTAATAATTCAATAAAATATATGATATAATAAAAATTAAAAAATTTGTAGGAAGATAACCTTTTTAATTCTGGGATTTCTTAGGAGGCACCTGAACACCCTTTACAATTAAGCTTAAATTTCGGGGAAACAAAGGAAATAGGAAATACACATCTAAACCAAATTTAAAGCTTCTATATTTATTTCAAGGTACTATCTTTTTTAATTTCGAATATATGCTTTAAGGTCTTGGGAGTAGTGGTGGTCGTACGCAAACCACTATTCCAATTCATTCAAAATTTCACAAACTCAAAGAAAATAAGAACAAACACCTATGCCCCAAATTTCAAGGTTCTATCTTTTTTGGTTTTGAAATTATGGTCGTTTAACATCAATTCGATCAAAAGCTTCTAAAATCCTTGTCCGATCTCGACCATAAGCCTTTGCTGCCGTACATTCAGTACTAGTAAGATAGGTCCATTAGTTTTTGATTTATCGTTTTGTTGGATATACGAGTATGTTCGTTAGCCGTCGAACCGATTAAAGTTTCGAGAACCCGAACTCATGGGCCGATTGGACCATGTGCAGTCCCCGCCGCACTTTTAACAATTGGAACGTTGTAGATCTTAATTTTAAGTTACTATTTTTATTAATTTCGATGATAAGCTTTTAAACCTTGGGAGGTCTAAGAGCGGTACCTGAACCACCACTCCAATTGATTCCAAATTAGCTTTATATTCAGAAGAAATAGAAGATCGAAAAGAAACACGGTAGCTACGGTCAGAAAGGTCAGAATAGACCCAGTTAATGAAACTAAAAGGAAAATCCAATTTTTGCAATTTAAAGATAATAACGTTATGGGGAAGGAAATATGCTTTTCTAAAATCGCTATAAATTACATCTGTTTGAAATCCTTCCTCAACTGTAGATTTACGCTTTACACAGCCATGTTAATAGGCCGATAATAAACTAGTACAATTATTATAAATAGAATCAAATACTATTAACTCAAAATTTTAGGATAATTAATGACTTCATTTGTAAGGTTTTCATTATGAACTGGCCTTAAAAGAGTGGTTTTTCAGAAGGATGAAAAACTCCTGAAGTTGAGGGAAGACTAAATATAATAGAAAGTGGTTCTGATAAAAATGTAGAACATTTTTTTAAGAATAATTTGGGGATTCCATCGGTACCAAGACTTGGTTTATCATCAAGTTTATTTAGATAACTAACGATCAAATTTGTATCAATATCAATATTAGTAAGCGATGTTTTAAGAAAATATCTAGGTTTGAAAATAGTTCTTTATCAAGAACAAAATCGGATGAGGAAAACTTGCTGCAAACAAATCACGAAATCATTCAGAAATGATTGTGCAATCACAACTATTATTATTGTTATAACTCATAAAAGTGGGGAAATGACCACTCTTTCTTTATTTTATTAATATAAAATTAACTCTTTCTTTTACAATTTACAAATTTCCAAAAGAATTTAAGATTGGATTTGATACTTAAGGAAATGTTCTTCACATAATTTGAATAAAGGTTGTCAGGCAACAGTTTAAATTCATTAAATTAAAATACAAAATTGCTAAAATCTGAACTATTATTGCTTTTAATAAATGTAAGCCAGACTTTATTTTTTTTATTTTTTAGTTGCTAAAGATTTTTAATTCCCCAGGGCGGACTACAATTATTGCTATTGTCAACAATTAAGGGTACAAATTGAGAGATAATAGAAAGGATTAAATAAAAGTTATTGACTTTTAAATTAATGTCATCAGAAGTTGAGAATTAAAAGTCAATGCTGCTTAATATATTTTTAATACCAGCAAAATTGGCTTTTGAGAAATTAAACCGATAGGATTGTGCTGATTTAACATTTGGTGGCCAAAAAGAGTTAAAGAAAAACAAATGGGAGGATGATAAAAATCAATTCTTATCAATTCCATAACACAATTACAACAGTAAAAATTTTTCAAATTATTTAGTTGAAAAAATAAGATCTAATTACTTGCCCTGATAATTATAAACTGAAGGTATTTGTTAAAAATTAAACGAGTTAAAAGAATCTATTAATAAACTACAAATAATAAATCAAATAAGCTTCTTTATCATGAGCTATACATATTTATTATTAAAAAGATTAAAATCTGCACAGAGAAAGTTTTTCTGTTCATTAGTAAAATAAAAAGAGGGCAGAAAAACTTGCATTTAAAAAGACAGAACTTTTCCCGAGAAAAGATTTCACCATAAAAAAGGGTCGAGCAGAGCTAAAAAAGAAAAGAAAAAAAAGGGTTCGATGTGCAAAAATTTGAAATTCATTTTAAAATTTATAAATTGGCTGCATTTTATAAAAAAATTTTAAAAGTTCTTTGTATTATCATCATTCATCACCTCATCGCGATATTAAAAATTTGAGATAACCAAACCACAATATATTTTTTTTTAACTTATAAATTTACCACAATTTTTAACGATATATATATTTAGGTGATCTGAAGCCGGTGCAGACCCTAACTTTTTAACACACTCGCCTCACAGAATTGACAAAAAACGTATGACTTTAACCTTTTTTTTGCATAGGAGCCTTTTTTTTTCGAAATTTTAAATTTTTCTCATACAAAATGCTCTGTTTTTGTCGGAAATAAATGGCGACTGAGGTTTTTGACGTTTCATAAATCTCAATTCAATAGTGTTGCCGTGGTAATGTTTAATTCAAAATGGAAGATTAAAGAAATTTATTGAGAAAGAGAGTATTAAAAAATTACTTTAAGTAGTAAAAGACGAAATAATCCAGAAAAAAATTAAATTTTAAAATGTACAGAAGCAGATCTAAAATGTAATTGAAAATTATAAAGTTTTAAACTTCTGTAAATTGTTTTAATATTTTATAAGGAAATTTAGAAATTCATTTAATTTTATGAAATATAAATGTGGAATTCACATGATACTTTGAATTTATTTCCTTTAATGCTAAAATAGATACTAATGTCAAATTCATATTAAAAAATTTGTTTATGTTATTTTGGGCTACCATCCCAGAACTTTGTAGCCCAAATTACTAATAGTACATTAATATCAAGAACAATAATACTGCCAATACTTATTACAATAGTAGTACTAATAGTAACCGTAATAAAAATAAAAATATAAAAAATAATAATAATAGAAATAATAATAATAATAACGATAATAATAATATTAGCAATAATAATTATATTAATAATAATGTTAATAATCTTGTTGTTGTTCCCGGAATATCTAATTACTTACCTGCTCTATTTTTTTTCTTTTTCTTTACTAGTATCAAATGTAGTTTTATTGCTTAACATTTTGAATTTTTTTTTTATTTTAACTTAACATTTTTTTTCTCATTTACTAACCTACTAGCACCTAAATGTTGACTTAATCAGTTAGTGATAGTTCTCTAAATGAACACACAACTAAAGCTGGTATTAAGTCTGATACAAATACTAAAAATATTTTCTAATTATTTTATCTATTCAAAAAAATTAAAAATTCTTACTAATTTATCTATTTTACAATAATAGAAAACAAAAAAACTTGAAATAAATGGTGTATACATTTATTTCGATTCAATTACAAAATTGGAAAAATTTTAATTATTACATTTTGTGATACAAAGCTAATCAAAGCATTCATGTTTTTAATTTATTTTATTCAATGATAAAACTACATATTTAAAACTTTTTATCCAATTCAATAACATTTTACACACATGCAGCAATAACTTCTCTTCAGGATTATTAATTTTAGCTGAACTGCATTTACTGTAGAATTATTTAGTACCTTTGATTAATTATCTCAATTTTAAATAATTTTTAAATTTATTCTCTTAATTTACTTATTTTTTAATATTATACATAATTCAATTTTTAATTGTTTAGTTTTTTGAATTTGAAAAATTCTGGTTATTTAGTTTTTCTTGAAATATGACGTGATCCAGGTTACATGTATGGAAAAGATTAATTTCAGATTAAAATATTGCGAAAGGAATTGGTTAATTCTCATCTTTTATATTTATAATAAGGAATTTTGAACACTTCTGTTATTAATAAGTATTACAATCATAATGCAGCTGTTATCTGCGTCAATAACATTCATTAAACTCAAAGTTATTCGAAAAAAATATTAAATTGTGATATGATTAAATATTAATTGTGGCAAAGGTTTATATAATTTGATAGTTTTTAAAGTAAATTAAGAAAATTAATGCTTTCATTAGCTTTTTATCACAAAATTTAATAATTGAAATTAATTTAAATTCTTAGTATATGTATCTATTAGAAAGCTTATGAATGTAAAATATGCAAAAACTGTATTTCTAAAATACAATGACAAATTTATAACTCTTAAAATAATTCATTTAAATTTAAATAAAAAATAAATTTTACTTTCATGCAGCAAGTACTTTTGAACACATTTTAAGTAACGTAAATAATTTCTTAATTATATATTACCTATGGTAATAATTCAATAAAATATATGATATAATAAAAATTAAAAAATTTGTAGGAAGATAACCTTTTTAATTCTGGGATTTCTTAGGAGGCACCTGAACACCCTTTACAATTAAGCTTAAATTTCGGGGAAACAAAGGAAATAGGAAATACACATCTAAACCAAATTTAAAGCTTCTATATTTATTTCAAGGTACTATCTTTTTTAATTTCGAATATATGCTTTAAGGTCTTGGGAGTATTGGTGGTCGTACGCAAACCACTATTCCAATTCATTCAAAATTTCACAAACTCAAAGAAAATAAGAACAAACACCTATGCCCCAAATTTCAAGGTTCTATCTTTTTTGGTTTTGAAATTATGGTCGTTTAACATCAATTCGATCAAAAGCTTCTAAAATCCTTGTCCGATCTCGACCATAAGCCTTTGCTGCCGTACATTCAGTACTAGTAAGATAGGTCCATTAGTTTTTGATTTATCGTTTTGTTGGATATACGAGTATGTTCGTTAGCCGTCGAACCGATTAAAGTTTCGAGAACCCGAACTCATGGGCCGATTGGACCATGTGCAGTCCCCGCCGCACTTTTAACAATTGGAACGTTGTAGATCTTAATTTTAAGTTACTATTTTTATTAATTTCGATGATAAGCTTTTAAACCTTGGGAGGTCTAAGAGCGGTACCTGAACCACCACTCCAATTGATTCCAAATTAGCTTTATATTCAGAAGAAATAGAAGATCGAAAAGAAACACGGTAGCTACGGTCAGAAAGGTCAGAATAGACCCAGTTAATGAAACTAAAAGGAAAATCCAATTTTTGCAATTTAAAGATAATAACGTTATGGGGAAGGAAATATGCTTTTCTAAAATCGGTATAAATTACATCTGTTTGAAATCCTTCCTCAACTGTAGATTTACGCTTTACACAGCCATGTTAATAGGCCGATAATAAACTAGTACAATTATTATAAATAGAATCAAATACTATTAACTCAAAATTTTAGGATAATTAATGACTTCATTTGTAAGGTTTTCATTATGAACTGGCCTTAAAAGAGTGGTTTTTCAGAAGGATGAAAAACTCCTGAAGTTGAGGGAAGACTAAATATAATAGAAAGTGGTTCTGATAAAAATGTAGAACATTTTTTTAAGAATAATTTGGGGATTCCATCGGTACCAGGACTTGGTTTATCATCAAGTTTATTTAGATAATTAACGATCAAATTTGTATCAATATCAATATTAGTAAGCGATGTTTTAAGAAAATATCTAGGTTTGAAAATAGTTCTTTATCAAGAACAAAATCGGATGAGGAAAACTTGCTGCAAACAAATCACGAAATCATTCAGAAATGATTGTGCAATCACAACTATTATTATTGTTATAACTCATAAAAGTGGGGAAATGACCACTCTTTCTTTTACAATTTACAAATTTCCAAAAGAATTTAAGATTGGTTTTGATACTTAAGGAAATGTTCTTCACATAATTTGAATAAAGTTTGTCAGACAACAGTTTAAATTCATTAAATTAAAATACAAAATTGCTAAAATCTGAACTATTATTGCTTTTAATAAATGTAAGCCAGACTTTATTTTTTTTATTTTTTAGTTGCTAAAGATTTTTAATTCCCCAGGACGGACTACAATTATTGCTATTGTCAACAATTAAGGGTACAAATTGAGAGATAATAGAAAGGATTAAATAAAAGTTATTGACTTTTAAATTAATGTCATCAGAAGTTGAGAATTAAAAGTCAATGCTGCTTAATATATTTTTAATACCAGCAAAATTGGCTTTAGAGAAATTAAACCGATAGGATTGTGCTGATTTAACATTTGGTGGCCAAAAAGAGTTAAAGAAAAACAAATGGGAGGATGATAAAAATCAATTCTTATCAATTCCATAACACAATTACAACAGTAAAAATTTTTCAAATTATTTAGTTGAAAAAATAAGATCTAATTACTTGCCCGATAATTATAAACTGAAGGTATTTGTTAAAAATTAAACGAGTTAAAAGAATCTATTAATAAACTACAAATAATAAATCAAATAAGCTTCTTTATCATGAGCTATACATATTTATTATTAGGAAGGTTAAAATCTGCACAGAGAAAGTTTTTCTGTTCATTAGTAAAATAAAAAGAGGGCAGAAAAACTTGCATTTAAAAAGACAGAACTTTTCCCGAGAAAAGATTTCACCATAAAAAAGGGTCGAGCAGAGCTAAAAAAGAAAAGAAAAATAAGGGTTCGATGTGCAAAAATTTGAAATTCATTTTAAAATTTATAAATTGGCTGCATTTTATAAAAAAATTTTAAAAGTTCTTTGTATTATCATCATTCATCACCTCATCGCGATATTAAAAATTTGAGATAACCAAACCACAATATATTTTTTTTTAACTTATAAATTTACCACAATTTTTAACGATATATATATTTAGGTGATCTGAAGCGGGTGCAGACCCTAACTTTTTAACACACTCGCCTCACAGAATTGACAAAAAACGTATAACTTTAACCTTTTTTTTGCATAGGAGCCTTTTTTTTTCGAAATTTTAATTTTTTCTCATACAAAATGCTCTGTTTTTGTCGGAAATAAATGGCGACTGAGGTTTTTGACGTTTCATAAATCTCAATTCAATAGTGTTGCCGTGGTAATGTTTAATTCAAAATGGAAGATTAAAGAAATTTATTGAGAAAGAGAGTATTAAAAAATTACTTTTAGTAGTAAAAGACGAAATAATCCAGAAAAAAATTAAATTTTAAAATGTACAGAAGCAGATCTAAAATGTAATTGAAAATTATAAAGTTTTAAACTTCTGTAAATTGTTTTAATATTTTATAAGGAAATTTAGAAATTCATTTAATTTTATGAAATATAAATGCGGAATTCACATGATACTTTGAATTTATTTCCTTTAATGCTAAAATAGATACTAATGTCAAATTCATATTAAAAAATTTGTTTATTTTATTTTGGGCTACCATCCCAGAACTTTGTAGCCCAAATTACTAATAGTACATTAATAACAAGAACAATAATACTGCCAATACTTATTACAATAGTAGTACTAATAGTAACCGTAATAAAAATAAAAATATAAAAAATAATAATAATAGAAATAATAATAATAATAACGATAATAATAATATTAGCAATAATAATTATATTAATAATAATGTTAATAATCTTGTTGTTGTTCCCGGAATATCTAATTACTTACCTGCTCTATTTTTTTTCTTTTTCTTTACTAGTATCAAATGTAGTTTTATTGCTTAACATTTTGAATTTTTTTTTTATTTTAACTTAACATTTTTTTTCTCATTTACTAACCTACTAGCACCTAAATGTTGACTTAATCAGTTAGTGATAGTTCTCTAAATGAACACACAACTAAAGCTGGTATTAAGTCTGATACAAATACTAAAAATATTTTCTAATTATTTTATCTATTCAAAAAAATTAAAAATTCTTACTAATTTATCTATTTTACAATAATAGAAAACAAAAAAACTTGAAATAAATGGTGTATACATTTATTTCGATTCAATTACAAAATTGGAAAAATTTTAATTATTACATTTTGTGATACAAAGCTAATCAAAGCATTCATGTTTTTAATTTATTTTATTCAATGATAAAACTACATATTTAAAACTTTTTATCCAATTCAATAACATTTTACACACATGCAGCAATAACTTCTCTTCAGGATTATTAATTTTAGCTGAACTGCATTTACTGTAGAATTATTTAGTACCTTTGATTAATTATCTCAATTTTAAATAATTTTTAAATTTATTCTCTTAATTTACTTATTTTTTAATATTATACATAATTCAATTTTTAATTGTTTAGTTTTTTGAATTTGAAAAATTCTGGTTATTTAGTTTTTCCTGAAATATGACGTGATCCAGGTTACATGTATGGAAAAGATTAATTTCAGATTAAAATATTGCGAAAGGAATTGGTTAATTCTCATCTTTTATATTTATGATAAGGAATTTTGAACACTTCTGTTATTAATAAGTATTACAATCATAATGCAGCTGTTATCTGCGTCAATAACATTCATTAAACTCAAAGTTATTCGAAAAAAATATTAAATTGTGATATGATTAAATATTAATTGTGGCAAAGGTTTATATAATTTGATAGTTTTTAAAGTAAATTAAGAAAATTAATGCTTTCATTAGCTTTTTATCACAAAATTTAATAATTGAAATTAATTTAAATTCTTAGTATATGTATCTATTAGAAAGCTTATGAATGTAAAATATGCAAAAACTGTATTTCTAAAATACAATAACAAATTTATAACTCTTAAAATAATTCATTTAAATTTAAATAAAAAATAAATTTTACTTTCATGCAGCAAGTACTTTTGAACACATTTTAAGTAACGTAAATAATTTCTTAATTATATATTACCTATGGTAATAATTCAATAAAATATATGATATAATAAAAATTAAAAAATTTGTAGGAAGATAACCTTTTTAATTCTGGGATTTCTTAGGAGGCACCTGAACACCCTTTACAATTAAGCTTAAATTTCGGGGAAACAAAGGAAATAGGAAATACACATCTAAACCAAATTTAAAGCTTCTATATTTATTTCAAGGTACTATCTTTTTTAATTTCGAATATATGCTTTAAGGTCTTGGGAGTAGTGGTGGTCGTACGCAAACCACTATTCCAATTCATTCAAAATTTCACAAACTCAAAGAAAATAAGAACAAACACCTATGCCCCAAATTTCAAGGTTCTATCTTTTTTGGTTTTGAAATTATGGTCGTTTAACATCAATTCGATCAAAAGCTTCTAAAATCCTTGTCCGATCTCGACCATAAGCCTTTGCTGCCGTACATTCAGTACTAGTAAGATAGGTCCATTAGTTTTTGATTTATCGTTTTGTTGGATATACGAGTATGTTCGTTAGCCGTCGAACCGATTAAAGTTTCGAGAACCCGAACTCATGGGCCGATTGGACCATGTGCAGTCCCCGCCGCACTTTTAACAATTGGAACGTTGTAGATCTTAATTTTAAATTACTATTTTTATTAATTTCGATGATAAGCTTTTAAACCTTGGGAGGTCTAAGAGCGGTACATGAATCACCACTCCAATTGATTCCAAATTAGCTTTATATTCAGAAGAAATAGAAGATCGAAAAGAAACACGGTAGCTACGGTCAGAAAGGTCAGAATAGACCCAGTTAATGAAACTAAAAGGAAAATCCAATTTTTGCAATTTAAAGATAATAACGTTATGGGGAAGGAAATATGCTTTTCTAAAATCGGTATAAATTACATCTGTTTGAAATCCTTCCTCAACTGTAGATTTACGCTTTACACAGCCATGTTAATAGGCCGATAATAAACTAGTACAATTATTATAAATAGAATCAAATACTATTAACTCAAAATTTTAGGATAATTAATGACTTCATTTGTAAGGTTTTCATTATGAACTGGCCTTAAAAGAGTGGTTTTTCAGAAGGATGAAAAACTCCTGAAGTTGAGGGAAGACTAAATATAATAGAAAGTGGTTCTGATAAAAATGTAGAACATTTTTTTAAGAATAATTTGGGGATTCCATCGGTACCAGGACTTGGTTTATCATCAAGTTTATTTAGATAATTAACGATCAAATTTGTATCAATATCAATATTAGTAAGCGATGTTTTAAGAAAATATCTAGGTTTGAAAATAGTTCTTTATCAAGAACAAAATCGGATGAGGAAAACTTGCTGCAAACAAATCACGAAATCATTCAGAAATGATTGTGCAATCACAACTATTATTATTGTTATAACTCATAAAAGTGGGGAAATGACCACTCTTTCTTTATTTTATTAATATAAAATTAACTCTTTCTTTTACAATTTACAAATTTCCAAAAGAATTTAAGATTGGATTTGATACTTAAGGAAATGTTCTTCACATAATTTGAATAAAGGTTGTCAGACAACAGTTTAAATTCATTAAATTAAAATACAAAATTGCTAAAATCTGAACTATTATTGCTTTTAATAAATGTAAGCCAGACTTTATTTTTTTTATTTTTTAGTTGCTAAAGATTTTTAATTCCCCAGGGCGGACTACAATTATTGCTATTGTCAACAATTAAGGGTACAAATTGAGAGATAATAGAAAGGATTAAATAAAAGTTATTGACTTTTAAATTAATGTCATCAGAAGTTGAGAATTAAAAGTCAATGCTGCTTAATATATTTTTAATACCAGCAAAATTGGCTTTTGAGAAATTAAACCGATAGGATTGTGCTGATTTAACATTTGGTGGCCAAAAAGAGTTAAAGAAAAACAAATGGGAGGATGATAAAAATCAATTCTTATCAATTCCATAACACAATTACAACAGTAAAAATTTTTCAAATTATTTAGTTGAAAAAATAAGATCTAATTACTTGCCCCATAATTATAAACTGAAGGTATTTGTTAAAAATTAAACGAGTTAAAAGAATCTATTAATAAACTAGAAATAATAAATCAAATAAGCTTCTTTATCATGAGCTATACATATTTATTATTAGGAAGGTTAAAATCTGCACAGAGAAAGTTTTTCTGTTCATTAGTAAAATAAAAAGAGGGCAGAAAAACTTGCATTTAAAAAGACAGAACTTTTCCCGAGAAAAGATTTCACCATAAAAAAGGGTCGAGCAGAGCTAAAAAAGAAAAGAAAAAAAAGGGTTCGATGTGCAAAAATTTGAAATTCATTTTAAAATTTATAAATTGGCTGCATTTTATAAAAAAATTTTAAAAGTTCTTTGTATTATCATCATTCATCACCTCATCGCGATATTAAAAATTTGAGATAACCAAACCACAATATATTTTTTTTTAACTTATAAATTTACCACAATTTTTAACGATATATATATTTAGGTGATCTGAAGCGGGTGCAGACCCTAACTTTTTAACACACTCGCCTCACAGAATTGACAAAAAACGTATGACTTTAACCTTTTTTTTGCATAGGAGCCTTTTTTTTTCGAAATTTTAATTTTTTCTCATACAAAATGCTCTGTTTTTGTCGGAAATAAATGGCGACTGAGGTTTTTGACGTTTCATAAATCTCAATTCAATAGTGTTGCCGTGGTAATGTTTAATTCAAAATGGAAGATTAAAGAAATTTATTGAGAAAGAGAGTATTAAAAAATTACTTTAAGTAGTAAAAGACGAAATAATCCAGAAAAAAATTAAATTTTAAAATGTACAGAAGCAGATCTAAAATGTAATTGAAAATTATAAAGTTTTAAACTTCTGTAAATTGTTTTAATATTTTATAAGGAAATTTAGAAATTCATTTAATTTTATGAAATATAAATGCGGAATTCACATGATACTTTGAATTTATTTCCTTTAATGCTAAAATAGATACTAATGTCAAATTCATATTAAAAAATTTGTTTATTTTATTTTGGGCTACCATCCCAGAACTTTGTAGCCCAAATTACTAATAGTACATTAATAACAAGAACAATAATACTGCCAATACTTATTACAATAGTAGTACTAATAGTAACCGTAATAAAAATAAAAATATAAAAAATAATAATAATAGAAATAATAATAATAACGATAATAATAATATTAGCAATAATAATTATATTAATAATAATGTTAATAATCTTGTTGTTGTTCCCGGAATATCTAATTACTTACCTGCTCTATTTTTTTTCTTTTTCTTTACTAGTATCAAATGTAGTTTTATTGCTTAACATTTTGAATTTTTTTTTTATTTTAACTTAACATTTTTTTTCTCATTTACTAACCTACTAGCACCTAAATGTTGACTTAATCAGTTAGTGATAGTTCTCTAAATGAACACACAACTAAAGCTGGTATTAAGTCTGATACAAATACTAAAAATATTTTCTAATTATTTTATCTATTCAAAAAAATTAAAAATTCTTACTAATTTATCTATTTTACAATAATAGAAAACAAAAAAACTTGAAATAAATGGTGTATACATTTATTTCGATTCAATTACAAAATTGGAAAAATTTTAATTATTACATTTTGTGATACAAAGCTAATCAAAGCATTCATGTTTTTAATTTATTTTATTCAATGATAAAACTACATATTTAAAACTTTTTATCCAATTCAATAACATTTTACACACATGCAGCAATAACTTCTCTTCAGGATTATTAATTTTAGCTGAACTGCATTTACTGTAGAATTATTTAGTACCTTTGATTAATTATCTCAATTTTAAATAATTTTTAAATTTATTCTCTTAATTTACTTATTTTTTAATATTATACATAATTCAATTTTTAATTGTTTAGTTTTTTGAATTTGAAAAATTCTGGTTATTTAGTTTTTCTTGAAATATGACGTGATCCAGGTTACATGTATGGAAAAGATTAATTTCAGATTAAAATATTGCGAAAGGAATTGGTTAATTCTCATCTTTTATATTTATGATAAGGAATTTTGAACACTTCTGTTATTAATAAGTATTACAATCATAATGCAGCTGTTATCTGCGTCAATAACATTCATTAAACTCAAAGTTATTCGAAAAAAATATTAAATTGTGATATGATTAAATATTAATTGTGGCAAAGGTTTATATAATTTGATAGTTTTTAAAGTAAATTAAGAAAATTAATGCTTTCATTAGCTTTTTATCACAAAATTTAATAATTGAAATTAATTTAAATTCTTAGTATATGTATCTATTAGAAAGCTTATGAATGTAAAATATGCAAAAACTGTATTTCTAAAATACAATGACAAATTTATAACTCTTAAAATAATTCATTTAAATTTAAATAAAAAATAAATTTTACTTTCATGCTGCAAGTACTTTTGAACACATTTTAAGTAACGTAAATAATTTCTTAATTATATATTACCTATGGTAATAATTCAATAAAATATATGATATAATAAAAATTAAAAAATTTGTAGGAAGATAACCTTTTTAATTCTGGGATTTCTTAGGAGGCACCTGAACACCCTTTACAATTAAGCTTAAATTTCGGGGAAACAAAGGAAATAGGAAATACACATCTAAACCAAATTTAAAGCTTCTATATTTATTTCAAGGTACTATCTTTTTTAATTTCGAATATATGCTTTAAGGTCTTGGGAGTAGTGGTGGTCGTACGCAAACCACTATTCCAATTCATTCAAAATTTCACAAACTCAAAGAAAATAAGAACAAACACCTATGCCCCAAATTTCAAGGTTCTATCTTTTTTGGTTTTGAAATTATGGTCGTTTAACATCAATTCGATCAAAAGCTTCTAAAATCCTTGTCCGACCTCGACCATAAGCCTTTACTGCCGTACATTCAGTACTAGTAAGATAGGTCCATTAGTTTTTGATTTATCGTTTTGTTGGATATACGAGTATGTTCGTTAGCCGTCGAACCGATTAAAGTTTCGAGAACCCGAACTCATGGGCCGATTGGACCATGTGCAGTCCCCGCCGCACTTTTAACAATTGGAACGTTGTAGATCTTAATTTTAAGTTACTATTTTTATTAATTTCGATGATAAGCTTTTAAACCTTGGGAGGTCTAAGAGCGGTACCTGAACCACCACTCCAATTGATTCCAAATTAGCTTTATATTCAGAAGAAATAGAAGATCGAAAAGAAACACGGTAGCTACGGTCAGAAAGGTCAGAATAGACCCAGTTAATGAAACTAAAAGGAAAATCCAATTTTTGCAATTTAAAGATAATAACGTTATGGGGAAGGAAATATGCTTTTCTAAAATCGGTATAAATTACATCTGTTTGAAATCCTTCCTCAACTGTAGATTTACGCTTTACACAGCCATGTTAATAGGCCGATAATAAACTAGTACAATTATTATAAATAGAATCAAATACTATTAACTCAAAATTTTAGGATAATTAATGACTTCATTTGTAAGGTTTTCATTATGAACTGGCCTTAAAAGAGTGGTTTTTCAGAAGGATGAAAAACTCCTGAAGTTGAGGGAAGACTAAATATAATAGAAAGTGGTTCTGATAAAAATGTAGAACATTTTTTTAAGAATAATTTGGGGATTCCATCGGTACCAGGACTTGGTTTATCATCAAGTTTATTTAGATAACTAACGATCAAATTTGTATCAATATCAATATTAGTAAGCGATGTTTTAAGAAAATATCTAGGTTTGAAAATAGTTCTTTATCAAGAACAAAACCGGATGAGGAAAACTTGCTGCAAACAAATCACGAAATCATTCAGAAATGATTGTGCAATCACAACTATTATTATTGTTATAACTCATAAAAGTGGGGAAATGACCACTCTTTCTTTTACAATTTACAAATTTCCAAAAGAATTTAAGATTGGATTTGATACTTAAGGAAATGTTCTTCACATAATTTGAATAAAGGTTGTCAGGCAACAGTTTAAATTCATTAAATTAAAATTCAAAATTGCTAAAATCTGAACTATTATTGCTTTTAATAAATGTAAGCCAGACTTTATTTTTTTTATTTTTTAGTTGCTAAAGATTTTTAATTCCCCAGGGCGGACTACAATTATTGCTATTGTCAACAATTAAGGGTACAAATTGAGAGATAATAGAAAGGATTAAATAAAAGTTATTGACTTTTAAATTAATGTCATCAGAAGTTGAGAATTAAAAGTCAATGCTGCTTAATATATTTTTAATACCAGCAAAATTGGCTTTAGAGAAATTAAACCGATAGGATTGTGCTGATTTAACATTTGGTGGCCAAAAAGAGTTAAAGAAAAACAAATGGGAGGATGATAAAAATCAATTCTTATCAATTCCATAACACAATTACAACAGTAAAAATTTTTCAAATTATTTAGTTGAAAAAATAAGATCTAATTACTTGCCCTGATAATTATAAACTGAAGGTATTTGTTAAAAATTAAACGAGTTAAAAGAATCTATTAATAAACTACAAATAATAAATCAAATAAGCTTCTTTATCATGAGCTATACATATTTATTATTAGGAAGGTTAAAATCTGCACAGAGAAAGTTTTTCTGTTCATTAGTAAAATAAAAAGAGGGCAGAAAAACTTGCATTTAAAAAGACAGAACTTTTCCCGAGAAAAGATTTCACCATAAAAAAGGGTCGAGCAGAGCTAAAAAAGAAAAGAAAAAAAAGGGTTCGATGTGCAAAAATTTGAAATTCATTTTAAAATTTATAAATTGGCTGCATTTTATAAAAAAATTTTAAAAGTTCTTTGTATTATCATCATTCATCACCCCATCGCGATATTAAAAATTTGAGATAACCAAACCACAATATAGTTTTTTTTAACTTATAAATTTACCACAATTTTTAACGATATATATATTTAGGTGATCTGAAGCGGGTGCAGACCCTAACTTTTTAACACACTCGCCTCACAGAATTGACAAAAAACGTATGACTTTAACCTTTTTTTTGCATAGGAGCCTTTTTTTTTCGAAATTTTAATTTTTTCTCATACAAAATGCTCTGTTTTTGTCGGAAATAAATGGCGACTGAGGTTTTTGACGTTTCATAAATCTCAATTCAATAGTGTTGCCGTGGTAATGTTTAATTCAAAATGGAAGATTAAAGAAATTTATTGAGAAAGAGAGTATTAAAAAATTACTTTAAGTAGTAAAAGACGAAATAATCCAGAAAAAAATTAAATTTTAAAATGTACAGAAGCAGATCTAAAATGTAATTGAAAATTATAAAGTTTTAAACTTCTGTAAATTGTTTTAATATTTTATAAGGAAATTTAGAAATTCATTTAATTTTATGAAATATAAATGCGGAATTCACATGATACTTTGAATTTATTTCCTTTAATGCTAAAATAGATACTAATGTCAAATTCATATTAAACAATTTGTTTATTTTATTTTGGGCTACCATCCCAGAACTTTGGACTAATTAAATATTTTATTTTAATTTAATATTTATTCAATATTTAATATTTCTCTTTTGCATGTGCGGAAAAATTTTTTTTATTTTAGTTTTGGTTGGAAAATCAAATAAATTTTATGAATTCCGCATAAACTTGCTTTCGGATTTACTAAACGAACCAAAAATTAAAAAAATTTTACAAATTCCGCATACACTTGCTTTCGGATTTACCAGACGAAACAAAAATCAAAAATATTCTATGAATTCCGCATACCCTTGCTCTACCAAACCACTTTTTGGATTTACAAATCGAACCAGAAATCAAAAAAAGTCTATGAATTTCGCATACTTTTTCATATAAAATTGGAAAAACTTTAAATGTTCTATGTAAATTCCGCTTTGCTATTTGTTTGTTATCAAAATATAAAAAAGAATGTACGAATTAGATGAGTCAACTTTTTCATACAAAAATGAAATAATTTGTTCATTCAAAAATGAAAGATTTTTCATTTAGAATGGTGAATTTTTTGCATCCGCGCTAATTTAATTATTGAAACTAAATTTTGTACCCAAAACTGAAACAAAGAAACCAAAATGTAAATTAGACACGCCCATTTGATACAAAAACCAAAACTATTTAAATATATGTATAAAATGTTATAAAAATTAGCCAGAAGTGGTGATTCGTAACATCCAGCGCCCATTTATTTACATTTTTATTTGGTTTTATATAGAAAACTGAAAATTTTAATTTAAATTTTCCTAAAATAAAAGGATTTGGAAAAAAGGAAGGGCATCACCCATGCAAAAGAAACAAATCAACCAAGATTCAAAAAAATTAAATTTGGAGGCTAGCTTCGCGAGTTACAAAGTTCTGCATACCCGTTAGATCCTCCTTTCGTTTTATTAAACATATTATAAAATAATTATTCCTCTGCCACAAAATAAAGCTGTTTTGATCTTTCGAATTGTTTTTTTTCTTGGTACTAGATATCCCATCCTTAATACGCTGAATCAGATACAATTTTTGTTCTCATTTTGCAACGTTTTGAATTAAAACCGGCAATCGCATGGAGGAAATGATATTGCAAAGAAAAAGTCGCAACAGTATTTTGCGATTCATGGACTAACTAGTAAATCTATGCTTATTTCACTCTCGTTTAAAAAATAGAACAAAATTTAGCATTCCCTGACATCGTAAATGTCTTTGCGACGTCGTGAATACATTGTCGCATGATCGTAAATGTAAACTTAAAAATTTCACATTGTCTCATGATCGTAAATTCATTTTACATTGTGTTCGCGACCCATTTTCACGACGCGTGTTGTTAAATTGAGTATCGAAAATTTTTTGGATATACAAAAAAAAATTTTAAAGTTATTTGAATTTTGAAGTTTTAATTTGAATTTTTGTCAGTTAGTTTTATTTTTGTGGTCATGGAAACTCTTATTTCTTCACCACAGTCCAATAAATAATTGAAGAAAAATTTTTTAACGAAATTAATATCCATTTTGTCTAAATATTAATTTATACTTTTCAAAGAAAGTTTCTGTAGAAAAAATTTAAATTTATTGACATTTCATTTTGACGCAATCAGAATTGTAAATAAAATACATTGTATTTTCGACACAATGTGTTCAAAAATTTTTACATTGTGTTATTTTCACATTGTATCAGGTTGAAGTTTTTTTACGACATTTACGATGTCACCCATTATGTCTAGCATGCTTGATATTTTTTGGATAATAAAATTAAAAATTATAAAATTTAGATTATTTCTATTCGGAATGACATTCGATCTATATTTATATCTATGCTTTAAGTAAGATGGAAGAGTTTCCAAACAAATATTTGAAATGTAAACAAGCGAAATTTACTCTAATATCATTTTCGGCTAAATATAATAAAATAAGCTTGTTGTATAAATTAAATTGATTAATTTAGCGTTTATAGCAGAAAGGTGTATTTTCAAATTTTGTTTAAAACAATATATAATTTGCTTTAATAGGAAATAATTCTACTAATTAAAGTGAAGTTGATCTTAAACTTGCACTCTTCAAAATAAGCTGTAAATATATTTGGAATAGTTAATGTAAAGAAGTTAAAGATATCGAAATTTTTTTTTCAGTTCTAACTTTTGAAAATAAGAATTTATGCTCTGTGAATTTGAGGATCCAGGAAATCCATATACAAATCATTGAAATGTCACATACTATTTTACTTGTACAGCCTGGGGTTCGTCCAGAGACTCGTACTTATAGTGATTATGAAAGTGTGAATGAATGTATGGAAGGAGTATGCAAAATATATGAAGAACACCTTAAAAGGCGCAATCCCAACACCCCTACAATTACTTACGATATCAGTCAATTATTCGACTTTGTAGACCAATTAGCAGATATTAGTTGTTTGGTTTATCAAAAATCAACAAATACATATGCTCCATATAATAAGGAATGGATTAAAGAGAAAATATATGTGCTACTGAGACAAGCGGCTGCAAGTACGGATTAGAATAAGCTTAATTTGACAATTTTTTTTATTAAAGTAATTTATAAAGTTAGCTTTGGTAATTCCGGCTTTTAGAATTTGAATTAAAAACTAAGCTTTTAGTCATTATTTTTGTCATACTCTTATTATACGAAAACGCAAGAATTTAAATCTACACAAAAACACTTGTCACTAAAAAAAAGATGAATGTATGAATTTGTAGTCATGACCACTCTTATTTTTCTTCTGAAAAGTTTTATGTTTATTCATTCGAATCGCAGGACTTTGTATTATAATTATATGTATGTATATGTTTATATACATATTTGTAATGTATATTATAAATAATTTTGCACTTCAAAGTTAAAAAAAAAGTGATCTATTATTATTTATTAATGATGTACTCTTAATAAACAATCCAATCCATAGTTTCGCAGACGACAATTCCCTTGTTTCCTTTAAATTTCAGTTATAATATTAATTATCATATTAATACGAAACAAAAATTCACTATAAACGAATACAGAGTAGAGTTAAAATCCAAAAATAAGATAAAATCAATAGAATTGATTTTAACACCAAAATAAACTTAATGCTGTCTAATCTCGTGAAAAATATCGAAAACTGTTCCGAAAATTTCATTTTAAAGAGATGCTTTGCATCATACAACTTGAAGATTTTCGTTATCGAGCTAAACCAAAAATTACCTTGTTCAAATCATATTTTTAAAGTATTAGCTACACTGCTAAATGTTTGGGTTTCTTGTATCGTACGTAATTCTCTTGTACCCTCTATAAAACTATAAAGTAAGTAAGTACATATAACTTAGCGGTTAGACTTCAATGTTTGGTACATGTTTCGTCATGTTTCATACCCTTTGCAAAACTTAAATCATATAATAGGTTTGAATCGAACGAAATTTCCAAAACTTAAAAAATTGAAAGGTCTTCAATTTTTTAAGTTCGGTTCTGTCATCTCAAACATGTTACTGTCAAAATCTCAAAACATTTTACTGTCAAATCTCTAATTTCCAATGTTATTAAATTAAATTGGGAATAGTTTGTATTTTGATCTGACGTTTATGTTTTGTTTTCTTTTGGCGCATTCAATATTTTAATATATTAACCAAATTTGTTAATACAATTAATGATGTGCTGACTCTATTTATTTGATTATCTTAAT
The DNA here is from genome assembly GCA_963082915.1 of Dolichopus griseipennis. Classification (NCBI taxonomy): domain Eukaryota; kingdom Metazoa; phylum Arthropoda; class Insecta; order Diptera; family Dolichopodidae; genus Dolichopus; species Dolichopus griseipennis. The sequence continues at coordinate 269,615,540 of OY720441.1, forward strand.
CAATAATAGAAAATGATTAAATAAATCAAAACATTACATATAAGTTAAATTAATAAATTATTTATTAAAAGATCAAAAAATTACATACATATAAGTTATACTAAAAAAGTTATTCAGGATCAAAAAATTACATACATATAAGTTATACTAAAAAAATTATTCAGGATCAAAAAATTACAGACATATAAGTTAAATTAATAAATTATTTATATTTAAAAGATTAAAATTTTATCTAAATAAAAGTTATATTAAAAAAATTATTCAAGATCAAAAAATTACTTGTGTTTGTTCTGGTTCGTCCATTTCCTCTTCTATGAGGCAAAGTAGGGCGCTAGCTAAACCAAGACGAACATTTTTATTTTTTCTATTCATTATATTAATTTATACTTATCTTTAAATTTAATAATCCTTTATTATTTCAATTTATATTTAATGCAATCCAATATTATATTTGATTGATATTTAATAATAATCTTTTAAAATAGAAGTTCAACAATCTATTGTCTTTACAAATGACAAATTTTTAACCGTCAAATTGTATTTTGTACTACTTTAGTTCAAATAGCCTACTTACAATTTTATAAACTATTTTATTATTTTAATTTAATTTTTAAACGCTTCAACTTTTTATAATTTATTTCATGAACGGATCTATATAAAATTTGACAGATGCATCAACTTTTTAAGTTTTCATATTTTTCTGTCTAACCACTCAAACATAATACAAACTTTTGCAAAACTTAAATTATGTATTGCAAAAGTTTTTGTGATACATAAAACATTGAAGTCTAACAGCGGCCTAAAAATAGTATTTAGTTAAAACAAAAAATTTACCCGATTTTTTTTGTAACAATATGATAAAATGTAGTTGATCATTGTTGATCGTATTTTAGCGTAAAGTGATAGGCGACAGTAGCATAAGTGATTCATGATTTTAGTTTTCTTCCTTTTTTTTTGTTTGGGTATGTATATATGTTAAAACGTGATTGTATATTTCTGTATGCAATAATTAAATTTTGACTTAACTTTTTAAAAAAATTTATACGTATTATATAGATATTAAATTTTTTTGTTCGTTTTATTTTCGTATGTACATTATGTCAATCGCCTGTGTCCTGCATATGTCTGTACTGACATTATGTACATAGGCTGCAATATGAAGTGAATTGAAAAAAGTTATATTTTTTTCTTAATATTTTTTAAATTATGAAAAATTGTACATAATTTCTCTTAGGCCCCCTTTTTTAAATGGTAAAATAAATCCGCGTAGTAGTATTGGAGGATTGGTTTGTTTTTTTTTTGGGGGATTTTTCAACACAAATCACCTAACAAGAACTTTTTGCTTAAGAATATGTATAGAATATTATTTCTTATGGCTATACATAAGCTCTTTTCTTTGGTATATAAAAAAAATATTTTATATTTAGTAGAAAAAAAACCGGATTTAACTGAGACAGGACAGGATACCCTGAGAATTTTATTTATCCGTGCTTATTCCTGCTACTAGTTTGAAATCTCTCTCTTTTAATTTTGGGATCTTTTTCGTTTATTGGTGCTTGCGTCTTCTCAGAACAACTTTGTGTGAATTGATTCGGTAGAGCGTAAATATTACTCTTTCATCTGGGTTTTTGGTCCAAACTTTTTCAAACCGTTTTATTTCGGAGTATGAGAGTCCTATTGACCAATCTTGGTCCTCTGATGGCTCTTTTTGTCATTTCGTCTGCTCTTTCGTTGCCAGAGAATCTTGAATACGCCGGAATCTAGTGCAGGTTAAGGTCAGGTTTTAGTCCAGCAATTTAAGGTTATCCTTAATTTATGAAGACTGTTCTCCATTACTTTTATTAATGGGTTGCAGTCTGTAGATGTTAATCGTTTTAACTCGGATTTTTCTCCGTTGGAATTCCATCACCGTAGGGAAATCTGTATCAGGAATTTAGCTTAATACAAAGGTTAAGTTGTATGTTCATTTAGAAATCTATCACTAACCTTTTAAGTTATCCTTTACAGGTGTTTTGTTTGGCAAAATCATCACTTTTGTGATATTGATCGTATGCTACGCTTGCAAGAATCAGGGTGATAATTTCAAAGTCGTTAACGGAAATTATTTTTTTTAAAATGTTGTGGATAATTTACTTTGTCACAGGAAATACTTTCTATATTAGCAATAATGTTAATTAAAAATGTAACAACCAGAACAATTGATTACAATGACATACACCCTGGAGGCTCAAAAGTGATATTGACGCCATGTTGGCAATTTGACGTGATGTCAGTTGGAACAATCATCACGTTTGGCAATTCTTGAAGGCGTAGCATACAAAGTGATAGCAATTTGGTATCACTTCTAAATTTGCCAACGAAAAGGTATTATGTCTAGTTTTTTCTATAAAATTTTATATGTTAACAAACAAAAGTGAAAAAACTGATAATTAATTTAAATGTAATAGCATATTAAAATATACTAATCTTTGGTAAAAATATACTTACATAAAAAAAATTTAATTTAAGTAAATGAAAATTTTCATGTTTTAAAAAAAAATTGTACATACAATCATTTAAGTTTATGTACCTGAAAACTTTCTGACATACGTTTTAAAAAAAAAAAAATAAAGAATCTAAGTAGTTCAACATCCTTTTTTTACTTAAAAAGTTTAGGTAATTCAAAAGGACTTGAATTATTTCTTCTCAAATTTTGTATTAATTTTTTTTCATATTCAAAAGAATCATACAAATAAAAAAACTCATACATATTTATGTTTATAAATTTTTACAACAACGAAAACTCAAAAGTAAAAAAAAACGAGGAAGATTATAGTTGCCCTAGTCAACTTTTAGATACCCGTGCGTGTATTAAATAAATAAGAATTTCATATATTGCAATTGAACTGTTTGACAGAAAATTCAAAATATTAGTTTTTTTTATATTTAATTACAAAAAAAAATAATAAAAAAAAAAAAATGAATTAAAAAAAAAAATTTGAATTTAAAAATAAATATGCTCTGAACAAGATTCGAACCCACACTTTTCAATTAAAAGGTCGACGTCTTAACCACTAAGCCATTGACTTTTTGTTCATCTCAATTTTTTTTTTAAATTATTATAGTTGCTATGGTATCAATTGTTTGTTTTGAATAACTGTTTTAATTTTTTTAAAAATATATTAAAAACAAATAAATAATTTATAAATGAGAGTTTTAAGATGAATTAAAAAAAAAAAAAATTTTGCCCCAGCCAGGAATCGAACCGAAACGTTTTTACCACTAGTCCCATGTCCTAACCACTACACCATAGAACAATTAATAATTTGCCTACAAAACGAGTTTTTATTTATCTTAATTTTTTTTTTTTAAATAATTGTAGTTGCTATGGTATCAATTGTTTGTTTTAAATAACAGTTTTGAATTTTTTTATAAAAATATTAAAAAAAATTAATAATTTTTAATATAAATGAGTTTTCTGTCAAATTTTCTATAAAATAAAATTTTTCATACATAAAATAAATACTTATATTTTATTAAAAAGAAAATAGAAGAAAATAGATAACAAAAAATGAATTAAAAAAAAAAATTTTCCCCTAGCCTGGATTTGAACCGAAACATTTTGACTACAAGTAACATGCCCTAACCACTACACCATGAAGTGATTAGTAATTTAACTACATTTTGTTTGTTTTTATATTTGGTTTCTATTTAGTTATTAATTTTGAAAATATTCATATAATTTCGAAAAATTTGTATGGCAGCTACCCGAAGCCTTTGTCCGATTTTAACCAAAAACAATAGGCAACCTACAAATTGTCTAAAAATTACTTTGTGAAAGTTTCAGGACTCTAGCTCTTATAGTTTTTGAGTTATCGTGCTGACGGACGGACGGACGGACACACATAGCTAGATTGATTCACTTTTCGATGCTGATTCGATGCGTACCCTTAACACTATATCTAGCTCGTATATTTCGATGCGTTATAAACGAAGGAGTAATTTTAATATACCCTATGTTCATATATGTATGCACGGGTATAAAAATTGTGATGTCTATACTAACTTTACAAAAATCACATCTCCTCAAAAAAAAAGTCTTCAAGAATAGCCAGACGTGATATTTTTTTCAAGAATCGGGGTGTATATTACTTTTCACTAATAAGACGCTATAAACAGAAGCAATCAATTTGAAGCAAAAAAACAACTGAATTATTATTAACATTTGTTTCAAATTAAATTGTTGCCAACTAGATTTGTTTAAAAGTTAAACAAATTTTGAATATTCAACTTTGTTTTTTTCTTTCAATTCGTATTGTTTTATGCTATTGGAGGAGTTTTTCTAATGTGTATTTAATATTTGGGGGCCCAGTACGATTGCACTAGTTGCACTTACGATAGTATGGCGCTGACTATCATTATTATTATTAATTGTTAGATTAATTTTTAATAATTTTTAATAATTCCATCATTATCATTCTTGGTATCATATTTAGTTTCATTGTAATTTGCATTATTTTGAACTATTTTAATTGTTTTATTTTGTTCTGTTTCTATTATCTGTGATTGTCGTATTCTATTTTTTTCCATTGTTGTTGATTATAAGTTGAACAAAAAATTAAAATATGTGTTGTTGACTAATATTTTCATTTTGGCACGAAGTTTAAATTATTAACTAATAAATTGAAAAATATCACGTCAGTACTTAAGAAGTGATACTTAACGAATTGACTTAGATGGCAGATAAGACGATAGCCAGTTTAAGCCTAAATCTGATTTAGCTTAGTTAACAATGTGATTGTTGTGCCTTTTAAAATTTATCCTGTTATCCACAACCACACCCAAATCCGAAACACAATCTATCCTAGCAATAAATTGGTTATTACGTTCAAAGTCAACCATACTTAATGGTTGAGTTTGAACGTAATCTTGAAAAACTCTTGAATTTTTTTACAATAAGTTTGAAATTGCTATTTCTGCACCATATCCCAAAATTGTTTGATTTTAATGTCATTGGCAACACTACGAAGAGAAGAGTAGGATAGTGATAGATAAAGGAATATCAGAGGTCGAAACTGTAAAAAAAAAGGACCTTAGTGGCTGCCTTGTTATATAACTTATATTGCCTAGTGGAGTGTGCAATACAAGTTCCAGAAGTGATTGACCTAAATGATTTACTGAATTACACGGAATGATTTACTGTTATTCGTAAATAGTACCTGTTTCTTGAATTTCATTGTTTGGATAATTTCAGCAAATTTGGTTAAGTTGGTTACCGTCGACCTTTCCTTTTGAAACCCATGTTGTTGTACAGGTGTGAATGGTTGACAATAATCAGCAAAATATTCATAAATAAATTTTTCAAAAAGTTGTGGCATAATTCTGTGGAAAATATCCAAAACTTGATAAGCGCAAAATTACAGTTTTTCAATAAACGTGTTTGAAAATTTTTAAAAATATTTTGTGACACAAAATGTTTATTTAAAACATTATTAATAACCATAAAATAACTTGCTGTTGGTTTTGTAATAATAGATTTTTGGAATTAATGTTTTGTTTTAAGTTGATTTAGCTATTTTACTAGAAGAGCAAGAAGATTATAATCATGTTTTGGCAAATTATGAAAATTATCTTCCCATCTTAAGTTTAAGATCAGATTTCGCTCTTATAAACTTTTGAGGGATTTTTAATTAAATAAACGCTTATTTATTTTTGGCAGTGCAAAGATTTGATGTTAAACAGTCCACTTCAAATGTTATCTCAAAAAGGGAAAAATTACGCTTATCAAGTTTTGGATATTTTCCACAGAATTAAGAGTAATTAGTAGTGACAAATAATCATCATTAGTTAAAATAATTGCTTTTGTGTCAAAACTAGGAGATTTTGGAATTACATTCTCAATGTATGATTCCTCCGAAAGGAAAACCCCATTTTTGTGAGTTTATGAAAAGAATGTGGCAAGGTAAGGGGAGATAATCTGCGATTCATTAGATGTTGTTCCTTCATAACACAAGGCTGGTGAAATATAAGTTCCAAACCATCACAAAATCATAAAAACTTCGCGGATTGGAATAAAATTGTAATTTCATATTGTCAACACATGTTTTATATAGGTTCAAAGACAGATATTCGAAGATTTTATAAGCAGTAATTAAGCAGCGGAATTATCTTCGTTTCTTAACAATCACAATTCCCTGGTTGACCATGGTTTAGAGTACTTAATTTATATGAGTTTGTAGGGGAATTGTTCATAACAATTGCGAAGGCAAGTTCGTAGATCAGATATTAAAACAAGAGATTCGAAGTTATTTGAACTAAACAGGGAGTTTATATAAGGAATATTAGTTTTGGTTAAATCAAATTGAGCATAATTCTCAGAATACAGGGTGTCATTACAAGAATTGATATTGAGAAATATATTCAAAGAACTTATTTGCTGATTAGAACTATTGATTAAGAACTGGAGGAAATATCAGCAAATAAAAAGTTTTCTTTTTGCAGCAAAGCATAAAACTGATACCTATTAATAAAATCTTCTGGAAAGATTTCTTGAACTGCATTAAAGTGGTTAGGATGTAATTTTTCTTTTTGTAAAATTTACCATATTCTTGTTTTTGTTTCAGTGATCACTGAAATTCTGCGTGTGCTAATTCCTGGGTTAATAAGAACTAATGATATAAAGCGTTTTTCATCAATTATTTCTGTTTGATACCCTTATTACTTTGTCTTCGATGCAATACACTTCCAGTTGCGATTAAATATTGACAACGTTTGTTCAAAAGTACGAGGATTTGGAAATCTTTAACTGTATATTCCAGGGACTTGATTCGCATTTCCATTATACTGCCCGTACAAAAAAATCATCTGCATACTCACAACAAAACAAAACAAAACAAACAAATTTTGAACAAAAATTTGACATAATTTTTTAATTGTATTTTTATACTCTACACCTGTGAAATAAGTAAAAGGGTATATTAACTTTGGTATGGTGTTAGGTGTAACCACCTAAAGAAAGTGAGCTAAATATGGAAAAATATATATATTTGTGATCACTGGGGTCTACTGCATTTAAAAAATAATTAATTTTAAGTTATATAAATGATAAAATTTCCAAATTAAATTTAGATTAATCTAAAAATTATTCAAAACGTAAATTTTTTTAAAAATATTATTTGATTTAACTTAAGATAAAAATTTGAAAGGTATGTCTTACAATAATGTTTTACAATATTATTTAATTTAACAAAAAAACGAAGAGAATTGTAGTAGAGTAGACTATGTCAACTCTTGTATAACCGTATAATATCGATATGCGAAATTTATTAGGCTTTAAGTTATATACAAAAGAAAATATAACTTTAAAGGCAGCTTTTGGAGCCACTTCCACCACACCAACTTTATTTATTAATACGTTTGCCATTAAAGTTCGGAAAATTTTTTTTCGCTCCATTACAAAATTTATTTAATTTAAATTTTAAAATAGTTAAATTAATTTGTATTATAAAAGTATAATCACTAAAACAAAACAAAAATATACACATACATAAATACATTATGAATAATAGATATAAAACACAAAAAAAAACAAAACATATCCCATATCGTAAAAAAAATAAAACTGGTTTCCCAATGTGCAATATATAAAGGTACTTTAGTAGCTAGATCCAAAGTTGTGAAATGCAAAATATGTTCCAATCAATATAATGTTAGGTGCGTTGCAATATCAGATAATATCTTTGACTCGTCGAAGCTGGAAGTGTAAATTGGAAGTGCACGAAATGTCCTATGCAATTGAATGAATCTTTTGCAATTATTTCTGAAGATAATGATGATAATGATTATGATCCTCAACAATAACTCAAGAAAAACTGGATGAGTTGGCCTCATTCGATTCAACAAATTGTACCTTGCAGAAAATGGCACAGTATTTAAAACAATTGGATTCAATTGTTCGATCGGAAATTCAGAATTCGCAGGCATTTTTAGCTGAAAAAGTTGGCAAAGTACTCAAAGAAAACAAGATAATAAAAAAATAGAATAAAAGTTTAAAAAAACAAATCCAATCTGTAGAAAGTTCTTCTTTTTTGGAAAAAGGGTTTCAAAATACTATGTTTTTTTTTTTTTAAGCGTTAACTGTTCAACTGTTAGGCAAATAAGCCTGTCTGTACCATAGTTACTTGTTGGAACAGGGAGTCATATTATATTCGTGTTATCAGAATTGGTCTTATTGAGTTCCACATACAATTTAAACATGAGATAATACTAAGCCTTATAACATGTAGAAACGTTTTAGATTTTCAATATATTCAATTCTAATTTTTGTTTATATTGTAATATTTTGCGTTTGAGTTATATGGTATTCAATATCTATGAGCTTTATTATTCAACTAAATTGTTTGTTTATATTTTGTATTTGTTTATATTGTTATATTAATTTATTTTTTATTAAAGATATATAATTATTGATTATGCCATTAATTTGAACCCAGTGGCAAAAGTTAATTTGAACCCAAACCAGAAAAGTTTTACCACTTTCACTAGGATTCGAGCCCATGCCTTTCCCATGAAAGGTCGGCACTTAGCCACTGTGTCACCCAAAATATTTTATTTTATTTTTATTTTATTTAATAAACCAAAACAAGGTTTTTACAAAAAATATCTTACAGCTATTGAAAAAAACAAAAAAAAATTTAAAGCTAACAAAATGCACAAACAAAAAAAAAAAAAATACAAATTTGATTACTAAGTTAAAAATTTACAATGAAAAATTAAAAAGTTGTACTATATACCAAATTTTAAAATAAAAAAACAAAAATGCTTACAGGACAAAAACACAGTATGAGATATAAATAATTGGAATGTATGTGATATGTATATGAACTTGAACTTGAAATAATTTTAAATGTTTACAAAGTAATTAGGTAATTTAAGTATTTAGGTCATTTAGGAATTTCTGTTTTAATTTATGTTTAAAAGAGTTTCTTGATATATTTGATGAAAAAAGATGACTGTATTTGTTGAATATAGTGCAACATCTGTTTATTGGCTCATTTCTTCCGTATTCTGTTCTGTGTGTATTTTCTAATAAAAATTTAGTGTTTCTTGTATTTCTGACTACATTGTTTAGTCTAATCTTATTTACTAAGAATTGAACGTCAATACCTTTTTTTATGACGTCAAAGGTAAAGCAAGATGAAAGCATTTGCCTACGTGAAGATAAGGTTAACATATTCAATGAATTAAGTCTTACAGCATAGCTTGGAAGAGTAGAATAGTCTGTAGGATTATATTGGTTTCTCAAGGCAAACAAAAGGAATTGTTTCTGTATTCTATATTCAATAATATTTAAGCATAATAAATACGAAATTCAGTTTTTTGATTTTTAGATTTTATTAGGAAAAAAGAAAATTGCAATTTGACCCCAAAATACCAAAAATTCGAAAATTTCATTGAATTTTTGTGCAACGCGAGTTACGTCAAGGTTGGTAACCCCAACGAAAATAGTACTTAATGAACCTCCAATAAAAGATAAAACTCAATTTCATATTTATGGAATTTAAAATTAGATATATAAAACAATAACTTACAAATACATAATGATTTCACATTTTTGACTTTTTGTTTTTCTTCTCATTCTTTTCATTTTCATACCAAAATGTAATTAGCTACATTGTTGTATACTAAGCATAATTACGGGCATTTGCATTTGAACCACTTTTAATTTTTGTTTAAACGATACAATAACAAAAATAAGTATCAAATACAAAACTTAGCACAATGATGGTCAATTGCACTTGAACTAAATTTAAATGTGTAATTGCATTCGAAATAATTTAATAGTAATATGAAACCAAACATATGGTGAAATCATTTTGTACAAAATTCATTACGAATATTTGTTAGCTAATACATTAATTTTTTTATAAGTAAATTAAGTAAATTTCTTTTGTAATTCGATACTGAATTTTGTTTTGAAAGATATTTTAAATTTATAAATTATAATTAGTGTTAAGATAAACAAACTTTAATTTAAATTTAAAATTTTAGGAGTTTAGTTTTAACAACCCATAAACTCATAATTGGCGCAGTCGAGTAGTTTTTGCTATCCAAAGATAGTGAATTTTGTGATACGAACTAAAAAAAACTCATCTAATAGTGAACAATTTTTTTCAAAAAAAAAAAAGAAAAAGAAAATTTAAATACCAAATAATTATAACAAAATAAACTACAATATTAATACAAACATTAATAAGCTGAATGCAGAAATATTAAATAAATATAGACAAAAGGAAACTTAAAATAAAAATTGAAATGAATTAAATTCATCTATAATATTAATACAAACAGTCAATGCCAAAAATTAAACAAAAACAAAACAATAATAGACTTAACTTATACACCATCAGTGAAGAACCAGGAAATATTAGTGAAATCAGCGAAATAAAGCTAAAAATAATAGCGAAACAAAAATGTAAAATCGCAGTACACCATTCGTAATATCTGCAAACGATATATTGAAGGATGATCGTGGTGATCGCCAATATGCATTAACTTCATATCTGAGGGAAGTTGACACAATTTTTCCTTTAATTACATGCCAACAAGTAAAAGCAAATAGTTTTCAGAAAATTATCGTAAATAAAATCCAGGGTCCAGCGTTAGATGTCGTTAGAGCATTAGGTGCAAATGCAGACTGGAACCAAATAAAAGCAGCTTTAATCAGCAATTTTGGAGTTAAGGAAAGTTACCATCAACTATGCCAGCAAGCCCTTGGAGCAAAAGATTATCAGGTTAGGCAGGCAATATTTTAATATTTTAGTTATAGTTTTAAGTAAATTAAATGAAAACGAGGAAGAGTGTAGTAGAGTAGACTGTGTCAACTCTGGAATACTCGTATGACCATAATATAAACATTATATCATCCGGTTAACTACTTTTGATCCGGTTAACTAAATTTCAGACACGCCGCTGTAAGTAATACTCCTATAAAAAATGAACAGAATAATATAGTTAAATAGTACAGAGTAATACTCATATAAAAAAATGAAATTGTATGACAGCTACCCAAACCCATGGACAAAAATGGCTGGATTTAAATAGCGATGACGGCTATTGCAAAAAAACAAATTTGCGAAAATTTCAAGATCTTAGCTCTTTTAGTTTTTGAACTATCGTGCGGACGGACGGAGATACATAGCTAAATCAATTTTTTTTTCGATTTTTATCCGTTCCATACCCTGGAGTCTATATCTACCCCCCTCTTTCTCTGCGTCACAAACGTAATGGCAAATTTATTATACCCTTTGACTATATAGCCATACGGGTATAAATATGAATATGATACAAATAAACCAACAGAATTTTCCGCTGAGAATAATGAAAAATTAATTTTAATTATATTTCTAAATAATACAGATGTAAATTTGGCATCAATTATAATAAACAAAAATATTACAAAAATACGGGAAGCCTTTGATTTATTAGAAAGTTTAAGTTGAGTAATAATTCGAATGACAATTTTAAAAATATGATCAAAATTATACCAGACGAACAGGGCAATTCCGACAGAATACAGATCCACAAAATATATCTAGAAACAACCAAAATACTTATCAAAATAATTATAGAAATAATAACCAAAATACTTATCAAAATGCTCCAGAAATAATTATCAAAATACTTCTAGAAACAATTATCAAAATACTAACCGAAACCCTACAAACTCTGAAGAGTCAAGAATTAGTTGAAATAGTAGATTCATACGAACGGATGGATACATACGAACAAACTGAAGAGCAGATAAATTTTCTTTCAGTACCTCCGAAATTAATTTACCAACGGTTGATGGAACCAAGCTTAAATGCTTAATAGATACTGGATCCTCCACTTCACTTCTTAATGAACCTCAGTTACCACAATACAAAAGAAAAATCCTCTATTTTTAACACTCTAAATAATAAAATATCTGTGAAGAACGACAATAAAAACTGATTTACCTTTAGAATTTAACGAAGATGCTTTTATGATTTGGAAATTAACAAGTTTCCAAAATAAAAGTTTCGATGCTACAATAGGTCAAAACCTAAGTTAGGAAATCCGAAATACTTTACTACACTAGATTTGGCTAAAGGTTTCCTCCAAATCTCAGTGAAAATGGAAGACCGTTCAAAGACAGCATTTTGGACATTATGAATATATAAGGATGCCGTTTGGATTAAAGAATGCTCCGGCAACTTTCCAGCGTCTAATGAATAATGTTCTCAAGGACTATATCAATAAAATATGTGTATGTTATTTAGATGATATCCTCATCTTTTCTACTTCATTAGAAGAACATACAAATAGTATAAAAAAATATTTAATACTCTTAGACAACATAATTTAAAAATTCAAATTGATAAGTGTACATTTTTTGCTAAACAAACTGAGTACCTATGACATATTTTAACACCAGAGGGAGTAAAACCCAATCCAAAAAAGTGGATGACATATTAAAATTAAAACTTCCTACTACACAAAAGCAAATAAAATCATTTTTGGAATTACAGGATATTGTCGTAAATTTATTAGGAATTATGCCAAATTGGCAAAACTTTTGACAAAGTACCTTAAGAAAAATAGTAAAATAAATACAAAAGACTCAAATTATATAAATGCATTCGAGAAATTAAAAAGAGGAATAACTGAAGATCCCATATTGCAGATTAATATCCAGATTTTAATAAAAAATTTCAATTAATAACAGATGCAGATCAATTAATAACAGATGTGCTTTCGCTATTTGTGCAACATTACAACAAGATTGTCGCCCAATATGTTATGCTAGCAGAACTTTAAATGACCATGAGAAAATTACTCTACCATCGAAAAAGAATTGCTTGCCATTGTTTGGGGAACCAATTATTTTAGGCCGTATCTATATGGTAACAAGTTTAAACTTTTAACAGACCATCAACAATTAAAATGGTTATATGCAAAATCTCAAGGAAAAGATATTAATCCGCGATTAAATTTAGAGAAGTATAACATTTTTATAACATAGAAGATTTTTTTAGTCGAATAGACACAGACAAACATAAAATAAAAGTACTAGAAAATAGGGAAGAAAATCTTTACATTTCTGACAACCAATCTGAAACAACCTCAACGAATTATTCGCTCGAAAATAACATAGATTCATCAGACTTGCGAAGTGTATCCGAAGATACAAATCATATGGATAATATTCAAACCGAATTTAGTAGCAATAGCAATATCTCAATGGAAAACAACATAAATACCTCTGACTTCAAAAGTGAAGAAGAATTTTCTTTTTTTTTTTAACTTTAAATTTTATTTATTCCTTAAACATCTTACAAATATCTTAACCTAGAAAAATTTACAAAAACGGTTTTCTTTCTTAGATAAAAAATAATAATTCTTAATAAAAACCAATAACTAAAAATTTTTTTAATTAAAACTTAATCTAATTTAAATAACCTAACCTAATTTAAAACAAATTGTATCAAATTAATGCTAACGATTTATTTTTACTCTTAAGTGTTTTCCAACCACCAATAATTTCTTTTTAGCAATTTGTCTATGTCTGGTATTGACATATCGTATTTCAAATGTTCTCCGTTTATATCGTCCGCGTTATATTCTATAACTTTGTATGTAGCCTGTCTATTATAATGGTATAATAGGGGGACATGATTATTCCTTAAATATAGCCATTTTTGTCCAGAAAGATAAAATGCTCAGGGGCTATAAAGCCTGTGAGCAAGGTCTTTCCAATGTTTTCCATATTGTGGTAGAATATATGTGATATTAAACCATTTTCTGGAGTGTTTTGTGCTCTTTCATAGTGATTTCTGACTTATTTTATTATAAAATTGTCTATTCTAATGATTTTAGCTTCCTTGTACAAGTATTAATTGGAGTAAAAATTATTGTAGTAGGTAGGATTCGGGCTTTCTGTTTATATTGGTACAAACTCTTATACACTTTCTTTCGATTTTCCGTAATGTTTCCATTAAGCTTGCACTAATGTTGTACCATATTGGTGCACCATATACAAGTGTTGGCCTAATTAATGTTTGGTAACAAATTATTTTAACTCTTTTACTAATGTTACGTTTTGATATACTATAATTAACTTGATCAATATAATTTAGGTTTCTATGTAATTGAACACCCAGGTATTTAACTACTTTTTTATTGGATAAAGCGATATTATCTGGCGATTTTATCACAAAATCTTTCCAGTTTTTTTTATCTCCAAACATGTTTTATTGACTGTATTACGAAATCATAAGCCATACTTGACAAAAATCTCTAACTATGTTAAAAAGTTTTTGCACTGGGTGCTTAATAGAGTCTACATTGTTATCGGCATAATATATGATAATATCATCAGCAAAAGCTAATGCATAATTATTACCTTTTACTTGATCTAACAAATGTAATAATTCTGCTAAATAAATTGAAAAAAGTATAGGTGGGTTCACCGTACCTTGTAGTAAACCATTGTCAATATTAAAAGCTTTATCATTGGTTGAATTATTATTTTGATTTATAAAACTTATTATTATATATCATATTCATTATTAAGGCTATTAAATTATTAGGTCCTTTTAGTTTTAGGAGTTTGAAAATAATACCATCTTACCAAACCGTCATGTCTATTAAGCATTCACCTACCCCAAAATTTGTGTTTATGAACCAACAAATATCTGAGGTTAATTTTGTAATGGCATGTACTATGCCATGTTTGTGCCTAAATCCGAATTGGTTATCTGGTATAATTTCCTTGCTAATAGAAAACGCTGTTAATTTGTCATTGTCGAAAACTTTACTTATGTTTGGCATTAAACTAATCGGTCTGTAGTTACTTGGATTATTTGGGTCTTTGGCAGATTTTTTTAGCAAAATAATTTTCGACATTTTCCATGCTTTGGGAAAATTCGAGTGATTAATTGCATTATTAAAAATAATAACATATTTAGAAATTATTAAACAACTTAAATTTTTTAAAACAATGTTTGGAATTTCATCAATACCATAAGAAATTTGGTATTTAATTAATAAGACTAATTTTTTTCCTTAAATAGTCTCAAATAGTTAAAAGCTAAATGAGATAATATTAATAATAATAAAAATAAAGCTAATAAAGAATCCTAATAAAAATATCTTTAAAATTAAATATCATAACATTTTACTTCTCCACAGTTTTTCGTAAATCTTTGTTTTTTATCTACCTTGCACTTGTTGTTTTTTAAAAATAGATTTTAGCGTGAAATTGCAGTTTTCTTCAAATGGAATCTAAAAACTAAAAAATTAAATTTCGTATATATTATGCTTAAATACATAGTATTTTAAAACAGTTTTTCCAAAAAAGAAGCCTACATTTCTCTCATAAAATCATAAAAAAACTAGGAAGAGCGTAGTACAACTTTCAAGTAAGTAAATTTATAATTTAAGCTTTTGAATTTTAATTCAAGCTCTTCTTGGTTTGTGAATTCACTATTTTCGAAATTCTGGTTTGAAGCTTTATTTGCGGTAGAAAAATTACATATGGTGAAATTGTTTATTCTTAAATTGTGTATGTGATTTTTGAAATGTTGAACTGTATTGCTAATTTTGTTATAAAATCTACTATTTGTTGGTGTATTAATTGTATGTATTTTTTCAATGCATGAACCTATTATATTATAAATTTGTGTATTATTTTTGAGTATATATTTATTAGAATTTGTTTTCTTTTTAAGTTATTAACATCTATATTATTTTGTAATAAGAGTAGTGCGTCATTATCGTCTATGTGTGGTTGAGGGATTTCATTATAATTTTTTCTCCGAAAAATTTTATTTATTTCTAGGAACATGTTTGAACTATTGTTGGGTGCAATATTTTGCAGACGTTTAGACAAATATTTTTTAATTTCAATTTTAATTTGTTGTTTTATAAATGAATTAATATTGTTTTTTTTTTTTTTTTGCCGGCAGCTCTACGTGCTAACTGATCACTGTGATAGGCTAAGCAGCCCGACTATATATGTGCATGTCGGAACAGGGGAGATATATTCATATATTAGAACTGATCAAATGAATTCCACATTCAATTTAAACATGAAATAGTACTACGCCTTATAACATGCGGAAATGTCTTAGATTTTCAATAAATACAGTTCTATTGTGTTTATATTGTAATAATTTTGTATTTGAGTTATATGGTATTCTATATCAGTGAGTATATTATTTAATTGAATTATTAGTTTAAATTTTGTATTTGTTTATATTGTTATATTTATGTATTTTTTATTAAAAATATATAGTTATTAATTATTAATTAAGCCATTAATTAGAACCCAAAGGCGAATGGTAGCTGAGTCGAGTTGAAAACAAGATAAAAGTTTTTTCCACTTGCACTGGGTTTCGAACCCGGGGTCTTTCGCATGAAAGATCGACACTCTAACCATCGTACCACCCAGCCGTTAAGTAGACTTTTTAGAAGTTGCATGTTTGAAGAAGAAAAATTTAATCTTTGTTTGTGTATTTTGTGTATATTTTTCATTAATTCTGTTTTTTTTTTTTAATAATCTTTTTGAGTTTGTAGAGTAGAATTTCATTATGTTGTTTTTGTTATTAAATTTTGGAATAACTTCTTTCATTGTTTCGGTTATTATATTATTAAGTTTTTCCAGATGATAATCAATATTTTGAATTGATAAATTACAATCATCTGGAATATAATTATTATCATTATTGTTTTTGTTGTTGCTGTTGTAGTTATTATTATTATTACTATTATTATTATCATTATTATTATTATTACTCTTATTATTATTGTTATTATTTGTCGTATATTCCTTATAAAAACTTAGATCCAATTTTAATATTTCAATTTCCCAATTGGTATATTTAAAATTAAAATTATTTTCTACAGTCGGCAATTCTGTTAAAGAAAGCTGTTGATTATTTATAGAGAAAGAGAGATGAATGGCGTTATGATCGCTATTATATGGAAGTATGGTGAGTTTTTTATGTGTGTGAGAATAATTAACTCTAATTCTGGTATCTGTTATTACCAAATCTAAATATGAATTTGCACGTGGTAGAGTGGGTGCATCTGTCATACGTATTTGAAGCTTAAAACAAATACTTTTGTTTTGATACCTCGAGCATTATTTACAGTGTTTAACCATGATGTATGTTTGGTGTTAAAATCGCCAGGTAATATATAAAAATTATTTGGATTTGATAAATTTAACAAATCAAAAATTTTTTCTAATTCTGTTAAAAAGTTATATAAATTTGTATTTGAAGAGTAAATAGAAATTATAAATAACTTTTTTTTTTTGATTTAATTGAAGTTGGATAATACATGGCTCAATGCAAATAAAATCATCAAAAATATCATAATTTATTATTTCATAAAAAATTTTTATTTTTTATGCCTATGGCAACACCACCACCTTCAATTTCATTTGTACGATCTCTTCTAATCAGACTATAATTATTGATTGACATTTGATCAGATGTTTTTAATTTCGTTTCACACATACAAATTATATCTGGTTTATAATTTTCGAGAAAGTGTAAGAGTTTTTTATTGTAGGAGATAAGAGAATTGACATTTATTGATATTAATGAGTAATTGTTAATCATTGTTGATTGGAGATGCGCAAGTGTTTGAATAAAATATCGATTCTATTGCTATTAGTTTTGATATCGTCTCTAACACTATTAAAATCTTTACGCATTTCTTTTTGCATATCTGCAAAACATTTTTTGATTTCTAAAATTATATCGTTATTAGAATTACTACTACTACTACTACTACTACTACTACTACTACTACTACTACTACTACTACTACTACTACCTAACAACAGTCATGTAAAACTGCTAATTAATACCTCCTTTAATTGTTTAAAAAGGTCTAAGCCCTATAATTTTTGGCTAATTCTTTTATTAAAAGTGCATATTCAATTTGATTTTAAATTATAAGTGACATCTACCAAAATTTGTAGAACTAAATTAAGCCAAGACAAATTTTAATTCATGTCTGTACTACAATACATTAAAAGAACAAAATACATATTTTTTAATATAATAACATATTTCTTAATAAAATGAATTTTTTTTTTACCAAAACATACTCTATTATTCATTTTTATTCTCATTTTTTACATTTTTATTCAAATATTTCTCTTCTTTTTTATCAGATTTGCTCATATTGTTACCCACAAGGTGACAGCCTTGGCTTACACAATTTATTATAAGAGAGTGACAGCCCTGACTTTTATATAATGTTTACATCAAAAAATGATCATGATGTACGCCGCCATTTGCTTTTAGGGTGTGTTGTTGTTTTTTTGTGTAATAATATACACTGTACACAATTATACCAAATACAACCATACATTTTACAACAATTTAATTATATAATTTTAAGGAATAAATCCCTGCTATTCGACTATGTTTGCCTGGTATAAAATAAAATTTTAAAATTCAAAATTTAGTTTTTAATTGGAATTTTTTGATTTTTTCTTTTTGTTTTTATTATTAGGCATTTTACGTTCCTAATTATCAATAAAAAAAGAAGTAGTAAATTTATTGTTGATACATTTTAATATTTTATTTTAAATCACTAATAGATTATCGCCTAGATAGAATATAATTTTTGATTTTTTCTCTATTTATTTTAATTTAATTTTTACATTTAAAATAATTTTTCGTGTGGGCATTTTTCTATGTGGGCATTTGTCTATGTGCGCATTATTCCTTGTGCGCATTATTCTGTGTGGGCATTATTCTGTGTGGGCATTAATCGTGTGCGCAATATTATCTGGGGGCAATTTTCTGTGAGCAATTTTCGTGTGGGTATTTTTCGTGTGGGCAATAATCATAGAATCGTATCTGCTTGCGTTTCTCGTTCTTCATTTAGGAGTTCCTTGAAGTATTTTGCCCATCTTTCAATCACTTTAATCTCTTCACTAATAATTTCTCCGTTCTTATTTTTACAAGCACTTAGTTTTGGTTTATATTCTGTATTTTGGGTTTTAATTTTTCTGAAAAAGTTTTTACTTTCATTTTTTGTGTTATGCTCCTCTATTTCCTCGATTTTCTTGTTCATTGCTGCCTTCTTTTTACTTTTGCACAATTTATTTGCTTCCGTTCTTAGCTCTTGATACATTTTTACGTTTGCCCTAGTTTTTCTTTGTAGCATTACATTTCTGGCGTTATTTTTCCTCTTAATTACCTCCGCGCATTCATTATCATACCATTATATGTTTCTTTCGTGTTTTTTTATGCCAATCGCGGCTTGTTTTATTGTTTCTTCTATTTGTTTCCATTTTATATTTATGTCACTGCTCCCTTCAATCTCGTTTAACATTGCTGATATTTTTGTGCTAAACTGATATTTTGTTTCTTCATTTTTTAACTTATCCACGTTCCACTTTGTTTTTCTTTTTCCATGATCTTTCGCAATATTTGAAATTCGTTGTCTTATCACTGATTTAACCAGAAAATGATCTGAGTCGCAGTTTGGGCCTCTGCACGCTCTTACATCAATTATTGACTTTGCATATTTTTTTGTAATTAATATATGGTCTATTTGATTTAAAGTATTTCCTCCTGGTGATGTCCAGGTGCCCAGATGGATTTTTTTGTGGTCGAAGCAAGTGCTTTTAATAATTAAATTATTAGCTGAAGCAAAATTGGAAATCTTATTCCATTTTCACTGGTTTCGTCGTGGAGAGTATATTGTCAGCAGATATGTTGTACAAAATTTTCCTTTCCTATTTTGGCATTGAAGTCTCCACAGAGCACTATAATATCGTATTTAGGTATTCTATCGCACATCCTTTCTAGTTGATCATAGAATAGCTCCTTTTCTGCATCATCTTTTTCATCCGTTGGAGCGTGAGCAGATATGACTGTAATATTTTGAAATTTTCCTTTTATTCTTATTTTACACATTCTATCGTTAACTGGCTCAAAAGCTAATAGGCTCTTCTTTATTTTATTATTTATTATAAAGCCAGTACCTAGTTGTCCAGTTTTTTCATCGGGGCCACTAAAGAGTAAGGAGAAATCTTTTTTTGCTATTACTCCACTGCCTTTAAATCTTATTACTTGCAATTCTACAAAATCTATTTTGTGTTTTAGTGTTTCTCTTGCTACCTCCATCATTTTTCCCGGCTGTAGCATAGTGCGAACATTCCATGTTGCAAATATTAAATCATTATTCCTTATTCGTTGCCGTTGTCGTTGCCGTAAGTTCATATTAGTTATCCGAGGCTGAGTTGTTGGTTGTCGAACATTTTTCTTTTTTTACAGGATTGGGATGTTAGTCAAATGCCTAACCCCCATCTTTGGAGGGCCGTTGGGTTTGAAAAGTTGCTTCGGAATTTGCTATATAGTGCGTTGAAGTTCTCATAACTATGTTACGAGTTCAGCTGCATTATATAACATTTTCCTACTTCCTGAGTATGTGGCCATTCAGGTTGCAACTATTCTTCCCTCCTCCTTTCTCAACCGGGCTTGGGACCGGCTACGGCGGAGTTAATTAATATAGAATTAAATACTAGCTTCGTACACAAGCTACTGACAAATTTGAAAAAGAGCAATGTAAGTTAATGAATAATGCAATTTTTGGTAAAACAATAGAAAATGTTAGAAAACGGTGTGATGCAAAACTCAAAACTTATTGGAATGGACGATACGGAGCTAGTTCATTAATTGTATCACCATATTTTAAAAGTTCTTCTATTTTCAACGAAATTTTTGTTGCAATAGAACTGTATAAAACAGAAATAATTTTTGACAAACCCATCTACCTAGGCATAACGATAGTAGATATTTCGAAAACACTAATTTATGAATTTTATTATAATTATTTGAAAGAGAATTTTCAACGGGATTGTAATATTTTGTACACGGATACCATTACAGGCAGTCTTATTTTAGAAATAACTAATAAAAATATATTAGAAAAGATTGTAATGAACAATTTGACATTAGCGATTATCCTTTAGGTAATAAGTGGGGAATTTCTTTAGTAAATAAAAAAGTAGAAGGATTAATGAAGGATGAAATGAATGTTAATATTATTAAAGAATTCATAGGATTAAGATCAAAAAAGTATTCAATAAAAGTAAATAATAAAAATTGTATAAAAAAAATAAAAGGAATTTTAAGAAATGTTGTAGAAAAAGAAATAGAATTTGAGGATTATAAAAAAAGTTTAGATGAAAATACAAATAAAAGAGTTGTTTAAAATTTGATTAAATCAATTCTTGATTAAAACAAAATTTAAATAGTTTTAAGCAACAAAAAGGAGCTTTACATTCAAATGTTAATAAGAGATTTATATTATATCACTCATATAATACCCTACCTTGGGGACATTATTCAATATGACTAAAAAAAATAAAATGTAATGAAAAAAAACAAAAAAAAAACAAGTATTTAATTCATAAAAACACAATTTTTATATTTTATTAATTAACCACATAACTTACAAAAAAAATTTTTAAAAATAAAAAAAATAAATATATCTCTACACACAAGGCATAACATCTTAAGTCGACTTAAGTAAAAAATGAGAAAAAATAGGTATTCAAATTTTAAATAGAATATTTTACTTTTCCTCTGGGTCCCATGTTTAAATTTTTTCTCTAACGGCTTTTATAAGCAATGATGCTTCATCTTATGTCCATCTTTTTAATGTTTTGCATTTGTCATACAATCTTAAGTAAACCTAAGATATTATTCAACACAAATTTATATTATGTTCTGTTAAATATTTGAAAAGGCAAAGTATCCTAAGAAAACATAAGATGTTTTGCCTTGTGCTAACTCATTCAGACCTTTGCCTTATGTCCACTTAAGATAAAGTAATGAAACTAATCATAGAAATTTCAAAAAAGGCATAATATCTTATGTAGACTTAAGATATTTTGAATTGATACGATCAAAAAATAATTCATAATTAAGTACACATAAGAGCATTTCGCTAGTGCATGTATAAAAATTCTAGCTGTAATTTCCGTTACATAAAATGATTTGTTTTTATTCGGTAATCATTCGATCATTATTTTTTTATTTTAAAACTTAAATCAGTCGGTGTATGCATTTTGTAGTGTAATGTAAAAATGAAACGAAATATAGGTATGTATGTATAAAAATTATAAATTATTAATAATTTTATTATTATGAAATTATTATAAAGTTTTTATTGATATCAAAATAATTTATTAATATTTTATTGAATGTAGTTATGTGGTATTAAAATATGTACATACAAGTTACTAATTTGAATTTGGAAAAAGTAAATGAAAATTATTGATATTTGTTAATGTTTGCATAAAAACAAATAATAAATTTATTATTATTTTTGAACTTACAAAAATGATTTGTTTTATTTACGAAAAAGAAAAGTAAGAGAAACTATTTGAAATAGGTAGATATGGAAAAATTTAGTTAATTCACTTATAATAATAATATTATTTCTTATTATTTTATTAGAACTATTATGAGTACTAATTTTAATATACATATTTTATAATAATTTCTACAATGCTGTCTCTTATTTAATTACTTTGGTTTTTTACTTTTTAAAATAGTTTTAATAAATTATAATACTTTTATAGATATCTTGAAATTGAATACGCGGGCGGCTAAAATAGTGGCATTTGTCAAAAAGTTTCTGATAATTTCATCAATAATGAACGGATTTTAGAAAATAATATTATAATTAATAAGCCACAGCCAAAATACCAATTTTTAATTGAAGAGGATTTTTACGATATTTATTAGGATCCTGATTACCAAAATTCATCATCTTCAGAGATTATTACTAACCCTGCATCAATAAATCTGCAATCAATTTCAAAAACTAATTTTAAAAATATAGTATTATACAGTGACTCTTGTGCAGGCCAAAACAAAAATGCAGTTGTTTGAATAATGTTCTCACTGTACCTCCAAGAGAATCATAATATCGAATTTATTGACCATAAGTTTCTTGTGCCCGGTCATACGCACATGGAGTGCGATGTAGATCACTCAATCATTGAGAGAAAAAGGAAGAAAACTTGCCTAACTATACATTATCCGCGTGACTGGATACAATTTATTAAAACTCTTGGTTCAAAAAGGTTTTCCAAGTTGAGGAAATGACGCAGGAAAGGTTTTTTAATTTTTTTTCATTATTAAAAGAAAAATTTATGTGGCGCAAAGTGGACGAAAATGGAAATAAATTTAATTGGAATTCGGTTAAGTGGTTGAGATATAGTAAAACTTATGGCGAAATACTATATAAAAATTCACTAAATGAAAACGCGACTTTTGAAGTACTTAATATTAAAAAGCGTAATACTCCGAATGTAACAATAGCTAGTTTAAAGAAATGCTATGATACGTTATTACCTATATCGAAACAGAAGAAAAATGATCTCATGTATTTAAATAATTTGATTGATCCTCTTTATCGTGATTTCTACAAAAATTTACCAGTTGAAGGAATTCCTGATATACATCCCGATCTTGTGGATTCTTCCGATGAAGAATAATAAAATGTATTGTTTTATTTTTATTACTGTTAATTTATATTAATAGTTAATTTCCAATCTGAATATGGAGTTTTTAAGTTTACATTTTCGCTGAAGTATTAATTTATTTTATGTTACGTTTTGTTTAATTTATGTTATGTTTTGTATTTAAATTTAAGTTATTAATGGTAAAATATAAAAATTGAATTTTAAAAGTACAAAATCTTTCAAAATATACAATAATATCTTATTTACAGTTTTATGCAATTTTTCACTTTAAAAACAAACTTATGTCGACGTAAGATGCTTTAGTGAAAGAAATATTTATACAAAAAATTTTATTAAAGTATCTTATGTCGACATATGACACCTACAAATTATAATATCATAATAAGTCACAATATCTTATGTTACATTTTGCATATTAATGGCTAAATTATTTGAGATATTTTCTTTTAATTTATGTCATTTAATGCATTTCTAAAATATCAATCGATATTTCACTCTAAAATTTCTTACATTTCAAAAATAAATTTTTCATATCATTTTTTCATTTAAAACGCTTCTACTGCAAAACTTGCAATTTTGACTTAAGATGTTATGCCTTGTGTGTTGAGATATATACATAGTTTGTTTTATTTTTTGCATGTGAAAAATTTGTTTTTTTTTTCATCTTTCAATCTCTTGTAGGAGTGTAAAAGGCTTTTAATAGAGATTTTAATAAATAAAAATTTTAAAAAGCCCAAACACCAATATTGTTATAAGAACATTTTTTGGAACAATGAATTTGTTGATTCTGCAAATTGTTTAACCTTGTAGAATCATGTTCATCCATATTAATTATATAGCAAATTTTTAAGTTTTTTTTCAACCAATTTTTTTTTTCACTTTTACATAAATTTTGTTATAATTATTTACAAATATTTTTAAATATATATGACATCAGAAAAATTTGCTTACCGCTGAACCATTGCAACCATTCCATGATGATTTTTTGTTAACCAATTATTTATTTGCTTTGTTTTTTCTTTTAGATAATGATAACTGAATGATGGCTTAATGATAAAATGTTGAATCTGATTTTCTGCTGAAAGAACTGCTATTTCCTTTAAGATGAATTTATTGTAATTATCTCGAAATCCATGAACATCAATTATTATATATGTCTTTTTTATATATTTGAAGAATTGTTACTAGATTCTGAAAAAAATTTTTTTAAATTTAAGGTTTTCATAAATTTTGTAAAATAATATACCATATTTATTATATATATATACATATTTATTGAAAAAATATAATGAAAAACTATCATGAAAAACATTCCACCAATAAATTGAGGAATTTCAAAGACACACCAAAATTCTAAGTTTCTTGAAGCATCATTTTTACAGATGATTACCATTTATTTAGAAATTTAGATAATTTTGACAACTTCTCCTGTTAGTGGTTTAAATGCAACTAAGCGGTCATGCAAAATAAGTAAATAAGCTGTAGTAAACTAAAAGTTCTGATATTGAGTTGTTATAATAAAAGCTTCTAAAACTAGAATATGCTTCATATGTTAAGGCATAACGATTTTTTGTAAAATCTAAATTCGTTTCTTCATATGGATATGAATCTGAATTTAAATATATTTTTATATTTTCAATATCACAATAATTAAAAGTTGAAGGACCTTCATCCAGCTTATTTTGTTTTCCAGTTTGTAGAGCAAAAACAATAAAACGAGCTTTTTCAAGTTGCGATGCTATTTTAACATTCGAAATATGATGTGTAGTTCCTGTTGGTAATGTGGGATATTCATGTAATTCCCAATTTCTAAAAGAAATTTTCACAACCGAACCATTTTTAATACTTTTGTATAAATTTAATTTAAGATTATCAGCTAAGTTAATATGTTGAACCTTCCAATATATTTTTTTAATAGTAAGTTTTGGTTTTTCACTTGCATTAGCACTGCTATATAATAATGAGTTGTCATTAGATCGAGAGCGAGTTAATATTAATACATGTTTTGAATTTGGAATAATGTTTTTGTAGTCTTCAGCAAAGCATATTAATCTTTTTAGGGGAATACAAAAATTAAAATAAGAATTATTTATTTTAATTGAGGAATCAGGTGACCAACTTCCATTGTATAAAGCCGTACTTTCATTTCGGTTGAGTGAAATACAGTTATTTAATGTTGAAGTTATTTCAACATTACGATTTTGATCAATTTCCTTACCATTAAGTTCATAGCGAATTTCATCAAATAGAAATGGTATAGCATTATTAATAAGTTTAGTGTAACAGCTGTTTCATCATGTTTTGATACGTAACCTTAAAAAAAACTTGTTGAGGGTAATATATTTAAGTTCTGATTTTGTAATTGTACGCGTATAATATCACTTAATATTATAGAATATGAATGCCACTGAGCAATAGTTATGATTTCGTCAAAAATTAAAACATTAAAGAGTTCCATTTTAATTTATAGCAGATATCCAAGAGATTTTAGATATTCTTTATTTTCAAATGATATTTGTTTTTTGTATTTTAAATTCTGAGATCCACCTTCTTTGGCTACCTTTAATGAATTAAGACTATGTTTATTATTCTGTGCATGTATATTGGACTGATAATTTTGATTAAATACGATCATTGTGAAAGCTTTAAATGTAATCTTATTGTTATTGTTTTTCCTCGAAAATTTTTTAAATTACCGTTCTGATCAAGGAATTTTACAGTAATAGAACTTACCTGATTAACATTTGCCGGTAAATAAATTACATTCTTAGGAACCTTAATTAATTCATAGCCAGCACGTTAATAGAGAATTCATGTAAAATGTGAGCCTCTTTTTCATTAATATAAGTTCCAGAAATAATATTTCTTTCTACTCTTATTATATTTATTTTATTAATATCAACAAAAAGATTCTAATCTTATTATATTTATTTTATTAATATCAACAAAAAGATCTAAAGTATGCCATTTATTGGCTAATAATTTATTTTTACTGAAACCTAATAATCCACCAATTGTATCTTTATACCCGTGCATACATATATGAACATCGGGTATATTAAAATTACTCCTCCGTTTGTAACGCATCGAAATATAAGAGCTAGATAAAGTGTCAAGGGTACGTATCGAATCAGCATCGAAAAGTGAATCGATCTAGCTATGTGTGTCCGTCCGTCCGTCCGTCCGTCAGCACGATAACTCAAAAACTATAAGAGCTAGAGTTCTGAAACTTTCACAAAGTAATTTTTAGACAATTTCTAGGTTCCCTATTGTTTTTGGTTAAAATTGGACCAAGTCTTCGGGGAGCTGCCATACAACTTTTTCGCACCAATATGAATTTCTTCAAAAGTAATTATACTACGAGAATGAAAATTACACACGGTTAGTTTTATAATGACTCCGGCACTTATATGAAGTTTCAAAATGTTAGGGCCCCATTTTCGGGGGGTTGCCATACAACTTCTTTGCACCAATATGAATTTCTTCAAAACTAATTATACTACGAGGCTGAAAATTACACACGGTTAGTTATATAATGAATCGAGCACTTATATGAAGTTTCAAAATGTTAGGGCCCCATTTTCGGGGAGCTGCCATACAACTTTTTTGCACCAATATGAATTTCTTCAAAACTATTTATACTACGGGGATGAAAATTACACACGGTTAGTTTTATAATGACTCCGGCACTTATATGAAGTTTCAAAATGTTAGGGCCCCATTTTCGGGGGACTGCCATACAACTTCCTTGCACCAATATGAATTTCTTCAAAACTATTTATACTACGCGGATGAAAATTACACACGGTTAGTTATATAATGAATTGAGCACTTATATGAATTTTCAAAATGTTAGGGCCCCATTTTCGGGGGGCTGCCATACAACTTCTTTGCACCAATATGAATTTCTTCAAAACTAATTATACTACGAGGCTGAAAATTACACACGGTTAGTTATATAAAGAATCGAGCACTTATATGAAGTTTCAAAATTTTAGGGCCCCATTTTCGGGGGGCTGCCATACAAAGTTTTCGATTCAATAACTTTGAATCTAATGAAGCTACAAGGCTAAAATTAAAATTGGGCAGATAAATTAATAGGGCAAGTTACTTGGCAAAGTTGGACATCACTCGGACCTTCGGACTTTTAGGGTGGGCCAATTTTTTTTTTTTTGTTTTTTTTTTTTTTTTTTTTTTTTTAAGCTAAAGTTATGGGACAATGAATGAAAATTTTGTTTATTTTTTTTGTGATTATTTTTTTTTTGTTAATTTTTTTTTTTTTTTTTTTTTTAAGCTAAAGTTATGGGACAATGAATGAAAATTTTGTTTTTTGTTTTGTGATTTTTTTTTTTTTTTTGATTTTTTTTTTTTTTTTTTACGTCAAAGTTATGGGGTAATGAGTTAAATGTATAAGGGAAGTAAATTACGGTTTATTTTATACACCATAGTGGGTATGCACGGGTATCTAAAAGTTGACAAGGGCAACTATAATCTTCCTCGTTTCTTATAAAATCAATATCCTTATCAGCTAAAATTTCGCACTTTAATGTATTACTAGTATCGCCCTGTGCTCGAAATTCGAGCTTTTGAGCTTTTAAATTTACATAAAAAATCCGTTTTGTGCAATTTATATTAGACTAATATTACACGAAACTTATTTTTTTTCCTATACATAATCAAATTTATGGCAACAATGTTGTCAACAATTATTGCGTTTGAAATTTGCTTAAAAAAAAAAATTTATAATTAAATAGAGAGTATAATTAGCACATTTTCAAAAAATTTTGTAAAAATGTGCTTATATAGCTTCACTCTGTCCGTCCGTCTGTCCGTTCGTCCGTCCGTATGTTTACAAAAACTTTTACACCGTTTGAAATAAAGTAAAGAAATTTTAACCATGGGTAGTTTTTGTAAAAAAAATAAATTCGTAGTAGAATTTTTTTCTGTAGCCCCACCTGCTACGGAGCTCCAGCCCCCCAAAGGTGAAAAAAGCCCTATATTTAAATTGTTATAACAAGAGTTCTGTTAGATATATTTTCAATCTGAAAACGGCAAACGATAGCTGGTTTCATAAACTTTATAAATTTTTAAAAGGCAGATGTTTAGGGTTGCCATACGGTACTAAAAATTAACATTACACAAAACTCAATTTCTGCAAAATTTTTGGCCACACATATCTTCTGAAGGGTACAAGCTAGGGTCTTGAAATTTTGGGAGAAGTTAGATACTCAGAAATTAGAAGGAGTCGGTTAACAAAATTTTTTTGTCAAGACTCCTATTTAGGAGCTATAAGGGCTCGAAAATTGAAATTTTGCTATTTTTAAACACCTGTAACTTGAACACCTGTCCAAATTTTTTTTTAGTGATATACAAAATTCAAAGCTCTTTAATTATATTTCAACATGTGTCAAAGGTTTTTCTTAATTTTGAAGGGTGGCGAAGCTACAGCCCCTGCAAATTCCAAAAAAGCCCTATATTTAAATTGATATAACAAGAGTTCTGTTAGGTTTATTTTCAATCGAAAAACAGTAGAAGAGAGCTGCTTTTATAGGCTTTACAACAATATGTTGCTATAATGTATAGGGTTGCCATACGGTACTAAAATTTATCATTATATAAAACTCAATTTTTGTAAAATTTTTAGTCCCATATATCTCCTAAACGGTTTAAGATAGGGTTTTAAATTTTTGGGAGAAGTTAGATCCTTAAAAATTAGTAGGAATCCGTTAACAAAATTTTTTTGTCAAGCCCCCTGTTTAGGAGCTATAAGGGCTCGAAAATTGAAATTTTGCTATTTTTTAGCACCTGTAACTTGAATATCTGTTAAATTTTTTTTTTTTTAATATACAAAATTTAAAGGTCCAAAATTATATTTTAACATATTTTAAAGGTTTTTCTTAAATTCAAAAGCGGTTCCTTAAATTGAAGAAAGTGTCTGTCAGTTTTACCCATTTTTGCTTAGATTGTATATTTCTAAGTAAAATTCCAAATTTTTATTCACAATTTAATTCCTTCTTCTTCTTCTTCTATGGCGCTACAGTCCGTTGTCGAACCTTGGCCTCCTGAATTTAATTCCTAGAACCTAAAAAAATGGAGGGGGAGGGGTGTGGGAAGTAAGATGAAGTTATATCCTTGAGAAACTTGGCATCCTTCTCTTTTGAAGGGCTATAACAAATTTAAAATAAAAACTCTACTGTTAGCAGTAAATTTTATAAGTAAGCAGTAACTATTTCCAAGTAAATATTTCCAAAGTTAAACTCAGTATGTAATACAATATAATTTTTCAAAATGTGCTTTTTTAAAAACCCTTTGTTTTTTTTCATCACTTGTTTTGTACAGTTATTACACAAAAAATGCGATTTACATTCTAAATATAAATAGTGTTCTAATATATAATGTTTTGAAAATTTGATGATTTTTCTAAACATATACATATTATGTATACATATTTACTGAAATCAAGTAGCCAAAATTCGAGTTAATGCTGCCCTACATATAGAAAACTGTACTTTTTTCTAAACATTTTAGTACGATTTGGATTATTATGTATGTATTCTGTATCCTATTTAAAAAGCTTATTCATAGAGCATAATATGTACAACAAAATTTAACATATGTACCTATCATAATTCATAAGTTTAGTACTTAGTATTATATTATATTGAAGCTGCCAGAAGTACAAAATAATAGTTAAGTTGAGAGAAGTCGAAATTTTTTTTAAAATCACATTTTTAAGAATTATAACATATCTACAAATATATAAAAAAAAAAACTGATCAATTAAAAAATTGATAAATTTTCCTTCGCCTTATTCCATTTATAAATTTAGTAGCTACTTAGGCAAATAAGTACTACATTTCAATAATAAATTCTGAAATTTTTACTACAAATGTAGGTATGTACATAAACAAAAAATGGTTCTGAATTCTTTAGTTTACTTTATATTATACCTATTTGTCTAGTATATTTATTTTTTTTATATATGATCATGAGTTATGACTCATAAGTTTCTTCAAACAAACAAATGTTATTACTTGCGTTCCTATATGAGGAGTAAACTACTCTTTTTTACTCCCAACTACCGCCAGCTACACCACACCACCTCTTGAAAAGGAGTAGATGAATGGAGTAGATAATTAAATAATTTTCGGCAGACAGCTTTAAATAAATTTTTATAATAGATGATTTTTCTCTTGAATAGGTTATGTTAAATCATATTTTTTATTTGATTACCAATAAGCTCTTAACTCTCCCATTTTAGATAGTCTTTATATATTTCAGCAATAAACCTTAATTTTTTCACTTATTATACCCTACACCTATAGAATAGGTAAAGGGGTATATTAACTTTGGTATGGTGTTTGTAACCACCTAAAGAAGCGAGCTAGATATGGAAAAGTATATATATTTGTGATCAACGTGACCGCCTGAGTCGATATAGCCATGTCCGTCCGTCAGTCCGTCCGTAGGCACGATAACTCAAAAAATAATGGAGCTATCTTGATGAAATTTTAACTGTAGGAATTCCGAAGTATAGTACATAACATACCTACTTATTTCAAAATTTTTTGACAGAAATTGAATGCCGTACATGCTGATTTTGGCTGATCCATAAGAAACAAATCATTTTTCTTAAGAAATATTATTTTTATACCCGTATGACTATATAGTCATTATACCCGTATGACTATATAGTCAAAGAGTATAATAAATTTGCCATTACGTTTGTGACCCAGAGAAGGAGGGGGGGGTAGATATAGACTCAAGTGTATGGATCGGATCAGAATCGAAAAATAAATCGACTTAGCTATGTATGTCCGTCCGTCTGTCCGTCTGTCCGTCCGTCCGTCCGTCCGTCCGCACGATAACTCAAAAACTAAAGGAGCTAGGTTCTTGAAATTTTCGCAAATTCGTTTTTTTGCAATAGCCGTCATCGCTATTTAAATCCAGCCATTTTGGTCCGTGGGTTCGGGTAGCTGCCATACAACTTCTTTTTTTATATGAGCATTACTCTGTACCTATTACAGCTGCGTGTCTGAAATTTTGTCAAAAGTAGTTTAGGTTTATGGCCAAAGTTTCTGCAAAATTTGCTTGGTCTAGTGCAGTGGGTTCGAGTAGCTGCCATACAACTTCTTATTTTGTATGAGCATTACTCTCCACCAAATGAAGCTGGGTATATGAGATTTTGCTAAAAATAGTTTAGTGTAATGGCCAAAGTTTCTGCAAAATTTGGTTGGTCTACTGTAGAGGGTTCGAGTAGCTGCCATACAACTCCTTCTGTTATATTAGCATTACTCTCCACCTAATGAAGCTGGGTGTCTGAAATTTTGCCAAAAATAGTTTAGTGTAATGGCCAAAGTTACTGCAAAATTTGGTTGGTCTACAGCAGAGAGTTCGAGTAGCTGTCACACAACTTCTTCTTTTACATGAGCATTGCACTACACATAATAAAGCTGTATGTTTGAAATTTTGCCAAAAGTAATTAACCGGATGATATAATGTACATGTTACGGGTATACGGGTATCGCAGATTTAACACAGTCGTACTACTACACTATTCCTCGTTTTTTTATTATATCCGTATGACAATTAGGTCAAAGGGTATAATAAATTTGCGTTTGTGACGCAGAGAAATAGGGGGGGTAGATATAGTGTCAAGGGTACGTATCGGCTCAGAATCGAAAAGCAAATCGATCTAGCTATGTGTGTCTGTCCGAATTTTGAAATTCACACAAAGTCACTTTTAGACAATTTATAGGTTCCCTATTGTTTTTGGTTAAAATTGGACTTGGTAACACTTACTTGGTAACCCTTGCCCAAATTACTTTACCTGCCCAATTTTTATTTTAACCTCGTAGCTTCATTAGATTCATAGTTATTGAATTGAAAACTTTGTATGGCAGCTGTTCGAAAAGGGATGGTGTCATAATTCCAAAAAAAAATTCCAAATTTACAAAATTCCAAAGAAAGAAAAAAAATAATTCCAAAAGAAAAAATTCCAAAAAAAAAATTCCAACAAAAAATTGCAAGAAAAAAAAAAACCAAAAAATATTTCCATAGCTTTAGCAAGAAAGACTTTTAAAGTTTGTTACAAAATCAGGATTATACGCTTTTTCCAGAATATTTATACATATGTATGCGTGAGATTCTGAATTAGGAGGGATTTTAGAGTTGGATTCAAAATCAGGGTTTCAATAATTTGTTTAGCGAGGGTTTGGGGGCGGCAGCCCCCACTATTTTTAAATTTTTATTTGTTGAAATATGCATGTAAAAAAGAATTAGGAGAGATTTTATAGTTGGCGTCAATTACAGGATTATACGCTTTTTCCAGAATATTTATATATTTGTATACGTGAGATTCTGAATTAGGAGGAATTTTAGATTTGGATTCAAAATCAGGGTTTCAATAATTTGTTTAGCGAGGGTTTGGGGGCGGCAGCCCCCTCTGTTTTTAAATTTTTATTTGTTGAAATATGCATGTAAAAAATTACTGTTTTTAAAAAATAGTTTGTCATTAAATTTTGATTTTTGGAATTTTTTTTTTTGGAATTATTTTTTTTGGAATTTTTTTTTTTGGAATTGTGAAAATGGAATTTCGGAAATGGAATTTTTTTTTTGGAATTTCGTACCCAACCCATTCGAAAATGGGGCCGTAACACTTTGAAACTTCATATATGTGCGCGATTCATTATATAACTAACCGTGTGTAATTTTCATTTAAAGTAACAAAGTTGGACA
The DNA here is from genome assembly GCA_963082915.1 of Dolichopus griseipennis. NCBI lineage: Eukaryota > Metazoa > Arthropoda > Insecta > Diptera > Dolichopodidae > Dolichopus > Dolichopus griseipennis. The sequence goes on from OY720441.1 coordinate 269,648,811, forward strand.
TCATCGGACCAACTTTTAGGGTGGGGGATTTTTTTTTTGTTGCTTTTATTTTCTTTTTTCTTACGCAAAAATTATTGGATAATGAATTCAAAATTTTTTTTGTTTTTTTTTGGTTTTTTTGTTTTTTTTAGCAAAAATTATGGGATGATGAGATAAATATCTTTTAACTATTTTATTTTTTTAAATTTTTTTTGTAATATATATATCACAGCTTAATGGAAATAAATAACGGTTTATTTTATTGTATACATCATAGTGGGTATGCTCGGGTATCTAAAAGTTGACAAGGGCAACTATAATCTTCCTCGTTTAATATATTTATGTATTTAAAACTTTTGTTTCCTTTTATTTGTTCTAAATGATCGTAATTTCTTCTATGTGCATTTGTTTTATTAAGTATTTGATGATATGCTTTTAAATTACATTCAGTATAGGTTAAAGGTTTTTTTTTTAAATATCAATTCATATAGACCATCCGTTCTTTTAAAAACTTCATTATCAACCAAAATATTTTTAGTAATTTCATCTATTTCAAAATTGGCATTCCCAGGTTTTCGAATATTTAATGACTCATCAAAATATGGTGATGATGTCTTATCAAGTTCTGACTTGTTAAGAACAAGAAATTGTGAAATTGATAATTTTTCAATAATATTATCATTGATAGACGAAGCTTCAAATTTTAAAGTATTTAGCGCTGAAGTTATAAATTTACTGAGAGTATTACTTTTGTTGCTAGGGGTTTTAACTTCCGGCTTAAATTATCCTATTAACTTTAAGTTGTTTTCATCGTCAGAATGCATTTTAATTTCCGGTTTGATAACATTATTTCAAAAAATTGCTGTTGTTGTTGTTTGACAACATTTGTTAATTTCTTTCAACAGTTTTATAATTGGAGTACAAGCTTCTTCTCGATTATGATCATCTGATAGCTTAAGAACTTTTAAAGATTAAAATTTCTTTTTGAAATTTTTACAAGTTTTGATTAAATCTTTTTTTTTTTTTTTTTTTTTTTTTATTTATTCATTTATTTTGTAAAGAGCTTTACTATTTTTGTGCTACAATTTTAAATTTTAATTTACAATTAGTTGGTTTAGTAAAAATTATTTTTTATATAAAGTACTATATTTTTTCTAAAAATTATTTTTATTATTTTTTCTAAAAATTATTTTTATATTACAAACGGAGGAGCAATTTTAATATACCCGATGTCATATATGTATGCACGGGTATAAAAAATTATATGAACATGATTATAACACTAGACATAAAAAAATTGGTTCAGGTTGTTCGAAACAAAATTTTAATGATCCTAATAAATTAGTTGATAAATTTACACTCTTAATTGTATCAGAAACAGCTGGTACAATCATCACAATGAAATTGTATCTATAATTGTAGAGTTGGGAGAAGCAAATATAATTCAGTAACTATTTACATTAACAATCAGTTAAAATCATAATGTTGCTTGATTTGGATATAGTTTCTACGTCTAGAAAACTACATACTCAAGACCCACAAGGTATAGGAAAGCTTCAGAACTTTTAAAGATTAAAATTTTCTTTTTAAATTTTTGAAAACAGTAACTTATTCACCAGTGTAAGTTTTTCCAAAATTAAACGTTAATATTGAAGCTCCAACATTATATTTCGCACTTATTAACAGGTGTTCTTGATTGCATTGGGGTATATATTCTAAGTTTTTCATTATTAGTCATATAATTAATAAATTAATAAAATAACTATATTATAATATTATAAAAATATATAAAAAAATAAATGATAAAATATTCAGTAAGAAACCGTATATAATTTTAAAAATGTGCTTAAAAACCCTTGGTTTTCCTACAAACGAATGAGAACAAAATTGAAAAATTAAATTCAGTTTTTTTTTTTTTTTTAGCTGATAAGAGATTATGATTTTTTTTTTGTTTTAAATAACAGAAAATATAAATTCTTTGAAAACAAATAACAACAACAACATTAATCTATAATTACTGTATAGTCATCAAAAAACTTTAATTATGCAGGAGATTCCCTGACGTCATTTTTCTTAAAAAATTTTGGAAATATAATATTTCATATCTACAACACAAAATTATTGTATTATACTTTTTTCTCTTTTTTCACAATTTAAAATTGTAAGAACCACAAAAAGTTCTTATCACCAAAACATAATATTCAAAGTGGAACAAAATTGATAAAAAGGTTTGAATTTAATTCTTTAAAAAATATTTCAAATGTTAGCAGCTGGTATTTTAAATTCCAAAATAACTAACTTAATCTAAAAATTATTCGATGCGTCATAGATGAGTCATATTTTACCTCTTATCATTTCCTTATCGGTAACATCAATCCTTATCTTTAACATGTGTTACGTCATTTCCTGGTCTAGAATCCGCTTAGGTATACTACTGCAGTGCTCAAAATTCATAGTATAAATCTAAAAGATGAAAATTAACCATTTTGATTTCAATATTTTATGGTATTTCTAAGTTGCACTGACTTACTGTTTCTTCACTTGTTTTCTTTATTCTTTTTCTTTTAAACTATGGTACTGATGAAAAAAATAAATTAGCCGTTCAGCCCTCCTCGATCATTGTTATCGCAAAAATCTTGATAACCGGCCCAGTAGTTTCTTCGGGAAACGGACCGTCAAATTATGTTGGTATATTTATACTATAATAATATAATAAATTCAATAAAAGAAATTTTTAAACTTAAATTTCTTAATACTGTCAGAATTTTTGATTTTGTTTGGAATTGTATACAATAAAAATCTAATTAAAAATTTTAAATTGCTTAATTTTTCTCGCAGAAATTAAAATAAAACACAAATTGACATCTGTATGCTATAATTACTATCGAATCTAGGCTCCGGGTAATATAAAGCTAGTTGATATTTTAATTGATATTCCTTTCAATGCAATTTAAATTTTTGTTTCTGGTGAAACTTATTATGGTGGTATTTATCTAAACTTAAATTGAAAATAATTTAAACATAACTTTTTTTATTTATTAAAATATTAAATGGAGACTATTATTTTTATTATACCCTACATCTACGCAATAGGTAAAGGGGTATATTAACTTTGGTATGGTGCTGGTGTAACCACCTAAAGGATGCGAGCTAGATATGGAAAAGTATATCCGCCTATGAAGTCGGATTCTACACTTTTTAATCGCTCTAAGGGCTCAAAAGCATATATCAACAATCACGATAACTCAACAACTAATGACGCTATCTTAATGAAGTTTGTACTGTATTGTTCGGATTCTCGAAGCTTTTGATCGAATTGAGACCCAACGAGAATAATTCCGAAACCAATAAAGATAGAACCTCCAAAACTTAAGGAGGTCTCTCTCTATTTCCTTAGTGGCCTTGAAATTTGGGACTAAATGGATTAGCGGTTTGGGGAATCATACAACCCCAAAGACCTTAAAGTATATCTTGGAAATTCATAAAGATATTAACTTGAAACAAGTGTTTTTTATTACTTCCTGTGTGTCATCGAAATTTGGGTTCAATTGGAGTGATGGTGCAATTAAATGTAATCTTGGATTTCCCATGGTTTAATAGCTTATCCTCGAAGTTAAAAATATAGCTCAAAATATGGTAGCTCAAAATAAAGATAAAACCTTTCAGTTTGGTACAAAGGTTAACTAGTAATGAAAGTACGGCGAGGGCTGCATATTGGCGAGATCGGGCCATGGGTTAGGGTTCTAGAACTTTTAATCGTTTCTAGGGCTATATCCATATATCCAAAGGCATATATCCAAAAAGTACGATAAAAAAAAACAACTAATGGGGCTATGTTAATGATATTTTAACAGTAGGTTAATAAGTAGTATTGAAAGTACGGCGGATATTGTTTATGGGCGAGATCGGCCAATGCGTTTGGTTTCTGGACCTTGTGAGGGGTCTAAGGACTAAAGATTTTACATCAAAAACCACGATAACACAAAAACTAATGACGCTATTTTGATTAAATGTAAACTATAGTTTACTAGCAATGAGAGTATGTACCGGGGGAAATGCTTATTGTTAAAATGGGACAGTGGGATAAAAATTAGGAAGCTTTTGATAAAATTGAGGCTAAATGAGCATAATTTCGAAATCAATGAAGATATAGCCTTAAAATTTGGAGCACAGATGCATCTTCTAATTTTCATTGTGTCTTTGAAATTTCGAAACAATTGGAGGAATGGTTCGGTTACCACCCCACTGCTCTCAAGACCATAAAGCAAATCTTCAAAATTAATAAAGAAACAAACTAAAAATTTGGAACACGAGTACTGTACTGTTTGGTTTCCATTACGTTCCTAACATAGGGGATTATTGGAGTCGTGGTTTAGGTTCCTCCCACACCATTACAAAAATTTCGGAAAAATATCTTTCAAATTAATCACGACAAACCTGAAATTTGGAACACGAGTGTTCTTTCCCATTTGCTCTCTTATTTAATACTTTTATATTTTTAAAAGGCTAAAAGTAGTTATATCTAATATATAAAGGAGAAAATTTGTTTGTTTGTTTATAATTTTTGTTGAGTTCGGTTAAACCTTTTGGTCACGAGGGCGCAATGAAGCTTTTTCAATGTTTTTGATGTCGAGTCAAAACGGTTTGATAGATTGACTTGAAATTGTGCAGAAATGCTCCTCTTAGCAAGCGGAATTTGTTGTATAAATTTGGTTAGAATGAATTAAGCCATTTCGGGGCGGGTTTCCAAAAAATTATGTGTTTTCGATTTGTGTCCAATTTTCCAGGTTTATTTGCAGTTCAAAAGAGAGGCTGCAAAAAGTTTTAGTTTTTTTTTGTTTTCCTTACAACTCCCCTAGGGAGCATAGGGCATCCACTAAGCCTTTCCATCTATTTCTATTTTGTGCAATAGCCTTTACTTGCGGCCATGTTTTATTAATTCTCCCTATCTCTTTCAATATTGTTCTTTTCCAGCTGTTCCGGGAAATCATCTACATTTTTCCTTCTAATTTGTATTTCGATTGGATCTTCCCTCTTCTTATTTGGCCAGAATATCCGACAAATTATTCGGAGGCATTTATTAATGAAAACCTGTAGCTTATTCGTAAGTCTGTTGGTGGTTAGCCAGGTTTCACTGCCATATAACAGAACTGATTTAACACAGGCGTTGAAAATTCTCAGCTTTGTACTTCTTGGGATCCGAGAGGATTTCCAGCTATTTCCCAATCTTCCAAATATCATCCTTGCTTTGCGTAGTCTGTTATCAATATCTTTTTTTATTGTTCCCTCTGTGCTTACGATGCTGCCGATGGTATATTATTTATTTCTAGCACTCTCTGGTTATTGGTGTTGCATCTCATTATCTTTGTTTTCGTCATATTTATTTGCAGACAGAATTTTTATTTTAATTCCTTTCTTCCATTCCTTGCTTATATTTTCATTTGCCCAGATTCTAGATATAATTGGTTGTAATGATCTTGCGCTTTGTAGAGAGTCGATCTTCAGAAATTCGGCAGCTATTCCGTCAGCACCCTTCGCTTTGTTATTTTTCAATTTATTTATTATATCACAGATTTCTCTGGTTGTTGGCGGATTTGAGTTAATTCTACTTTGATCATTGTTGTTTGTATTCTCCCAGATATTCTGCTGCCATTGCGTGTTGTTGTTGTTGTTTATTTCTAGAAAGTATTCTCTCCATCTTTCCATCTGTTGCTGTGAGGATGTTATTATTTGTCCATTATTATTTCTTATTGGGTGTTCTTTGTTTGGACCTTTATTTGTAAGAGTTTTTATCTTCATGTATAGAAGCTTATTGTAATTTTGCTCAGCTGATTGTTGGGCATCACTGGCTATATTATTGTAATAGTTTCTCTTATCTTTTCTTGCTTCTAATTTGACTTCTTTGCATATATTTTTATGTTCTTCTTTTAAACTGGAGCTGTTATCGGTCAGGAGTTTATTTCTTATATCTCTTCTTTTCTAGATGATATTCCATGTGTTGTCAGATAACCATGTTTTTCTTTCGTAGTTTATCATAACAAGGGTTTCTTCACTTGTCTTTCTGAATATATCTTGCCACTTGTCTTCAGTGAGGTTTCTTTCTTGGCTTAAGTTTTCCTGGATATTTCCTATAAATTCTATTTTCTTCTCATTGTTTATGTTCAGCTAAAAGTTTTAGTTAAGTTCGATTAACCCGTTTTCCACGATGACGCCATGAAGTTTTCTATAAATTTTCTATAAGTTTTATAGAATTTTATTGAAAATTTTGTATCATCATTTTAATTATAAAAACCCACAGGGTTAATTTGGTTTACACCTGTTTACGCTTTTTGCACAAAGATTCAATGAAATATTAAAATTTTTGGTATTAACGCAAGTTAACCTTTATTCCAAAAGCTCACTTAATTAATAAGACTAATTTTCTTGCTCTCCTTAAATGGTCTCAACTAATGGAGGTATATTGATGAAATTTTAACTGTAGGTTGCTAGGACGTAAACTATGGCGGGGATTGCATATGGACGAAATCGGCCCATGGGTTCGGATTCTGGACCTTTAAATTGTTCTAAGGGCCAAGGAACATATAAAAAAAAAGGATAACTCAACAACTAATGGCGTTACAATCATGAATTTTATGATGTAGGTTACCAGTAATGAGACTATAGCGGGGACTGTGTACGAACGAGTTCGGGCCATAAGGTTCGAATTCTAGAAGAAGTTGTTAACCCATTTCAGCCTGGCGGGCCTGGATTAAATACAAAGTTAATATTATCAAAGTTTAAGCTTGATTTAATATTTCCGCGAAAATTAAAAAAAGTTTTATAAATTAAAAAAATAAGCTTAATATCAGTTATGTTTAAATTTCAAATTAAAACAATAATAAGCTTAAGCTAGTTTGAGTCTTTGAGTATTTTAAATTAAGCTTGGCGGTTAGGATATCAGTTATGTTTAAATTTAAAAACAGTAATAAGCTTAAGATATTGTGCTTACTAGTCTTAATTAAATATGAAAAGTTTTTAATGTTTGGTTTAAATACAAAGTTAATATTATCAAAGTTTAAGCTTGATTTAATATTTCCGTGAAAATTAAAAAAAATTTTATAAATTAAAAAAAATAAGCTTAAGCTATTGAGCTGAATATTCTTAATTAGATATGAAAAGTTTTTTAAATATCAGTTATGTTTAAATTTCAAATTAAAACAATAATAAGCTTAAGCTAGTTTGAGTCTATGAGTATTTTAAATTAGGATTGATGGTTAGGATATCAGTTAAGTTTAAATTTCAAATTAAAACAATAATAAGCTTAAGATATTGTGCTTATTGTTCTTAATTAAATATGTAAAGTTTTTAAAGTTTGGTTTAAGTACAACGTTAATATACAAAACTAATATCAATGTTAAAATTAAAATTGAAAAACAAATTTAATGTGTGTATAATATTTTTTTGTTTATTTAAACATAATTGTGATTTTTTATTGAGCTAACATGATTTTTTGTTTTATTTTTTTTTGTACAACTACTGCTCAATGGCATAAAACCCCCAAGCATTTGTTTTTATATTATCTTCAGTTACATATCTTTTATTATCTAATGAACTTAAAGCTACTTTATTTAAATTTTGTGTATAAATTGTATGTAAATGTGATCTAAATATTTTCATTTCTTTTAAACAAGTTTGATTTTTTAACAAGTAATTTTTATAATTATCTAATGTTAAAGAATGGACAACATATTTCCTTATTCCTTTAGCTTTTTTATTGGTTTTATTTTCATATGTTTGAAGAAAATACATTTTAGATTTTAATCCAATAAATTCAAAAACAATTTTTCCAGTAAATTCATCTTTAAAAATACCCAGAACCTTTTTATTCATTAGAGGAAAATTAAATAAATTGTCAGATGGATAATCTGATGTATTAAAACGTTTTGGTATTTCATTAAATATGTCAGCGTAAAAATCATTTGTTTGTATAGTATAAATGAAACTGTCAGTGTCCGTATAGTGTAATGCTAACCATTCGAGTTTGAAAAGATTTGATTGATATATTTTGAAACTCTTCTTCTGTTGGTTTTATATATTCACCGAAAAGTTCAAGATTTGCCTTAAGGACATTGTGCTTTTTTAGTGATTGTCTCAACAATTCCATGATATCGGTTCGAGCCTTTCCTAAAAAGTGTGATGGATTTAATATAGCTTCATCATCATTATCTCTAATAAATGTTTCTAGTCTATTTTGAAAACATTCAATAATACACCTAACATTAGTTTTAATGACTTCTGCTGCATTTTTCTTATGTTCATTTGTCCGAATGTGTTAGTTCCAAAAATTATTTGAGGTGGTTGTATTGCACTTCTTACAAAATTTTGTATTTTTATAACTTTCTGTGTGGTTTTTTATATGTTTTTTTTAAATTATCTGGTCTTGTGAAAACTTTTTGGCACTCATTACATTCCAATTTCATTTTTTTATTTTTTTTTTTTATTTTTTTGCTAGTTTTAATTTAAGTAAAAAAATGATTGGTAACTAAAAATGGGTTATAACATAAGTTCATATATATATATATATATATATACTTTTTAAAACCACCGGATAAATACATTTAAAAAGCTCAATATGAATTTCATTTTGCAACAATGTTGCATCTTATTAGCATATTAACTATTTTTTTTTTTTTTTATATAAAGCTTATTATTCTCATTATAAAATCAAATAAATCTATTAAAAGTTGTTGATACATTACATCAGCTGCAATATCCTGGACAACTTTTTAATTTATATTATATTTTTCAAATACTACAACAATGTTGCATCTTATTACAATATTAACTTTTTTTAAAAAGGCTGCATTACTATTCTCTTATCATCAATTCAAAAAAATCTATAAAATTATGTTTTTGATACCGCGCGCAGCTGCAGCAGCTTTCACAACTTTTTAATTTATAGGATATTTTTCAAATACTGCAACAATGTTGTATCGTATTAGAATGTTAAATTTAAAAAACAAAAAAAAAAAATAATAATAATTGCATAATTGCATAATGAGTTAATGGGTAAAGAAAATGTCATATATGAAAACAACAATTTTCCTTTACAATCATTAAAAATTATTTACTTTATTTTAAGAATATGGTAAAATACAAACAATATGGTAAAATATTTTTTTTTTTATTTTTCTATTTTCTATTCTATTTTTAATTAGGCTGGGTTTTTTAAAAAGTTTAATGGAATTGGGAGTGGGTTCAGGTGGTGAAAAATATCAAAATATTGATATTTTACCCAAAACTAAAATATACGAGGTGATTTCCTGGCGCTTTCTAGAGACGAAAAGAGGTCAAACTGTGGTGCTTTGCGAGGTAGCAGATCCAATAACCAATGAAAAAATAATATTTTTCATGCCGGACAGGTTTTCAAAAAAAGTAACAAACGAACCGGAATTAGAGGAATTGAATAGAGCGCAGTTTTATTTCAAATTTTTGGGACGGGATAAAGACAAATAAAATAGGGCATTATTTGAATTAATTCCAACGATTGAATCGCAGGAAAATTTTTTTTTAAATAAATAAAGTATAATAATAAAAATTTTTTTTCCTTAAATTTTATTTGTTTTTTTTTTTTTTTTTTTATACTCGTGCATACATATATGACATCGGGTATATTAAAATTGCTCCTACGTTTGTATAGCATCCATCTAAACGAACTAGATATAGTGTTAAGGGTACGTATCGGCTCGGAATCGAAAAATGAATCGATCTAGCTATGTGTGTCTGTCCGTCCGTCTGTGGGTCAGCACGATAACTCAAAAACTAAAAGAGCTACAGTTTTGCAATTTTCGCAAAATATTTTTCAATCAATTTCTAGGTTCCCTAGATTTTTTGATTAAGATCGGATCAAAACTTCTTGTAGCTCTCGAACAACAAACTTTTTCAACTCCAATATTTTTATATAAAAGTTGAAATTTTGTTAAGCATCTTAAAAATAAATAAATTAAACATGAATTTTGTTTTTTTTTGTTTTGTTGTTTTTTTTTTTTGTAGATAACGATTTTGAGTTACGATTTCATATGATTTAGATGATGCATAGTTTAAAAAATGTAAGATAAGCTTAAAGAACACAAAGATATTTTTTAAGTAAATGGCTTCATAAATAATTTATAATATGTATTCATATAATATGTATATGTGTAATATTTTGTACGCTTTGTATTTTGATATTGAGAAATATAATCATTATGATTATGATGGCTATTATCTATCATGATGATCATTATATGAATATGATCATATGAAGCTTATTTAGCTTAGGTTTAATATATTCGTGAATTAAAAATTAATTCTAAGAGATAGAATTGAAAAATTAGAGCTAGAGTTTTGAAATTCACACAAAACATTTTTTGGACATTTTTGACGCAACTTATTTAAACCAATATGAATTTCTTCAAAAGTAATTATACCAGGAAAATGAAAATTGCACACGGTTAGCTTTATAATGAATCAAGCATTTATATGAAGTTTCAAAATGTTATGGCCCCATTTTCGGGGGGCTGCCATACAACTTCTTTGCACCAATATGAATTTCTTCAAAACTAATTATACCACGAGGATGAAAATTATACACGGTTAGTTATATAATGAATCGAGCACTTATATGGCGTTTCAAAATGTTACGGCTCCGTTCTCGGACAGCTGTCATATAAATTTGTCAATTCTTTAACTGTGAATGTAATGAAGCTACGAGGTTAAAATTAAAAGACAAGTTAGTTGGCAGAGTTGGACATCACTCGGACCAACTTTTAGGGTGGTCTATTTTATTTTTTTTTTTATGGTTTTTTTTTTTTTATTTTTGAGTAAAAATTATGGAATAATGAATTAAAAATTTATTATTGTTGCAGCTAAATTTTCAACATTAAATCCAATTTGTATTTTTATTGTTTGTTTTTTATCCAAAAAGTAAATATAGCTTAATAAAAGATTTTTTTGTTGTCCTTCGTCGTTATCGTTATAGACATCGTTATTTATTTGTTTTTCGATAAATACTTCAGCATTTGATGTTGGCTCCATGTTTTTTAAACTGTTAAAGTTTCATAACTCGAAAGCTTTGTTTTTATAGTTTTTATCGTATACATTTTTTGAAAATTTTCCGAAACATTATTTGTATTTTTGTATCGTTTTTGGGTGGGGATGACATTGTGTTGAATAAATTAATAAAATTTTTCAAGCTCTTGCATTTACATCGCATCCTTAAATATACACAACAATATTGTCAACAGACTGATGTAAGGTCATTTTGTAAACGCTTATTGTTGAAAACAAAACATTTTGATTGATTTTGTAAAAATTTCACAATCTCATTGTGGAATGGTGGATTTCCAAATGAATCAAAATATTCTACACAGCCTTGAACTGGCACGAAAATTACTAACCAATATGTTCCTTTTTCGGTAGAAGTGTCGGTGTTTATTACTAAAATACCAGATTTTGAAATATTTTTCGGTATTTGATCAAGAGCAAAAACACCTTTAAACAATTTTCTTGTGACACTATTACATTTCAGAGCTTTCGTTATTTTTTTTTTTTGTAAACGAGAAATATCAATTAGCTGAGTATTTCCACTTATGTATGCCGTTAAAAATTCAACTTTAAGTTTACCATTTGTGAACACTATATCGAATTTTTCAAGTAAATTTATTAAATTATTAGTTGTTTTTTCATTGTCCATATGTCCAAAAGAGTAATTCTTGATGTTTGTTCCTTTTTGTTAGTTCGCAAATCTTTGGTTGGGAATTTATACTTTAATTCCTTTACAATAGTTTTACATTTTTCTTTTATTCCAGCTACAGCAAGGTTTTTAACAAATATTGTATTGTCCGTACAGAATGATAAATCTACTAGAGAGTATGTCATTTTCAAATAAATAGAGATGGTCCATTAAGCTTCCTTTTATATGTTTACGTAGACGTTGCGGTTTTTATCAATTTCGAAACTGGCATCGAATTCTGCAAACACAAAACATGTTAATGTTGAAGTTAATGGAGAACTGACTTTTGCTTCAATCTTTACTACTCCCTGGTTTAATAAACTTTGAAATGTATCAGTTCCAGAACCATCTGGTGATAAATCAAAAGCTAGTATTGTATAACCTTTTGAAAATAGTTCTTTTGAAATTTGATGGCCTTTATCAGAATGATGTATACCTGTTCCGCTGAATAATGTTAAATATGCACGAGAATTGCAATTGTTATTCGATGTAAAACTGGTTTCAATTGCAGAGTTTGGTGATGGCATTCCATTCACATATAATTGAAATTGTGTGAGATTTTGATAATCGAAATGGTATGGATTTTTTAATCTTTTACCATTAAAATTTTCATTATTAGCCATACAAAATAAAAGAGCTTTTGGTATTTGCCCTATAAATATATTATCCGATGATATGTTGGATGTGTTAGCTGGAATTGTAAATGTTTTGATTTCACTTCTCGTATAAAAATATTTTGCGTTAGACTTTTCCAAAACAGTATTATGTGCTATTAATATGCTAGGATTAATTGCTAAATGTTTCATGTATAATGTAGCTTCAAGAATTTTTAAATAGTTTTCGTCTGAATTATTGAAAAATAGAAAAAAATCTTGTTTTTCTAATGCCAAAGCAATTCGAATGTCAACGTTATTTAAAAGTAATTTGGAAGTGTTGAAAAAATTTTCCCATGTAATTATCCCACTAATTCTACTATTGTAGAATTATTTTAAAATTTTTGCCTTGATTTAGAACCAGAATTGTTAAAATTATTTACATTTGGTTTATCCAATTCCCAACCAGATGCTCCCAATGTGTTTGACTGGAATCTGTACCATAATTTAGTAAAGTAGTTAAGTATGCTTTATAATGGTATAATGAGTCTGACGGAGTGATGGTTTTTCCATTTAGAGTTACATTATATTGTTTAATTAAAGAGTGTAAAAAATTATTTACAACACTGGGCTGTGGGGCTGCTTTTGCATCAGCTCCGGTTCCTACTTTATCATTTGCACTCCAAACTGATCCATCTTTTTTTAATATTTGAATTTTAAATTTGATGTAGGTTGAGATTAATCTCGATATGTATCTCCATTTCCAAGCGAAACAAATTCAATAGTTGATGGTGACGCCTCTAAAGAAGTTAAAGGATTGTATGCTACCTCTTCTGTCTTGTGTCTTTTTAGAAACTGCTCGTCGTTTTATACTGCTTCGTCTTTTTATGGCTTTTCGCCTTCCACCATACATCGAATGCAGTTGATTAACTACTGATTTTTTTAGATTTTTCATGCCACCTTTACTTTGATCAATTACAGTTTCTTTTATGTTTGCACCAGATGCTATATCATTCAAAATATTTTTACTTGTGTTCATAGCCTCTGTTTTAATTAAGTTCCAACCTGATGTAAAAACTGGCTTCAAGTAACGGATTAAACTTCCGAATGTTTTTCCAAAATCACGACATTTTTGAATAGCTGGATAAAATTGTAATAGAGGTCCAAAACCGTTGATTCCTCCACCTACTTGAGAGGAATAATATCTCACGTAAGCTCTTCCATGTTTGATATGATATCATATTTGAGTAGTAGTATTTATATTGTTTTTAAGCAATCATTGCTTTTTAAAGTGCAGTACAATGTTTGTTGGATAGTAACTGGAAACAAAATTTATTCCATCGCCGTATTGGTTGCAAATTTTAATCGCTATCGTTTCAAAACAATTTTTTTCTATAGGTATGTATTGGACATTTTCTAATTCAATATTTGTAGGTATTCTGCAATTTTCTACGTAGATAGCTCTTAATGCACGTACTTTGCTACTCCAAAAACAGATGATTGAACAATATCTGAATATATCATTACCATTCCATTCAATTCGTCTTTATTATTAGCAATAGCTAATTTAAATAGTTCAGGTAATGTTGTTTTGAAATTTTTTATATTTTGTTTCTGTCGAAATAATTCATTTAGCAATGTTTTTATATTAATTGAAATACAGCGACAACGACAACGACAGACGACATAATTATGGTTGAATAAAGCGATATACGTACTTTTGATATTTTTTTTGACATTTCATGACGACAGACGACAGCGGCAACCACATATTCTGTTTGGCTCTTAACGGTGATTAACTTTTATAAAGAAGCTGTCTTCATTAAAAGTCTGTGATATTCGAATTAAACCTTTTTTGTTTTGATCTGCTACTTTTTGAAAAGTTACATTATCATAATTTTTAGTATTAGAGATAGGTATATGTCAAAACTTCATTAACAAATTCTTTGCAAACTTGGTTTCGAGTAAATCCCGGATTAGGAGTTATGTTTTTAATAAGTGTTTTTAAAATTAAATTTCCAACTTATTCTTTGAAAACGTCAAATCGATCGGTTGCAAAATTTTTTACAAATAAAATAATAAAATTCCATCTTATAAAATAATTAAACTGGCGCAGTCGGTAGGATCGCTAACTGACGTCTGATAACGGTAGATAATATATTATAAACAAAAGTGAATGTTATCTAACAAGATTTTACCAGTGACATTAGTATAAAAATTTTTCATTGAGAAAAACTAATAAATTGAATAATAAAACTTTACTAACTTTTTCAATATTAATATTAAAGTTAAAGCAAGATAACTTCAATTAACCTTTAAATTTGTATTGAAGAACTTTATAAAAAAAAAAAAAAAAAAACTAAAGTGACAAAGGTGACGTCAGGTTTTTTTTTCAAAATTTATAGCGATAAAAGAACACAAAAAAAGAAAAAAAATTTTTTATTGTGTGAGTGAATGAAACCATATCGAATCTTATTCAAAAATAACCAAAAACTTAAAATCGAAACTATTAGTGAATATAATAGTATTTTGAACAACATAAAGCTAACAAGTGAAACATCAGAAATGGCCTTGACAATTAACTCAATATCAACAAATGATCTAATATCTGAAGCTAGATCAATTCCAGTGTTTAGAGGAGATGGAACGTTTGAGCTAGTATCATTTTTTAAAGAAGCTGATAATATCATGGGTTTAACACCAGATCCAGGTTTAAAAGCTTATCTTGGCAATATAATATTATCCAAAATACAAGGTGCAGCAGCCGTTAGTATACGAAGATTGGAAAACGCGACATGGAATGAAATTAAAAATCAACTAAAGAGATCGTTCGGGGTACAAGAAGATTACCTTAAGCTGAAAGAACAAGCAGACGAAATAAAAATTTTAAATGTAAGTCAATTTTATAACCAATTAACAAAAATATTAGATAAATTAAATTTAAAATATAAACTTGATCCAAATTCCCCTATTGATTTTAAACCATCAAATAAAGAAAAAAGCATATTAGAAAAATTTCTTAATAAACTTCCTAGATCCGATAGCATGTATTTAAGGCTTAAAAACATTGATAATTTAGAAGAAACCTATTATGAGCTTCTGCAAACTGGTATTTCCACCAATAGTAATAATTATAATTTTAATAGAAATCAAAACTTTTCGCGTAATGATAGAAATAAAAACAATAATAATCGTCCTAATACTAATTCTAATTCAAACAATAATTATAATAACAATTCAAATAGCAATCGAGTAGTTAGGATATGAGAGAGCTAACGTATGAAAAACGCAAAAACTTGCTACTTGCCGTTTTTTGCCACTAGATGTCGGTAATTTGCCTCTAGTGGCCGCTAGTGGCGACTAGATGTTGGTGTATTTGCCGCTAGTGCTCACTAGTTGTCGATGAGTGTATGAGAGAGCTAATGTATGAAAAACGCAAAAAGTTGTTATTTGCCACTAGTGGTCACTAGGTGTGTGTGAATGTGTTATTTGCCGTTAGTGGTCACTAGATGTCGGTGTACGTCGAATAAATTATATGAGAGAGCTAATGTATGAAAAACGCAAAAAGTTGTTATTTTCCGTTAGTGGTCGCTAATGTAGAAAAACGCAAAAAGTGGTTATTTGCCGTTAGTGGTCACCAGATGTCGGTGAATGTAAAAATTAAAGATTTGGGTTGTGTACAGGGTAAAAAGTGAAGAAAAAATGGGATCGTGTACAGATCGTGTACATTGGTGGAGACAGTGGCGGTGGCAGTGGCAGTGATTGAAAGGGCTTTGGTGATAATTTTTGTGTTATGAAGCGTTTGTTTAAGACATGTTAATTCAATTTTTTAAATAATTTTAGCTAATCTCAATAAACATCTCTTGAAAAATTCGATTTTATTCAGGGCAAATAATAAAAAAATAATATGAAATAAAAAAAAAATTTTTTTCTCTATATTAAATCAGTTTTATTTATCCATGAATTGTGGTCGGATGAGAATCCAAGCCATTTTACAAAAATCTTATTATCTTTACTTTTAATAACTTTTTTAACTAGGTAAATATTAATTTGTTTAGATTTTAACAATTCATATTCATAGAAGCTTCCTTGTATAGGTTGACCTTGATAATCTTCCAGTAAATATGTTACAGGGTTAGTGATTTGAACTTTTCTTATTTTGAATATTTCAGTTGTCCAATTTGGTGTGTAGCCTTTTTCAAAAACATGTTTATACTTGCTTATTCGAACTAAGTCGTCAATTTTAAATTTGTATGGTGGTGAAATTTTAATATGATTATATATAGTTTTAAGTAAATTTTCAGCATTATCTTTATTGACATCAGATGGTCGTTTTTTAATTGTTCGATGTTTAGTGTTGTTATATTGTTTTGTTAATTCTTGAATTAGGTTAATCCATTTATAATTTCCATTAAAACTAAATTCTTTCCACATCTTTTCTTTTAAGGTTCTATTAAAACGTTCAACAATAGAGGCTTTTAATATGCTAAATGTTGAATAATGATTTATATGATATTTATCCATTAATTTTTTGAATATTTTATTAAAAAATTCTTTCCCATCATCTGTTTGTAAATTTTGCGGATGTCTTTTAGAAGTTAGAAAAATATTTTGCATTGCTTTTGTAACGTTCTCTGAAGTTTTTGCTTTTATAGGGATTGCCCAGGCATACTTAGAAAAGCAGTCAATCACAGTTAATAAAAATTTAAATCCTTTATTCTCTTTAGCATATGAACCCATTTCTACTAAATCAGCTTGCCAAAGATCATCAAATCCTTTAATTATAACTCTACGTCGTTTAAAATTTCTTCGTACAGGCTTATGCAGCTCTTCAACCACCTCTCTTTTACTCATTTTTAAATAAAATGTGCCTATATAATTTATATATATAATAAAAAGCAAATAATAAAATGTATTTAAAATTTATATTCTTTATTTATGTATGTATATAAAGTTATATAATTATTTATATAAATCCATTAGTTTGGAACATTTTAACATATGATGATCTGCTGAATGACAAGGACAAGTATCTGGAACAGTTGTCATGTTGTCTGATGTATAGGGACATATATCCCAATGATATCCATTCTCTTTCGTTTCAATTAGGATAGAATTTTTAAATAATTTTAAAAAATTAAAGTGAATTTTTAATTGTTCATAATGTTCCTCCAATAAAATATCATCATATTTAACTAAAAAATTATTTAAAGAATATCCGATTTGATGTACATCCATTTCGAAAAGTAAATGAAAACTGATCCCCAATTATGTTTTTTTAAGTTCTGAACTACTAAGTAAATCCAATGCAGATCGAGCTTGGGCTTCAGCTTTTTGCAATCTCTCATGAATAAATTTAATTGGTTTTTTAATTTGAAATTCAATGACATCACTCATATTTGAAAATTTTTCATTTAACAATCCCGAGAATTTGATATGGATTTCCTCTAAACTAACTTGCATTTTTTCTTCTAATATTTTTAATTTTTCTTCTGCTAATTTAAGTTCTATAGATACTGTTGTCTCTAAATGATTAGACATTTCTCGCATTTCGTTTTGTAATAGTTCTTTCTGAAAGAAAATATGATTATTTACAGAATTTTGTGTTGCTGCATCACTGCCAATAATAGGTTCTCGGACATTTGATAAAATTTTGTTATCTAAATCATAATTTCCTTCAGAAGTCAATTTGAAACCAATACCTGGAGGACCTTGAGTATGTAGTTTTCTAGAAGAAGAAGCTGTACTACGTCCAAACTTATCAAGTGACATTATGGTTTTAACTGATTGTTAATCTAAATAGCTATTGAATTATATTTGCTTCTCTTAACTCTTCAATTATAGATACAATTTCATTGTGATGATTATTGTTACCAGCTGATTGTGAACTAATTAAAAGTTTTAATCTGTCAACTAATTCATTAGGATCATCCCAATAAACATACTGATTTGATTGATTTGTATAATTTAAATGGGTTTCCGGTGTAGAAGAAGATTTATTAAAATAATTAATAAATTTTTTTTTCAAACAACCTGAACCAGTTTTTTTATGTCTAGTATTATAATCATGTTCATATAATTTTCTTAATATATTTTTATATTTAAAACCTTTGTTTCCTTTTATTTGCTCTAATTGATCGTAATTTCTTTTATGTGCATTTGTTTTGTTAAGTATTTGATGATATGTTTTTAAATCACTTTCAGTATAGTTTATGGGGTTTTTTTTAAATATCAATTCATATAGACCATCAGTTCCTTTAAAAACTTCAGTATCAATCACAATATTTTTAGTAATTTCATCTATTTCAAAATTAGCATTCCCAAGTTTTCGAACATTTAATGACTCATCAAAATATGGTCCATATGTCTTATCAAGTTCTGACTTGTTAAAAACAGGAAATTGTGAAATTGATGATTCATCAATAATATTATCAGTTATAGATGACGTCTCAAATTTTATAGTATTTGGCGTTGAAGTTATAAATTTACTGTGTGTATTACTTTTGTTGCTAGGCGTTTTAACTTCCGGCTTAAATGGCCTTAATAATTTTAAGGTGTTATCATCGCTATCAGACAGTTTAATTTCCGGTTTGATAACATTATTTGAAAATTGTTGTTGTTGTTGTTTGACAGCATTTGTCAATTATTTCAATGGTTTTGTAATTGGAGTGAAAGCTTCTTCTCGATTATGGTCTTCTGATAGCTTCTGAACTTTTAAAGATTGAAATTTCCTTTTTAAATTTTTACGAGTTTTCATTAAATCTTTCATAAGTTGTTCATCCATTTTTTTTTTAATGTGGATTAGTTCAATTATTAACTGTAAATTATTGACTGAACTGTTCTCTTGCTAACTGCTAATCGATAACTGTTATCTGTTATCTGCTATCTGCTAACTACTACCTGTTATCTATTAAATGACCTGTTCAGTTGCTAACTGCCACCAGTTAATAGATCTTGGGTTAACTAAAATTTAGCAAATGCTTCAAAATTTTTTCTATATCGACCATTATTTAAACCACTATCTTTGTCAATTAATAGAAAACCATAATTATCATTCCAGCAACATGCACTTAATTTTTTAAATTCATTAAATGACATATCAGAATTTACATGATCATTATATATATGTTTCAAATTTAAATCATCTTGCTTAAATATAATTAAAAAATTTGCATTATCTCTAACTAAATGCTTTGGAATTCTTGTATATGACTGGCATAAATAGAAACTATCTACTTCTTGATGACGTCCCATACAAAAATAGGCTCTTATATTATCTTGCTTATCACAAGCTACATCATCAAAAATAAATATTGAGTTTGGTTGTGAGGCCGATGGTTCAATTACATCAGCATTATTTGAAAATTCGTTATATCCCATTCCTTTGATTGGTTTTATTAATTTTTTTAAATATAAATATTTAGGCTGATGCAATGATTTTGAGTAGATATATATGTTTTGAAATTTGAGCCCTTTAGGATCTAAAAGCATACTTATCATAGCATTAGTTTTACCGCAATTTGAAGGTCCGACTATTAACCCTCTTATACTATCTGGAAAGCATTCACCATGTCTTTTTATTTTCTTTTTTGAATTTTGATCAAAATTTTTAACTTTAACTGCATTATCTAGTTTTATAAATTTCATTTTATAAAAGGTGATTAGTATTTGAGTGACTTTATTAAACTAAACAACTTAATATTATGTCTCTTCATAATAAATATCCAATCAGTAACCAAAAAACTGTTATTGGAAAAGGTGTAGTTAATTCTCTAACTAATAAACTACCATTTGAAGCACATTTACCTGGCTATAATTATTGCGGTCCTGGGACAAAACTAGCAAAACGATTAGCACGAGGTGATAAAGGAATTAATGGTTTAGATGAGGCTTGTCGAGAGCATGATATAGCATATTCTCAAAATACTGATCAAAATCAGCGTCATATAGCTGATAAAATATTAGCAGAAAAAGCTTGGCAAAGAGTTAAATCTAAAGACTCCAGTTTTGGCGAACGATTAAATTCTTATCTAGTTACAAACACAATGAAAGCTAAAGTTAAACTCGGTATGGGTTTAAAAAAGACAAAAAAGAAAATTTTAAGAAAAAAGTCCTTGAAAAAAGTTATAAAGCAAGCTAAAGTAGCTGTTAAAAGTATAAAAAAACCAACGAATGCTAAGAATATTATAAAAACTGCTTTACAAGCTGCTAGATATTTTTCTAAAGGACAGAAAAAAAACATTAACATTCCTCGAATAATTCCTGTACCAAAAATTGGAGGAGTTTTACCTTTAATACCTATATTTGCGGGTCTATCAGCTATTGGAGCACTTTCAGGTGGCGCTGCAGGAATAACTAAAGCTGTTAAAGATGCTAAAAATGCCCACAAAGAATTAAAAGAAAGTCAACGTCATAATAAAATGATGGAAGCAATAGCATTAAAAGGAGGAAATGGATTGCACTTAAAACCATATAAGAATGGTTTAGGACTTTATTTGAATCCAAAAAACCATTAACTAAGCTACCCAATAGAGCTCTTACAAATATTGATTTAGAAAACTTTGCTAAAAAATACTTAAAATATTTTCGAGGAGTTTTTATGAGAGATAATTTACCAACACGCAAACCTTTGAAATATGAATGTGGTATAATAAATTTAGATAATTCTATTGGAGATGGAACGCATTGGGTAGCTTATTTTAAAAATGATGAAATAACTCATTATTTTGATAGTTTTGGAAATTTAAGACCACCATTAGAAGTAATAAAATATTTAGGAGATAAGCTTACATATAATTATAATAAATATCAAAATTTTAATTCTTACAATTGTGGACATTTATGCTTAGAATTTTTATTTCATATTGTTAAGAAAAAAAAATTATTATCAGTAAATAAAACATAATAAAAAATAAAAAAAATTTTTCTGTTTTATTCTTAGTCTAGCTTTACTTAAACTGACCTACATTAATAATTTTGTTCAAGTTCAAGGTTATTTCTCTATATTTGAACATAAATGAAATAAAAAACTAACTGATAAAGAATAATTAGAATTTAGTTGTATCAAAAGAAATTTAAACGAAAAATTTTTGTATGTATGTATGTATATTATATTATTAATGCGTATTGACCTTAAATCTAAATCATTGAATTTTGGGATTAACCTTAAAAATCTATATAAAAACAGAATGCACAACTGAAATATCTCATTATATCGATTAAAGACATGTCAATAACATTAACTTTAAACGGAAACTCTTCTACATTGACAACTAATTATTTTCCTCCTATAGATCTAAATGGAAGAGAATATATCTGCGGTTTAGTGGATTTCCAAACATATAATTCAATACCTAACATAGATGAAGAGAATAATAGATTTATTATTGATGATAAACCTATTACAATTCCAACAGGTTCATATGAAATTGGAGATATTGAGCTTTTTCTTAGAAAAACATTGAATATACCAAAAGCAGATAAGGAAAAATTAATTATAAGAGCAAATAATAATACATTAAAGTGCGAAATTTTTGCTGATAAGGATATTGATTTTGAAAGAGAAGATACAATTGGTGGATTATTAGGTTTCAGTAAGAAGAAATTATTAGCTAATAAATGGCATACTTCAGATCTTTTTGTTGATATTAATAAAATAAATATAATAAGAGTAGAGTGCAATGTTATTTCTGGAGCTTATATTAATGAAAAAGAAGCTCACATTTTACATGAATTCTCCATTAACGCCAGTCCTGGATATAAAATAATTGAAGTCCCTAAAAATGTAATTTATTTACCTGTAACTATTAATCAGATAAGTTCCATTACTCTAAAACTCCTTGATCAGAACGGTAATTTAATTAATTTTCGTGGAGAAACAATAACAATTAGATTGCACTTAAAGCTTCAGAATGATAGTATTTAATCAAAATTATCAGCCCCATATACATTCGCAGAATAATAAACATCATCTTAATTCATCAAAGCTAGTCAAAGGAGGAGGAACTCGACATTTTAAATACAAAAAACGATTATCATTTGAAAATAAAGAATATCTAATATCTCTTGGATATCTACTAAAAGTAAATTAAAATGGATCTCTTTAATAATCCAATTTTTGATGAAACTATAACTAGTGCTCAATGGCATTCGTATTCTCCATTCTTAAACTCATTTGGATTAAGTGATATTATACGAATACAAATACAAAATCAGAATTTAAATATATTGCCATCAACAAGTCAAATTTATGTAGAAGGATTTGTATCAAAACATGATGGAACAGCTGTTGTAAATACTAAACTAATTAATAATGCTATACCATTTCTATTTGATGAAATTCGTTATGAACTTAATGGTAAAGAAATTGATCATAATCGTAATGTGGGGATAACTTCAACATTAAAAAACTATATTTCACTCAATCAAAATGAAAGTACAGCTTTATTCAATGGAAGTTGGTCACCTAGTGCATCAACTAAAATAAATGGAATTCATTTCAATTTTTTAATACCCTTAAAGAGATTATTAGGATTTGCAGAAGATTATAAAAATATTATTCCGAATGCAAAACATGAATTAATATTAACTCGCTCTCGATCAAATGATAATTCATTATTATGTAGTGCTACTACTGCTGCTAATGAAAAACCAAAAATTCAAATTACAAAAATACATTGAAAAGTTCAGCATATTAACTTAGCTGATAATCTTAAATTAAATTTATATAAAAGCATTGAAAATGGTTCGGTTATGAAAATTCCTTTTAGAAATTGGGAATTACACGAGTATCCTACATTACCAGCAGGAACTACACATCATATTTGGAATGTTAAAACAGCATCACAACTTGAAAAGCCTCGTTTTATAATTTTTGCTTTACAAACTAACAAACAAAATAACGTGGAAGAAAATCCATCAATTTTTAATTATTGCGATATTGAAAATATAAAAGTATTTTTAAATTCTGAATCATACCCATATGAAGATATGAATTTAGATTTTGCAAAAAACCGTTATGCTTTAGCATATGAAGCATATTCAAATTTCAGAAGCCTTTATTATAATAACTCGACAACAGAACCGTTAGTTTCATGGGAAAACTTTAAAAATAATTCTCCTATCTTCATAATTGATACTCGTTTTCAAAATGATAATCTTAAAATGGGATCAGTTGATGTTAAAATTGAAATAAAGACTTTAAATGCAATTCCAAACAATACTGCAGCTTATTGTCTTATTTTGCATGACCGCTTAGTGGAATTTAAACCATTAACAGGAGAAGTTGCTAAAATTATCTAAATTTATGTATAAAAAATAAATGATTTTGTCTATAAAGAAAAAGCTTATTAATAAACATGGAATATGTAATCATTGACATGCAAGGTTTTCGAGACAATAGCAATAAATTTATTTTAAAAGAAATTGCTATTCTTTCATCAAATGACGAAATTCAACATTTTATAATAAGATCACCTTACAGTTGGCATTATTTAGACGCAAAAGCAAAAACCACCAATAAATGGCTCACTAAAAATCATCATGGCTTGCAGTGGTCTGATGGTAAAACCCATTTTTGTGAAATCATCAATTTTTTGAAAATTTTTTTATCCAATCAAACAAAAATTTATGTTAAAGGAGGAGAAAAACAATCTTGGATTATTAGCATATTGAAAAATAACAATGTTTTCGATTTGAATAATCGCGATTCTACATGTTTAAAAATATTGAAGAATAAGAAGAATCAGCAAATTCATTGTTCTAAAAGATGTTCTTTTAACCATATTGGTGTTTGTGCTTTGGAAAATGTTTACATGTTAAAATTGTTGATTTAGCTAATTCAAAGGGGGGCTTAAGAAGAAAAGAAATGATCAGAAACATATCTAATTTACCATTTACAATCGCTAGTTTTAAAGGAAAAAATAAAAATCAATCTTTAAAAGATTAATAAACCTAAAATTCTGAAAAAATATAAGGAAAATAAAAAAAAAAAAAAAAATCTGGAAAAAAATAAATAATTTAAAAAATAAAAAATTGTTGTTGTTTAATTTCTTTTGATAATTTTTTTTTTATTAATAAAATTACATTTTTTTAATAAATTCTATTTCAATAAATTTATTCTTTTTATCTGTAATTTTAAAAAAGTATTTAATTTTGCCATTGGCAATTTTTTTATTTAACAAGTTTACGATGGTGGAATTATGCTTGTCAGCATAATATTTTGGTAGATAAGTAAAAAACTTTTCTGTGTGGAAAACCACACAGCGACCCCCATCCACCTTATTTTGGAACTTTGACACTGTTTCCTGCAGTCTTGTTACTTGAAAGGTTTCATTTAAATTAACCTCACCCATTGGAACGAATTTCGTTTTTCTGTTGATATCACTTAGGAATTCTGCTAACAAATTTTCTTCTTCCATCTCGACATCGTATTCATCATCTTCTGTGAAATTTGTGAAATCTGCTAAATCTGCGATTGGATCCATTTTTTAGGTTTGCGTTGTTTTAATTGTAATAAAATACTAATATATTTTAAAGAAAACTTGGTTAATTTATGTAAAAATAATTACAAGAAAGCTTTTTTAATACAATAAAGGATGTATGCGGTTTTATGCTCTATAAATTGATAACAATATGTTTTCTTAATTTTTTTTTTTTTATTTCATAACAATATTATTATTGAGTATAATTTTTTTTTCTATGATAAGAATCGAATTAGATCATTTCAAATTTTTGGTAATAAGAAAAAAATTAAACACACTTTAATTCAGAACAAGAACAAGAAATGTATAAGAATATATATACTAAAGAATGTATCTTTGCGGTTTATGCTGTACTTCTATGATAAGAAGCAGTTTTTTTAAATTTTTAAAATTTTTTTTAAATTTATTTTGTTTTCTTTTTTATATAAAAGCAGAAGCAAATAAACAAAATTAATTATAAATTAGTAAAGTTTTCATTAGTTAAGATTTAATTATTTCGGTAAAGAAAAATGCCCACAAAGTCGGAAATTGAAAAAATGGGATATTCATCATATGGTTTACCATGTGAATATCAAATTATGGAAGCTGCAAACACAGGAAAGCCTTGCTGTGCTGTATACAGATTCTATGATCTGCTCTGGGATGATTATGATTTCAAGCAAGTCTGTCAACGTCATACATCCCCAGAGCGGGTTTTCTGTGTAAAGTGCTTTTTGGAAATGGAGGAGAGATCAAAAAAATCTTGGTGGTCAACTTTCCATTTACAGTATTATGTTGCTGAATTTGACTGCAAGGAAGATGCTGAATATTTTATATCTCATCAAGGACCCGAGTGTATTAGCTGCCCTATAAAAAAAAATTTATGTAAAATAATCTCAGCAGCCTATTATGATGAAAAGGCTGTTGAAATTCGTCAATTTTATATGGGAAAATGATGAAATAAAAATTTTTTGAATTTATTTAATTTAAATATATATATGTACTTTATTTTCAAATAATTTTTTTTTTTTGTTACAAAATATTTTTATGTCCCCAAGACAATGTTCTAATATTATCATGCATTACATACTTCTTATCATCTAAACAATTTAAAACAACTTTGTTGATTTCTTGAGTGTAAATTGTATGCAGTTTAGACTTAAAAATTTGCATACTTTCATAAAATATTTTTTTAGTATTTAAACAATTTCTATAATCATCAATGCTTAAATTATCAACAACAATTTTTTTTATACCTTTAGATTTTTTAATAACATTATTTTTGTCCGCTTTAATGGAATACATTTTTGAACGTAAACCTACAAATTCCAAAATAATTTTTCCATTCATTTCATCTTTAAACATCCCTAATACTTTTTTATTTAGGGATGGATAACCATAAGGGTTATTTACTTCATAGTCTGAAGTATCAAAAAATTTATGAAGATCGGGTTTGATTTCTTCATAAAAATCTTCAGTTTGAATAGTATAGACAAAACTGTCAGTATCCATATAATTCAATTGAATTTTATTTTTAAATTTCATTTTCATGAAATCATAATGAAAATCATACATCAAAACTTTTGATAGCTCTAATATACTGAAACCTGCATATATAGGTTTGTTATAACAAATTTTTGTTTTTTTCATTTCTATTGCCACTAAGTTATTTGTAAAAGATGATAAATTATGAAAATCAGGTCTTGCTATATAAGCTTTCGCACCTAAATGTTTTCCTTTACTTTCCCAAGTATCAGCTATTTGGATGACCCGATATTTCTCAACGTTCTCCATTGTTTTACCAAAAACTGCATTAACTTGCAATTTAAAGAATTTTTTTTCAAATTCATTTTTAGAATTTTGCCTATATCGAGTATTTAAATCAACGTATTTTTTAAGCCAATCTGATTGCTCAAATTGCAAAATTCTATGAATTTTTTTCAATTTTAAATTGTTATGAAGACATTGCTTAAGATTTTTATAATGAATTATATAGTTAGTTTTATTATGCAATGTAGTCAATAGTTTACCAATTTTCCCATTCGGGGGAATTTCCTTTGCTGCGCAAAACGGTAAGTCATTGTGCAAATCATGTAAAGTTTCTGGATAATCTAAATCTACTTCTAAAATATAACCAAGATTTGAATTATCCGATACTTTTGTAATATCGAAATTTGATATTAAAGATTTTTCCATCCATTTAAAATTCTTATACGGTAGATATTGTGACATTGCATAACCATAAAGATTTACAGCATCTAAATACACAATATATTGTGTGGGATCATTTTTATTAAATTTTTCCTTCATATATTTGTTATTTGCAGTTGAATGACGTAAAGAACATTGACTTATTCCACCACGCATTCCGCTTTTAATAAAGCTGTACATATTTACATCAGTAAATAGTTCTAATTCAATTTTCGTATATTTCAACATTGCTTGCCAAGAAAGCCCTGGTGCAGTATAAAAATTAGAAGGATCTAAATCATAAATTTTCATACATATTTCTCGAAAACTTTCGAAAACATCAGTCAATATTAAGACATCCGTTTTCAAATAAATTTTCATATAATCTAACAAATTACAACATTTGAAAGTTCTCCAGACTGTATATGCGTAATTGTAATCAGAATCTGAACATGGTGTTTTTGTTAATTCATTATAAAATGCAGCTTGAGATGGGAAAGTATCATTTAATTTTTCGAAAGAATCTAAATATTCGTAGGGAAATATACCTTTCTTTGTTATCAAATTATAGTGCTCTCCGAAATTATTTTTAATGTGATGCTTTTTGTTATCATCTAGATTATTAAACAAACTATTGAGACTTTCACTCATAAATCGAAAGCTGTCGAGAAATCTTAAAGAAAAGCTAACATTCTCTTCTAAAAGATAAATTCGTTTAGTTAAAGATATGTATTTTTCTTTATTTAGCGGTAAAACACTAATGCTTCCCTCAACACAATTTAAAGATCTAAACAATAAATGACAATCATAACCCGAAAAATTATGGAAAAATATTGGAAAAAATGTAGGTTTTTTAAAAAGTAAATTACATTCTTTATGTGCTGGACCTCTATAATTACCACTATAGTGGCAATGGTCTCTTACTCTATTAATATAATCTAATTGCTTACCACAAATACTGCAACAGGAATCCGTTAACTGTTGTAATTCTTCGTCTAGTGTTAAAGGTTTCATTTTTTGAATTTTCAAATTGAAATTTCTATAAAGCTTGCTACAATCATTAATTAGTGATAAAATAAATTTTTGTGCACAATCTGCTCCTACACATTCCACATATTTATTCAAATTTTCATTAAAGGAACATTTTATAAAATATGCAAATGCAATCGCAACATGCTCCTTAATATTAGTAGTTGAAGGACCATTTACATCTGGTTTACATGTTGCTATCGGTTTCAATAAACTCTCGCAGTCTGCATATATTACGAATGGTGCTTTCATTTGAAGTCGATAATCAGCATACTTCAAAATTTTATTTTCTTCATCTGGTAAGTTGCAAACAATCTTTCCACATTGATTTTTATGAATCGCATATTTTTCTAATTCATCAAAATATTGCAAACAACTATTGCAAATGTATATTCGGCCATTATGTCTCGTAAGAGATTTTCTTAAAAATTTCGATAAATCCTTTATATAAACAAAATGATATCTTTCATTCGATTCAATCATCAATAAATTTATATTTATAACTGTTTTTCATTTTTTGTTAAAAAATATGGACCAATCAATTCGTGTTCATTATTTTTCTTTGATTTTAAATTAAGACCAAAAACATTCACACTTACATCAGGGTTGAGTTCCTCAAATTTATAAATATCGTCTATTTTAATAGGAAATAATATATTTCCAAATTTTAAATTTTCTACTTTTCCACCATTCAAAAAAATTTCTACCGCCGCTATATCAATTATATTATAACTTCTTGGATTCCATGATTCATTTACTGCAGGCTTTAAAGCTGATATCAATGCCCATTTAAAACAATATTCATCAGAATTTTTCACATTTATGCATGCCTTTTTCTTTTCTACTGATTTGGGGAGTTGAATGTACTGTGATCCTTTTATTGGTTCATATTTATTTATATTTATTTCGAGTCCAATAATACGAATTAACGCCCATCCACTGTCCATTTCTTGAAATTCTTCACTTCTTTTTATTATACTCTCTATAATTTGGCTATAATTAGAATTGATATCAACTTCATTTAAAATTAAAACCATTTTTGATTGAAATGATTTAATGCTTAATTGCAATTCATCGTTATCATCACCGTCACCATCTAAATAAGGTTTTACATATTCAGCAAACAGTTCGAAGTTCATTTTGTAAAATTTATGTTTCAATAATGAATTCCTCAGAATAGTAAGAATATTATCCTTATTTTTATTTAAAAATTCGATTGGAACAATAATCCCCTCATCATCATTATCAATTAAAAATGTTTGAAGTCTTCTTTCAAATGATTCATTGATCACTCTAACATTGCTCCTCAATTTCTCTGCTGCATTCATTTTATGTAAATTTGTTCTTAAATGATAAACCCAGTTTAGTGTAAATATTTTGCAATAAGAACAGTATTTATGTATTTTTTTATGTCGTTCCAAATCATATTTTCGTTTGAATGTTTTTTTACAAACATCACAACAAAATTCTAGTTTAATTTTTTTATGATCCATTTTAAATATTTTTGTTGTTAGTTATTACCTTGTCTTAAACAAACTAAAATACTTATTAAAATATAATATTCAAAATATATTATTTATGATAACTTTTTTATTTTTTTGTTTTTTCTTTTTAAAATTACGTCATTTCAGATTTTTATTTTATTTGCTTTTTACATTATGTTTCACTTTTTGAAAATTTTAAATTTCTTATCAATATAATTCAATTCAACAACAATCCAAAAAAAAGCTCATGCTTTAAAAATATTTTATTTTCTTATCAGCATATTTAAATATTTTTTTTTTTATTTATTGAATTAACTTGTCTTAAACAAACGCTTCATAACACAAAAATTATCACCAAAGCCCTTTCAATCACTGCCACTGCCACCGCCACTGTCTCCACCAATGTACACGATCTGTACACGATCCCATTTTTTCTTCACTTTTTACCCTGTACACAACCCTAATCTTTAATTTTTACATTCACCGACATCTGGTGACCACTAACGGCAAATAACCACTTTTTGCGTTTTTCTACATTAGCGACCACTAACGGAAAATAACAACTTTTTGCGTTTTTCATACATTAGCTCTCTCATATAATTTATTCGACGTACACCGACATCTAGTGACCACTAACGGCAAATAACACATTCACACACACCTAGTGACCACTAGTGGCAAATAACAACTTTTTGCGTTTTTCATACATTAGCTCTCTCATACACTCATCGACAACTAGTGAGCACTAGCGGCAAATACACCAACATCTAGTCGCCACTAGCGGCCACTAGAGGCAAATTACCGACATCTAGTGGCAAAAAACGGCAAGTAGCAAGTTTTTGCGTTTTTCATACGTTAGCTCTCTCATATCCTAACTACTCAATCGCTCAAGAAATTTTACAAATAATAATTATAATAATAATTCTAATCGCTCTAATAATTTTCCACGTCATAATAATAATAATTATAATAATAATCCCAATAATAATTTTAATAGAAATAATTCTAATTCTAATTCTAACAGTGAAATTAATCATAACAATTCAGGGCAAAGTACATTCCGTCGTAATAATAGCGGAAATTTTACAAATAATCAACCTATTGAGCCAATGGATACTTATGATGCTAATCTTAATAATGTTGTTTTAGATAACGAAAATGAACATTCCGAAGAAAATTTTCGTTCAATGGCTCGGAAACCAACTTACCAATAGTCCAATTTACCATTAATAATAAAAAAATAAATTGTTTGATTGATACAGGTGCTACATCATCAGTTATCAATGAAACCTTATTCCCCGAAATAAAAAAAGAAAAACTGAAAAATCCCATAAAAATTCTCACATTATTCGGTGCTAGTAAAATATTCCATACATTAATTACTGACGTTCCAATAGAATTTAAACACTCAGCACAAATCCTTTGGAAAGTATTAAAACTTAATAATAAACAATTTGACGCGATTATAGGACAAAACGTATTGAAAGCCGTAGGAGCAAAAATAGACTTTGAAAACGACACGATCGAAATAATGGGAAAAACAACAAAATTTAAAAATGTTTGTCCTTATAATGACACTTATGAATTATATTCGTTAGATTTAAAAACAAATATATTTGATTTTATAAAAACAAACCATCTTAATAATGAAGAACATAAAATATTAAAAAAAATTATAGCAGAAAATAAAGATCTTTTTTATCAAGAGGGTCAGACCTTAACCAATATTAATTGCATTAAGCATCAAATTATCACAAAAATTAGCTATCCCATCTATTCAAAAATTTACAGATTTCCTAAGATTCATGAACATGAGGTGGAAAAATAAATTTCCGAAATGCTATCTCAAGGAATAGTAAAACATAGTAATTCTCCTTATAATTCGCCTATCTGGGTAGTTCCCAAGAAATTAGATCAATCAGGGAAACAAAAATGGAGAATAGTCGTAGATTATAGGAAATTAAATGATATTACTATTGACGATAAATTTCCTATTCCTAATATTGAATCTCTTTTTGATAAATTAGATAAAGCCCAATATTTTTCTACTATTGATCTCGCTAAAGGATTTCATCAAATTCTTGTAGACGAAAAAGATCAACCGAAAACAGCTTTTTCGACCCCACAAGGTCATTACGAGTTTGTCAGGATGCCATTCGGATTAAAGAATGCTCCTGCAACATTCCAACGAATGATAAATTATGTTTTATGTGACTTTATAAATCATATCTGTTTTGTATATTTAGACGATATACTAATTTTCAGTATGTCACTACAAGAACATGAAAATGCAATTAGGAAAATATTTGAGAGGTTAAGAAAATTTAATTTAAAAATACAATTAGATAAATGTCTATTTTTTTCTAAAGAATCGGAATATTTAGGACATTTACTTACGAAAATCTATTAAAAGCTTTTTAGGTATTACCGGATATTATCGTAAGTTTATTAAAGACTACGCTAAAATTGCTCAACCACTAACTTATTGCCTAAAGAAAGATAATAAAATTGACATTAACAATCCTAAATATATTCAAGCATTCGAGAAACTTAAAGAAATCATTAGTAATGATCCAATATATTAAGATATCCAAATTTTAATCAAAAATTTACCTTAACTTCTGATGCAAGTGACTTTGCTATAGGGGCTGTTTTATCACAAAACGGACACCCAATTGCATTTGCAAGTAGAACATTAAATGATCACGAAATTCGTTATAGTACTACCGAAAAAGAACTTTGGGCAATTGTTTGGGCAACTAAGTATTTTAGACGATATCTTTTTGGTGTTAGGTTTACAATAGAAACGGATCATAAACCTTTAGTTTGGCTAAATTCATTAAAAGAACCAAATTCAAAACTCCAAAGATGGAGAATTAAATTAAATGAATTTAATTTCGAAATAGGATATATTAAAGGAAAAAACAATAAAGTGGCTGATTTCCTTAGCAGAATCAATGTCGAAAAAAATGAAATAAATAAAATTTTTCAATTAAATGAGTCTTCTAAGATTGAAAGTGATTTAGCTACAATTCATAGTGGTATCGAAAATTTGGATGACCACATCCCAATTGTAGAAAATATAGTAAACAAATATTTTAATCAAATCCACCTAGTAGCAAATAAACCAGGTGAATTGATTATTAAATATAACAAATATAAAAAAATTTTTATATCCGAAGACGATTTAAAAAATCAAATTTATTTAAATGATTTACTACGAAGGTTCATAAAAAAAGGTATTACTGCAATTTATTCGGAATTAAACGATAATAAATTTGCAATATTACAAACAAAATTAATAGAATTATTTAGTAACGATAGTAAGGTAAAATTTATTAAATGTACTAAATTAGCTCAAGAAATTGAAGGCGAAACCGACTTACTAAAAATAATAAAAGAAACTCATGAAAAAACAAATCATAGAGGTATCTTAGAAAATTTTAATGAAATGAAAGACAAGTACTATTTTCCAAAAATGAAACACCTTATTTACAAATATATAAATAACTGTGATATTTGTAATCTAGCAAAGTATGATCGGAAACCTAATCAATATAATTTTAATATATCTGCAACACCTTCTGAACCAAATGAAATAGTTCATTGCGATACTTACTACTTAAAAAAAGAAGTATTTTTGACAACTATAGTTAAATTTACGAAACACTTATCAATAATTAAACTAAATGATAGAAATAGCGTTACCATTATTCAAGCCTTAAGATTAAGAAATTCTCTTTTCGGTAAACCAAAAACATTTGTACTTGACAATGAATTCAATAGTTTAAATTTGAAAGACTTTTGTAGAGTACAAAATATAGAAATACACTTTACCTCTCCCATCACCTGTATGATATAGAAAGAGCTCACGGAACAATTACAGAACATATTAGGATTTTAACATTAACTGATTCCAACCTTAATACTGAAAGTTGTATATTAAAAGCTGTTGAAGCTTATAATAAATAATACACTACATTCTGTAACTGAAGTAAGGCCCATTGACTTTACCAATAATAAAATTCGAAGTTTACAAGAAATCAAAGACAGATTATTAAATAAAAAACAGAAAATTATTTCCAAATTAAACAAAAACAGAAAAACTTTTGAACTACCTAATGACAACGAGATTCTAATACAAAACCCTGCAATAGTACGGTATAAAGAACAGCCTAGATATAAGAAAATTAAAATTAAGAAAATAAACAATAAAATTACTGATTATCAAAATAAAATATTCCTAATAAATAAATAAATAATAAATAAAGGAATAAATAAAGGAATAAATAATATTATATTCCTCGTATATAAAATCACATATTACTTATCTTTTACCTATTTGGAGTAGAGCTCCACAAATTCATCTAAATAAACTAGACAAAATGCATAAAAAATGTGTTAAGCTTGCACAAGGCTTGCCCTTGTTACACCCAACAGATTCTATATACACTCTAGGTTTATAATAAACTTCCAGAACAAATAAAATTAATTAATAACCTTAATCTATTTACACAAAAGATTAAATCCACTATAATTAGTACATAATATTTAAATAAAACTAGAAATACTAACAAACTAATAATTAAATCCTACATTAACTAACTAACATTCATAAATAAATCAAATAAGTTAAAATTTTTCTTTTTATTTTCCTTGTTGTGCTGTTTTAAAAATATAAAAAAAATTAATACATTAAAATATGAAAAATTATACAAAAAAAGAGTAAATTTTTATGATGAAATCCTATGAAAAATTGTAAATGAATATCATTAAATTTCTTTTTTTTTTGCTTTGTTTTACTTTTTCTTATTCTATTGTTAAATAATTCTTACAAAAAATTATATGACCGCACTGCCTTAGGCATAGGTCTCAATCTATTTATTATGTACTGAAAAGCTAAATTATGTATGTATATTTAAATTTATATTATAAATAAAGAGAAAAAAAAAAAAAAAAAAAAAAAAAAAAAAACATACATCCAACAAGAGTTAAAAAAAAATATAAATTCGTTTCAGGTAACTCAGCAAATAACAACTGCCGTTAAAGTCATTATTCAGATTCTTATACTTATTATAATTCTAAAGTTGCAACAACAAATAGTAATAAATTAATATTTATATTGGAAATACCAGTACTTAGTAGAGAAAATGCTACCAAGTATAAAATATTTGCATTGCCAAATTCAAAATTTGAACAAATTGATATACTAAATTCTGATATTATCTTATTTGAAAATAAAACATATTATATTACTCAAGAAAAATATAAAAACAAACTAAAACCAACCTCAAACTGTATATCAAATCTTTTTATTAAATCGTATACAAATTGTTCTAAAACTATCGAAGAAAATTTTAAAATAATGGAATTGGATCAAGGTGTAATATTAATAAAAAATGCTCAAAATAAGAATTTAACAAACAATTGTAACAATATGAATTATCTTTTAAACAAAAACTATATTATTTATTTTAATAATTGTAATATCGAAATCGATAACATTAAATTTTCTAATAAAAACAAAGAATTCAAACACAATATTGTAATACCTAATTATATAACGATTAAAAATATAAATAATAATGTTAAACTTGAAATTTTAAATTTAAAACAATCAGAAAATAATAAAGAAATTGTTGAAATTAATTATAAAAGAAAAATTTATGATAATTTAACTCATACTAATACAATCGTTATAGTAATTATAGTTGTAATTTTATTAATTTTTGTAATTCTACAAAGTAAAAGAAGAAAAGGAAAAATAATCAATAATATAACCAATACTAAAACTGAAGATATTGTCCAGGAGTACAAAAATCCTAAGGATGGGGAAGTCATATATCCAACAAACCTATTCTTAGAAGATGTAATTTCTAGGAGGTCTAATCAATAAATTAATTTCTATAATTCTTTCTCTTAATTTCATATTAATCAATTACATTGAATATCAAGTATTCCAACATACTTGATATTATAATTTTTGTTGTTTTTCTTTTCCTTTATTCTGTTGACCGCTATTAAACAATATGCAACATTTGGTTTTAAAGTACAATAAACTAAAATTAGGTCATTAAATAAAAAAGGATCAAATTACAAACAAACCAAAACAATTTTCATTTAAAATTAAATTCTTACAAAATTTCTACTTCAAGTATAATAAACCAAAATTAAGTCATTAAATTAAATATAAGAGATCAAATTACAACACAAGACAATTTTTTATTTAAAATTAAATTCTTACACAATTTCCTTTTCAAGTGCAATAAAATGGAAAGCACTTGAAAATGTAATAAATTTATTTTTCTTGTTTTTCTTTGTAAAATATTAATAATAATCAATATTTAAAATTGAATGTTAATTATCAAATTTGTAAAACTAAAAAGTTAGTTTAAATCTAGATTCGTAACGTTTAACATTAAATAAAAATTTAAATAAAAATAAAATATTTTTGTGTTTTGATTAAATAAATAAAAACTATTTTATTAAAAAAATATTATTTTATAAAATTCCATCTTATAAAATAATTAAACTTACATTAGACAGCATAGCTCAATATTTAAAAAAAATGGGTTCCATGGTTATGGATATCCAATTATTGCAAAAGTTCATTTGCCAGCAATTTGATGGAATGAAGCTAACTCATAAAACCATCATTAGTGAGAACGCCAAATTAAAAAAAGAAATTGCTGAGAACAACAAAAAGCACAAATTACTGGAAGATAAGGTCTGCAATTTAGAGTCATTACTGGACAAAGACCAGCAAATTAAAAATAGGAACAACATTGTAGTCGCTGATTTATCACCCAATTTAAAATGTAATTTAAAAGACATTGTTTAAAGTTTAAAGACAATTTAAAAGAAATTTCAAAAAAAATTAAGCCAGACATCAATATGAATGACATCGAGCGAATTGAAACGTACAATTCAAAAATTGGCGCCGAAAACAACAATAAACAATATATAGTACATCTTCGATCACAGGCAATAAAAGAAGAACTGATGTTAAAAAAAAAGAGTCAGCATATATACACGTCAGAACTTTTTCCGAGTAAAGAGGGAAATAGAGAAATATATTTCAGAGATCACCT
The DNA here is from genome assembly GCA_963082915.1 of Dolichopus griseipennis. NCBI lineage: Eukaryota > Metazoa > Arthropoda > Insecta > Diptera > Dolichopodidae > Dolichopus > Dolichopus griseipennis. Next base: position 269,685,390 of record OY720441.1, read on the forward strand.
ATCTTCGTTTCAAAAAAAACTATATTATGAAACAAAGCAAATTAAAATTAATTACAAATTTCAATATTTATGGGTTAAAGATAATATTATTAAAATTCGAAAATCGTCTTCAAGCTAAATTCTCAATATTAATAAATTTAATTATATCGAGAAAATTAAAAATAATTATATTGATATCTAATAAAACTAATATAAATTTGCTAATTTCTGAAATTATATTTCATCTCTTTTCCTCTTTCACCTGAACGTATTGTTTTTTTATTGTTGTACTTTTTATATTGATTTTTTTCTTAAAATTTTAAATATCATCTTTTTGCACATATTATTTAAAAAACAAAAAAAACTCAAAAATTTGTTTATAATTATATTCTGTATTTACAATTTTTTATTTATTTTAAAATTAATTTCATTAACATTTTTTAATTTTTTCCAATTACAATTCATTTTTTACAATTTATTTTCACATCAATATTTTAATTTTTATGTACCACAATTCAATCTATCTATCTTCTATCTATCTATCTTCTATCTATCTATCTTCTATCTATCTATATATATAAAAATGAAAGTTTGTTTGTTTGTATGTTTGTTTGTTTGTTTGTAGCGAATAGACTCCGAAATTGCCCAGCCGATTTTCATGAAAATTTGTATATAGGAGTTTTTGGGTACGGAAAGAAATCGTGGCCCAAAAATTTTGCTCTAACGGACCGCCAAGTTGGGGCTGTGGTGCAAGTATTTAAACTTCTTTGTTCTAAAATGAAAATTGTTTGACCGATTGACTTCAAATTTTGTATACGTGTTGCTCTTTGAGAATTGAGTAGACACTATTAACAGTTTTGGAATTTGTTAAACCATGTCGGGCCGACGGGTGGTCAAAAAAAATTTTGGGTCCAAACTTTGTCCGATTTTACGAAATTCTGCTTTGGGTTAAAAGAAAGCCCCAAAAAAAATTTTGTTGAGTTCCATTAACCCATTGCGGCCCAACAGCTTTTTATAGGTTTTTTCAATACTTTACGGGTGGTAAAAAAAAATTTTGGGTTCAAATTTTGTCCGATTTTACGAAATTCTGCTTTGGCTTTAAAGAAAGCCCCAAAAAAAATTTTATTGAGTTCCATTAACCCATTGCGGCCCAACAGCTTTTTATAGGTTTTTTCAATACTTTTCTCTAAATTCGAAACGGTTTGACCGATTGACTTCAAATTTTGTATACGTGTTGCTCTTTGAGAATTGAGTAGACACTATTAACAGTTTTGGAATTTGTTAACCCATGTCGGGCCGACGGGTGGTCAAAAAAAATTTTGGGTCCAAACTTTGTCCGATTTTACGAAATTCTGCTTTGGGTTAAAAGAAAGCCCCAAAAAAAATTTTGTTGAGTTCCATTAACCCATTGCGGCCCAACAGCTTTTTATAGGTTTTTTCAATACTTTACGGGTGGTAAAAAAAAATTTTGGGTTCAAATTTTGTCCGATTTTACGAAATTCTGCTTTGGCTTTAAAGAAAGCCCCAAAAAAAATTTTATTGAGTTCCATTAACCCATTGCGGCCCAACAGCTTTTTATAGGTTTTTTCAATACTTTTCTCTAAATTCGAAACGGTTTGACCGATTGACTTCAAATTTTGTATACGTGTTGCTCTTTGAGGATTGAGTAGACACTATTAATTGTTTTGGAATTTGTTAACCCATGTCGGGCCGACGGGTGGTTAAAAAAAATTTTGGGCCCAAATTTTGTCCGATTTTACGAAATTCTGCTTTGGGTTAAAAGAAAGCCCCAAAAAAAATTTTGTTGAGTTCCATTAACCCATTGCGGCCCAACAGCTTTTTATGGGTTTTTTCAATACTTTACGGGTGGTAAAAAAAAATTTTGGGTTCAAATTTTGTCCGATTTTACGAAATTCTGCTTTGGCTTTAAAGAAAGCCCCAAACAAAATTTTATTGTATTGCATTAACCCATTGGGGCTTAACAGCTTTTTATAGGTTTTTTCAATACTTAACTCTAAGTTTAAAACGGTTTGACCGATTTTCTTCAAATTTTGTATACGTGCTCCCCTATGAGAATTGAGTTGACACTATTAACAGATTTGGAATTTGTTGACCCATTTCGGCCCGACGGTTGGTCAAAATAATTTTGGAAGCTAATATTGTCAAAATTTGCGAAGTACTGCTTTGGCTAAAAAGAAAGCCCCAAAAAAATTTTGTTGAGTGATTTGGAAGCAAATTACGTCCAATTTTGCGCAATACTGCTTTGCCCAAAGAGAAAGTATAGTTCCGTTAACCCAGTGGGGCACAGTGGCTTTTAATAGATTTTTGCGTAACTTAACTCTAAATTAGAAAGGATTTGACCGGTTGACCTCAAATTTTATATGTGTGAAGCAACTTGAAAATGGAGTTGAGACTGTTATTAGTCGGTCCTACGATTGGTCAAAAAAATTTTTTTGGAAGTAAATTACGTCAAATTTTTGGAAAGTAGATTGTACTGCTTTGAATTACAGAAAGTTTCAAAAAATCCTAGGATAATCCTAGAAAAATCGTTTTAAAAAGATTGCTTTCATACATTTTAAAATTTACATGTGTAAACCTTGTGTAATTTTTGTGTTAACTTTTTGCAGTAACATCATCTTCAATTAAACCTCCATTGAGAGGCGCAGCAACGCGCACCGGGTACTAGCTAGTTAACATTATAAAAATAACCCGCCGCGGACCGCATTTATCAAATCATCAAATCAAAACTTTTTCAAAAACTTCTTTTTAATTACTAAAACTACAATTAAAGCTATATTCTATACTATTATTATAATTAAAAAAAAAAGGAAATTTTTTATAAAAAACTTAAACCTAAATTATTTACTTTCTTATACTCCACAGTCGATGCGTTTTTAATTGAAACCGTTCTAATACTGATTTTCATTATTCAGGTTTTCTATGTTTTTTTTTTTTTTTTGTTTGTCCTTATTACTCCTCTTGGGAGCATAGGATATCTACTAGGCATCTCCATCTGACTCTATTCGGCAGTTATCTTTGCTTCCTCCCATGTTTTTCCAATTGAGGTTAGTTCTTCCGATATCAATCGCCTCCAGGTGTTATTAGGGCGGTCTCGTCTTTGGGTTCCTTGTGGGATCCATTCTAGTGCTTCCCTTGCTATGCTATCTTGCGGCTTTCCAAGTGCGTGCTCTATCCATTTCCACTTCTTCCTTTTGATCTCTTGCCCAATTGGTTCTACTTTGGCAATTTTCCATAGGTCCTGGTTACTTATTATGTTCGGCCAGTATATTCTGCATATTATTCTTAGACATTTGTTAATGAAAACCTGTAATTTCTGTGTGATGTTGTTCGTAACTAACCAGGTTTCACTTCCATATGTTAAGGTGGTCTTTACGCAGGTTCCAAATGTCCTCAATTTTGTTCCCCTGGACATTTGTGCGCTTTTCCATACTGGCTGTAAGCGACCGAACATTGCCCTGGCCTTTTTGATTCTGCTTTCGATGTCGGCGTTTATGTTACCGCTGTTATTTGTGATGCAGCCTAAGTAGTGGAAATTATCTACATAGTCGATTGGTGTGTTGTTTATCACCGAACGGCGTGGGTTGTTGATGTTAATGGTCATCGCTTTCGTCTTTTCGATATTTATTTCCAGGCCCACACTTCGAGCTAATGTTGCTAGATGGTCTATTTTAGCTTGCATATTATTTATTGTGTGTGATAGCAGGCAGATGTCATCGGCATAGTCCAGATCTTCTAATTGCCTGAAGAGATTCCATGTTAATCCAGTTCTTTTGGTACTAATCTCTTTCATTATGTCATCTAGCACTACTGTGAAGAGGATTGGTGACAGTGCACAACCCTATTTTACTCCTATGTTGGTGATGAATGGTTCGCTGGTATTACCAGCTGGTATTAACCTGGTCTATGCAACTTCTATGGGGACGAAAACCTGCTTGCTCATCTCTTATTTGGTTCTCTAGTTTCTCTTGCAACCTTGTTTGTATTATTGTTGCCATAATTTTGCACTGTTATGCCTCTCCAGTTGTCGCACTTGGTCAGATCACCTTTCTTTGAAAGTTTGATGATTATTCCATTTTTCCATGTGACCGGTAATCTGCCCTCATCCCATGCTGTTGTGATGTGAGGTTCTAGAAGCTCGGCTGATGTTTCTGGACCTATTTTTATAATTTCAGCTGGGAGACCATCTTCGCCTGTGTCTTTGTTTAATTTTAGCTTTCTTATTGCCTCTTTGATCTCTGCTTTGGATGGTTTATTTATTCTGATGTTGTAATTGTTATTATTTGTGCGATTTTCTGGTCTGGTTTCTTCTAGGTTGGGGTCGTTGTTATTACTGGTTTCTGCGAAGTGTTGTCTCCATATTCGGGTTTGTTCTTCGGAACATGCTATTAGTTCACCATTTTGGCCCTTGATTGGGTGATTTTTGTTGTTTCTTCTGCCAGTGAGCTGGTTCACGATTTTATGTAGCTTCTTGTGTTGTTGTGTATTGCAGCCATTTCAGCCTTATTTGCGAGATCGTTAATGTATATTCTTTTATATCTTCTTGCAGCAATTTTGACTTGTTTAGCTATGTTATTGTATTGTTGTCTTATAGCGTTATTGCTATTCAATTGCTGTTTTAGGTTGTTTCTCTGTGTTATTAGATTCCAGGGGTTATTGGAAATCCATATCTTTCTTTGCGGCTGAATTATCCCTAGGTGTTCTTCTGCTGTGTTTTTGAGGGTCTCGATAATGCGGTCCCATGTGTGTGGTTGGTTTATTGGGAGGGTTTGGCGTATTGTTTCTACGATGTTATTTCTTATTTCAGTGTTACGGAGTTCTTGGAGGTTTATCTTTCTTCTTATGTTTCTTCTTGATTTTCTTTTGTATTTCTGCCATATTCTTACATCTCCGGTTATTAATTCGTGGTCTCTTCCTATATCTACACCTCTCTTGTTTCTGACATCTTGCAGTGTATTTCTCCATTTTCTGCTGATACATATATGGTCAATTTGGTTTTTCGTTTGACCGTTTGGTGAGGTCCATGTATACTTATGTATGTCTTTATGGGGGAATAGCGAGCCGCCGATAATTAGTTGGAATGTCTGGCATATGTCTACGAGTCTCTCTCCATTATTATTTCTAACTCCGCAGCCATGTGTCCCTATTGTATCTTCTATATCTTGATTGTCTGATCCTATTTTAGCATTGAAGTCACCCATTAGTATCGTAATATCTCCTTTCCTTATGCTGTTAAACGCCGTTGTTAGTTGTTCATAGAAGTCGTCCTTAATCTCGTTTTCTGCGTCTTCTGGAGGTGCGTAGCATTGTATTATCGTTATATTTTTACTTCTTATCGCAAATCGTGCCATGAGTATTCGGTCTGATATTGGCTTCCAACTGCTTAGTGAGTTACGAAAATTCCTTGATATATCAGTTTTTCTATGTATGATTGCCATATTCCATGTGCTTAACGGACTCTATTGTTGTAATTAGCAATGACGTCATTTAATATTGAGAATGATATGAAAGTAAATTACTTTACAGAGTTACCCAAAAGTGTAATGATGAATTATAAACACAATTTAAGCATTTTATATTTAAACATTAGAAGTTTACGAAATAAATTAACTGACCTTGAAATACTAATTAATGCTTATGGATGCGCAATACATGTTCTAGTCATAACGGAAATATGGGTACATAAATAAGAAAATTAAATTCTTCAACCTACCTGGTTACTTCTCAAATCGTACTGAGTCAATTCGTAACATCACGTACGGGGGTGTCGCTATAATGTGGCTGAAAAAATTAGTAGCACTTCAGTCCTTGTGGAAGAGTTCAACAATTCCAACCTTTTGATAATTAGAATACTAAGAGGAAATCTGAACATCATGTCTTTTTATAGATCTCAACAAACAAATATAGAAGACTTTATAAACAAACTCGATTCAATTACATCTACCTATACTCGTTCGCTAGTCTTAGGGGATTTCAATGTTAATCTACTTGACGCGCATAACAGAGATGTTAAAAACTATTCTCAGGTTTTACTCTCTAACGGTTATTTCATATACAATCAAATTAATGAACGATTTGCAACAAGAATTGACAAAACTCTAAATCCATAATTGACCACTTTATTTGCGATTTAATCGAATATGAATATTGTTTACATATTTTTGACACTCCTCTATCGGATCAGCAAATATTTCTTATTAGTACAAATCTAAATCCATGCATTAAACAAAACGCCACTACTCATAAAACTGTATTAGATTACAATAACTTATCGGTGAATAGCTTTTGGTCAAACATTAACCTGAACAACAACAGTTTTGACAAATTCGTGCATGCCTTATCTTTGCTAATAAAAGAACACACGAGAGTAATTCCGGTAACCCATACAAAAAAAAACCAATGGATGACTCCTGACATAAAAAAATTCATAAAAATTCGAGGTTCCTTTTTTAAATACAAGAAGAAGTACTCTACGGATTCAAAAACTAATGATCTTTATGAATTTTATAAAAAAAAGGTAAAAGATATGATAATGCAGGCCAGAACGAATTATTGTAATTTAACTATCTCCAAATATCCTAGTGATGGGAGGAAACTGTGAGGAAACTGTGGACCTTGTATATAGAAATAATGTACAATAAAAGTAATTCAAAAACCGGTAGTCAGATAATAACTCTAACAGACAACAATAAGGTTATAGAAACTCCACATCAAATAAGCGACGTATTAAATAAATTTTTCGTTAACGTTACCGATATCCTTGACATTGACTTAAGTCCGATTGATGAGGAATATTTGCGGAAATTTACTAGGCACATATTTTCTCCTTTTCAACTTAACCTAACAAATTTGACGGAGGTTAAAGATGCAATTGATTCACTTAAATCTTCATCAGCGACAGGGTACAATTGTATCTCTGCAAAATTTGTACAAAAATTCTCTACCCAACTTTGTCCAATTCTAAAAGATTATATTAACAAGTCGTTTCTCGCTTCAACTTTTCCAAATTCGCTAAAATCCGCGGTAGTTACTCCTATCTACAAAGGTGGAAGAGCAATCAATCCAACTAATTATCGACCTATATCAGTCTTAAGCACTTTCTCGAAAATTTTTGAAAAAATTATTAAAAATCGCCTCACTTACTTCTTGAGGAACAATGCTATCCTTCACCAAGATCAGTATGGTTTCGAAGAGAATTCCAAAACTACCGCCGCATGTCTCGCATTAACGGACGTTGTTACTCGGAGTATGGATAAAGGCAAATATACTGGGTGTATCTTTATCGACCTTCAAAAAGCCTTTGATTGCGTCGATCACGAAATATTACTTTATAAATTATCTAAACTAAACTTAAGCTATAATGACAAACACTTCTTCGAAACTTACTTAATACAACGAAAATTAAGCGTAAATGAGAATTGTAGTAATTTTATTCATGTTAAAAAGGGCGTTTCACAGGGCTCAATTCTGGGGCCTGACCTATTTAAAATTTATATCGATGATATCACTCATCTAGCACTCAAAGGCAGCATACAACTTTACGCAGATGATGCCGTTATCAAATATTCTATGGACAGTGAATCTGAGATAAAAAGCGCCATCTTATCTGATTTATCTACCGTGGAGGAATGGCTTAAGAAAAACAAACTGTCCTTAAATATCAAAAAGAATAAATTATGTTATTTGAGAACAAAACTTGGAATAACTTCAGCATCAATTATAAAAACGAATCATTAGAAATAGTCCAAGATTTTAACTACCTAGGTCTAGTTATAGATAACAAACTCAAATGGTCTCCTCACATCGATCATGTTATCAAGAAGGTATCCCCATATATTTTTATCTTAAGGAGACTTAGAAAATTCTTTAGTAAAGATGTCTTATTCCTAATATTCTCGTCTTATTTATGTTACCTAAACCCTATTTGGTGCAGAACGACGCAATCCTATATCAATAAATTAGACATAATACCCAAAAAAGATATAAAATCTATACATGGTTTTCTATTAAGATTTCCTACACAACAACTATACACACATCAGTATATTTCTTTTAATAATTTATGCAAGCGTGAACTCTACTTTTTAGCTTTTAAAATAGTGAACAACAAAATTAAACATAATTTTATTCTTAATCGAAATATCGACTTTCATAATTATAATACTAGAAACAAATCTAATTTCTATCTCTCGCTATTTAAAACCGACACGCAAAAGAATAATTGTCTTTATAATTGTGTACAGGCTTTTAATAATTTACCAATAGAATTGAAGGAAATCCAGAGTTTTAGCATTTTTAAAAATAAAATTAAAGTATTCTCAATAAATTAGCTTAGGTATTACAAATGGAATTTAAATGGTTTATCTATTTTCATAACTTTGTATTAACAAATAATTAATCAATGAAAAATAAAAAAAATAAAACAAAAATAAAATAATAAGAAGAATTTTGAAAATTATCGTAAAAATTAAAATGAAAAAAAAGGGGAAAAAATGAATTGTAGTAAAATGAGTTGTATCAAAAAAAAAATATAAAACAATATTAACTAGATCTTGGTACCTAATTATAATTTGAATTATTTAAAATTTTTTTGATCCAAACAAAACTAAAAATAAAAATAAAACAAAAAAAAAAAAAAATTATAAACAACAAATATGAATAAAGAAAAAAAAACCATAATTTATTTTCTATAATTAAATTATGTATAAATATGTAAATATCTGTAAGACCTGATAGCTTCGGCTAAGGTCATATTAAATTCTAATGTAACATTTATGTACTTATCATATATTTTATATAAATTGTCAATAAAGAAAAAAAAAAAAAAATATCATCCAAATGTAATTCCGAATCGTCATATGAATAATATGTGTAACCTATAGATTTGGTTTATTTTAATATTTTCAAGAGGTTTTTCAATGTTTCTTACATAAACATTATACTCTCCAATATTAATAGGAGCAAAATTCTCCTTGTTAAATTTTTCCGTTTGTAGGAAATCGTTCAGATAAACTTCTGAAAGACCTACTTTCCAGTTTCTGTTTCTTAAATCAAAGTGAATAGGCAATTTATTTTCGAATGAAGCTAAAGTATTGTCTGGAAAAGGTTTTAAATTATCATTACTAAACAATGTTACATAGGAGTCATCTTGACTATCCATCTTTGTTAACTTCTTTTAAGACATAAAATGTTGCACTATTTATATGTTGTCCATTCCGGTGTTGATGAAGTTCTTAGTTTTGGACTTCTTAGTAAAGGTTTACTAAATTTTGAAAATATTTCTGGTGACATAACAATCATTCTCTGCATTATGACTTACTGAGTAATTTCCCTATTGCACCAGATAATATAGTTCCGATAAAAGTTGATAAAAACCCTAACTAATATTTTTCTTTTGGCTTTTATACTTTTCTTAGCGCAGGCTAGAAATCTTAAATGTTTTTTATGTTTTTTTAATTTTGCTTTTTGTGTCGATGATATTTTATTATTACCATTCATTTTCAGCAATAGTTTTTATAATATCGTCATCACAGTATTTAAGAATATTTTTACGAAATTTCTTGTTGTTGCACTTTCCTAGTACATGTAATATATGTTGATTTTTCTTCAATCGTTTCATACTTTTGACAGTTGTTATTCAAATCACCCGTATCACAGAAACATATACAATATTCTTTGGAAAAAATATTAGTTCTAATACGAAATAAATCGTTAATGTCTTGTGTTAAATCCAACACAATATAACCATGAGGTTTTGATGCTGACTCATTATATACTCTCAAGAAACCTTTATATTTATAACCTTTATATTTTCTGGATATAGTTACCTAGCAAGAGAAAAAATCTGCGATTTGTCTCGAAGATTTTTGAAAAGCACTAAATATTTACAATTTAATGAAATATCTCTTGAAAATTTTCCATGATGAAAAACGTTTTGTGTTAACAATATAATATATAAATTACGATGATGTGAACCTTTTGTAAATAGCTCACATACCTCTTCAGAATCTAACATTAAGTCATCTAGAACAATTAACGTAGGTTTATTTTCATTACCACTGAATTCTTTTGGGATACTGGTAAAAAAGTCTATATAAGGAAAAGTTAGATTTTTTGGAATAGCAGAAATTTCTGGGCTACACCGTTTTATTGTTTCAATTTCGGAGAAATCAATCTATCAATATTTTCAATTAAATTACACACAAATGTTGTTTTCCCACATCCAGATGGTCCCGCTATCATCATTGTAAATGGATGAATAAAATTAATCTTTTTGGTCTGTGTCTGATAAGAAACTGAATTTAAAATACAATTTAGAGATCATATAAAAGCAGCGAACATATTCTTAGTACTGTCATTTTGAATTGGAAGTGGAGGAGTTCTTAAATATTTATTCCTCCGTCTTATTAGATGATCATAAGAAACTAATATTACATCTATATAAACACATTTCTGGAGTAAAACTTTTCAAACTTTTCTGGAGTAAATAAATTCACTTCAATTTACACTTTGTCCGTGTTCATATGATAATTCTACTTCTAGACCGGACACATGTGAATGTCATACAATAGAAAATTATAGAAACACTTTAGATTTTAATAAGGCATATAAATATTTATTAACCGTTATTGATACATTTTCAAAATTTGCGTATGCGAACCGATTAAAAACAAAAGCGCTGATAATGTTTTTAATAGTAATGAAAAATATTTTTAAGCGTGCTGGTAAAAAACCAAAAAATTTATAATCTGATCAAGGTACGGAATTTTTCAACAAAAAATTTCAAAATCTAATGAGGAAATATAAAATTAACCATTATCATACATATTCAGAACTTAAAGCATCAATTGTAGAACGTTTCAATCGCACCCTAAAAAACATGATGTGGAAACAATTCAGTTTACAAGGCACATATAAATGGTTACCTATTCTGCCATCGCTAATAGAAAAATATAACTCAACATATCATCATAAAATTAAACTTCCACCTAAAAATGTTACAAAGAAAAATGAGAAATTTTTATTAAAAACTGTCTACAATAAATTAAAAGTATTCCGAACAGCAAAATATAAAGTTGGAGATTTTGTTCGTACAAGTAAATTTAAAGGTATATTTGCAAAAGGTTATTAACCTAATTTTCAACAGAAATTTATACAATAGCGAAAATAAAAAGAACTGATCCAATAACATACAATTTATTTGATTACACACAAAAACAAATAAAAGCAGTTTTTATGAACCTGAACTTACATCTGTTAAATTGCCTAATGTTTACCTTGTAGAAAAAATAATAAGAAAAAAAAGGAAACCAATTTTTGGTTAGGTGGCTTGGCTTTGATAAAAACCATGATTCATGGATAAATAAAAAAGATATTATTTAATGAATAATAATTTATTAACTTTTAGTAAAACGTGCAATGCTGTTATTTAATAATAAAAACAACTTTTTAAAACCAAGTTTTATATATTTTTTTTTTTTAACCTGAACTTGATCACGTTTTCAATTTGTATTTCATGATCACGCCTTTATATTATTAACAATATAATTTCAAAAGTTTATTTGTTTCATTTTTTTCAAAACTTTTGCAGTTAAGTTAATAATCAAACAAAAAATTTTCATCGATTTTTTAAGCTTTTCAACTTTAAAATGGCAGTTGGAAGCTTAATTTTACAACATAACGGACGAGCTTTATCAGCTTTGAAATTTTTAAATTTTTCACGTAAATATTAAATCAAGCTTAAACTTTGATAATATTAAGTATAAACCAAATTTAAAAAACTTTTCATATCTAATTAAAATTATTTAGCTTAATAGCTTAAGCTTTTTTTTTTTTAATTTATAAAACTTTTTTTTAATTTTCTCGGAAATATTAAATCAAGCTTAAACTTTGATAATATTAACTTTGTACTTAAACCAAACTTTAAAAACTTTTCATATTTAATTAAGAAAAATAAGCACAATATCATAAGCTTATTACTGTTTTAATTTGAAATTTAAACATAACTGATATCCTAACAACCAAGCTTAATTTAAAATACTCAAAGACTCAAACTAATTTAAGCTTATTATTGTTTTAATTTGAAATTTAAACATAACAGATATTCTAACCGCTATGCTTAATTTAAAATACTCAAAAGCACAAAACTTTTTACTTATCAGAATTTTATTGCATAACTTTAGGAGAACTGCCGGAAAAAACTCCTCCTGCCCCTGAAACGTCAATAAAAAAGATTATAAAAAAGCTCCTGCCGCTGAAACGGCATATACATACTACTTCTGAACAAAATATAGTCGGTGTAGTGGAAGAGGTTCAATAAGCTGCCTCCAACTTATATTTTCTTTTGTTCATAATTAAAAGCCTAATAATTGGCGTATTTAAAATTTTCCCTAAAGTAAATAACTGATGATGTAATGTCTATATTACGGTCATACGGGTATCCCAATAGTAAAAGGTTTTAATAACTTCTTAATTGATTTTTAAATAAATTTGTTAGTACTGATGGTAAATAAAATGTAATTATTAAGAAGTAAAATTAATAAAAATAATAATGAATGTTAACAGCATATTAATTAATTTATTTCAGTACTGATGGTAAATAAAATGTAATTATTAAGAAGTAAAATTAATAAAAATAATAATGAATGTTAACAGCATATTAATTAATTTATTTCAGCTTCGAATTGTACTGGTAATATTTAAGTATCGTTAAATCTATTTCTATTCATGGAAAATCCGTTTTAGATATCCGACCGAAAGTAGCAGTCGACAATGTTCTTTTCTTTTGTTCCAATTTGTTTCGTACAAAAACTTTCTGCGAACAGTTCAACTTTTTATGTTTTACTAGCTAATACCCGGTGCGCGTTGCTGCGCCTCTCAATGGAGGTTTAATTGAAGTTGATGTTACTGCAAAAACTTAACACAAAACTTACACACGGTTTACACATGTAAATTTTAAAATGTATGAAAGCAATCTTTTTAAAACGATTTTTCTAGGATTATTCTAGTAATTTTTGAAACTTTCTGTAATTCAAAGCAGTACAAACTACTTTTCAAATTTTGACGTAATTTACTTCCAAAAAAATTTTTTTGAAAAATCGTAGGACCGACTGTTAACAGACTCAACTCCATTTTCAAGTTGCTTCACACATATAAAATTTGAGGTAAACCGGTCAAATCGACATGGGTTAACAAATTCCAAAACTGTCAATAGTGTCTACTCAATTCTGAAAGAGCATTACGTATACAAAATTTGAAGTCAATCGGTCGAACCGTTTCGAATTTAGAGTAAAGTATTGAAAAAACCTATAAAAAGGTGTTGGGCCGCAATGGGTTAATGGAACTCAACAAAATTTTTTTGGGGCTTTCTTTTAAGCCAAAGCAGAATTTCGTAAAATCGGACAAAATTTGGACCCAAAATTTTTTTTGACGACCCGTCGGCCCGACATGGGTTAACAAATTCCAAAACTGTTAATAGTGTCTACTCAATTCTCAAAGAGCATCACGTATACAAAATTTGAAGTCAATCGGTCAAACCGTTTTCATTTTAGAACAAAGAAGTTTAAATACTTGCACCACAGCCCCAACTTGGCGGTCCGTTAGAGTAAAATTTTTGGGCCACGATTTCTTTCCGTACTCAAAAACCCCTATATACAAATTTTCATGAAAATCGGCTGGGCAGTTTAGGAGGCTATTCGCTACATACAAACAAACAAACAAACATACAAACAAACTTTCGCTTTTATATATATAGATTAATCATTTCAATTTTTTAAAATGAGGAAGATTAAAATTTAACTGGTCAAATTGTAGATTGCCGTGTATATCCACTATAATGTTTAAAATGGAATAAACCATTAATTAGTTACCTTGTGCTATTAAAAAAAATATAAAGAAAAGAAATAACAAAAATTAATATTTTATATGAATAACCGAAGTTTTGGTCGGATCTTAACAAAAAAAAAAAAAATAGCAAATATAGAATATGAAAAATATTTTGTAAAAATTTCAAAACTTCAATTTTTTCAATTTTGTAGCTCTTTTAGTTTTTTATTTATCTTGCTGACACACAGTCGGAAAAGACATACGTAGCTAGATCGATTTCCTTTTCGATACAAATCGCTATATCTAGCTCGATTTCATCGTCGCCTTATTTATATACACGGGTATAAGAATCTGGAGATATTCCTGTTCAACATAATTTTTCGATGGGTATTAAGGAATCTATCCTAAAATAAATAGTGCTAAACTTCAAATTCGGAAAATATTGTTAATTCACACATTAGATGAATTAGTAAAAAGGGCATAGAATAATATTTATAATTTCAAAGTGAGCTAAAAATTTTGCTCTAGTGGACCGCCAAGTTGGGGCTGTGGTGCAAGTATTTAAACTTTTTTGTTCTAAAATGAAAACGGGTTGACCAATTGACTTCAAATTTTGTAAACATAATGCTCCTTGATAATTGAGTTGACACTATTAACAGTTTTGGAATTTTTTAATCTATGTCGAGCCGACGATTGGTCAAAAAAAAATTTTGGGTTCAAATTTTGTCCAAATTTAAGAAACACTGCTTTGGCTAAAAAGAAAGACTAAAAAAAATTTTTTTTTCAATACTTTACTCTAAATAAGAAACGGTTTGGCCAATTGACTTCAAATTTTGTATACGTGATGTTCCTTGAGAATTGCGTTGACACTATTAGCAGATTTGGAATTTGTTAACCCATGTCGGCCCGACGGTTAGTCAAAAAAAATTTTGTGTCCAAATTTTATTCGATTTTACGAAATACTGTTACTGCTTTACATGTCGATCCTACGATTGGGCAAAAAAAGTTTTTTGGAAGTAAATTACGTCCAATTTTAGAAAGTAGTTTGTACTGCTTAGAATTACAGAAAGTTTCAAAAATTACTAGAATAATCCTAGAAAAATCGTTTAAAAAAAATGGCTTTCATACATTTTAAATTTTACATTTACACTGTGTATAATTTTTGTGTTAAGTTTTTGCAGTAACATGAACTTCAATTAAACCTCCATTCAGAGGCGCAGCAACTCGCACCGGGTATTAGCTAGTGGTATTATATCCAAAGAAAATATAAAATAAATTAATTATATGTAGAAACATTTATATTTCTTTCTTTTCTATGGACTGACATATTTTCCATTTTCATTTTAAATTTTTTATTTCCATCCATAACTTTTTAATCAGCCTTAGTTCTTCCATGAACTTATTTTTTTTCCAATACCTACCAGTAGTAATTTTTTTCTCCATTTCAAACAGTGTAAAAATTTTTGCAAATTTATGGATGGACGGACAGAGTCAAACTATATAGACACGGGTTTACAAAATCTTTTGAAAATTTGCTTAAAATTTACAACTGTACAACACTAGTATAAATTAATCTACTGTATAATTGAAACTTTGTTTATATAATGTGATAAATATTTGTTTTATATTGTGCAGTTTTGTTTTTGATATTGAATATTTTGTTAGCGAACTATTCAAATGTTAGGCTTATAAGCTTTTACCATTGAAAGATTTTGTATTCTTGTTATTAGAGTATTTGAGAATAATGATTTGATTTTATTTTAAATGAGCTTTCTAATTTAATATTAAATTTTAAAATGAAATGACTTTAGATGTATATTATAATTGTATTTCAAAAATTAGTTATTAGTTTTGTTGTTATACAAACTTTTATATTTTCATAAAATGAATTGGGCTAAACTGTAGCTGTCGGCTATATAAATTTGAATAAAACATAAGATTTAATAACACGCAGTGGCTAAAAAGTTGATATACATTTGAAAGTTCTTATATACATTTCGTAACTATTTTAGACCTAACCTTAAACCTTAAAATAATTAGGTTTACCTGATTACATGAAATTTTGGTTTATATGAATGCAACGAAAAATAACAATCAAAATATATATATTTTTAAGCAAAAACGAGGAAGAATGTAGTAGAGTAGACTGTGTCAACTCAGGGATACCCGTATGACCGTAATATAAACATTATATCATCTGGTTAATTATTTTTGCACCCTCAGACACCAACAGCTTCATTAGGTGTAGAGTAGTACACGAGCTCTCTGTAGTACACCAACCAAACTTAGCTATAGCTTTGGATATTACACTAAACTATTTGTGGAAAAAGTCAGCTTAATTAGGTGTAGAGTAATGCTCATATAAAAGAAGTTGTTGTTTGGCAGCTACTTTAATCCTCGGCAGTAGACCAACCAAATTTTGCAGTAACTTTGGCCATTACACTAAACTACTTTTGGTAAAATTTCAGATACCTAGCTTAAATAAGTACAGAGTATTGTTCATATATAAAAAGAAGTTGTATGGCAGGTACTCGAACCCGTGTACCAAAATAGCTGGATTTCAATAGCGATGACGGCTATTGCATAAAAAACGAATTTCTGAAAATTTCAAAATTCTAGCTCCTTTATTTTTTGAGTTATCGTGCGAAAGACATACAAAGCTAATTCGATTTACTTTTCGATTTTGATCCGATCCATACACTTGAATTTATATCTACCCCCCTCCTTCTCTGCGTTACTAATATAATGGCGAATTAAGTATACCCTTTTGATTAATAGTCATACGGCTAAAACGAGAAAGAGTGTAGTAAAGTAGACTGTGTTAACTCTGGGGTACCCGTATGACCTTTATATAAACATTATATCATCCCACTAATTACTTTTGGCAAAATTTCAAACATACGGCTTTATCAGGTGTAGTTTAATGCTCATACAAAAGAAGGAGTTGCATGGCAACCAGCTTTAATAGGTACATAGTAATGCTCATATAAAAACAGAAGTTGTATGGCAGGTACTCGAACCGTGAACCAAAATAGCTGGATTTAAATAGCGATGGACGAATTTGTGAAAATTTGAAAATCCTAAATTTTAAAATTAAAAAAATAGAATTAAACACCAATAATTTTAATCGAATTTTAATAAAACTAAATGTTTTCAACAAAACATAATTTTATAACTTTAAATTACCCTGAAAAGTGTAATATTTAATAATTTAAATTAGGACATATTTGGTCTACGCGTCGACAAATCAACATAAGGAGGTGAAATATTTTCTATTTCAGTTGTATTTGATAAATCACTATGTTTTCTTATGAACAAGTTTTAAAAATTCATCACCTCAGTTATTGTTTGTGTATTTTTAACAATTTTGAACCAAATATTTGTAAACTTTTTGTTAGTGTTATATTCAAGGTGTGGTGTATAAACATTTTAAACATTTTTAAGATTTTTTTTTGTATTCTTCAATAAACCTGGGCTTACGTTCATTCCTTTTTTTTTCTATAACGAATCTGAACAATTTAGGTGCTTGATCTGAAATTATTGGTAAAATTTTTTCTCTTGCATAACGTTCTACTTTTTCAAACAGCTCACTAATTCTCAAAGGAAATATTTGCACAATGACAGTTTGATCTCCAGAAAATTTATTGCTTTCGGTCTTTTTATTAATTTCTGCAGATTTTGTTTCTTTTTCTTGCTTCTTTTGTTTTGGTGTAGTAGCTTTTAAAACTGGTTCCTTTATTTCAAGATCTGTTTTTGAGTAAATTGAACTTTTATCATTAGTATATCCCAATTGTGTTTTTAAAACTGGCTCAAAAATTTCTGAAATGGACAAACTTCTACTCTTTTCTACATCTGGTTTATTTAGGTCATTTGTTTGGTATTGTAAAGGAAAAAATAAGAAGTTGTTCTCTGAATAAAAATTAACATCATTAGTTTTAACATTTTTTTTTTCAATCATATAATTAGCACCTAAATTTAAAATATCTGTTTTAAAGTTTTTTTTTTCAAAACCATCTGTAGAATAATTTTCAGAAAATTGTTCCGTAAGTGGTGAGTTTAAATTACTTGATGTGGTCTTTACTTCATTTAGAGCGGGTATTTTACAATCGCCGGGTTGAAGTTTTAATGTTATCGGAATACCTGATATAAGTGATAAAAGTGGATTACAAAGTGACACTGTTCTTCCAAAGCTATCAGTTAATGACACTTTATCTATATCCCAATGTGGTAATCCTTTTGACAACCATCCACTATAAGACTTATAATATAATATTAAAGTTGATGGAAAACCCAATGCTGGATGTGGTACAATTATTTTTGAAATTTCCTGACCAGCAAAAAATTCTGTGTCTTCTTTTCTAAAAAAAAAAATATAACATTATTATTATAATCTTGCAATAATAATATAATATGATATAATATAATCACTTACTCAGAAATTAAAAACGTTTCATTCAAACCACTTTCACCTTTAAGAGTAGCTTCTAATTTTCCAATTGTCCTTAGTGGTAAATCGTTTAATGAATTGAAAATTTGTAACTTAAACTGGTGGGCACAAAAAGGCTCCTCCTCCCGCGTAATTAAATACAACTGACCTTTACCAGAAGATTTATTTGCATAATACCCCATATTTCCACAGGTCGAAGTATTTTTAAGGTCAAGTAAGTCACAGGGAAAACATTTGCCCTGTAAGAAGTCATCATAATTATTACAAGCAAATGCTGGAAAATGACATCTTGGTGCAACAGAATCAATAAAAAATTTATATGCTCTACGATGATTACATAATGATCTTCCCTCAACTTCAGCTGTCTGAGCTGGAAAATTAAATAAAAGAAATTTTCAAATAAACTGAATTTTCAGTTAACTTTTAAATTATTTACACCAAATAAAATCTGTTACTGCGCCAACGAATAAATTCGAACACCCAGTTTGAACTCTTCCTCCGTTAGGATAAAAATCAACATGACCCATTTGTTGCCAAGAACCTAAACCACCAAGTATTAGATTTTCGCCATTTGAATGAATAACATCTACAAAACTTGCATCATCGTTATCTAATCTTGCCTTTGGATGTTGTGATTCAAATAAAGGACCAGCAGGATCTAAACCAGTAATACGACTTAGTCCTGATAATTCAGCGCCAGCAAAACCAGCAACATGTGCGCCTAAGCTGAACCCGATTATATGCGTCTTTGTAAAATCGAGTCCTTTATATTTGTTTAAATATTTAAGCAAAACTGACAATTGCTTTCCAACAAGTCTGGTATTGGTCGCAGCTCTTACGTAATTGGGAAGAGTTGCACCATTTTCCCAATCAACACAAATAACAATACAGTTTTCCTTTCCATAATCGTGAGATAATTTAAAAATAAATAAAAATGAGAAAATTTATTTTTCCAACAACTTAGCAACAACAACTAACAATTTGTTATTTAAATTTTAATATAATAAAATTATTAGATATTGTCCGCATTATATATATTATAATATATAAATTTGAGAATTACGGTATAAAATATAATGGGTTACTATCACAATCCTTTATTTCTTTTGACTGTACAAATACATTTGCCAGTATTTCATTTGCTGTATTTTGCAAATTTAATTTTACTTTCGTTAATATTTAGGCTAAATTAATTTAATTGATTTAATTGAAAATGGAGGTAAATTAAATATAGACAAACGGTACTGCAGGCAGAAGAAATACAGAAAAATGATCGAGAAATTTAGCAAATGGTACTACGGGCCAACGAAAATCCGGTATATCACATGGTCTCACTTTAATAACCCATTATTTTATAATTATAGAAAAAAAAATTACTTACAACAGCCATTAATGCAGTTTTCATTTCATAAATCCATACATGTGGGCAAGCCGAACCAAAACCATGAACAATAACTTTAATTTGAAGTTCATCGAAACCAATTAAGTCATCAAATGTAAACGCAAGTTTTGCTAATGGAGTTGATTCAATAGTTGTAACATTATTTTTAGTAGTTGTTAAAGAGAAATATTGTGTCATGTTAAGCCATGGTAATTGAAACAGTGGCCTTTCGCTCCTAAGAAATAAGTTAAAAATATTTTAATTTTTATTTTATATTAGATTTATTTCCTACCTTTTTTTTGCAGAATAAAAATAAAACTTAGTATTTATTTCTTCGGGGTGTGAAGGTAACATTTCCAGATAACTGAATGGACCAGAATCTTCAAAGCAACCCAACTCTTCGTAGCATACCCTATTGGTTGATCTTTTTTTTCTAAACATAGAGGAAACTTAAATATTCAATTTGAAGGAAATATAAATTTGGTGTAAGTACAACATAATTAAACAGAAAAATAAAAAAAACATGTTAAGCTCCATCAAATTCTTTTTTAATACATTTGGTTTTGTGTTATTTTCAATAGTAATATAAAATTCTTATAATTATACCTTTTACTTATAAATCTTTTAGCGTTGTATTCCTTCATTGACTGTTGTACTGCTTTTAAAATTTGAAAATCATTAGGTTCATCTAATGCTTCCTTTTGTTTAAATAAGTGTTTAAAAGTAATATCATATTCTAAAAATAAAAGAGAAAGATTAAATAATATCTATGTTAAGAACTCTTGTTGCTCCATAACGAGAGGGGCTACAGAAAAACGTTTTACAAATTAATTATTCTTATTGCAATACCAACCTGTTGCTAGGGCATATTTTTTCGAATTAGTCGAATTAGTCCTAGTTAAAGTTAACTCATAAAGTAAAAGTTAACTCGTAGTTTTAGTCGTAGTTAAAAACAGAAGGATATATAGGCATATTTTTTTTCAATTTTGAAAAATGCCCTAAAAACCTGTTTATATTTATATTATATCGGTATAGTACTTAAAGAAATACCATATGCACATGTATTAAAAATTTGTATACAGGAATATTAAATGCATAACACTTAAAAATACTTGTAAGCCTTGTATTATTTTTGGGACGTAAGAAAACTATTAAAAAATCGCTTAAAATTGAAATGCACACTTGTTACAATTTCCCGTAATTATATAAAATGGAAATTTCCATATCATAAAAACATAAAACTAATTTTTATTGAATCCCAATTAGTAAACATAACAAATCTTTTTATACTCTCAACACTATCCGGAAAGGAGATATCTTTATTCTAATAGGCGACTTGAATGCGAAAGTGGGAAACCTAAATTCTGCATCAGAGAACATTATTGGAAAACATGGATGCGGATCAAAGAGCAAAAATGGAGAAAGGCTTATTGAGACCTATCAAACATTTCAACTGACCATTGGCGGCACCATCTTCCCCCATAAGGAAATTCACAAGTATACGTGGACCTCACCGAATGGGAAAATACATAACCAAATAGACCATATATGTATTAGCAGTAGATGGAGAAGTTCAATGCTATATGCAAAATAAAAGGGGAGCCGACATAGATAGCAACCACGAACTAATCATAAGCGACATCAGATTGAAATTGAAGTGCATCAAAAAGAGCCATGACAGGAAACAACAGTTAAGTCTTCGAAAACCCCCAACATCCACACACCAAAAGAAGTATGATAACCAAAATTCCGGAAAGATGCCTAAACAATGAGCAAGACTGGAATCAAGTTAACAAAGCCGTCTATGAGATTGAGAAAAACAAACTAGGTACAAAGAATAAAGAACAAACGCCATGGATATCAGAAAGCACATGGGAACTCATATCAAAGAGGCAAAGAAAAAGCTAACAAACAAAGTTGCCACGAAGGAGCAATGCAAAGCGTTAGCAAAGAAAGTAAAACGAGCCTCCAGAAAAGACAAGAGAAATTCCTTGAGAAGCTAGCCTCAGATGCAGAAACAGCTGCTGGACAAAATGTTGCAAGGAAACTCCATCAAATTGTGAACAAACTCACCAACAAAACGAGCACAGCATCAATTCCCATTAAAGATAAAAATGGCACAGAAATTACCAACGTCCGAGTACAAACGAAAAGATGGAGAGAACATTTCCAAGAAACAAGCAACAGTAAAATAAACGAAACAGAAGAAATATCACTAGCTGAAAATAATACAAACAATCTGCGCATTAGCACTTCCACACCAACTATGACTGAGATCAAAGAAGCCATCACCAAGTTGAAAAGAAACAAAGCGGCTGGGTCTGATGGTATTCCGGCAGAAATTCTAAAAGCCTGATAAATTACCTCAGCTGAACATCATAAAGGCATGGGAAAATGACGAGCTACCACCATCTTGGAAAAAGTATACAATAGTAAAGCTACAAAAGAAAGGCGACCTCAAAGGTTGAAACAACTGGCGTGATATCACTCTCCTCAACACTGTGTGCAAAATCATAGCAACCATAATACAAGGCAGAATCCAAGAAAAAATCGAATCAGAGTTACGTGAAGAGCTAGAGCTTCCACCCCCGGAGAAGCTGTGTAGACCAATCAAATACACTAAAAACTATCATCGAGCAATCGATCGAATTGCGGACTCCCCTCTACCTGCTTTTCGTGGACTTCAAGAAAGCCTTCGACACTGTGAAAAGAGTTGCCATATGGAGAGCATTAAAAGAGAAAGATACCATGCAAGATAATTTGGTTCATAAGAGAGCTGTACGAAAACTCCGGTTACTCACAACGGAAACATCAGTGAGTCCTTCCAAACTAACATCGACGTCAAACAGGGATGTCCACTATCTCCATTGCTATTCAAAATCGTCCTAGGTAGTATAATGCCCGAAGTCTGTAAAAAATAGGTATTACCTAGAGCTTCACTCGCCACTTGGAAGATCTAGATTATGCAGATGACATAGTACTTGTAGCACACAAGGTCAGCGATATACAGTCCAAACTGGAACAATTGGAAAGACTAGCACTTAGTGCAAGCCTTGAAATTAACATCAGCAAAACTAAAGCGATGAAAATCAACAGCACCAACAACTAACTCATCATGCTGAAAACGCAACCAGTCGAATATTTTAACCAGTTCAACTATCTCGGTAGCATAATGACTACTGATGGTGGTACGGAGGTAGATGTGAACAACAGACTTGGCAAAGCAAGGGCATGATTCGGACGGTTATACCCAGTATGGGGGAACACCCAAATCTCCAAGAAAACAAGAGTAAGGATCTTCAATGTTTGCGTAAAGACCGTGCTAATGTATTGTACGAAACATGGATGACATCCAACAACATCGTCCAGAAGTTATAAGTCTCCATTTATCTTTCTTGAAGTCCACGAAAAGCAGGTAGAGGGGAGTCCGCAATTCGATCGATTGCTCGATGATAGTTTTTAGTGTATTTGATTGGTCTACACAGCTTCTCCGGGGGTGGAAGCTCTAGCTCTTCACGTAACTCTGATTCGATTTTTTCTTGGATTCTGCCTTGTATTATGGTTGCTATGATTTTGCACACAGTGTTGAGGAGAGTGATATCACGCCAGTTGTTTCAACCTTTGAGGTCGCCTTTCTTTTGTAGCTTTACTATTGTATACTTTTTCCAAGATGGTGGTAGCTCGTCATTTTCCCATGCCTTTATGATGTTTACCTAACGGATGAACAGAGTGAAACTAAAGTGACACATTTTTACAAAATCTTGTACTAAAAATTGATACAATTATTTCTATTTCATTTTTTATTGGTTAATTGTTCCATGCTTGTTTACTCTGTAGGCATATTATAACCAGATTACTTTATGAAGGAATAGTTAATAAAAAATTTGGAGATAGTGTTAGTACTATGTAAAGATGAAATTTAAATAATGATAATAATAAAAAATGTGAAGTAGAACTAAGTTCAAATTTGATTGATTAGGATATTGAAACAAAATATTTTTCTGATGGATTAATGAATGTTGAAATTTTTAATAAAAACAATGAATTTAATTTTGATTTAAATTTTGATAAAAATGATAATAATAAAGCATTTATAAAAATTATTTAAAAAATTTATTTTATTTCTTTAGATAGACTAAAAGATTCAGTATACAATGCAAATTAACGTGAAATCCCAGTTAAATTTTTGTAAGATACTAACGAAAGTTGTTTGGAAAGTGCTTGAGAATTTATTAAGTGATGAAAAAAACAAGGGTTTTTAAAAAGCACATTTTCAAAATTAAATAGGTTTTGTTACTGCTTATTTTATCATTTATTTTTATAAAAATATATATAAAATATTATAATTTAGTTATTTCTTCAATTTATTGATTATGAATAATAGTGAAATCAATACTTAAAATGCAATCCCTGTTAACAAGTGCAAAATATAATGTCGGAACTTCAATGTTAACGTTTAATTTTGGAAAAACATACACTGGTGAAAAAGTTACTGTTTTATAAACTCTACAAAAACAGCTATCTTTTGCCGTTTTCAGATTGAAAATACACCTAACAGAACTCTTATAATAACAATTTAAAAATAGGGCTTTTTCCAACTTTGGGGGCTGTAGCTCCGTAACGGTAGGGGATACAGAAAAAAGGTCTTCTACGAAATTATTTTTTTTGCAATACCTATTCGGGGTTAAAATTTCTTAACTCTATTTCAAACGGTGTAAAAGTTTTGTAAACATACGGACGGACGAAAGGATAGAGTGAAGTTATATAGGCACACTTTTACAAAATTTTTTGAAAGTGTGCTAAAAACCACCTTATGGATATAAAATAGGAGATTTAAGTAGTCTAAATGATGTAGTTTATAACTATAGCCGGCTAGTAAATAAAAATATGAAAATTGTGTAAAAACTAAAAAAAGAAAGAGTGGCTGACAAATGAAACCGTAATATCGACATTATATCATTCAAAATTTTATTAATAGTTCTTTTTTTTCAAGCTTATATTATTATTAGTTACTAAATTATGTTGTCTTCTCTTGAATAACCAAATTCGGCATATTTTCATCGCCACTATTATCTGAATCCTCTTACTTCCATTATTCTGTGATAATTAGCAAACGAAATAGAATTATTAGAGGAACTGTCACTTAATTCATTATTAGATAATATGGTATTGCTAATTTTTTTCCTGGTTGAAATTTAAAGGATCCAATTGACACATGTTGAAATATAATTAAAGATCTTTCAATTTTGTATATTTCTAAAATAGACTTTGAACAGGTATTCAAGTTACAGGTGTTTGAAAATAGCAAAATTTCAATTTTGGAGCCTTTATAGCTCCTAAACAGGGGGCGTGACAAAAAAAAATTTTTAACCGACTCCTACTAATTTCGAAGGACCCAACTTCTCCCAAAATTTTATGACCCTAGATTGAACTGTTTAGAATATATGTGTGGCCAAATATTTTGCAAAAATTGAGTTTTGCATAATTGTAAATTTTAGTACCGTATGGCAACCCTATACATTTGTCTTTTAAAAATTTATATATAGCTATCTTTTGCCGTTTTCAGATTGAAATTACACTTAACAGAACTCTTGTTATAATGTTATTGAGAATTTGAGGGGAAGAAGTGTTGCCTTTTACGGCGCCGTGAAATAGCGCAATACGAAATAAAGCCATATCGCATATTTTTCCGCGAATTGCTTTATTTCCAATTCAAATGCGAAATAAAACCATATCATTTTCTAAAATTTTACGAAATAAAACTATATAGTAACTTAGCGGTGGTAGACCCCGCTATCTTAAAAACTTTCTAGCAAAAATATTTATATAAGAATAATAATTAGAAGGGGTTTTAGAGTTGGTTTCAAAAGCAGGGAAATACGTCTTTTACAGAATATTTATATATGGTGATATATGAGATTCTGTATTCTGTATATGTGATGTCAGATTCTCAATTAGGAGGGTTTTTGGAGTTGGATTGCATTGCCGCTTTTTTCAGAAAATTTATACCTATATATTAAATTTTAAAAGATTTTTTTTTTAGAATTTTAATTTATTTTGGAATTTTTATTCATAATTATTTTTTTTAGAAAATAAAATTGCTGTTATTTTGACAAATAAAATTACATTTTTAAAAAGGAATTAAAGCCAATATTATTTTAGAATCATTACTTGAAACACCATTATACTTCATATAAGAAGAAAACTCGTCACTTTTCCTCTTAGAATTAACGAATTTCCAGAAGCATTTTGAATTTGATATTAATTTTGAAGATGTACTAGAAATAAATTCATTATAGACTAATTCAGGCAATAGTATGAATTCATCAAAGAGAATTTTAAATCTATTATAGTCATGCGAATTCTTCGATTTAAGATAACAACATCAAGCTATATTATTTTTATTTCTGAGTTTTTTCAAATCCGAATTGAAGCATGATGGACTTAATAAAGGGTTTCGATTCTTAGATTTTGGTTCAAATTGCCAAAAGCCTTCAAAAATAGCTTCATAATACCTTTTTGTGATTATAATAACATTTGTATTATTAAATACAGAATAAAGGTCAAAGGAATTAATGAATTCAGTTAAAGAAGCAAAGTTAGCTTTGTTAAAATTAAAACTTTAAAGATTAGAATAATCAGAATTAATTGGTGAATTTACACAAAGAGTAAAACTTAATGGTGGATGAAACTTATCAATATCTATTAAAGTGAAAGTATTTTCGCAGAAAATTATCGGCTGGGTGGCACAGTGGTTAGAGTGCCGACCTTTCATGCGAAAGGCCCCGGGTTCGAATCCCAGTGAAAGTGAAAAAACTTTTATCTGGTTTTCAACTCGACTCAGCTACCATTCGCCTTTGGGTTCAAATTAATGGCTTAATTAATAATTAATAATTATATATCTTTAATAAAAAATACATAAATATAACAATATAAACAAATACAAAATGTAAACAAATAATTCAATTAAATAATATAACTCACAGATATAGAATACCATATAACTCTAATACAAAAATATTACAATATAAACAAAAATAGAACTGCATTTATTGAAAATCTAAGACATTTCTACATGTTATAAGGCGTAGTACTATCTCATGTTTAAATTGTATGTGGAATTCATTTGATCAGTTCTAATATATGAATATATCTCCCCTGTTCCGACATGCACATATATAGTCAGGCTGTTTAGCCTATCACAGTGAACAGTTAGCACATAGAGGTGCGGGCAAAAAAAAAAAAAAAAAAAAATTAAATTGTTCCAGTCAGAGGTAAACACTTAATGAAGTTGTTTATCCTGAAAGTTACAAATTTCTGAGACTAGTTGTAAATAATTAGTACCTATTTAATTTATCAATAATTATACATATTCACATTCAGTGCCAATATGTTTTGGAATCATAAAATGTATAAATATCAGAATCAGACGAACGAAGAATATGACAGTTAACAAGATATAAATTTTTAGAACGAAGTTAAGTTTTCACTATAATAACTTCAGAGTCACAAGGTCTTCTAATCTAGGGACATTGACTTGATTTGCATTAAAGTTATTTTTTACCTCAATTAAAACTCCATCCCTAGTTTAAGAATTGTACCATTAGGGTAATATTAAAAAGCTCTAAGTGCAATATGGTTTGATTTAACCATGTTTCAGTCAATGCAAATACGTCACAATTCAAAATAGATGAATTTAGAAAAACATCACTCATCTTTGTTCTTAAACCTCTAACATTTTGATAATATAAAGACATGTTAAATTTATGTAAGTTACAGTTGATAGATACCTTGAGAAGATTATTTTGAGGCGCCGGGGAGAAAAAACTTATTATAACTTTCACGAGCTGGGTTTAAATATTTATAATAACTACTCTCACAGTGACTTCGATAAGATTTAAGATCAATTTTTACATTACAATTTAATATATAACTTATATAGGTCTTCGTATTTGTTGGAAGTTCTTCGTTATTAATTAAAACTTTAAGGTTATTTATGGTTTTACCTTCTAGAAAACGATTATAAGAATCATTGTGAAGGTTGATTGAAAACAGCCTAACGAAAAACTCGTTTTCCCGAAATATTGAAAGAGCATATCGATGGTTAAGAACGCAAAAATGCTAAGTAACAAATTTATAATTTTACACAGGAACGTTTTGACATTTTGACGCCTCGCAAAACAGGTTCCGTGTAAGTTAGAAGATTGCGCCAAAGGTTTGATTTTTACGTTTTTTCTTTAAAAACTACTTATATTAGTTTTTAACTTTTAAACAAATTTTTTAATAAGATCTTGAGATTTTTTATAGGAAGTCTGTATGTGTTGTGCACTTAGCATTTTTGCGTTTAATAAGTATACATATAATTGTAAATAGTACACAAACTCTAAGTAAGCACTTAGCATTTTTGTAGCTGGTAAAGTTCTAAGTGCCGTACTTAGCATGTTTGCGTTTAATCAGTAGTCATTTATTTTTAGTACAAACATTCTAACATAGCATTTTTGTATTCTTTGTCCTTGTTCTTAATCTTTTTGTAGCACAAGGATCTCAGAAATTAAATAACGCACACTTATATTGATTTTATACACTGAAAGAGAATCTACCAACTATCCGATATTAGTATTGCAGTAAAAAAACGAATTTTGGAAAAAATGTTACTTAGCATTTTTCCGTTCTAAACCATCGATATGCGCCCTCGCAGATAGTGGTTCATGAATTATTCTAGTAATGGGTGGCATAAGAGATTTAACAAACGAATTCTTTATTATACCAATACAGAATTCGTTTCATCAATAACAGTATTAGAGTGGCTTTTTTCAAATATATCTGTAGGACAAACCGAATTAATGGCTACATTCAGATAGTTGGTAATATTATTACCATTACCAATTTTATTATTGTGGATACCACCTTGTACAAGATTTGAGTACTTATTTATATCAAACTAAGAAGTTGAGTAAGTTACTGAAGTTAAAGAACTAGTATTATTTGAAGTCGAATAACTTCATGTATTTAACTAGCTCTTTAATTTTTTTTTTTTTTTTATTTTTATTTATTTAATTTCTCTAAAAGAGCCTTTGGGCTCGTACAGAGTTCCTATATGTTTTCTTATGATATAATAGTTAATTTGATTTAATTTAATTTAGTTTAAGTGCAATTTTCAATAATTTAATTAATTTAAATGGTATAACAAAAAATATATATGTATATATGTAATATGCTAATATTTACTTTGTAAAATGGCAATGGTTACATTAGATGAGAACTTTACGCTTATAGATAATCAAGTTATTTAGAATGTATAATTTTAATATTTACTTATGTACAAGTTTTTACAATATTTTTTAAATGGATGATAATTTAAGGTCTTAATGTTATTTGGTATACTGTTATATTGTTTTACACTGCTATTAAATATTGGCTCCAGTCCCTGCAAGTTGTTGCTGGCAACTGTCCTAATGTGGTGAGCACTGCGGGTGTTGTATTCATGAACTTCGTTATTGGTTGTTACTTCAGTGTTAGACTTGATGTTGTTTGTGTTCATGTTATAGATGTGTAGTGTTTGTGTATAACGAATTAGGTCTTCAATTTTAAGGATTTCATATTCTTTATGCATTGAATTTGTTGAAGTACGAATTGGCAAGTTGTAGAGATTTTTTATGGTCCTATTTTGGATTTTTTGAAGATTTTTTATATTGTTATTGAATGTATTTCCCCATACTCCTATACCATAGGAAATTATGCTATGGAAAAGACTATAGTATACTGATTTTTTTAAACAATGTGGGAGTCTTCTTCCTAGTTTTTTTAGTAATCCGGCTACCCTGCGAAGTTTAGGTAACAAATCATTAACTTGTGGGTTCCAGTTTAAATCTTCGTCAAGTGTAACACCTAGGTATTTATATTTGCTAACTCTTTGAATTGTGTTATTATTATACTTAACATTAAAGTTGACGCTTTTTGATTTAAATAGCATTAGTTTTGTTTTATTTACGTTAACTGTGAGTTTATGTTTTGACATCCACGCATGTATCAGTGACATGTCATTATTCATTGTTTTTTCCAGTTCACGTAAATTATTTTCGTCGTACACTAATATTAGGTCGTCAGCAAATAAAAATTTACCACAGTTCAATTGCAAATTTGCTATACTACTAATGTAGCAGCAGAAGAGTGAAGGACCCAATGAACTGCCTTGTACAACTCCATATTCGATGTTTTGCTTTTTACTTTTAATCTCGTCCAATTCGACATATTGGTATCTGTTTTTGAAGTAATTTTCAAACCATTTGTGTTCACTGCCCATTATCCCATGTTCATATAAGATTTTTAGTAGTGTTTTCCTATCTACTGTGTCGAATGCCTTTGCTAGATCAAAAAATATGACACCAACTTTTTTATCTTTACTAACATTAGTTTGGATGCGTGTGACAACATCAAATAGCGCTGCACTCGTATTCGATTTCTTAGAAAAACCGTATTGTGATTTGCAGAGTAGCTGGTTGTGTTGCAGATACTCAATTAATTGTTCGTTAATATGTGTCTCAAGTATTTTACTGAAAATTGAAGGAATAGATATGGGTCTAAAGTTGTTAAAGTTCAATCTATCTCCACAATTTTTATAAATTGGAATTACTCTAGCAATTTTCAGATTGTCTGGAACTTTACTTTCCGCTATTGATTTATTTATTAATAAAGTTATTGATTCAGCCAGTTCATATTTGCATGTTTTAATTATTTCTGTGCTAATTCCGTCTGCGTCGACGCTTTTTGATAATTTAATTTTCTCTATAATGTTAATTGTTTGGTTTAAATCAATTTTATTAAACGTTAATCTTTTATCAGTTCTTACACTTGGATAATAAATTGGATCATAGTTTGCTGTCATATTTTTGCCAATGTTACAATAAAATTTGTTTAACTTGTCTATTTCGTTTTTTTTATCATTTGTAGAAAGATTTCTATTTTTGAAAAGATCGTTTTGGTTTTTCGCTATTGTGTTATCTGTGGCAATGTTTTTAACAAAATTCCATATTTTTTTCGGATCGTTACCACATTCATAAAATTTTTTCTTATCGTATTCCCTTTGTTTTCTTCTTTTTAAAGAAGTGAATTTATTTAGCCAAAATTTATATTTTTCTTTGAAGTATATGTCATCATAATTTAGGCAATGCTTTCTGTGCCAGAAGTTTTTTAATTTTAATAAGTTTTTACATTCTTTATCAAACCATGGCATACCGAATTTTCGTTTTTTCTCTTTGACAGTTTTTTCTTTGGTTGATAGTTTTATAAAATTTTGAAGATTTTTTGTAAGATTTTCGCTAATTGTACTGGCAGTACTTTCTGTTGGATTATCGGTAATGTAGTTTTTTATTTGACATTTCAGTTGGTTAATATTTACTTTTTTGACAGTGTGTTTATTTTTTAATATTTTGTCAATTTTTTGTTTATTTATTTCTACAAATAAGAGGTGATGATCTGTAAAATCTGTTTTAATATGATTAATATTTATATTTTGTTTTAGGTCATTGCAGAGTACATGATCAATGCAGCTACTCGAGGCAGGTCTGGTGATGTTTGAATTGCAGAAATAAAAACCGTAGCTTTCCATAATATTTTTGTAATCGTTTATTGTATTTGTGTTATTGAGAATATTAAAATTAAAATCACCCAAGATGATAGTGTTTTTGTTTGCAACCATATCTAAATGTGATTCTAATAATTTTAAGAATGTGTTTATTGAGTCTCTACTATTATTTGGTGATCTATAAATTGTTGATACGAAAAAATGTTGTGTTTTGTTTTTAATTTGAATTGTGATTATATTATTAAAGTTATCAGTATATGATTTGTGTAATTCGTAGTTTAAACAATTGTGGATGAAGAAACAGACACCCCCACCACGTCGGTTGTTGCGACATGACAACAATTTAGAGTAGTTGGGAATATTGACCAAGTCAATTTCGTCATCTTTAATCCAAGTTTCGGCAATGGCTATTATATGAATAATGTTTTTTACAGTGTCAAGAATATAAGTTATATCATCCATTTTATGTCTTAAGCTTCGTACATTGAGATATAGAATTTTTAGCGTAATATCATTTTCGAACTTGAGATTTTTAATACAATTTATGTGTCTTGTTGTGGTGTTAATTGGTAAAGTATTGTAATCTATTTCGTTATTAATCGACATTTAAGTTTAGAAGATTATTTTCTTGTAATATTTGGTATGTTTTTCCTGTGTCAGTTTTCTTTACAAATACTTTACCGCCCTTTACCCAAGCATATTTTATTTTTTTAGCTCTTTTTAAATCCCTTGATTTTTTGAAAAGCAAACTGAAATATGGAGTAAGCCGTTCATTAATGAAAGCTTTGTTTGGATTTTTATTTTCAGATGACGTAGAGAATATTTTGCAACAATTTATTTCTTTGTTTTTTTTTGCGCTCAAAATTTTGTCTTTAATTATTTGAGTAGTAAATTTTATTATTAATTTTTTTTGCTCACCTGAATTCTTTTTCTTGTTTTCATTTAAGTAAGCTTCTTTTATATCGCTTTGTTGTAGTTCAACTCCAATTTCACTGGCAATTTTTGTAGCTATAGTTATTGGGTTTTTCTCTTCTACACCTTCAAGTCCAGATATTTCAATATGTTTCCTATATTTCTTTTGCTTGATTAGTTCGATTTCTATTTTGTTATTTTCAATTTGTTTTTTTAGTATTTCGTTTTCATTTTTTAAGTGGATATTATCATCTATCACGAGCTCTAATGTTGCTTTGATTTCAGCAATAGTTTTTTCCTGGTTCTCCTGGTTTTTGATGATTTCATCCAATTTTTTTATTATTGCGGGATTGTTGATATCATTTTGCGTTCGATTACCATTTTTGCTTATATCCAATGTACGGTCGTTTGTTCTATTAAGCCCCATTGATTTGCGTTTGTTTCTTTCTTGTATACAGCGAACGCAAAACCAAAATTTTCCGGGATCCGCTTGGATTTCCTCCAGACTATCAATGTCCAAGTTAGAACAGACACCGTGGAATGTTTTTTTGCAATCGCCATCGCATTTTATTATACTATCTTTTTTTAAATTAATTATTTTATCGCACTTGTTACAGATATTCTTATTCACCATTTTGACGTTTTGACGTTTTTTCAATTCAATTCAATTATTATCAGTAATACTATTATCATTATTTATTCTAATAGTATCAATACTATCATTAACAGCATAATTAATATTATTGTTAATCGTTAACATTAAAATAATACTAAAAAATTGGATTTGTTGAATGAAGGTAGCAAACGGTGTTTTTCATAGTGTGGTGAGGTGAGGAAATTAAAATTGTTATCAGATAGGATAGAAGTATTCAAATTAGTGTTGTTTTGTTGTGAAGTTGTAAATAATTTTGTATGAGTGCTTGTTTCATTTTGGGTATTAAAACTAACCTGTTTCTTATTTGAAGTAATTTTAGTATTTTTACTTTTACTTAATTTATTACTTCTATTTATTATTTTTAGCACATTTTTAAAAATTTTGTAAAAATGGGCCTATATAGTTTCACTCTGTCCGTCACTCTGTCGCTCCGTTACGAGACTACAGGCCTCCAAAGTTGGAAAAAGCCCTATTTTTAAATTGTTAGAATAAGAGTTCTGTTTGGGTATATATCAATATGAAAACGGTAAAAGATAGCTGGTTTTATAAGCTTTATAAATAATTAAGAGCAAATGTTTAGGTTTGCCATACGGTACTAAAATTTACCATTATGCAAAACTCAATTTTTGAAAAAATTTTTGCCCCACATATCTTTTAAACGGTTTAAGCTACGGTCTTGAAATTTTTGGAAAAGTTAGACCTTTAGAAATTAGTAGGAGTCAGTTAACAAAATGTTTTTCTCATGTCCCCTGTTTAGGAGCTATAAGCGCTCGAAAATTTAAATTTTATTATTTTAAAACACCTGTAACTTGAAAACCTGTTCAAATTTTTTTTTACAAATATAAAAAATTTACAGCTGCAGCATTATGTTTCAACATATGTTAAAGATTTTTCTTAAATTTGAAAGAATTTCTTTAAATTGAAGAAATGGTCTCTTAGTTTTAACTATTTTTGCTTAGATAATAAAATTTTAGGTAAAATTCCAAATTTTGGTGGAGTTCACAATTAATTTCTCCGAAAAAAAAATGGGTTTAAAAATTGAGGACAGGAGGGAGATGGGCAGATCCATCATAAGTTTGCTAAGCAAAAATTTGGGAACCTTCTCCATTGAAGGGCTACTAGGTCTTAAAAATTAAAACTTTTATGTTTATATAAAACAGTAACTTATTCACCAGTGTAAGTTTTTTTCAAAATTAAACGTTAACATAGAAGCCGCAACATTATTTTCCGCACTTATTAACAGGTTTCCGTGAGTGTATTGGGGTTATATTCTAAGTATTTCCCTATTAATCATATAATTAATAAATTAATGAAATAACTAAACTAATATTATCATTTATTTTTATATATATTTTTATAAAAATAAATGATAAAATATTCAGTAAGAAACCGTATATAATTTTGAAAATGTGCTTTTTAAAAACCCTTGATTTTTTTCCTTACTTGTTTTTTTTGTTTTTATTTTGGTTTATTATTACATATACAGATTTTAAATTTTTGTTTTAATTTTTTAAATTTGAATTACTAGTTGGTTCTATATTTTTGATGATGGAACACTGACCGTTGATGATGGAACACTGATTTTATACGTAAATTAACCACGTAGACTAATTGATTTACAGCAAATATTTTCACAATTGTATGTTTTTTTTATAAAATCAACCAAACGCTGTTCTGTAGTGTTGGTGCTCAAATTTGAAATTATAAAATTAAAATTTGGCTGAAGAATTGGAACTGGTTTTTCGGTAATTTTTTTCAACGGGTTTTAACGATTGAACCAAAATGGGATCTGATATCTGAGTTTTGTTTTTTGCAACCGTTACATCTAAGCAGTCAGCTATCCTTAATTCTTCCAATACACTATTATCCGGTTCAGGAACCACGGTTAGATTGTCAGTTCTTAAGCTGTCCTGAATTAATTCTAGTTCAGTTTTAACTAAATCTAGATCGCCTAAGACGACATCCCTTAAACTCTTTGATATATCACTAACTGTAATATTTTGTTTTAGAGATGAGTACTGCTCGTTCAAACTACCTACCAAATTCTTAAATTCTTCTTGATTGAATTTGTTTGCTCAGATAGCGGCAGAAAAATACATTTAAGTGATAATATTTCACTTTTTAACTCCATTAATTGTACTTTCTAATATTTTGTTATATCATCGGAAAAAATGCTAATATTGTTGTTAAATGATTCAAAATTATTCTCCATTTCCTGGAAATTAGCACCAATGTTCTTAATAACTGTAGTTAGTTTTGCATACGTTCCTTCATGATCGTGACTAGCACATTTTCAAAAATTTTTGCAAAAATGTGCCTATATAGTTTCACTCTGTCCGTCCTTGTGTCCATATGTTTACAAAAACTTTTACATTGTTTGAAATAGAGGAAAGAAATTTTACCCACGGGTAGTAGGTATTGGTATTATTTCAAAAAAACCACGAGTAGAAGGTGTCGCAAAAAAAATAATTTCATAGAAGAACTTTTTCTATAGCAAAACTCAATTTTGGTAAAAATTTTAGCCACACATTTCTTTTAAACTGTTCAGTCTAAGATTTAAAAATTTTGGGAGAAATTAGATCCTCAAAATTTAGTAGGAGTCAGTGAACAAAATTTTTTTGTCAAGCCTCTCGTTTCGGAGCAATAAAGGCTCGAAAATTTAAATTTTGCTATTTGCTAAATTGCTATTACATCACTAAAAAAAAAATTGTACGGGTATTCAAGTTACAGGTGTTTAAAGTAACTTGAATACCCGTACAATTTTTTTTTTTAGTGATGTACAAATTCAAAGCTCTATAAATATATTTCAACATTTGTCAAAGGTTTTTCTTAATTTTGAAGGGTTACGAAGCTACAGCCCCTGCTAATTCAAAAAAAGCCCTATATTTAAATTGATATACTCAAGAGTTTTGTTAGGTTTATTTTCAATACGTCGATAAAATGTATAGGGTTGCCATACGGTACCAAAATTTGGCATTATATAAAACTCTATTTTTGCAAAATTTTTGGTCCCACATATCTCTTAAACGGTTTAAGACAGGGTCTTGAAATTTTGGGAGAAGTTAGACCTTCATAAAGTAGTAGGAGTCGGTTACATTTTTTTGTCAAGTTTCCTGTTTGGAAGCTATAAGGGCTCGGAAATTTAAATTTTGCTATTTTTGAACACCTGCAACTTGAATACCAACAAATATATAAAATTTGCAACTTCAGCATTATATTTTTTATTTTTTTTTTTTATTTATTCATTTATTTAGTTTAAAACTAGTTTAACAATTATCACATTTTGTTTTTATAATCTTTTTTAAATATAAGAAATATTTTCTTTAATATACTTAATAATTAATTTTTTATAAACTTCTAATTTTGATTCTATTTTTATTTCATTTGGTAAGGCATTATACATTTTTAGTCCATTGTTAAACAATATTTTTTTATTTCTTTCATTTCTTACTACATCTAATCTAAAATCTAATCTATTTCTTAAATAATAATTATGAACTTCATTTACATACAATAATTTTTCAGATAGATAATTAGGTAATAAACCATATTTAATTTTAAATACTTGAATTAAAACATTCATTATTACTTTTTGCCTTACGCTTAACCACTTTAATGTATTTAACATATATAATCTAGCTGTATATCTATTAACTTTTAATATAATCCTCATTGATTTATTTTGCAGTTTTTGTAACCTACTCATCATACTTTGGTTTGACATAAAAATTATTGAAGAGCAATACTCAAAGTGGGGTTTTATAATAACATTATATAAATTAATTGCACAAGCTAATGTGATATTTTTTCTAATTTTTGGAAAAAAAGTAAATTTTTTTAGCAATTTTTTTACAACTGTAATCCATATGCGATTTGAAATTTAAATTATTATCAACAATCACCCCTAAATATTTTATTTCATTAACTATTTCTATATTTTCATTATTAAAAACAACAAGGTTATTATTTAATTTACTATTAATTATCAAACATTTAGTTTTATCAATATTTATTTTTAGTTTGTTCATTTGGAACTATTCATTTAAATTTTGTAAATCTAAGTTTATTTTATTAACGCAATCATTTACATTATCACCTATTATATATAAAAGAGCATCATCCGCGAAAAGTGCAATTTCATTAAATTTAATGCATTTCTGAATATCGTTGATGTATATTAAGAACAAAAATACTCCAAGAACTGATGCTTGAGGTACTCCAAGCTTTGTGTCTATTACTTCTGAAATACATTCTTTTACTTTTGTACGTTGCTTTCTATTTTGTAAATACGATTCAAACCATTTTATTTTAGTACCAGTAACACCATACCTTTGAAGTTTTTTTAATAAAATTAATCTATCTATTGTTTCAAAGGCCCTGCGTAGGTCGAGAAATACTGCAACAATTGTCCTTTTATCGTCTACTGCATCCTTCCAATTAGTTATAAGCAGATTAAGTAGAGATTCACAACTGTGTCCTCTTCTAAAGCCTGATTGCAATTTAGCGATTAAATTATTTTTTTCAAAATAGTTTCTTAATTGTTCAAAAACAATTTTTTCTAATATTTTTGATTCAATGCAGTTCATATTCACAGGACGAAATTCTTTACAATTTTTTGTTCCAGCTACTTTCGGAATGGGAATTACAACAGTTTCTTTCCAAGTATCAGGGAAAGTGCCTGATTTCAACGATTCATTAACAATAGTTAAAAAATTCTCTCCAATTAAATCAAAACATTCAATAAAAATATTCTTATTCATCATATTAAGATCTCTTTTGTTATTTAATGATTTTATAACTTTTTTTAATTCTTCAATACTAATTAACTGTAATTTAAATTGATAAGAATAGTTGTCAATGATATTACTATATTGCTTAAATGCTATACTACTATTTATTTCACTTATACTATCTACAAAATATTGATTAAATTTTGTAGCAATCTCAGCCTCTTTTGAATATATTTTACTCCCGAAACAAACTTCTTTGATTTCATTCCTTGGTTTTCTTAATATATAACTTTTTATTTTAAGCCACATAGATTTTTGGTCTCTTGCATTTTCAATTTGATTATTAATAAAACAATTTTTTGTTTCAAAAAGTATGTTGGAATAAATATTTCTAATATGTTTATACCTATGCCACTCATTTATATTATCTATCAAAATTGCTCTCTGGTATTGTTTACCTTTTTCTATATTCATAATTCTTAGTTCTTCTGTATACCATTGACAACTTTCCCTTATGGTTTGCTTTTTTACAAATTCTTTTAAAATTGTAGTTAGAGATTTACTAAAAATATCAGCTTTCAAATTACAATTTGTATAATATACTGTTAGCAATTCACTTTGGCATATTTTTGCCCTAAATATATTCTTATTGTATTTGAAATATTTAATATTTTTTTTAACATCCATAGTATTTTCATTTTGTATACTTATTACTATTGTTTCATGATCACTTATTTTTAACTGGTTGTCCACCATTACCTTAACATTATATTTGTCATTTACCATTACCAGGTCAATTAGTGTTTTAGAACGCATGGTGATACGTGTTGGTTGTCTCACTACCTGTTTAAACCCATTATCATGAATTATACCTTCTAAAAAATTTTTTGTATTACTTTTCATTAGCCAATTTATGTTAAAGTCTCCCATAATAATAGTTTTTTCTGTATTTTCTGCAATATCTTCAATCCATTTTGAAAAATTCAGATAAAAATCTGAATTGATATTTATATATTTTGGAGATCTATATACCACCACTATATTAATATATCGATTTTGTTTATATATTTTTACATTTATCCCCCACCAATTCAATGCTGAGCTAAAGTAGCTTATTATCTCATAATTCCAACATTTTTTTGAATAAATTAGTATACCACCCGTATGTTTTGAAGTTGAATCTACTCTTATAATATTATAATTCTCTATATAAATTAAACTATCATCATCATCCTTCGTTAAATGAGTTTCAGTTAATGAAATAAAATCGTATTTTTTAGGAATAAGTACCGATTCTATTTGTGCAAAATTATTTATCGTACCTTGTATATTAAGACAAACACCTTCCAAATGCTGTTTTACTTCTTGCAACATTTAATTTTTTTACATAACTAGGACATGATACACTTCTGGAGTCGTGTTCCACATTCAAGTCTGTAAGACCTAATTTAATCTGAGCTCTTATACAATTTACACATTTTTGAACAGCTTCCTGACATTCATTTGATTTATGATCAGTTTCACCACATTTAAAACAACAAATTCCAATTTTACAATCTGTAGCCTTATTATAGTTCAACATACGTTAAAGGTTTTTTTTAAATTTGAAAGGGTTCCTTAAATTAGAGAAGTTGTGCTAAGTTTTAACCATTTTTGCTTAGACAATAAAAATTCTAGGTAAAACTCCAAACTTTGGTGGAGCTCACAATTGATTTCCTAGAACCTTAAAAAAATGGAAAGGTTAAGTGGAGTGGGCAGATTCATCATAAGCTAAAATTTTGGGAACCTTCCCCATTGAAAGGCTTCTAGCTTTTATGTTTTTATAAAACAGTAACTTATGCAGCAGTGTATGTTTTTCCAAAATTAAACTTTAACATTGAAGTTCCAACATTATATTTTGCACTTGTTAACAGGTTTTCTTGAGTGCATTGGGATTTTATTCTAAGTAATGATTTCACTATTAGTTATAAATTAATGAAATAACTAAATTATAATGTTATCATTTATTTTTATATATATTTTTATAAAAATAAATGATAATGATTAAATACTCAATAAGAAACCCTATATAAATTTGAAATGTGCTTTTTAAAAACCCATAGCTGTTTTCATTACTTGTTAATTTCGTTGATTACATCAAAGGTTTTGCTATAAAATAAAGCTTCTTTTGGCGCCACAACCAGCTATATCAAATTGAAGGAGGAAGCAGATCAAACCAACTATATAAATGAAAGGAATTTAACTTTAAACTAAATTATATATTAGATAAATTGAACGTAAAATACGACTTCGATAATCTAAAACCTGTAGAATTGAAGCCAATAAACAATGAGAATTCCATATTAAAAAAATTTTTGAATAAATTAACTAGAGTAGATTCAATGTATTTAACAACAAAAAATGACACTCCTTTAGAAGAGGCTTATAAAGCTTTAATGTTTACTAATATACCTGAAAATAGGAGTTTTAACGCGATAAATCAATATAGGAATTCAAATAGTAATAACATTAGAAATCTAAATTCAAATAATAATAGCAAAAGACAATTTAATTATAGCAATAACCAAAATTTTAATAAGAGGCTACCAAATAATCATAACCAAAATAGACATTCAATAATCAAAATAATTCAAACCGTAATAATAACGGTTTAAACTCCAATAACTATAATAACTATAGATCTAATCAAATCCAACGTACTAGAACTACATGATGGGTTATTTCAACAATAGAAATTCCCGAAATTCTATTCAAATGGAAGAAGATCCACCTTCATCAGAAATAATTAAAAATTTCCACTCAGCCAGCCTAACCCATCATTACCCCTAGCATCTCTAACAGTTGAGGGTAAAAAGCTTAATTGCTTATTAGATACTGGTTCAGTTACTTCAATTGTAAACGAAAAAATATTTCTTTATTCTAAAGCACAAAAGTTAAAAAACGTAATTCAATTAAGAACAATTACGGGGAGTCAAATCATTGAATATCAAATAATAACCAAAACTCCAGATGAATTTAAGGAAAACTCCACCATGTCCTGGAATCTAATGAATCTTGAGCGTAAAAATTTTAATGCTCTTTTAGGACAAAATATCCTTAAACCAATAGGTGCAATTATTGATCTTGCAAAAGAGTAATTAGAAATTAACATTTACATGAAAAAATTTAATAATGCTCATCCTATTCAAGAAGTTTATGAAATAGAACCCTTACCAATAAATTATAATGAACTATATAAAAAATTATCAAGTGAACCTATGAATTCAGAAGAAATGAAATTATGAAAATATATTTTAAATTCAATATTTAATAAAGATATTTTCTTCAAGGAAGGAGATCCATTAACGTATGTAAATGACGTAAAACACCAAATTATAACCACATCCTCAAATCCTATTTTCAGCAAAATATATAGGTTTCCCAAAATCTATGAAGAGGAGGTTAATAATCAAATCCAAGTAATGTTAGACTAAAATATCATTCAAACATCAAAAAGACCTTATAATATCAAATATAAAATATTTGAATAGTATTAAAGAAATTGGACTACTCGGGCAAACAAATGTGGCGAATTTTCATCGATTACCATAAACTAAATGAAATCACGGTCGATGACAAGTTCCTATTCCTAAATATATACTCTATATTTGATAAATTGTACTATATTATAATATTTTACAACTATGGACCTCGTCACGGGGCTCCACTAAATAATAATGGACAAAAAACATCGCCCAAAAACTGCATTTTCTACACCACAAGGACACTTTGAGTTTGTGCGAATGCCATTCGGTCTAAAAATTGCTCTGGCAACATTTCAGAGAATGATAAACCATATTTTAAAAGATTTTATCGGACGAATATGCTTGGTTTACTTGGATGAAATTTTAACCTTCGCTACGTCCTTACAATAAAATTTTCTCTAAATTACGTGATTATTACCATGATAAAATACCTGAAAAAGGGTACTAAAATAGACATTAATGACCCAATTTATAAAGAAGCATTTCAAAAATTAAAAAACCTAATAACAAGTCATCCTATCTTGCGTTACCCTGATTTCAAAAAGCAATTTTTACTAACAAGTGACGCGTCTAAATTTGCTATAGGGGCAGTCTTATCACAAGAAGGACACCCTGTCTGTTTTGCCAGTAGAACTTTGAACGAACATGAACGTAACTACTCCATTATAGAAAAGGAATTACTCGCCATAATATGGCCACTAAATATTTTAGGCCATACTTATATGGTACTAGATTCCTAATCAAAACCGACCGGTATGGTTAAACCCATTGAAGGAACCTAATTCAAAATTAAAACGACGAAGCTTATGTCAACTTTTAGATACCCGTGCGCACACTATTATGTATTAAATAAATAAGAATTTCATATATTGCAATTGAACTGTTTGACAGAAAATTGAAAATAATTGTTTCTATATTTAATTAAAAAAAAATTAATAAAAAAAAGATGAATTAAAAAAAAGATGAATTTAAAAAAAAAATATGCTCTGAACGAGATTCAAACCCGCATTTTTCAATTAAAAGGCCGACGTCCTAACCACTAAACCATCGATTTTTTGTTTATTTTAATTTTTTTTTTAAATTATTATAGTTGCTATGGCATCAATTGTATTGTTTTGAAAAATTGTTATGAGTTTAATAATTTTAATAATTTATAATAAAAATGAAATGAGAGTTTTCTGTCAAATTTTCTATAAAATAAAGTTTTTCATATATAAAATAAATACATATATTTTATTAAAAACATAATAGATAACAAAAAATGAATTTAAAAAAAAAAAAATTTTTTGCCCCAGCCTGGTTTCGAACCGAGACATCTTTACTACAAGTCGCATGTCCTTACCACTACACCATGAAGCGATTAATGATTTAACTACATTTCGTTTGTTTTTATATTTGGTTTCTATTTAGTTATTAATTTTGAGATTAT
This sequence comes from Dolichopus griseipennis, assembly GCA_963082915.1. Taxonomy (NCBI): domain Eukaryota; kingdom Metazoa; phylum Arthropoda; class Insecta; order Diptera; family Dolichopodidae; genus Dolichopus; species Dolichopus griseipennis. The sequence goes on from OY720441.1 coordinate 269,727,873, forward strand.
TCATATAATTTCAAAAAATTTGTACGGCAGCTACCCGAAGCCTTTGTCCGATTTAACCAAAAACAAAAGGGGACCTACAAATTGTCTAAAAATTACTTTGTGGAAGTTTCAGAACTCTAGCTCTTATAGTTTTTGAGTTACCGTGCTAACCGACGGACAAACGGACACACATAGCTAGATCGATTCAATTTTCGATGCTGATTCGACACGTACCCTTGACACTATATCTAGCTGGTATATTTCGATGCGTTACAAACGGAGAAGTAATTTTAATATACCCGATGTTCATATATGTAAGCACGGGTATAAAGAGTGCGTATTAAACTAAACGAATACAATTTTGAAATTGATTACGTCAAAGTCAATAATGTAGCTGATTTCCTTAGTCGCATAAATGTATATACTAAGGAGATTAAAACCATCTGAAATTCAAATTTTAGAGCGAATGGAAAAATTTGCTCGAGTTAAACCAAGAAAAAGAGAAGCTATGACGATAATGTAAATAAAAAGATCTATGAATTAACAACAATTCATATTGCTAGGGGAAATTTAGGAAACAATCATCCCCATTTCAGGTAATATGATACCTACATCTTGTTAAAGAAAAACAACAAGAAATTGTAATTAATTTTCAAAAATGTCGCTTAATATTTATTACAGAAAATTAATTAAGAAACAATAATTATAAAATATTTTATATCTCTTTTTTTTTTTTTTTTTTGTGTTCATTTCATTTATTTCCCCGGCTGATTGGGGCTTAGAAACATCCGCAGTAAGGAATGCTTGGGGTACGAGTCCTCTAAAATCTAACGAAAATCCAGAAGCGACTGATCCAGAATGGACGGCTCTCTGGTCTGCGTCGGTTCCCCAAACGGGCGGCAGTTAAAATACCTGGTAGTAGGTATAAAATACAAAATATAAAAATATAAAATAATGAACACAAATAAAGATAAAAATATGGTAGGGATATCTACCAAAATGTCGGCAGAGACCACGGCTGCCGACGAGGGCTTAGCTAATTCCACAAAGGGATTAGTTAAGTCGCCAGTGGTTAAAAATGTATCTACGTTCAACGCAGCCGACCCTTTTAAAAAGGGCGGTTTAGTGGGAAGATCACCACCTGTAGTTGGAAATAAAACCAGTGACAAAGCGGGAATCCAGGCTAATGTCACTAGAAATATTACTGGTTCGAATTTAATAAAAATTATGTCTAACGATGACGGTCAGAATAAACCCCTAGACGTGGGTATTACAGTAGAGAAACAGTTTCATTTAAGAATAAGTGAACTAGAGAAGATGTGTAGCGACTTAATGAGTCAGATTCACACTCTAACCGAAGAAAATAAAATGCTAAAGAAAAGCAATTAACTAAAAGTGCAGTAGAACACTGTACATATGAAGAAGAACTAACTCGGGAAACCGAGTGGATTGTTAAACGTACAGGGAAAAAAAGAAAAGCGGAGCACTCACCGGAAATACACAAAGAAAATAGTGTAGAAAAATTAAAGGTGATTAAACCAAAAATTTCAATTGATAAACCCATCATTACAAGAAAAAACAAACCTCCTCCGGTTATCTTAAGTAATGTTGTAGAATACCCCAAAGTTAATAAAATACTGAAAGATGTACAAATTATCTATAAAATAAATATGAAGAATAACCATCAACTGAAGATTAATGTTGAAAAAGAAGGGGAATACAGACAACAAACAAAGATTATAAATGAAGCTAATTTAGAATGGCATACTTATGAAAACAAGTTGACCAGGCCAATTAAAGTTATGGCTAGGAACTTGCATCCTCCATGCGATCCTGAAGATATAAAGCAAGAGCTTAAATGTAAGGGTTTTAAAATCATTGAAGTTGTAAACAAAAGAAAAAAAATTGAAAAGAATGAGGAAGAAACTATAGTTAAACTACCTCTTTTTATGTTAACATTTGAAAATACTGAGGACATTGATAAGATTTATAAAATAGACTTTATTCAGCATATGAGAGTGAAAATTGAAGCTCTGAAAAAAACAAATCTGATTCCTCAGTGTAAAAAATGTCAAAGATATGGTCACACACAAAAAGTTTGCCAGCGTCTAGCTAAATGTGTAAAATGTGCAGGGTCACATCTATCAACGAATTGTGACAAAGACAAAAATGTTACTCCGAAGTGTGCTAACTGCCTTGAGGCACACCCTGCAAACTATAGGGGGTGCGTAGTTGCAAAAGAATTACAAAAGAGAAAAAAGAAAAGTATTCCAAAACATACCAAAGAAGGTGCGTCGAATTCACCTAACCCTAAATCTAGAAGCTTAAATCCTAGCAGGGTCATCGACGGTTTATCGTATGCCCAAGTATCACAAAATAGAGCAAAAGAACCTATTAGTGCAACAAAAAAGAAGAATGTAGCATTAGAAAAATCAGTTGAAAAAATAATAAAACGCACTAACATTAGGAATATAACTCATAGTACAAATAGCATTCATAAACCTAACACTAAAGCTGATAATAACATTTTAATGCAGATGATGCAAAATTTGTTAAATTCAATGAATGATATCTCTAAAAGAATAACTAATTTAGAAAACAATTCTAGCAAAAACTATAGCTCCGGTACTCCGAGAAAATTTCTAAAAAATGGCCCAAAATAAAATTAGTATTGCTACATGGAACGCAAACGGCGTACTAAATAAAAAACTAGCATTAGAGCTATTTCTAAAAACCAAAAACATTGATGTGTGTCTCCTATCAGAAACTTATATGACAAAACAGTCGAAACTAAAAATAATAGGTTTCACATGTTATAATGCGACACACCCTAGTAATAAACCGCGAGGAGGTAGTGCAATTTTGGTGAAAAACTCTTTACTACATCACGAAGAGTGTAAAATAGAAACTGATGAATTTCAACTTTCAGTAATACGTGTTAAATCCCTTAAACAGGATTTAAACATTGGGGCTTTATATTGCCCTCCTAATTACAATTTAAAGAATATGATCCTTAAAGACCTCTTGAACCGACTTGGGGATAGGTTCATCCTAGGAGGTGACTACAATGCCAAACATATCGATTGGGGTTCAAGACTTACCTCAACAAGAGGAAGAGAGCTAAGGAAAGCTATTAGAGAGTTGGGTTGCTATTTTCATTCTACAGGCGAACCAACTTATTGGCCTACTGATACAAAAAAAACTCCTGATCTACTGGATTTCTTCATAACAAAAAAAATATCTCCAAATTTTATTAGCCTAGAAAATAATGAGGAATTAGACTCAGACCATTCGGCTGTCGTACTAAACCTGCATGAAAAAATTGTTAAGAAACAAAATAAACCTACACTTGTTAATAAATCAACAAATTGGTTCAACTTTAAACAAGAGATAGAAAATAATATAAATTTAAGGGTTAAAATAACAACTAAAGATGAAATAGATTTAGCAATTGAAAATCTTAATAAAATTGTCCAAAATGCTGCATGGAATAATACAAAAGAATGTAAATACATGACAGCATTACCTAATTATCCGAGAGATATATTAAATGCGATTAAACTAAAGAGAAGAACTAGACGAAGATGGCATGAAACACGTCACCCAGCTGATAAAACTGTGTTGAATAGAATAACGCAAAATCTTAAAAAAAGAATTCTTGAAATAAAAAACAAATCATATGAAAAATATGTTGAGAATTTATCAGCTAAAAAAGAAAGAAATTACTCTTTGTGGAAAGCAACAAAGAGTTTGAAAAAACCTGTAGTGCCAGTCCCACCAATTCGGAAAATGGATGGTAAATGGGCAAAAAATAATAAAGAAAAAGCCGAAACATTCGCAGATCACCTGGAAGAAATTTTTCGGCCCAATGAAATAGAGTCAGACCTCTACATTGAAAATGATTTCAGAAGAGAAGAAAATGACATTGAACTAATTACTCATATAGAAATGGTTGAAGAAATTAAAGCTCTGAAGTCAAAAAAAGCACCAGGTTTCGATCTAATTACTGCAGACATTCTAAAACAACTCCCGAAAAAAGGGATAACAATGTTAACATATATAATGAATGCTATGTTAAGGTTAAATTATGTACCTAACGTTTGGAAGGTGGCAGAAATAATTATGATACTTAAGCCAGGAAAGCCTCCAAACGAAACAAAGTCTTATAGACCTATCTCTCTGTTACCAATTATGTCAAAACTCTTTGAGAAACTGTTATTAAAAAGGTTGAAACCTATAATAGAAAATATAAAACTAATTCCAAACTATCAATTTGGTTTTAGAGAAAAACACTCTACTGTTGACCAAGTACATAGAAATACTGATATAATTGAGAAAGCTCTAGAAGAAAAACAAATATGCTCTAAAATATTTCTAGACGTAGCACAAGCATTTGACAAAGTTTGGCACGAAGGCTTAATTTATAAGTTGCGGCAACTATTACCTATGTAGATATACTCTCATCATACTTAACTGATAGACTGTTTAGAATTAAACAGGATGAAGAGTACTCTACACTGAGAGAAATTAAAGCGGGTGTGCCTCAAGGAAGTATCTTGGGTCCAATATTATACTTGCTGTATACTAGTGACTTGCCCCAATTTCAAGAAATAACTGTAGCGACTTTTGCTGACGATACTGCAATAATGGCAGTAGGATCAAATGTCGGCGAGGCTACAAATAAACTACAAAAAGCAAATGATAAATTATATCTTTGGACCAAAAGATGGAAAATTAAACTAAATGAACTGAAATCAGTTCAAGTAAATTTTACAAATAAACCTATTCAAAATCCCCCAGCCGTACAATTAAATGGGGTAGATATTCCTCATGAAAACAAGGCAAAATACCTAGGAATGACATTAGATGTCAAGCTAAAATGGAAAGAACATGTCAAAAAGAAAAGAATAGAATTAGAACAAAAATATAGAGAAATGTATTGCTCCTAGGTCGAAAATCTAAATTGCCAATAGAGTACAAAATTCTGTTATATAACCAAATAATTAAGCCTATCTGGTTGTACGGCGTACAACTTTGGGGGTGTGCCAAACGAACACATATTCAGAGAATTCAAACATTTCAAAGCAAAGTGCTACGTAACATGGTGTGTGCTCCCTGGTACGTACGAAATTCCGACTTACATAGGAATCTAGGAATTCCTATTGTTAGCGATGAAATAAAAAAATATGCCATAAAACATAAGACCCACTTAGAAGGTCACATAAACATAGAAGCGTCAAAACTTCTACTATTTTCAAATGTCAATAGAAGGCTTAAAGAACTAGGCCCCTCCAACTAGCGATAAATTCAGATCACCTTAACGGAGGTCTGTAATTCCAGTAGATCATAAAAAGTTAGCGCAAAATTAATGGTTAGTCTCTAAGACTAGTTTTAATATTTTAAAACAGGGCGGGTGTTTTTAGTGTGTTAAAGTCACACATAACTGTGGTTGCACTCAGTACCTTTCGACGATTTCCACCATCCTTACCCCAAGACAAAAAAAAAAAATTTCATTTATTTGGCTCCATAATTTCAATAGATATGTTATATGTCCTTACTACAGTTAATTTAAAAATTTTTGTTTAAATAACAGCAGTCTTACCTCTATGGTAAATTTATTTTAAAGGAAAATGGCAAAAACCTTTTTTTAAATTACTTAATTTGCTTAATAACAGCTAAAAGGCTTAGCCCATTACTAGCTTTAAATTACTTAAAGCTAACCTAATAATAACTTAAAACTAAACTAACCTATTAAAATTTGAATTGATTAATTCTGAGTTGAACTTTTCGGTTAAATATGAAATTTTTTCTGTAACAGAATTAATCTTGGCTTTGTTATGCAGTCTTCTGGTAGGAAACCATCTAGGCAGATTGAATACGACTTTCAGGAGTTTATTTTGCGTAATTTGTTATTTTTTAATGTGTGTTGTAGCACAATCACCCTAGACTGGTGCTGCATACAGAATAATTGGCTGAAAAATTATTTTAATGAGAATTCATTTATTTTTTGTAGTCAGAGTGGCTGTTCTATTAATGAAATGATACAGCATGCAAGTACACTTATTAATTTTGTCAATAGTGATCGAGGTGTGTTTCTGAAAGGTTAGTCTTTTGTCAAAAGTAACTCCAAGATATTTAATGCTATCAGACCAGTTTATTTTAATTTTAATGATGCCGATGGAACGAGAGAGGCTTTCGTTTTTTGTCAAAGTAGATGTAAAGTTTTTGAAGCGTTTATTTTAATTTTCCATTTCGAAAAATATTCAAATAGAATTTCGTGCGAATTTTGAAGATTTCTTAGTATTTTTTTTTTTAAAACACCCAAATGACGATTTTATTTATAACAATCTAGCAACTTAATACTAATAAGCTATTTTTCTTTAAATCTTATTAAGCTACTTTTTAACATACAAAGGCTTATCCTCCGACAGTTTCTTTATTTTTTGTTCATTTTAGTTTTACACCAATTCAAATGGCTTCACTCGTTTCAATCTGCGTGTTGTATCATCATTGTCCAAGAGTTTTAAAGCCTCGACGTTGATGTGATGTTGTAATTTTTTTTGATGACTTTGTGCATATGTTGTTATGACCTTGTCTACCATTTCTACACCAAAATCCTTGTGTAGGTTGACATTTCGAATATACCACGGAGCATCTACTTTGTATTGTGTTTCTGATGCTTTTACTGGCGCAGCCTCAGAGCTGAATACCATAAGTCCAAACTGGTTTCAGGACTTGTTGATACAGAAGAACCTTATTTTTAACTGATAATACAGAATGTCTACCAAGTAACCAGTACATTTTTCTGAATTTTAAGTTTAGCTCATCTCGTTTTTTCTTTACATGAGTTTTCCACTTGAGCTTTGTATCAAGCGTCATGCCCAGATATTTGGCTGTGTTTTCATACTTGACAATTTGATCGTTAATGTACACAGGTTCATGTTTAACACGTTTATTGGTGAAATCAATGTGCACCGATTTAGCTTCGTTCAGTTTAATAAGCCATCTGAAGCTCCAATCTTGGATTTGTTAAATTGCTTTTTGCAACTTTTTTGTTGTTTCAATGTTGTTGTTGTCGGTGGCTAAAATAGCAGTATCATCAGCAAATGTTGCAACTGTATTTTCTTCGAAAGTAGGTAGGTCACTGGTGTATAGTAGATAGAGGATTGGCCCCAATACACTACCTTGTGGAACACCTGCCCGGATTTTCTTTATTTTAGAGTAGTTTTCTTCTTGTTTTATTCTAAAGTAATGTTCCGATAAATATGAAATTAATATTTTTGAATACTGAGCAGGAAGGAGTGAATTTAACTTATAATTTAAACCTTCGTGCCACACTTTATCAAAAGCCTGTTTTACATCTAAAAATATAGCTGAACAGACCTTTTTTTCTTCGAGTGCTTTTTCAATTATGTTTGTAATTCGATGAACTTGGTCTATTGTGGAATGTTGGTTTCGAAATCCAAATTGGTGATCCGGGATTAGATGTTTTTCTTAAATTTTTGGTTTTAATCTTTTCAGTAAATGACAGAATCGGTAAAAGAGAGATCGGCCTATATGATTTTACATCAAACGTCGGCTTTCCTGGTTTAGGTATCATTATAAGCTCAGATACTTTCCACAACTTTGGGACATATTGTAAGCGAAATGAAGCATTTATCACATTAGTGATTTTGACCAGTTGACCATTTTCTTAGTATAATCTAAATATATCTAAATATATATTTTATATCTAAGTATATCAAAATAAAATATATGAACTCTTCTCAAGTGATTCAAGAACTTAATTTATTTAATGTACAAAAAAAGTACAAAATATTGAAAATAAGCAAAATGCTATTGAATTAATCAAGAAAATTCATATTGAAACAAATCACAGAGGTATAATAGAGAATTATGCCGAAGTTAAAGATTCCCACTATTATCCCAAACTTAAAGAGCATTTCCACAAATTTATCAATAATTGAGATATTTGCAATATGGTAAAATATGATCGCATTCCCCACAAATACAAATTCGAAATATCCGAAACACCTATTGCACCAAACGATATATTACACGGTGATATATTTTATTGCTATAGTAAAATTTTTCTAACACTAATTGATAAATTTAGCAAACATTCATTAAACTCTTGTATGTTTATTTTAATATATTTTCTGCAGTCCATTTGCATGGAATAAAAGAATAATTATTAATATATCTGTCCAGAAAATGAGGTTTGAAAATTTTGGAATTAAAAAACAATTTTTTTAGGTATATTGGTTTTAGGTTTTGTAATCATTTTTAATTATTTTTTTCTGTGTATATCTCTCCACTCCATCCGGAATCGATTCTGCAGAAATATATCCCTCAATTCGGAATCGATTCTTAACAACAATTAACTTAAAAGAGTAGGGGCTGCAGCAGTGCCGTCCACAAACTTCCAGTTATTTATTTTTTAGAAAATTAGAGGGAGGAAGATTATAATTACCCTGGTCAACTTTAAGAAACCCGTGTGTACCCACTATTACGTATTAAATAAATAAGAATTTCATATATTACAATTGAACCGTTTCGGCTCGACATTTAAAATATTGAAATAGCTTCATTGCGCCATCGATCCTTAACGGGTTAACCAAACTCAATAAGAATTTTGGTTAGCCTCTTTTTTCGACTGCAAAACCACCCTGTAAAATTGGTCACAAATCGGAAACACAAAATTATTTGGAAGTCCGCCAGGCCGAAATGGGTTAATTCTCTCCAACCAAATTTATACAACTAATTCCAGTTGCAGGAACATTGGTGCAAAATTTCAAGTCAATCAGGCAAAACGCTTTGACTCGACATCGAAAAAAACGAAAAAGCCTAAAACGGCTATGGAGCCGCAACCTGTGACTTATAAAAATGTGACATAGCCTATGTCTCCCTACGGGCTCTCAGAATTATTCCTCCAAGATTTTGTAATAATCGGACTAGCGGTTTTACGTGAATCCTGGACAAACAAACAAACAAATTTTCTTCTTTAAATATTATATCATTATTACATATAAACATTAACTACTTTTGGCAAAATTTCAAAAATACCAGCTTTATTAGGTGTAGTGTAATTCTCATTTAAAAGAAGGAGTTGTATGGCAGCTACTCGGACCCTCTGCAGCAGACCAACTAAATTTTGCAGACATCTTGGCCGTAAAACTAAACTACTTTTGGCAAAATTTCAAACACGCAGCTTTAATAGGTACAGAGTAATGCTCATATAAAAAAAGAAGTTGTACGGCAGCTACCCGAACCCATGGACCAAAATGGCTGAATTTAAATAGCGATGACGGCTATTGCAAAAAAATGAATTTGCGAAAATTTCAAGATCCTAGCTCCTTTAGTTTTTGAGTTATCGTGATGACGGACGGACGGACATACATAGCGAAATTGGATTTTTTTTTTCGATTCTGATCCGATCCATACACTTGAGTCTATATTTAGCCCCCCTCCTTCTCTGCGTCGCAAACGTAATGTCAAATTTATTATACCCTTTGACCTATAGCCGTACGGGTATAAGTATTAAAATTAAGATAGAACGTTCCGTTTGTGTACAAAGGTTCAATAGTATTGAAAGAACTGCGCGGACTGCATATAGGCGAAATCCGATCATTGGTTCGAATCCTGGAACCTTTTCATCTAATTTAGGTCAAAAGAGCATGATTCCGAATTCAAAGTAGTTACAACCTCCAAATGCGGCATCAAGCTGTCCTGTTCTATTCCCTTAGGGTCCTCGAAAATTGGAACTAATTGAAATAGTTGGTCGGGGACGATCCACATAGTTTCGAAGACCTTAAAGCATATTTTCGAAAATAATAGAGGTAGTAACTTCAAAAAAAATGTCGTAGCTTCAAATTTGACACGAGGCTGTTCTTTATTATTTCCTACGTGTTCCCTTAATTTGATCAATTGGAGTGGTGGTTCAGGTAACTCTTTTAGAAAGGTTTACCGATTGCGAAAAAAAAAACTTTAAAAAATAGTTTGCAAAACAGTTTTAACGATTATCTCTAACTTTTCTATATGTGGTCCTTCTTGACAATTTGGTGCTCCTTCACGATAGAGTTGAGGATGGTGTGGTTCCGGCGAATAATGTTACCTATATTAAAAATTTGTTCTTATTATTATTTTATAATTATGAAAATTTTCAAATGAAATTTGATAAATTTGTAAAAAAATTGCTAGAATAATCGTAAAAACATCGTTTTAAAAACTTTGCTTTATTACAAATAATATACACCATGTGGAATTTTTGTGTTAATTTTTTTTAATAACATCAACTTAAATTTAAACTCAATTGAGGGGCGGAGCAACGGGAACCGACTAATAGCTAGTTTACTTACTTACTTACTGGATCTTAGAACCCCTAATGGGGCAAAGGGTGCCAACAAATCCTCTCCACCTTTCAGGATCCTTAGCAATTCCTTTTAGCTGTAACCATATTTTGCGTTGCGCTTCTGCCTCTTTCAAAACAGTACTTCTCCATGTTTTCCTTGGTCTACCAACTCGTCGTTTGCCTTGTGGATTCCACTCAAAACATTGCCTTGTAATGTTTTCTTCTGGCTTCCTCAAGGTTTGTCCGATCCATCGCCATTTTCTCTCTCGGATCTCGACTTCAGTCATCTTTTGGGTCGTTTTTTGCTATAGGTGGTAATGACTTGAGACTAACAAACTCTTAAAATGCAGCGTAGACAACGGTTATTATACGTCTGCAACTTTTTGGTGATATTGGCAGTAACCTTCGATGTTTCACGATCGTATAGAAGTACTGATTTGACATTTGTTTAAAATATTTTTAGATTTGTAAGCAGGTCTATGTTATTTGACTGCCATATGTTTGATAGAGTTCCAAAAGCAACTCTAGCTTTATTTATTCTGCTGTCAACATCCACTTCGGTTCCCCCATTTGATGTCACCATGCTTCCTGAATAATTGAACTGCTCAACTTCTCAATTTGGCTTTCTTTTAGTAGAATTTGCTGATGTGTTGAGTGCTCTGTACGCATGCTTTTGGTCTTAGCTGCATTTATTTTTAGACACTCTCGTTTGCCATATGTGTTCAAATTTTGGCACATTTCGGCAAAAGTAGTCTTTTCAATTCCGTAATTGATCATCCATCGACACCAGAATTCTTCCATCTTCGTCCAAGATAATATTTTCCTGCTTTGTTGAATGACCTGAAAGAATTTTTGTTATCCTATATAAGGCTTTGCCATCACCTCTTCTTGCTACTATCTCTTCTTCCGTAGCAAGGTTTTCTATTTGTTTCCTTCTGTCTAGTCTTACACTTCTTTGCGCGATTTTATGTGCTCTGCTATTCCCGCTGCGAAGCTCACTCAGTAGCCTCGGATCCTGTTCGGATTTTATTTTATTTATTAGGTCTTTACGCCTGGCTATGTCCCACGAAATTAGTTAGATCCATGGGGCTTTTTGCTGCGATAATCGGGGTATTGCTTTCCTTCCAGTTTCTATAAATGATTGTTTTACTTTATCCCACTTTTGATCTATAGAAACTGCCTCGTCCTCTCGTTAATTTACTTCATTCAATGTTTCTCGGAATTTTTGTACAAAATTTCCACATGTTGCGGGATTTTTTAAAGCTTCAACATCGAAGAGTGCTCTTCTGACAGGTACTTGATTTCGTCTTTGGACAGCTGTTGTTCTTAACTGCATTTGCACAACAGCTAAATGGTGATTGCTTCCAACGTCACCGCTCCTGTTATTTCGAACGTCGTAAACAGATTTCCTGTGCTTCTGCTGGACAATGAAATGGTCTATTTGGTTTTCAATTTGACCATTTAAGGAAACCCATGAAATTTGTTTTTTTACAATTTAAAAATGCGCATTTTGTAAATGCGCAAGTTGAATTGAATATAGTGGAATTGTGTCTAGTGGAATTGTCCCTAGTGAAATTGTGCTAGTGGAATTGACCGGTTACGCATAAAATAAATACATATATTAAAGTAAAAAGAAAATAGATAAAAAAAGATGAATTTAGAAAAAAAAATTTTACCCAAGCCTGGATTCGAACCGAGACGTTTTGACCACAAGTCATAACCACTATACCATGAAGCGATTAGAAATTGAATCACATTTTGTTTGTTTTGCTATTTAGTTATTAATTTTGAAAATATTCATAAAATTTCAAAAAATTTGTATGGTAGCTACCCGAATCCTTTGTCCGATTTTAACCAAAAACAATAGGGAACCAACAAATTGTCTAAAAATCACTTTGGGAAAGTTTCGGAACTCTAGCTCCTTTAGTTTTTGAGTTATCGTGCTGACGGACGGAAGAACACACATAGCAAGATCGATTCTTCGATGCTGATTCGTACACTTAACACTAGATCTAGCTCGTCTAGATCGATGCGTTACAAACGCAGGAGTAATTTTAATATACCCGATCCAAATATGTATACACGGCTATAAAGAAAAATTAGTTTTTAAATTGAATGGACAGTAATGTAAATAGACTGACAGATTTGTTAAAAATCCTAAAAAAGAGTCCAAATAGAACGTATTGACAAATATTCACAGATGATAAACAACAAAAGATAAAAGAAATTTGGGATATTTATTGGAAAAATAAATTTAAAATTGAAAGAAATAATAAGACAAATAACTATATATTTTAAGCCAAAGATTGAAATAAAAATAGACAACATAACAAATTTTGAACTAAAAACAGCTATAAAAGTTGAACCATTATTCGAAGGAGTTATTAAACATCTTTAGAACTTTATAGGTCTTATTGAATTTTATGCAGATACATTAAAAGATGATGCTGAAAAGCTAAGTTATTAAAATTTATACTAGCTACCAAATTTTCTTATAGAGTAAACAACAGACTGATAATTGATGTAGAAATAAACACTATTGATAAATTGAGTACAAAGCAATCAGGATTTTAATTCATTTGCATCAAAGATGGAAATCCTCATTGCTCAATTAAAAGAGTTACAAATAGTTGAACAAGGTGAGAACCACAGAAACATTATAATAAAATTAAATGACCAATTAGGTCTAAGGGTGTTTGCTTACCAAATTCAATAGTTCCAGCTATGGGTACGAAATATATAAAAATATTAAATACAAGGGATGCAGAAATACAACCATTAAGAGATAACAATGTATTATCTATAGTCACAAAAATACTAAGGATTCTACAAGATTTCAGAAGTTTGAAGAAGTATTATCAATAGATAGCTTAGATGAAAAAGCTAAAAACTCAATTTTAATCATCTGTGAAAAATTCCAAAATATATTTCATTTAGATGATGAACCATTATCAGTAAAAATAGAGAATTACAACAGTCATCAGTTTATATAAAAAGTTACAGAACACCAAACGTGCAGTTGGAAGAAATCGAAAAACAAGTTGATAAATTAATGAAAGAAGATATAGTTGAACACTCTACAAGTCCATACAACTCACCATTGTCAATAGTTCCTAAAAACAGCGAAGATAGGTAGAAAAAGTGAAGACTAGTGGTAGATTTTAGGTCATTAAATAAAAAAATAGTAGATTACAAATTTCCATTAACAAGATTATACGATTTTTTGGGCAAGTTGGGCAAATCTAAAAATTTTTCTACATTAAATATGAAAAATTCATTTTATCAAATACCATTACATCATAAATCTAGACAAACGACAATATTTTCAACAAACAAAAGGCAATATCAGTTTAACAGGTTGCTTTTTGGATTAAAAATATATACAGTTTTCAACTCATGCTTTCAGTAGCATTAAGCGGGCTGCAAGAAGCTGCATTCTATATGTAAGTGATGTAATAGTATTTGGATCAAATTTGAGAGATCAAAATGAAAATTTTAAAATAAAGTTTTAGAACGGTTACAAAAATATAACCTTAAACTGAATCCTGGGAAATGCAATATTCTGAAACCAGAAGTGGTATATTTAGGACATCAGAAGGAATCAAAACTGATCCAGCCAAATATGAGACAATTAAAAATTATCCTCCTCAAAAAGATGCAGATGAAGTAAGGAGATTTGTAACTTTCAGTAGTAATTGCAGAAGGTTTATAAAAGATTTTGCAGAAATATCTAAACCACTTAACCAACTTTTGAAGAAAAAACAAATATTTAGTTGAGAAAAAGAACATGATAATGCATTTGAAATGCTTAAAGAGAAATTAATAAATATACGTATATTAAGTTATCTAAATATTGCAGAACGGTAGTATAGCAATGACAATCCTGTGACACTTTTAATGTTTTGCCGTCGGTAAAACACATTTCTTATATGAAATAGAAAAATCTTTGAAAACAAAAGAAAAAAAGAAAAAAGAACAATAACAAAAAAAATTATGATAAAAAAATGAAAAAAAAATTTAAAAAAAAAATTGAGATAAAAAATTAAACAAGTAAGGAAAAGAACCAAGGGTTTTTAAAAAGCACATTTACAAAATTATATACGGTTTCTTACTGAATATTTTCGAAAATATTAATTTAGTTATTTCATTAACTTATTAATTATATGACTAATAGAGAAATACTTAGAATATAACCCCAATGCACTCAAGGAAACCTGTTAATAAGTGCGGAAAATAATGTTGCAGCTTCAATGATAACGTTTAATTTTGGAAAAAAACTTATACTGGTGAATAAGTTACTGTTTTATATAAACATAAAAGTTTTAATTTTTAAGACCTAGTAGCTCTTCAATGAAGAAGGTTCCCAAATTTTTGCTTAGTAAACTTATGATGGATCTGTCCACCCCCCTTCCTCACCCATCAATTTTTTTTGGGGAAATAAATTTTGAACTCCACCAAAATTTGGAATTTTACCTAAAATTTTATTATCTAAGCAAAAATAGTTAAAACTAAGAGACAATTTCTTCAATTTAAAGAACCCCTTTCAAATTTAGGAAAAACCTTTAACATATGTTGAAACATAATGCTGCAGCTGTAAATTTTGTATATTTGTAAATAAAAATTTGAACAGGTTTTCAAGTTACAGGTGTTTAAAAATAGAAAAAAATTTCAATTTTCGAGCCCTTATTGCTCCTAAACAGGGGGCGTGACAAAAAATTTTTGTTAACTGACTCCTACTAATTTCTAAAGATCTAACTTCTACCAAAATTTCAAGATCCTAGCTTGAACCGTATAGAAGATATGTGGGGGCAAAAATTTTTCAAAAATTGAGTTTTGCATAATTGTAAATTTTAGTACCGTATGGCAACCCTATACATTTTAGCTTTATATTTTTTGTTAAGCCCATAACAGCAGCTCTCTTCTCCCGTTTTTAGATTGAAAATACATTTAGCAGAACTCTTGTTATACTAATTTAAATATAGGGCTTTTTTGAAATTTTCGGGGGCTGTAACTTCGGCACCTTTCAATATTAAGAAAAACCTTTGACATGTGTTGAAATATAATTATAGATCTTTCAATTTACCATATTACTAAAAAAAACTTTTAACAGGTATTCAAGCTACAGGTGTTTGAAAATACCAAAATTTCAATTTTCGAGCCCTTATAGCTCCTAAACGGGGGGCTTGACAAAAAAATTTTGTTAAC
This sequence comes from Dolichopus griseipennis, assembly GCA_963082915.1. Classification (NCBI taxonomy): domain Eukaryota; kingdom Metazoa; phylum Arthropoda; class Insecta; order Diptera; family Dolichopodidae; genus Dolichopus; species Dolichopus griseipennis. The sequence continues at coordinate 269,743,408 of OY720441.1, forward strand.
CGACTCCAGCTAATTTCGGAGGTCCTATATTCTCCCAAAATTTGAAGACCCTAGCTTGAACCGTTTAGAAGATATGTGGGGCCGAAAATTTTGCAAAAATTGAGTTTTGCATAATTATAAATTTTAGTACCGTATGGCAACCCTAAACATTTGCTCTTAATTATTTATGAAGCTTATAAAACCAGCTATCTTTTTCTGTTTTTAGATTGAAAATATACTTAACAGAACTCTTGTTATAACAATTTAAAAATAGGGCTTTTTCCAACTTTGGAGGTCTGTAGCTCCGTAACGGGTGGGGCTACAGAAAAAAATTCTTCTACGAAATTATTTTTTTCGTAATATCTACCCGTGGTTAAAATTATTTTTCTCTATATCAAACGGTGTAAAAGTTTTTGTAAACATACGGACAGACAGACAGACAGACAGACGGACGGACGGACGGACAGAGTGAAACTATATAGGCACATTTTTACAAAATTTTTTGAAAATGTGCTAAAAAGTCTAAAAAATGACGTCAGGGAATTTCTAGACAAATTTTTTAAACAGAAAAAACAAAAAAAGAACTTGAATTAATGTATTACTTAATAATTCAAATTTCTAAATTGTAAAATAAAAAATCTGAAATGACGTCAGCAGAGGATTCCTATTATAATTTCCTCAGAAACAAATACTAGTGAAATTACAACAACAACTACAATACAACCATTAACTACTTTGCAAGCAGTTAATCAATTTTTATCAGATAAAGCTGATTCAGTACCACAATATGCATCTATAGATGATGCTATTAAAGCTTTTAGAAATGAATTAGTTTTAAAAGAGCAGACTATTGGTGGAATAATAAATAGTGAGCATATATTTTATAGACATTTTATATTGAATTTTGGTGAGAATCAAAAAATCACTTTGAGATGTGAATATGAAAGCATTTTTATTAAAAAGTATCTCAAAATTCAGTGTCATGAATATCGAGAAATATTGGTTGAAAGAATTACAAGTGATGGAGAGGCAGAAAAAATTATGATGGTGGATACAGAATATAAATCTGAGTTCACTGTAATTGATTTACGAACAATCAAGCAGGATCCGACATATCAAATGGAAATTCATTAAAAAACAAAAAAAATTTAATTAAAAAATATGAAATAAAAAAATTTTTTTTCTCTATATTAAATCAGTTTTATTTATCCATGAATTGTGATCAGATGAGAATCCAAGCCATTTTACAAAAATTTTATTATCGTTACTTTTAATAACTTTTTCAACTAGGTAAATATTATTATGTTTAGATTTTAACAATTCATATTCATAGAAGCTTCCTTGTATAGGTTGACCTTGATAATCTTCCAGTAAATATGTTACAGGGTTAGTGATTTGAACTTTTCTTATCTTGAATATTTCAGTTGTCCAATTTGGTGTGTAGCCTTTTTCAAAAACATGTTTATACTTGCTTATTCGAACTAAGTCGCCAATTTTAAATTTGTATGGTGGTGAAATTTTAATATGATTATATATAGTTTTAAGTAAATTTTCAGCATTATCTTTATTGACATCAGATGGTCGTTTTTTAATTGTTCGATGTTTAGTGTTATATTGTTTTGTTAATTCTTGAATTAGGTTAATCCATTTATAATTTCCATTAAAACTAAATTCTTTCCACATCTTTTCTTTTAAGGTTCTATTAAAACGTTCAACAATAGAGGCTTTTAATATGCTAAATGTTGAATAATGATTTATATGATATTTATCCATTAATTTTTTGAATATTTTATTAAAAAATTCTTTCCCATCATCTGTTTGTAAATTTTGCGGATGTCTTTTAGAAGTTAGAAAAATATTTTACATTGCTTTTGTAACGTTCTCTGAAGTTTTTGCTTTTATAGGGATTGCCCAGGCATACTTAGAAAAACAGTCAATCACAGTTAATAAAAATTTAAATCCTTTATTCTCTTTAGCATATGAACCCATTTCTACTAAATCAGCTTGCCAAAGATCATCAAATCCTTTAATTATAACTCTACGTCGTTTAAAATTTCTTCGTGCAGGCTTATGCAGCTCTTCAACCACCTCTCTTTTACTCATTTTTAAATAAAATGTGCCTATATAATTTATATATATATAATAAAAAGCAAATAATAAAATGTATTTAAAATTTATATTCTTTATTTATGTATGTATATAAAGTTATATTATGATTTATTTTTTATTCTTTTATATAAATCCATTAGTTTGGAACATTTTAACATATGATGTTCTGCTGAATGACAAGGACAAGTATCTGGAACAGTTGTGATGTTGTCTGATGTATAGGGACATATATCCCAATGATATCCATTCTCTTTCGTTTCAATTAGGATAGAATTTTTAAATAATTTTAAAAAATGGAAGTGAATTTTTAATTGTTTATAATGTTCCTCCAATAAAATATCATCATATTTAACTAAAAAATTATTTAAAGAATATCCGATTTGATGTACATCCATTTCGAAAAGTAAATGAAAACTGGTCCCCAATTATGTTTTTATAAGTTCTAAACTACTAAGTAAATCCAATGCTGATCGAGCTTGGGCTTCAGCTTTTTGCAATCTCTCATGAATAAATTTAATTGGTTTTTTAATTTGAAATTCAATGACATCACTCATATTTGAAAATTTTTCATTTAACAATCCCGAGAATTTGATATGGATTTCCTCTAAACTAGATTGCATTTTTTCTTCTAATATTTTTAATTTTTCTTCTGCTAATTTAAGTTCTTTAGATACTGATGTCTCTGCACGAGTAAACATTTCTCTCATCTCGTTTTGTAATAGTTCTTTCTGAAAGAAAATATGATTATTTACAAAATTTTGTGTTGCTGCATCTCTTCCATCAATTGGTTCTTGAACATTTGATAAAATTTTGTTATCTAAATCATAATTTCCTTCAGAAGTTAATTTGAAACCTATATTTGGGGGTATTAGTTCTTCTTTCATTGTCAGTTTCACATCTTCAAAATCTCTCTTTAACTCATGTTTAATTAACATTTTCATTGTTAAATTTTGATCGTCAACATAAAATTTTGTAGCTGCATCATCAGCATCAATTGGTTTATCGAGACTTGTTAATTTTTTATTTTGCATATCATAATTTCCTTCAGAAGTTAATTTGAAACCTATACCTGGAGGACCTTGAGTATGTAGTTTTCTGTAAGAAGAAGAAGCTATACTACGCCCAAACTTATCAAGTGACATTATGGTTTTAACTGATTGTTAATCTAAATAGCTATTGAATTATATTTGCTTCTCTTAACTCTTCAATTATAGATATAAGTTCATTGTGATGATTGTTGTTACCAGCTGTTTCTGATGCAATTAAAAGTCTTAATCTGTCAACTAATTCATTAGGATAATCCCAATAAACATATTGATTTGACTGATTTGTATATTTTAAATGGGTTTCTGGTGAAGAAGATTTATTAAAATAATTAGTAAATTTTTTTTCCAAACAACCTGAACCGGTTTTTTTATGTCTAGTGTTATAATTATGTTCATATAATTTTCTTAATATATTTTTGTATTTAAAACCTTTGTTTCCTTTTATTTGCTCTAAATGATCATAATTTCTTCTATGTGCATTCGTTTTGTCAAGTATTTGATGATATGTTTTTAAATCACCTTCAGTATAATTTATAGGTTTTTTTTTAAATATCAATTCATATAGACCATCAGTTCCTTTAAAAACTTCAGTATCAATCACAATATTTTTAGTAATTTCATCTATTTCAAAATTAGCATTCCCAAGTTTTCGAACATTTAATGACTCATCAAAATATGGTCCATATGTCTTATCAAGTTCTGACTTGTTAAGAACAGGAAATTGTGAAATTGATGATTCATCAATAATATTAACAGTTATAGATGACGTCTCAAATTTTATAGTATTTGGCGTTGAAGTTATAAATTTACTGTGTGTATTACTTTTGTTGCTAGGCGTTTTAACTTCCGGCTTAAATGGTCTCAATAATTTTAAGGTGTTATCAGCGCTAGCAGGCAATTTAATTTCCGGTTTGATAACATTATTTGAAAATTGTTGTTGTTGTTTGACAACATTTGTCAATTCTTTCAATGGTTTTGTAATTGGAGTGAAAGCTTCTTCTCGATTACGGTCTTCTGATAGCTTCTGAACTTTTAAAGATTGAAATTTCCTTTTTAAATTTTTACGAGTTTTCATTAAATCTTTCATAAGTTGTTCATCCATTTCTTTTAATGTGGATTAGTTCAATTATTAACTGTAAATTATCGAGTGAACTGTTCTCTTGCTAACTGCTAACTGATAATCCCTAACTGCTGACGTTAGTAACCGCCAACTGCTAACAGATCTTGGTTTATCTAAAATTTAGCAAATGCATCAAAATTTTTTCTATATCGCCCATTATTTAAACCACTATCTTTGTCAATTAATAGAAAACCATAATTATCATTCCAGCAGCATACACTTAATTTTTTAAATTCATTAAATGACATATCAGAATTTACATGATCATTATATATATGTTTTAAATTTAAATCATCTTGCTTAAATATAATTAAAAATTTAGCATTATCTCTAACTAAATGCTTTGGAATTCTTGTATATGACTGACATAAATAAAAGCTATCGACTTCTTGGTGACGTCCCATACAAAAATATGCTCTTATATTATCTTGTTTATCACAAGCTACATCATCAAAAATAAATATTGAGTTTGGTTGTGATGTCGATGGTTCAATTACATCAGCATTATTTGAAAATTCGTTATATCCCATTCCTTTGATTGGTTTTATTAATTTTTTTAAATATTCATATTTAGGTTGATGCAATGATTTCGAGTAGATATATATGTTTAGAAATTTGAGTCCTTTAGGATCTAAAAGCATACTTATCATAGCATTAGTTTTACCGCAATTTGAAGGTCCGACTATTAATCCTCTTATACTATCTGGAAAACATTCACCATGTCTTTTTATTTTCTTTTTTGGATTTTGATCAAAATTTTTAACTTTAACTGCATTATCTAGTTTTATAAATTTCATTTTATAAAGGTGATTAGTATTTGAGTGACTTTCTTAAACTAAACAACTTAATATTATGCCATTTTATAATAAATATTCAATCAGTAACCAAAAAGCCGTTAATGGGAAAGGTGTAGTTAATTCTCTAATTAATAAACTACCATTTGAAGCACATTTACCTGGTTATAATTATTGTGGTCCTGGGACAAAACTAGCAAAACGATTAGCACGAGGTGATAAAGGAATTAATGGTTTAGATGAGGCTTGTCGAGAGCATGATATAGCATATTCTAAAAATACTGATCAAAATCAACGTCATATAGCTGATAAAATATTGACAGAGAAAGCTTGGCAAAGGACAAAAGCTAAAGACTCAAGTTTTGATGAACGGTTAAATTCATATCTAGTTACAAACTCAATGAAAGCTAAAGTTAGGCTCGGTATGGGTTTAAAAAAGAAAAAAAAGAAAATTTTAAGAAAAAAGAAAACTTCGAGAAAAAGGTCATTGAAAAAAGTTATAAAGGAAGCTAAACTAGCTGTTAAAACTATAAAAAAACCGACGAATGATAAGAGTATTATAAAAACTGCTTTGCATGCTGCTAGAAAGTTTTCTAAAGGACAGAAAAAAAATATTAACATTCCTCGAATAATTCCTGTACCAAAAATTGGAGGAGTTTTACCTTTAATCCCTATATTTGCTGCTCTATCTTCTATTGGAGCACTTTCAGGCGGCGCTGCAGGAATAACTAAAGCTGTCAACGATGCTAAAAATGCTCACAAAGAGTTAAAAGAAAGTCAACGTCATAATAAAATGATGGAAGCGATTGCATTAAAAGGAGGTAATGGATTGCATTTAAAAACATATAAAACAGGATTAGGTCTTTATTTGAATCCAAAAAACCATTAACTAAGCTACCCAATAGAGCTCTTACAAATATTGATTTAGAAAACTTTGGTAAAAAATATTTAAAATATTTTCGAGGAGTTTTTATGAGAGATAATTTACCAATACGTAGACCTTGGAAATATGAATGTGGTATAATAAATTTGGATAATTCTATTGGAGATGGAACGCATTGGGTAGCTTATTTTAAAAATGATGAAATAACTCATTATTTTGATAGTTTTGGAAATTTAAGACCACCATTAGAAGTAATAAAATATTTAGGAGATAAGCTTACATATAATTATAATAAATATCAAAATTTTTGTTTAGAATTTTTATTTCATATTGTTAAGAAAAAAAATATTATCAGTAAATAAAACATAATAAAAAATAAAAATTTTTTTTTGTTTTATTCTTAGTCTAGCTTTACTTAAACTGACCTACATTAATAATTTTGTTGAAGTTTAAGGTTATTTCTCTATATTTGAACATAAATGAAATAAAAAACTAACTGATAGAGAATAATTAGAATTTAGTTATAACAAAAGAAATTTAAATTAAAGATTTTTGTATGTATATCTATTATATTATTAATGGGTATTAGCTTTAAATCTAAATCATTGAATTTTGGATTAGCCTTAAAACCTGTAAAAACAGAATACACAACTGAAATATCTCATTATATCGATTAAAGACATGTCAATAACATTAACTTTAAACGGAAACTCTTCCACATTGACAACTAATTATTTCCCCCCTATAGATCTAAAGGGGGGGAGAATACACCTGCGGTTTAGTTGATTTCCAAACGTATAACTCAATACCTAATATAGATGAGGATAATAATACATTTATTATTGATGATAAACCTATTACAATTCCAACAGGTTCATATGAAATTGGTGATATTGAACTATTTCTTAGGAAAACGTTGAATGTAACTAAAACAGATAAGGAAAAATTAATTATAAGAGCAAATAATAATACATTACAGTGTAAAATTTTTGCTGATAAGGATATTGATTTTGAAAGAGAAGATACAATTGGCGAATTATTAGGTTTCAGTAAGAAGAAATTATTAGCCAATAAATGGCATACTTCAGATCTTTTCGTTGATATTAATAAAATAAATATAATAAGAGTAGAATGCAATATTGTTTCTGGAGCTTATATTAATGACAAAGAGGCTCACACTTTACATGAATTCTCTATTAACGTCAGTCCTGGCTATAAAATAATTGAAGTTCCTAAGAATGCCTAAGCCTAAAACATGAAAGTTCTTTTCATTTAAAACAAATTTTAACTGAATCATTCATTAATAATTATAGTATAAATAAATATCAGAATTTGGATAATTAATTTAACAATAACAAAATATGAATTTGTAAAATTATCAATGTAATACTTGTTTTTGTTTACCTGCTAATATTTTTTTTTTCTTTTTGGGTTTTGTTTTGTTCACTATGTTTAATCTTTCTAATTTAATTCATAAAATTTTTTTATACTTGCTTTTTTTTTCTTGTTTTTTAATGCTGTTACATTTCTTATTAATTTTTAATAATTTTGTTATATAAAGTCTGCAATGAGATAAATCTCTTAAGACATTGTATTAAAAAAATAAATAAATAAATAAAATAAATAAATTTATTTACCGGTAACTATTAAGCAGATAAGTTCTATTACTGTAAAACTCCTTGATCAGAACGGTAATATAATAAATTTTCGTGGAGAAACAATAACAATAAGATTACACTTAAAGCTTCAGAATGATCGTATTTAATCAAAATTATCAATCTAATATAAATTCACAGAATGATTAACATCATCTTAATTCTTTAAAGACAGTCGAAGGAGGAGGTGTAACACAGCATTTAAAATACAAAAAACAATTATCATTTGAAAATAAAGAATATTTAAAATCTCTTGGATATCTACTAAAAGTAAATTAAATGGAGCTCTTTAATGATCCTATTTTTGATGAAACTATAACTAGTGCTCATTGGCATTCATATTCACCATTCTTAAACACATTAGGATTAAGTGATATTATACGAATACAAATACAAAATCAAAACTTAAATATATCACCCTCAACAAGTCTAATCTACATTGAAGGTTATGTATCAAAACATGATGGAACAACTGTTACTCACACTAAACTAGTTAATAATGCTATACCATTTCTATTTGATGAAATTCGCTATGAACTTAATGGTAAGGAAATTGATCATAATCGTAATGTTGGAATAACTTCAACATTAAAAAACTATATTTCACTCAACCGAAATGAAAGTGCAGCTTTATACAATGGAAGTTGGTCACCTGATGCATCAATTAAAATAAATAATTTGTACTTTAATTTTTGTATACCCTTAAAAAGATTAAAAGGATTTGCTGAAGACTACAAAAACATTATTCCAAATGCAAAACATGAATTAATATTAACTCGCTCTCGATCTAATGATAATTCATTATTATGCGCCATTGCTAATGCAAATGAAAAACCGAAAATTACTATTACAAAAATATATTGGAAGGTTCAACATATTAACTTAGCTGATAATCTTAAATTAAATTTATACAAAAGTATTGAAAATGGGTCAGTTATGAAAATTTCTTTTAGAAATTGGGAATTACATGAATATCCTACATTACCATCTGAAACTATACATCATATTTGGAATGTTAAAACAGCCTCACAACTTGAAAAACCTCGTTTTATTGTTTTTGCTCTACAAACTGGCAAACAAAATAAGCTGGAAGAAGATCCTTCAACTTTTAATTATTGTGATATTGAAAATATAAAAGTATATTTAAATTCAGAATCATACCCATATGAAGATATGAATTTAGATTTTGCAAAAAATCGTTATGCTTTAGCATATGAAGCATATTCGAATTTTAGAAGCTTTTATTATAATAACTCAATATCAGAGCCTTTAGTTTCATGCGACCACTTTAAAACTGATTCTCCAATCTTCATAATTGATACTCGTTATCAAAATGATAATCTTAAAATGGGACCAGTCGATGTCAAAATTGAATTTAAGACTTTCCAGAAAAAAAATTCCAGACAATACTACAGCTTATTGTCTTATTTTGCATGACCGTTTAGTCGAAGTTAAACCGTTAACAGGGGAAGTTAACAAAATAATCTAAATTTCTAAATAAATGAACTCATCTGTAAAAAATGACGCTTAAAGAAACTTAGAAACTTAAAACTTCTAACAATTCTTCAAATATATATAAAAATGAATTATATAATCATTGATGTTCAAGGATTTCGAGATAATGACAATAAATTCATCCTAAAGGAAATAGCAGTTCTTTCATCAAAAAATGAGATTCAACATTTTATCATTAAGCCACCATTCAGTTATCATTATCTAAACGCAAAAACAAAGCCAATAAATAATTGGTTAACAAAAAATCATTATGGATTTCAATGGTTCGACGGTAAAGCAAATTTTTCTGATATCATCAATTTTTTAAAAATATTTGTAAATAATTATAACAAAATTTATGTCAAAGGTAGTGAAAAAAAAAATGGTTGGAAAAAAAACTTAAAAAAATTTGCAATATAAATAATATGGATGAACATGATTCTACAAGTTTAAAAATTTTGCAGAATCAACAAATTCATTGTTCTAAAAGACTCTTTTAACCATATTGGTTTTTGTGCTTTGGAAAATGTTTACTTATTAAAATTGTTGATTTAGCTAATTTAAAACTATTTAAGAAGGATGAATGATTAGAAATATATTCATTTTAGTATTTGCAATCAATCGTTAATCAATTCAAAAAATTAATATGGATAAAATAAAAAACATCTTGAATAATAAAGAGTATCAAAAATTAGTAAACACTTCATCGGAATCTACAAGAAAATGGAGGGAAGAAATCAGAAGTCAATATAAAAAAAAAAAATTTTTAGTGAGCAATACAAAAATCAACCTAAATAATTAAAATAAAATTAAAAAATAAAAAAATCTGAAAATTTTGTTTGTTTGTTTTAATTTTGTCCATTAAAAAATTTTTTTATTTTTAGTTAGTTTTTAAACTGACCTACATTAATAATTTTGTTGAAGTTCAAGGTTATTTCTCTATATTTGAACATAAATGAAATAAAAAACTACTGATAAAGAATAATTAGAATTTAGTTATAACAAAAGAAATTTAAACGAAAGATTTTTGTATGTATGTTAAGTATTTAGAATACTTAATGGGTAAATTAATGGGTATTAACCTTAAATCTAAATCATTGAATTTTTGGATTAGTCTTAAAAACCTATAAAAACAGAATATACTACTAAAATATCTGAAAATTGTTAAGTATTTAGAAAATCTGAAAATTGTTAAGTATTTAGAAAAATCTGAAATGTAAAAAAAATTTTTTTAAAATCTGGAAATTGTTTATGTCTGAAAAAGCTGAAAAATATAAAAAATTTATATAAAGTAAAGAATAAGACTTTTTTTTCTGTTTGTTTTTACTTTTTTTTAAATTTTTATTTAATTCAAAATGAATTTCAATACATTATCTTTTTCTATAATAAATTTATATTTAATTTCCTTATTGGAAATTTTTTTGTTCAACACCTTTATTATAGATGGCGTAAATTTTTGAGTGTATTGTTGTGGCAAATAAGTGTAAAGATTATCGAGTTCTATTAAAATGCTTTTAATTATTTCTCCGTTGGGCGTTTTAAATTTCGATTCTGTTTCTTCAAAGAAAAGAATTTCATATTCTTTGTTTTGTAATAATTTCCCAATGGAGAAATATTTTTTTTTCTTTTTTGCAGATTCATTTAAACTTGCTGTAAATGTTTGAAGGTTAATCTCGTCTTCTTCTTCTTCTTTTTCATAAAAGCTGTCTAACGTTTCATCATCATCATCATTTTTAAATATTTTTACATCTTTATTAAATTGATGGTCAGATTTTCTTTTAACATCCTTCTTAATAGACATCTTTGAAATTTAGCTCTGTGTACTTCTTCTTTTAGGAAACTTCTTGAGTAAACTAATTATAAATGACAGATTTACCTTGTATTTATACTAAATTATTGAAGCTAATTTTTTTTCTAAAAATTTTGATAAAATTATTTCAAAAATTTATTTTGTTTAAGCAGGATGATTGTGGTTTTATAGTACCCAAAATTTCTAAATTATTTTTACAAAATGCATTCAAATGTTTACTTGATTTACGATTTAAACTGTACTTTTATGATAAGAATCGGTTTAGATTTTTGAAAAAGTAATGGACATAGAAAAAAATAATTCTTACAGAATGTTTAGGGGTAATAGTGTAACTATAATACTATTTAAATATTTTATCAATTAAAGGATGTATACGGTTTTGTAGTACCAAATTTTATAATTTTTTAACTTAAATAATTACGCTGCCATTCGCATTCACAAAATTTTTGAATAGATTTTTTTTTCTTGTTTTGTTTGATAACTATATTTTTTCTTAAGAAAATTATTAGGTATAAAAAAATATATCTAAGAGAAAACATAGGATTTTTACAATTTGTCTACAATTCATTATTTCAATGAAATTTCTAAAGACTCAGTAGTTCAATATTGATAAAATATTTTTTTTTTATATATATTGAAAATTAAAAAAAAAAAAACATTCTGTTTAATATTTTAAAAGCAATTAAAAAATTAGAGGAAGTATGCGGTTTTATAGTACTGAAAAATAACTTAAAATTTATGTAGATTTTTGTGGTATAAAAGTGAGTAACGCAAATAACGCAAAAGATGTATACCAGAGAAGAAATAATAAAGATGGGCTTTAGCGCCTATGGTATTCCTAATGAATATCAAATTTGTGAGGCCGGAAATGCTGATGAAACATATTCAGTGTTCTACAGATTTTCGATATTGAAGATCTTACTTTTAATAGTGGTCATGATTTTGTAGAAGCTTGTCACAAAACTCCAATGGCAGACGTGTTCTGTTATCAATGTTTCATAAACATGGATAATAAACACCAGCTAGAAAAGCAAAAAACTCTGCAAGGAAATTTCAGCTTGTACAGTTGCACAGCAAATTTCACTCACCTGGTAGACGTAGAAGAATTCATAAAGAATTATGGTGCAACCTGCATTAATTGTCATTCCTCTAACGTCATGCTAAAAATTATGAAAAAGAAAGTAATTTCAAAATTATATAGAAATATAAAAACAAAATACAATAATTTAAGTTAATAACAATGTTTTTTTATTTTTAATAATAAAAAATACAATTTAATCGTAGTTTATTTTTTTTATTATTAATTTTTAATTATTTAATCTTTAATAGCATAATGTCCCCAAGGTAATGTGTTGTAGCTGCCTGATACTAAATATCTTTTGTTATCAAATGGACTTAACGATATTTTTTTCTGCAAACAAGTAAAAAGCTGATGTTTTTCAGATCTAATACTGCTTTGCTCGTGTATATACTCAATATTTTCATCTAGACAAGTTTTATAGTCTTCAAATGTGATTTCATTTTTTAAAACGATATTTTTAATACCCTTTGCTTTTTTAATTACTTCAGATTTGAAATCTTCCCTTAACACTTGAACGGCATACATTTTAGCACGAAGCCCGACAAATTTATATATTAGTTTACCATTATTTTCATCTTTCATTAATCCAAGAATCTTTTTATTTACTTGAGGTATTTTATATATATTGTTTTCAGAGTATTCAGATGTATCAAAGCGGTGTAAATGTAGTTTTATATCTTGATAAACATCATCAGTTTTTATTTCATATATCAGAGAATCTGTATCAGTATAGCACAAATGAAAATTGTCATCATATTTTTCCTGCATATAACCATAATGAAATTCATATAATTTCGTTTTAGAAATATCAAGTATTGCCATTCCAATTTAAATTGGTTTGTCAAAGATTACTTCAGTTTTTAATAACTCAATTGCTAACAAATTTTTATTAAAAATTTTACGCGAATGAAAATTTGGCTTTGAAATCAAAGACTCGGCTCCATAGCGACCATGCCAAGATGAAACAAGCTTTACATCTCTTCGGAGGCGAACATTTTCCATAGTTCTCCCAAATACTGCGTTACAAACTAATTTGAATAAATTTTTTTCAAATTCATTCTTTGCATTTTTTCTTAAATCTGCATCCAAATCAATATATGGTTTCACCCAATCACTTTGCTGAAACATTAAAGCACGATGAATTTTTATTAATTTTAAACCTTCATTTAAATATTCTTTTAAATTTTTATAGTGAAGAACATAATTCTTTTTATCAAATAAAGTTGCTAACCCCTTAAAACCTGGTGGAGCAGATTTTTCTGGACCCATTGGCAAATCTTTATGTTTATCATGAATATTTATTGGATATTCTAGATCAACTTCTAGAATATATCCAAATTGTGAGTCATCTGGAATATCAAAATCTAAATTATTGACATCATGAACCCATTGAAGATTTTTATAAGGCAAATATTGAGTCATAGCCCAGGAGTACATTGCATTAATATCAAAGTACATCAGATACGTAGAATCTTGTTTTTCATCATAATCAGGAAGATATTTGTTATTACCTTTAACATATCTTTTTGAGCATTGGGTGAGGCCACCTCTAATTCCTTTTTCAATAAATAATAACATATCAACATCGTCTATTATATCGAGTTCTATTTTAGTATATTTCAACATAGCATCCCATGCTAAACCTGGAACAGTGAAATAGTGAGCAGCATCTAACCCATAATTTTTTAAACAACCTTCTCTAAAATTTTCAAAGACATCAGCAAGAAGAAGTATATCGACTTTCATATAAATATCACTGTATTCACCAAGATTATTTATTTTAAAATGCTTCCAAATATTTTGTGCATGTTCATAATTTTTATCACTTATATGACTTTTATATAAAGAACTATAAAATTCCTCTTTTCCTGGTAACTGAGTTTCATCCAAACTTGACCAATTTTTAATATACTCGTAAGGAAAAACACCTTTCCTCTCTAACAATTGTAATTTATCATCGCTTATATATAAAAATTGTGAACGAAGAATTCTTTTTTCATTTAAATAAGATGATAATTTATCTAATGATGATGCCATAAAGCGGAATGAGTCAATAAAATTGAATTTAATTTTGCTGTTTTTTATAAATTTAATAATAAAAATATAATTTTCTGTGTTATTTGGTATTATTTTAATATTTCCTGCAATATTATTACATATATCTGTTATAAGTAAATGAGCATCATATTTTGTTAGATTATGAAAAACAACTGGAATTGTATTAAAATCTTTATAATTTAAGTTACATGCTTGATGTGCAGCTCCTCTATAATATCCAGTCAAATGACAATGATCTTTTACTTTTACGTCGTTTTCATTGAATATTTCGTCACATATATGACAAACGTTAGTTGAGTAGTATTCTTCTAATTGAGTTTTTGTTAGTGTTTCCATCACCTTCGAATTTAAAAAAATTGTCTCAACTTCATGACAAATTTTTTCCAATTCTTTACTAAACCATTTCGCACAATTTAAACCTCTATAGGCTGAATAAAAAGATAGTGACTCATCATATGAAGTTTTAAAATAATAGCCTACACTATGCGCTATATGTTGTTGATATTTTTTTGTATTTTTAACTATTTTGCATAACGGCTTTAGTATGCATTCAAAATCAGCATAAATGATAAATGGGAGGCGTTTTTTTTTTTTAAAGTTTCTAAATCTTACAATTTTATCTTTAGGAAAACTAACTTTATATTCATTAAAATTTTTACAATTTTCTAAATGGTTTTGTAAATTAACATTATTGTAAAAAAAATGTAAACATCGATCGCAAATAAATTTTTTCCCGTCATGTTTTGATCCTTGTTTAGCTAAAAGCATAGAAAGATTTTTTATCCAAACGTAATGATAAAATATTGGATCTGCATTTTCATTATCATCATCATCTTCATCATCATCATTAAAATTTGTATTCTTTTCATATCGATTCTGAATAACTAGTAAGTTTACATGTTGTTCTTCTTTATTTTGAGTTAATCTTGTTGGTAAAATTTTAAATCCATTTTTTATTTTAATAAGTTCATATAAATTCACACTTATTTTATTAAGGTTTTCAAATTTTTTTATATCTGGCCTGCTGACTGGAAATTTAATTTTGTTTAATTTTAAAACAGAAGAATAGTGAGGATAGCTACTTATACGACATGGATTTAAAGCTGATTTATTTTTAACTGGATGTAAAGCTGACACTATAGCCCAAGCAAAACAGCAGTTATCTTTATTTTCTAAATTTACACAAGCCTTTTTATTTTGAAAAAATTTTGGTAAACTAATGTATGTTGAGCCAACTTGAGGTCTATAAAAATTCACATTTAACACTAAATTTATAACTTCTTTTAAAGCCCAACCTGAGTCTTTTTCTTGGAATTCTTCCAAATCTTTTAAAATTATTTCTTTTATATTTTTTCCATACCAATCTTTTAAATTTGTATCTCTTGATATTACATTGTTTTTAGTGTTCATATATTTATATTCTTCAATTAGGTTTTCTGCTGAACTTTTAACAAAATTTCCACAAAATATAGCATTTACTTTAAGAAAAGGTTCATTTTTAGCACATTTTCAAAAAATTTTGTAAAAATGTGCCTATATAGTTTCACTCTGTCCGTCCGTCTGTCCGTATGTTTACAAAAACTTTTACACCGTTTGAAATAGAGTAAAGAAATTTTAACCATGGGTAGTTTTCGAAAAAAAAAAAAATTTCGTGGAAGAATTTTTTTCTGTAGCCCCACCTGTTACGGGGCTACAATCCCCCAAAGTTGGAAAAAGCCCTATATTTAAATAGTTATAACAAAAGTTCTGTTAGATATATTTTCAATCTGAAAACGGCAAACGATAGCTGGTTTTTTTATCATGACACAATGTTAGGTGGACATTGTGGTATAAATAAATGTATAAGCAAATTAAAACAAAAATACGTTTGGAAAAATATAAATAAAATGATTAAGACATATATAAAAAATTGTGAAGCGTGTAACAAAATAAAAATAATTAAATATACTAAGGAAAATTATGAAATTACGATACATCCACAACATCATTTGAAACAATAACTATAGATACTGTCGGCCCATTACAACCACCAAACAATTACAGATCTATTTTTACTTTACAATGTGAATCAACTAAATATATAGAAGCCGACCCAATAGAAACTAAAGACGCTACAACAAACGCCAAAACAATAGTAGAAAATTTATACTAAAATATGGATGTTTTAAAAAGTTGAAAACAGATAAAGGTACAGAATTTACAAATGAATTATTGAAAAATATTTGTAAATTTCTAAATATTGAAAAAGTTACGTCAACACCTTATCAATATGAAACTTCAGGTTCTATTGAACGAAATAAAATGATATTAAACGATTACATAATGAGTTTAAAAGAACAAGACGTTTGGGATGAAATTTACCTTACTATACGTACTTCTACAACTCAACACCACACTACAACAGGATACTTACCATGTGAATTGATAAATGGCAAAAAAAGTACACTTTTATGTGAAGTATTAAATAATAAACATGGCATCTACAATTTAGATTACTATTTGAACGAATTAAAAATTAAATTAAACGATGAAAATTAAATTAAATATGCTAATGAAAAAGCAAAAAACTATTTAATTAAAGATAAAGAAAAAAATAAATTAAAACAAAATAATATATGTAAATCTAATTTTAAAATAAATGATTATGTATACAAAAAAGTAGGAAATGAAAAAAAATTAATGTAGCATTTAAAGGACCGTTTAAAATTCTAACATAAAAAGGTCCAAATAGCACAGTAATTATAAATTATAAGGAAGTAGAATTACATAATAACAATATAATTAATTCTAGAAAAACAATAAATATGTTAAATTACTACAAAAATAAATATTAAATGTAAAAAAAACTAGGAAGATTATAGTTGCCCTTTTCAACTTTTAGATACCCGTGCATACCCACTATGATGTATAGTGTATACAATAAAATAAACCGTTATTTATTTCCCTTAAGCTATTATATATATTACAAAAAAAATTTAAAAAACTAAAATAGTTAAAAAAAAATTTAACTCATCATCCCATAATTTTTGCTTAAAAAAAAAACTAAACCATACGAAAAAAAAACAAAGAAAAAAAACCATATAAAAAAAAAACAAAAAAAAAAAATTTTAATTCATTATCCCATAATTTTTGCTTAAAAAAAAACAAAAAAAAAATCTCCCAAAAAATCATAAAAAAAACACAAAAAAAAAAAAAATTTAATTCATTATCCCATAACTTTTTTTTAAACAAAAAAATAAAACAAAAACAATCATAAAAAAAAAAAAACTTCGTCCACCCTAAAATTTGGTCCGAGTGATGGCCAACTAGGTCAAGTAACTTGTCCTATTACTTTACCTGCACAATTTTAATTTTAACCTCGTAGCTTCATTAGATTCATAGTTATTGAATTGAAAACTTTGTATGGCATCTCCCCGAAGCCTTGGTCCGATTTTAATTAAAAGCAATAGGGAACCTAAAAATTGTCTAAAAATGACTTTGTGTGAATTTCAAAACCCTAGCCCTTTTAGTTTTTGAGTTATCGTGCTGACACATGGACGGACGGACAGACACACATACCTAAATCGATTTACTTTTCGATGCTGATCCGATACGTACCCTTGGCACTATATCTAGCTCGTCAAATCGATGCGTTACAAACGGAGGAGCAATATTAATATACCCGATGTCATATAAATAAATTATTTAAATTTTAACTAAGTAAAAATTACTTTAAAAATGTATTTAAATTGATATTAATATAAAACAAGGAAGAGTGTAGTAGAGTAGACTGTGTCAACTCTGGGATACCCGTACGTCCGTAATATAAACATTATATCATCCGGTTAATTACTTTTGGCAAAATTTCAAACATTCAGCTTTATTATTTGTAGGGTAATGCTCATATAAAAGAAGGAGTTGTATGGCACCTACTCGAACCCTCAGCAGTAGACCAACTAAATTTTGCAGTAACTTTGGCCATAGAACTAAACTACTTTTGGCAAAATTTCAGACACCCAGCTTTAATAAGGACAGAGTAATGCTTGTATAAAAAAAGAAGTTGTTTGGCAGGTACTCGAACTCGGGGACCAAAATGTATTTAAATAGCGATGACGGCTTTTGCATTAAAAAGAATTTGTGAAAATTTCAAAATCCAAGCTCCTTTATTTTTTGAGTTATCGTGCGTATGGACGGACGAACATGCATAGCTTAATCGATTTATTAAAATTCGAGTTCCTAAAATAATTCCCATTACTTTAAATGACCAAAAATACAAATTATTATTTAATATAAAATATAAATAAACATAAATGCTGATATAATATTTTTTTTGTTAGGTCAAAAATTCTATGTGTTAACATCTGTTCACAAATATTTGTATGATAGCAAGTGCATACATCAACGATCTTTATGTAATAATGACTTAGGTCAGTAAATATTGTAATGCATTCTTTTGACGCAAATAAAATTCTTTGTAACTAAACAAGAATTCTTAAGAAGCACATTTTCAAAATTATATAGGGTTACTTACAGAATATTATATCATTTATTTTTATGAAAATATATATAAAAATAAATGATAATATTATAATTTAGTTATTTCATTAAATAATTAATTATGACTAATACTTAAATCAATACTTAGAATATAATTCCAATGCACTCAGGAAAACCTGCTAACATGTGCGAAATATAATGTCTGAGTTTCAATGTTAACGTTTAATTTTGAAAAAACATACACTGGTGAATAAGTTACTGTTTTATAAAAACATAAAAGTTTTAATTTTGAAGACCTAGTAGCCCTTCAATGGGGAAGGTCCCCAAATTTTTGCTTAGCAAGCTTATGATGGATTAGGTTCTAGAAAATCAATTGTGAACTCCACGTCCACCCAAATTTGTAGTTTTACCTAGAATTTTATTATCAAAGCAAAAATGGTTAAAACTAAGTGACAATTTCTTCAGTTTAAAAAAACACTTTCAAGTTTAAGAAAAACCTTTAACATATGTTGAAACATAATGCTGAAGCTTTACATTTTGCATATTTGTAAAAAAAAATTTAAACAGGTATCAAGTTACAGGTATTTAAAAATAGCAAAATTTCAATTTTCAAGCCCTTATAGCTTCCAAATTCTGTTTACCGACTCCTACTAATTTTTAAAGGTCTAACTTCTCCCAAAATTGTAAGATCTTAGCTTAAAACATTTAGAAGATATGTTAGGCTAAAAATTTTGCAGAAATTGAGTTTTGCATAATGGTAAATTTTAGTACCGTATGGCAACCCTAAGCATTTTCCTTTTAAAAATTTATAAATTTTATAAAACCAGCTATTTTCTGCCGTTTTCAGGTTAAAAATACACCTCACAGAACTCTTGTTATAATAATTTTTAGGGCTGTTTTCCAACTTTGGGGGGCTGTAGCTCCGTAACGGATGGGGCTAAAGAAAAAAGTTCTTCTATAAAATAATTTTATTTTGCAATACCTACTCGTGGTTCTATTCTCTATTTTAAACGATGTAAAAGTTTTTGTAAACATACGGACAGACGGACGGACGAACATAGTGAAACTATATAAGCACAATTTTACAAAATTTTTTGAAAATATGCTAAAAATTAGAGTTAATCAAACTCCAAAAATAATAACATATCTTTTATTTTAATATATTTTATTCCTGCAGTCTATTTGCATGGAATAAAAGAATAATTTATAATTAATATTATACAATTTAATAATACTTATTAGAACATTCATGCTAGATACATTTGCATGTTTGCCTTCAATAATAATTAATATAAAAACAAGTTGGCCTTCTGAGCCTGTAGATGAGCTAAGCCTTCTAGCTGTTATTAAACCAATGAAGAAATTCATTGCATCAGTCAATTAACTTGCCTGTTCAATGTGTGTTAGGGCATGACTTTAAAAGACAGACAAGAAATATTACAAACCAAACAAAATTATTTTTCACAATAAAAACATATCATTTAATTTATTAGTCATTTTATAAAACATCAAATTTTGGAACTGCTTTATGTACCTAGACTTGACAGTTACGAATTAAAAATGATTTTTTGAATGTTTTGAAATACAAATAAAGCAGTTCCAAATTTTGAGATTTTATAAAATTAAAAATGAATTCTGCGATATGTTTTCATTGTAACCAATAATGGGCTGTCAATATTTTTTTTTGTGTAAAAAAAAAGTACAATTTTATTTAAGACTGAAACCGAACCACATGTAAGTAAATTTAAATAAAATTGTACTATAGAAAAATATATTAACATCTAGCGCTACAAGGAAAATGCAACGCACGATAAAATTTTCTACTGAACGAATTGTATTGTGTAGCGATTTTCAATTTGATGTGTTTACATTTTATAGTAAAAAGTGTTTCTTTACAAGATTTTCTGATAATTTTTTATAGTAAAGTATTGCTTATAAAATCAAAAATAAAAAATATAGGATTAAAAATAACATACGCATTTTATTAATTTTAAAAATTTTAATTTAAGAATAGAAATAGAATTATAGAAATGATTTTGAATACCATATAAATTTTCCATTCTATCCAAAATTTAAATAAAATAGAAATATAACAAAAGTCACCCAAAATCAAATGTCATTTAATTTTGCTGCACATTGGTTAATACAACAATTTAGACCCACATGCTACACCGTTGCGATTCAGTGTAGTGCAACTTCATTCTGAACGAGACAATTGCTTAAATTTTTTCGAAGATTTTTTACACCAAAAAAAGGTGTACAAAAAAAATATATTATAGGAGCAGTTTACATGCAAAAAAAATAAAACTTAAAAAATACATTTTATCAGTAATGTGGTGTTTTTCGTTGTTCATTTCAAATGTTAGAAAAATTGTGACCCATATTTTTGTTTTTGAACAAAAAATTTAAATATTTTGAATTTGATATACATATGTATATTAATTTTTTTTAATATTTTTAATAAAGTACAATATCTTAATTGCAATGTTTTATTGTTTAAAAACGAAAGCCAAATAAAACTACTAATACACAAATATTTTAGCGAGACTTAGTTATTTTACTTCACAGTTCATTTTCATACAATGTAATTCGATTATCAACTGTATTGATAGAACAGCAACAGATATGTATTTGAAATAAAATATAGAGACAAAATTAAAAAAAAAATTAATATGAATTGAATTTTTTTTTTATTTTTGTTAAAATTTTAATAGGAAAAGAGGTAGATATCCAAAAAAAATTTAAAGTAATAAAAAGATTAAGTTTTTAGTTTGTCCCTAATCAAATTGGTAACGCGTTCAAAAATAAATTTTTAAAAACCAGAATTTTTATTTTTTTAGCAATACGTAATTTAAATATTTGTCGCTGTCTTAAAAAATTTTCTGAAGTAACTCAGTATTACAAAGTAGGTACTTCAAAATGACAGTATTAGGTATTAAATGCTAGAATAGATAAAACACTTTAGCAAAAATGCCTAAAAAAAAAGAAGTAGTGAATCTACTAATGTTATAAAATTTAAAAACGAAATTTACTGGTATACTAAAGAAAATTGTGAACAAATTATTTAGAAATTAAGAATGTAAACTTTGTACAGAAAATGTAACGGAACCTTGTATTTTTTGGACAACCAACAAATAAAGTAATTAATAAAAGTTTAATTTAACTTAAAATAAACTAATATAAATTAATTTTAAAAATAAATTAAGGCTATTCTAAGGTTTAACTAGTATCCGCGTAGGACCAAATGACTATATCTAAAAGATAGCTGGTGTTGCCAGCTTTCAAAAAATATATAGGTTTAATGGCGCATATTATCCTTTAAGGACGAAAAGGACATTTGAAAGTATCCTTGTTATTTTAGTCTATTTTATAAAAACCGTTATATCTAGCGATCTGTTCGGTATATATATATTCAATCAAAGCTATTAATTAAGATGACGGTCTGAACAATATTTTAACGTTCATTTGATGACAATAAGTGCTGTAGTTCAAAGTTGAAAATTTTTTCAAAAAACAAAATATTAAACATCCTTTCTCTAAAACTCATATTTTTTAAAATTTGGCCAAAAAACCCTCTAAATATTTTTATATCGTTGGAAAGCTCTTATTTTTTCTATAATTTGTGCATACATAGTGTATGCCTGTATTAAAGCGTTTAGAAGATATAACCATTAATGAAACAAAAAATTATTTATTTTGTAATTTTTTTTTTGTATAAAAAATAATGTTTTGCCTTTTACAAAGTAATATATAAGACAAATATTGTGTTTTTTAGTTTTTTGTTTATTTTTCAAAAATAAAAATGTGTACTTTTTTTTTTTCTTAAAACTAACATAAAAAAAAAATAAAAATTAAATTAAATTTTGAAACAGAAATTATGTATAATTTTATTATCGGTGGTTATATATTTTTATAAAAAAATTCAAAAATATATCCATTATAAAAATAAGAGCTTTCCAACGATGTAAAAATATTTAAGGTGTGTCTTGGCCAAATTTTGAAAATATGAGTTTTAGAGAAAGGATGTTGAATATTTTGTTTTTTGCAAAAATTTTCAACTTTGAACTATAATATCTCCAAAACGACAGCTCCTATCGTCATCAACTAAAAGTTTGTCCAGACCTGATGTGATATTAATTAATAGTTTTGATTGAATATATAAATATAACGAACAGATCGCTAGAGGTTTTTATAAAATAGTTTAAAATAACAAGGATCAATTGAATCACACGCTTTTCGCGAAATTACGGTTTATATTAATTATTTAAATAAAAGGAAAACAATAGTGTTTTTTTTTTAATTAATCAACAAAAATAAAACTTTAGTGTGGTGCAATTGTTTTCATATGTAATTTGATCACTCATAATTTATTTTCCCTTTTTTTAAAGAACAATGTAATAACATAATAAAAAAAAAAAACTTTTGTGTACTTTTATTTATTTCTTTTGGCTTATGCTTAATCATAATTTGATCACTTTGATTAAGTAATTTAAATTAAAATTAAAAATTAAAAATTAAAAATTAAAAATAAAAAATAAAATATAAAAAAAAAAGAAAACTTAAAACTTTAAACTGTTAAACTTTTTATACTTAGTTAACCTTCGTTTTTTTTTTCTGTTTTTTGTATAATTTTTTACACATTATATTTAAAATGAGTTACAAATGAGATTTGGGAAATTGTTCCGGTTTTGACAAGAAAAGCAAATTTGTTATTTGTAAAGCATTTTGTAAAAGAAAATTAAATGGAGTTTGTATGGGTTTTAGCAGAGATTGGTACCATCCATCTCTTGACTCATTTTTCATTTGTAAGGATTGTCAAAACCATGAAGGCTTGTAGCGTGGTATGTTTGACAATATTCATAAAACAATATCTGATCAATGAAAAAACATCACTATGTAATAAAACTAACAACACCATTGTGAGTAATACAAACGCTTTTCAGGACATGGCGAAATCGTTTGATGGGCTATGCAGCCGTGTCTCAGGCCAAAATAATAATGACAATGCTATTGAAAAAATCAAAACAGACGTTCTCGCACATCTGCCTAAACAATTTGGCAACCTAGAAAATAACATTAGAGATATCATCGAAGCTGGTTCTAGTCGCCAACATGTTGGTGTATCTGCATTTAACAAACTTTAGCTTCTCAACATAATTCTCTTGTTGAAAAACTAGAACAACTACATAACTCTACAAATTTAGTTTTATTGGAGCTGCTCACAAACCTTCAAGATTCTAACTCCAAAAGGGTGAAAACTTTTGATAAAGGAATCCAGAGTACACTTACAACATGTGAATTTGGTACTCAAAATAAACTGGAAACTTGTGATATTGGTATTCCAACGGATCCAATAATTGTACATAAATTTGGGACTATATGGACTGAAGATGAATGGGATCGTAGAATATCGAAACTACACAATTTTATAATATTGATAAGTTAAAAAATTCATCTATTTGTATTAACGGAGCTCCACGTTCCTTTGATTGTATTAAAATGCTTCGATGTATAAAAGATGAGTTTCGCGTCAATTCAGTTTCCTGTCTAAATGTTCCTCCAAAGCGTATTAAAACAAAAAACATTAAATTTCTCTGTTTTAAATTAACTGGCCCATATGGTATAATGCAGTTGTTACTGGATCCGAATAATGGTTATATTTGGGACAAAATTGGAGCACATACTACCAACTGGACCTGGACGCAGTTATTTTGACATCAAATAGACCGGTTAAACCAGAGCAACCTATTAAACCTAAGCGACCTCCTACACCACAGCAGCTAAGCACTAAAGGTAACCCCAAGTTTTCGTTAAATCTAATAGATGCAAATTCTAATCTTTCTAAACCTAACATAGATACAACTAAACCTAACCTACAATCTACTAACGCCAATAATACTAATAATAATTTTGAACTAATAACTGATACTTCTACAGATGTTAATAATTCTAATACAGTTAAGTTAAACAATGCAGATAATGATTTAATTAATCTTTTCGATGTTCTTATAGTTCCTTCTAGTGATACTTTTACACTTAATTTCACTGCTAACACAAACTCAAAAGTAAATAGAATTAATAGCCTTCTTGAACTTTCAATAACAGCTTCTACTTCTTATGATAAAATTAATCGATTAAACTCTAGCAATAATACTAATAACTCTTTACAGAATATTAATTATATACCTCTTAACAATAAAAACAAATTAAATTAAAACAATTTCAAGTTTACAAATTTCAAATTAAAAACAATTTGGAAATTTGTAAACTCTAAAAGAAAAAGTGATCAATATCCAGCCTTTTTCAATTATAAAAATTCTATTAGTAATGACTCCAAAATCATTTACGAATTTTTTCGTGAATTATTTTCTTCTAGTTACTCTACTTCAAGTTTTTCTGTAAATGAAGCAAATTTCTCTGATCTTGAAAATTTTCCGAAAACTACACTTACAAATATTAATATAGACTCTAACATGGTATTGAATTACATAAATAAAATTGATGATAATCCTAGTCCTGGAAGTGATGGTATCCCTAACTTATTTTTAAAAAAATGCGCTGCCTCTTTGGCTGGCCCACTTTTCACCATATTTGATTGCTCGTTAGCTACTGGGGTTTTTCCATATATTTGGAAAAATGCTTTTATTAGACCTATTCATAAGAAAGATCAAAAAAATGATATTACTAATTATTGACCGATAGCAAAACCATCTTCGATTCCAAAACTTTTTGAATTAATTGTTTTTGATTCTTTTTATGATCACTGTGTCTTTTTCTTATCACCATATCAACATGGCTTTGTGAAAAATAAATCTACCGTTACTAATCTTTTTGAGGCTACATCAATTTCTCTAATCTTTTTGAGGCTACAAAAATTTCTTAAAAATATGGAGGATGGCTTTCAAACTGATGTAATTTACACCGACTTCAGTAAAGCATTCGATCTTCTTCCTCATTATCATTTTTAAGTTAAGAAAATTAGGTTTTCCCTCATACTTTATAAACTGGATTTCCTCATATCAGATCGTAGTTATTCAATTCTATTTAGATCTATAATTTCAACCCTATTTTTGGCTCTCAATGGGGTTCCTCAGGGTAGTCATCTTGGCCCTTTATTGTTCATTATTTCGATAAATGATGTTACTTCATTAATTTACAATAGTCACATTAAAATTTATACCGATGATATGAAAATTTTAAAAAAAATTAAATCATTAGATGATTCGTTAGCTTTACAAGATGATTTAAACCGTTTTCATAACTGGTGTGTTAATAATAACCTTCTTCTTAACATAACTAAATGTGCTTTTATTTCTTTTACGCGACGTTTAAATCAATTATCATGTACTTATTCTTTTAATAACCAAACTATTCTATCTGTTGCTTCAATTAAAGATTTGGGAATATTTTTTGATAGTAAACTCTCATTTTAACCTCTTTATACCTATATAGTAAAGAAAGCAAATTCTATGCTGGGTTTTATCAAGCGTTGGGCAAGAGAATTTGAAGACCCCTATGTTCTTAATTCTCTTTATACTTCCTTGGTAAGACCCAATTTGGAATATGCCAGTCAGGTATGGAATCCATTTTATAGAGTCCATGTTAATAGGATTGAATCTGTCCAAAATCAATTTATTAGATTTGCTCTTCGTCATCTGCCCTGGGAAGGCCCGTTCATTCTTCCTCCGTACGAGCATCGGCTAAATTTATTAAATCATAACACTCTTAAAAAACGTCGTGAGGTTGCTGATATAATATTTTTAACAGAATTACTCAAAGGCAACATTATTTCTACGGAATTACTTGATAGGGTAGTCTTCTGTCCAGTTTCTAGATTAAGAACACATAACATGTTTTATCTTCAGTTTCACCGTACCAATTATGGTAAATACGAACCTCTTAACAGAATGATGGCTTTTTGCAATAAATATAAACACTGTATTAACCTTCAACTAACCAAATTTACTTTAAAGAAAGATTTATATTTGCATCGTTAAAATTTTGGGATTACCTTTAGTTTATTACTGATTTTTGTTTATTTGTTTTTATTTTTCATATTCAATTTTATTCTTAAATTTGTTTTATAATTTTGTTTTTTGTTTAACCTTTAATTATTATTATAATGAATATTGTTAATGAATTTTGTTTCTTATTTTAATTGAATATTCTATTTTCCTTTTTTTGTATGATTTTTTATATTGTTACATAATTTTATAACAACTATTTAACATAATCATATCAGATGTTACCCTGCACCTTAAAATATTAGAATGGGAACTTAAACTACCTTTAATTCACACACAAAAATCACGTTGCAATCATACGTGGTTGCAACTGAATTATAAATAATTAAGAATTAAAATAATAATTTTAATTTAGTATTAAGCAAGATCTCGTAAAGTGAAATTAAAAGGGAAATTAAAATAAATTAAATTAAAATAAAAGGAAAATAAATAAAATAATAAAATAAAGTGTAATTATAATTATTAAGAAAAAACAAACAAGGAGTTTTTATTTAATCTTATGACTGGCGCAGTCGTTCATTTTATATTTTGAAATAAACATTTGGCATAAATAATTTTAAAAAAGTAATAAAAAAAAAAAAAAGAAAAAAAGACTAAAGAACATTTTAATTTCAAAACTTTTATAAAAAAAAAAATAAAAATTTTTACAGAATTTTTGTGACTTATTTTGAATTGAGTGCTAATTGTTAAAGAACTAAACTAAAGCAAAAATACAAGAATAATAACTACCTATTTATAACATTTCGAAGATTCTTTAAAAACTAAAACATAAATAAAGCTTAGTGCTGCTAATAAAAGAATAGATAGACATAGTTGTGCATTTTTTTACCTACATTGGCTAAATATACGCAGCTTCCAGATCATTATACAAAAATCATCAGATCATCAAAAAAAAAAAAGCAGAGTCAAGATCATCAGCTCATCATACATTCAACATACATCTCCAAGGTTAAGGTCAAGTTCACCGTATTTTTTCAAGGTAGGGAATTTAATTAGAGATAAATACTAAATAAGAAATAATTAAAAAGAAAAAAAAAAAACAATACATGTTATGTATACATGGATTAAAAAAAAAATTTTACAAATACAATTTTTTAGTTTATTTTTAATTTTAAGCTTAAAATAAATTTTGTTATTTAAAAAACAAATACCAACATAAATAAAACATTTTTAAATAAAAAAAACAGTAAAAAAAAAAAATTAATAATTTTAATAAATAAAAATTTTGTTTTTTTCAAATATTTCAAATAAATAATTTAATAAAAAAAAAAAAAAAAATTTTTTTAAACAAACATTGTTAATCAACAAATACTTCTTAATAATAGTTCTTCTCTATGGAATTAACAAAAAAATGGACAATTTATCAGAAATCGGAATCTTTAACTTATTAGTTAAAAGTGTAGCACAGGTTGCACCATTTGATGGTGACAAAAGAAATCTCACAGACTTCATTATTAGAATGGAATCTCTTATTCCCATAATTGAAACTCTGACCGAAAATAAAAAAACTGCTTTTAGGACATATTTAGGATAGAATTGTAGGGCCAGCAAAAAACACTCTCCTTATAAACGGAACACCTGAAACGTGGAGTCAACTTAAAACTATTTTGATTAGAAATCATGGCGAATTAAAACCTATATCTAAACTAATAGAAGAATTAACTTTAGTTAGATGTACCACTACAATAAAGAGCTTCTATAACAGAATTAACGTTTTACTCTGTAGAAAAGTGCTTACCTACTTACAGATAACGTAGATCCCGATCAAATAGAAATTAATAAACGGTTAGCCTTAAGTATTTTTAAAGAAAATTTACCAGAACCAGTTCGGGGTATAACCAT
The DNA here is from genome assembly GCA_963082915.1 of Dolichopus griseipennis. Lineage (NCBI taxonomy): Eukaryota > Metazoa > Arthropoda > Insecta > Diptera > Dolichopodidae > Dolichopus > Dolichopus griseipennis. The sequence goes on from OY720441.1 coordinate 269,771,779, forward strand.
TAACAGAGATCCAACTACTCTATTTGACGCTTATAATATTATTGCAAGCAATGGATACTCTAACTTTTCTGGCATAAATAACAATAACAATGTACAAATGAGCCAAAATAATAATTTTGGTAATAGCCATAGGAACTTTCACTCTAACTCCAATCATAGTAATAACCGACATTATGTTTCTAATAATCCTGCAATCACCAAAACCAAAATTTTCAAACAAACGCCCCAGACAACTACCCTATATAATAGGTAAAACCCAAATAAAAACTCTAAAATTTATTTTAGACACAAGTGCTGAAATAAGGATAATCAACCCCAAAATATGTAGTCCCAAATGGAAATCAAAGGTCAACCCCGTAACTCTCAAAGTCCTCAATAGAAACGTTCAACCCAACATCAAATGCACATTTCCCTTGTTTGAAATATTCAATAGAAAAGATTATTATGTGGAATTTTTAGAATTCCCTTTCCACCATTATTTTGACGGAATTATCGGCAATAATATTCTGGAATCTAAGGAACGTTTACTTATAACACCAAATGCTGAAATTCCTTTTTTTCTGAATAATTATGAAGAATTTTATTATGGAAATAATAACAAAAACGAACCCTTAAATATTTTTGGTTGTGATCTCGAAGTTAGGAATAATTTTAAACTTAACACCGCCGCGCATTTAAGCAACAAAGACGTTGCAAAATTAAACTCACTTTTCAGTTTTTTTAAAGATGTTTTTTATTAAGAGAATAATAAACTTTCTTTTACGAGGGAAGTTAAACACTGAATTATTACAAAAAATAATTTACCAATTTATTCGAAAGGATATAGGTATCCCGAAATTCACAGAGAGAAAGTAGAGAAGCAAATCAAAGAAATGTTTAAACAGGGAACTATGTCAATAGCAATTCTCCATACAATGCTCCTATCTGGGTTGTCCCTAAGAAAATGGACAACTCCCAAAAGCAAAAATAGAGAATTGTAATAGTCTATCGTAAGTTAAATGATAACACTATTGACGACAAATTTCCAATGCCAAATATTGATGATTTATTTGGAAAACTGGGAAATTGCAGATACTTCTCAACTATCGATCTGGCCAAAGGATTCCATCAGATCGAAGTCATCCAGACGATCGCTCTAAAACTGCTTTCTCAACAGCAAACGGGCACTTTGAATTTACCCGAATGCCGTTTGGCTTAAAAAAATTCGCCATCTACCTTCCAAAGATCGGTGAACCACATTTTAAGAGATTTCATTAAAAAAATCTGTGTCGTCTATTTAGATGATATACTGATATTCTCAGCTTCTCTCGAAGAACATATTCTATCATTAGAAAAAGTTCTTCAACGCCTTCGCGAAAAAAATCTAAAAGTACAAATCGACAAATGCAATTTTTCAGAATTGTCAACCAACTATTTAGGCCACATAATCACCAAGGGAGGTATAAAACCAGATCCAAATAAAATAGTAACCATACAAAAAATTCCTCTTCCGTTAACCCACAAACAGATAAAATCGTTCTTAGGGCTAAGCGTTTACTATAGAAAATTTATCAAGGATTACGCGAAGATAGCGTATTCTCTTATAAAATTCCTAAAGAAAGATGGAAAAATTAAGAAAAACGATTCAGAATATATCGAGGCCTTCAATAAGTTAAAAATACTCTTAACATCTAACCCCATTCTCGTCAATCCTGATTTTAAAAGACCTTTTACCCTAACCTCCGACGCATCTAATTTTGCACTGGGAGCAGTTTTAAGTCAAAACAGCCACCCGGTTGCTTTTGCTTCACGAACACTCAATAACCATGAAACAAACTATTCTACGGCAGAAAAAGAACTTTTGGCAATCGTGTGGGTCACAAAACATTTCCACACCTACTTGTATGGCAGAAAGTTCTTAATCCAAACGGATCATAAACCGCTTGTTTGGTTAAATAATCTGAAGGAGCCTAATATGAAACTTCAGAGATGGAAAATTAAACTGAACGACTACAATTTTACCATTAGTTATGTCAAAGGGAAAGATAACATTATAGCGGATGGATTCAGTCGTCTTCCGTACAATAACAACCAAGATACAATAACACCAAATAAAGAAAACTCATTTCAGCAATTCATGAACGAAATAAATTCTAGAGATCTCGATTTTGATGTGGAAGTTAGATCCACTGATGCTACTATACATAATGCAGCCGAAGATGAACTAGACTACATTCCGATTACTGATAAACCAATTAACCTCTTTAAAAATCAAATATACCTAATTGTTAGCAATAAAGACAAATGTACTACTAAAATTATAAACAAGAAATGCCAAAACTTTATTTACGTTACAGACAACCTCCAAAACTATTCTTTGAAATTACAGAGTCTCCCCACAAAATCAACGACATAATCCACATGGACATTTGAATCCCTTACAGGAACATTATGTACTTAACTATGATAGATAAGTTTTCGAAATATGCCACCATTCATAGGTTAAAAGAAAGAACATGGATATCAATTTTGAAAGCCATAAAAGAAAAGAATTATGTATTTGGGCAAAATGCGGAAACTTGTGTCAGATAATGAATTAATGAATTGTATCACCCACGCTTTAGTAGAACAATTTTTAAATGAAAATAAAGTCGAATTTCATAGTACAACAGCAGAAAATAAAACGGGAAATTCAGATGTTGAAAGACTGCATGGAACCTTAAACGAACACCTAAGAATTTTGGAAACTGAACACACTGACGACACAAACGACGAAATACATAATAAGATATTTAAAATTATTATCACTTACAACAATACTATACACTCAACGACCAAATGAAGGCCAATCGATTTTATAAACAAAGAAATTTCTAGAGAAGAAATCGAAAGGTTAGCAAAAAAATTTGAAACTGAAAAAATCGACGCACCGAACGAATAAACCAAAACAGAAATAACAATACCCATTTACACGATAATATAGTGTTTAATAGAGATATACCAAAAAATAAACCAAGATATAAAAAGCTCACAAAATTCAAACCAGACGCTAAATATACAATAGATATTAGTAATAAACGGTTGATAAAATATTACAAAAAACAACGAAAACGAAAATACAAACATCAATAAAAAATAATAACCATCAAACAAAACTTCAAAATATCTTTATAAATTAATAATATATTAATCGCTTTTTGAACATGGAACTGAAACTATTGCTCGTTTTGATCACCCCAATATACATGCAATCAATTCAAATCATACCACTTACGGATGACAATGGATTCGCCCTAATTCAACTAGAAGAAATAAAAATTGTCGAAAATTACAACAAAATATTGCACATTGTTAACATAACTGAATATAGAGAAACAATTGAAAAAGTACAAAACAATATGAACCTTCTTCAACTAGATACAACATATTATAAAATTTTAATTAGAGAAATTTCTAACTCACAACGTGCATTTGACTCACTAGTGCCTAAAATTACTAAAACGGCGCGTAAAAAACGGGGATTAGTCAATTTTTTGGGCAGCTCCCTAAAATTTTTGGCAGGGACAATGGACAACGAAGATTCAGACGAATTTTCAAACATTTACAAAATCTGCAAATAATCATCAACAAAAACTTACAACCAATTTGAATCTAATTACTGACCTTAAAATAAATTAAATTAAAATAAAAGGAAAATAAATATAGTAATAAAATAAAGTGTAATTATAATTATTGAGAAAAAACAAACAAGGAGTTTTTATTTAATCCTATAACTATATAAATTTAGTTTTGCATTAGTTAGTTTTGTATTTAATATCTTTTATTACACTTTGTTAGTTTTAAGTAAAAAATTTGTAACGTGTTTGAGTTAAGCATGAGTCAAATAAATAAATAAATACTTTCAAATGTCGTTTTCGTCCTTAAAGGATAATAAGCGCCATTAAACCTATATATTTTTTGAGAGCAGGTAACACCAGCTATCTTTTAGATATAGTCATTTGGTCCTACGCGGATACTACTTAAACCTTAGAATCCCCATCGTATAGCCCATCTATATTGCACGACATATTGACCTACAATTTTGATTAATGATCAAGTTCTCCGGAAGTAGGGCACCAGAAAGAAATTAGCTCTTAATTAATTTTCTTATTAGGTACATAACGAAAAAGATAAATATTTATTTAACCTTTGCAAAATTTTTTTTTTGTTTTTGTTTAAAAGAACATTAAAAAATATGAATAAAAAGAAAAATTATCAGAAAACAAAAATATGGAAGAGGGTTTAAAGATTTTTAATTTATTACGATGCGTTTTTGTACAAATAATCTTTTAGATCAAAAAAAGTGGTAATTCTTTAAAAGTAAACCAGTTGTTGGGTTTTAAAAAATGTAGTTTTAAATATGCGAATTATAAAATAACGAGAAAAGAGTAATTCTGGGTAAAGAAGATGTGTAGTGTACCTTTACATAAAAAACGAAGGAAAACAAAAGTTTAATTATCATGATCTAATATTTAGTAACATTACATGTTTATATTAATTAAGAATGCTATATAATAATGTATATGAACATATATACTTGCTGCTATGTATGATCTACATATATAACCTTGCTGTAAGGAATGAAAAATAAAAACAGATTAATTGATTTTGGTACCTATAGTAAACATGAAGATTATTCTCTATTTCCTGAGATTCTAAAACTTAAAAAAAAATTCGTTTTTTGTTTTATTGTATTTTTATTTTTTAGTTTTTATTTACATTTTTTGCTCTGAATATTTCAAATCTGAAAGAAAATAGGAGTTATAACATTCTTGCTTTAAACAAGACAAAAAACTAAAAAACAGGAAATCTGAAATAAAAACTTAAAAACATTAAAATAAAAAAAAAAATTTAATTTTTTTATTTTTATATTGTTTTAAATTTATTTTTCCACTTACTGATTTTCAGCAAGCGGTAACAATTTTGTATCAATAAGGAGTAAATTTTCCTCATTGTCTTTATAAATAAATATTTGACGGACTTTAATGCCCATTTTTAATTCCTTATTACATATTTCCTCATATTTTAGAGGGATAAAAATAATAAAGTTTTTTTGTTTTGAAACCCCATTTTCTCCAAAACAGGTGTTAATTTTTTTTAAATTTTTCGAAATATAGAGCATGTTGGGCTCCATATCTTTTAATTTAAGAAAAGTTTTTTTATTTGTTGTTTTGCCTTTTCATTAAAGACATCGAGGAAACTGCGTTTCCTTGGCTGCTGTTGTTGTTGTTGTGGATGTTGCTGTTGTTGTTGTAGATGTTGCTGTTCTGTTGTTTCTTCAAGGAGCTGTCGCTCCTCGCTTTCGTTTTTTGTTTTCCTTCTTTCTCCCCGAGATGCATCGACATCATCGTTTTGGCCATAAATAAATCTAACAATTTTTGTGCCACTTTTTTGATAATTATTGATTAAACTGTAACTACACTGTAACTACTGCAGAAAATTTCACTGTATTTATACTAAATATACCTCCAAATTCTTACGAGTAATATCAAATCTATTACAAAACAAGATTTTGAAAATAGTGTAAGTAATATATATAATTTAAGTGAAAAGGGTTTGGAATTAACTGCAATTTTACATAATACATTTGTTTTAATTAAAGAAAGACAGTTATGATTTATTAACTTTGCTTTATCTTTAACTTTGATTTATTAACTTTTCTTTGGTTTATCGACATTGACTACAATGTTGTAATTAATTTATCTATTCAAAAATATTCCAAATTCTTACTAATTTATCTATTTAAAAATATTAAAAAACAAAAAAACTTAAAATAAATGAAAATATATTTATTTCGATTCAATTACAAAAAATAAAAAATTTGAATTATTGAATTTTGTGATAAAAAGCATAATATATTTAATAAATCAACTTTTTCAAAATTGCAATTATTTTAAATTGTTAGTTTATGTACCTATTAGAAAAACTTATAAACGCAAAATATGCAATTAATGTATTTCTAAAAGATAATTACAAATTTAGAACTTTTCATATAATTCATTTAAATATAAAAATAAATTTTACATAAATGCAGCAAGTACCTTTGAATATAGCTTAAGTATTGTACACAATGTCCTAATTATATATCACCTATGGTAATAATTCAATAAAATATATGATATAAAAAAATTAAAAAAAAGTAATTTAATCGTTTATTAAAAAAATGTTTTGTTTTTAATTTATAAAATGCTACCAGATTTACCCGGCGTTGCCCGGGAGCTTGCATATTGTAAAAAACCAAGTTTTGGCCAATTTTTTGAAGTACTACTTTGGTTAATAAGAAAGGCTCAAAAATATATTGATGGAGTTCCGTTAACCCATTGTGCCCAACAGCTTTTTATAGGTTTTTTCGTTGCTTTGCTATATATTAGAAATTATTTATTATTTTTGTGTTCTTCTTTGAGAATGGAGTTCACTCTATTAACAGACTTGGAATTTGTTAACCCATGCCGAACCGATGATTGTATAAAAAAAAATTTGTAAGTAAATTATATTCAATATTTGCAAGTAGGTAAAACTTCTTTGAATTAGGGGGATGTTAAAAAAAATGGTCGAGTTCTTTTAACCGATTGCGAAACAAAGGCTTTAAAAAACAATTTGCAAAACAGTTTGAACGATTATCTCTAATTTTTCTAAATGTTGTGCTTCTTCACAATTTGGTGCTCCATACTACATTTGCCATTATATCATTTTACTATGTCAATAGTAGTTTTCTTAATTGCCAACGTTTCAATAAAATAAAGTCGATGGTTTAGAAAAGGTTTAAAAGTCTGCTTTTTAACTTATATTTTGTTTTGTACTTATCTGAAAGTTTTACTACGCTCTTCCTCGTTTTTATATGTATTTATGAGAAAAATGTAGGCTTCTTTTTTGGAAAAACTGTTTTAAAATACTATGCATTTAAGCATAATATATACGAAATTGAATTTTTTGATTTTTAGATTTCATTTGAAAAAAACTGCAATATCACACTGAAATCTATTTTTAAAAAACAACAACTGTGGATAAAAAACAAAAACTTACGAAAAAATGTAGAGAAGGAAAATGTTATGTTATTTTAATTTAAAGATATTATTATCCGGATTCTTTATCAGCTTTATTTTTATTATTATTATTAATATTATCTCATTTAGCTTTTGCACTATTTGAGACTATTTAAGGAGAGCAAAAAAATGAGTCTCATTAATTAAATGGAAAACAGGTTAATCGAACTTAACTAAAGCATTTTGCAGCCTGTCTTTTCGAATACAAAATCACCCTGTAAAATTGATCACAAATCGGAAACACAAATTTTTTTGGAAGCCCGCCAGGCCGAAATGGGTTAATTTATTCCAACCAAGTTTATACAACAAAATCCGGTTGCTAAGAGGAACTTTTGTGCAAACTTTCAAGTCTATCGGCCAAACCGTTTTGACTCGACATCAAAAACATTGAAAAAGCTTCATTGAGCCCTCGTGCCAAACGGGTTAACCGAACTTAATAAAAATTTGTCTCAAAAAAACGAAAAACCTTAACACAACTCTGGAGCCGCAACCTGTTGATTTAGAAAAATCTGACATAGCCTATGTCACCTCCCGGGCTCTCAGAATTATTCCTCTAAAATTTTGTGACAATCGGATCAGTGGTTTTCACGTGAATCCTGGACAAACAAACAAACAAAGAAATTTTCTTCTTTATATATTAGACTAGCAGATTTATCCGGTGTTGCTTTTTAAAGGTTTTATGCCGACCGAAGCCTGATTGACAATTGCCGCCCGACAATTTTAGCAAAAAAAATTTTGGAAAATATTACGTCCAATTTTGCGAAATATTGCTTGGTCAAAGTATCAAAAACAGGTTTGTTGAGTTACATTAACTCATTGCGGCACAGCAGCTTTTTACAGATTTTTTCGTTACTTTACTCTTAAAAATGTCAAGTAATAAGGTATCAAATTGTTTTAAGTGCAAAACAAAATTAAATAAAAAAACCCAAAATATTCAGTGCAATGGTGAATGTACTAATTGGTTTCATAAATATTGTTCTGGTATAGTGGATGAAGAATTCAATGAATACCTAGAGGATGAAACAAAACTATGGATCCGGCCAACTTGTACAACCCGCAAAATCAGGCGATCAACAACAATAAACAATGCTACCATAATAATTCAACAAGGAACTTTTCGACCACAAGTAACAAAACTAATATTGCCGGTAACGAAGCAGTTATGGATAAATTAAATGAAATACTATAGAAAATGAATTCACAAGAAAACCAACTAACAAATTTAAGTAGTGAAGTTAATGAGTTAAAGGACAAATCGACTCCTTATTAGAGGAAAATATAGAGCTAAAAAACGAGAATGCATTACTAGAAAGAAGAATCGATTACAACCAAATCGAACGAGAAAAACTGAAGCAAGAAAAAAACAAAAATATGCTTGAACTGACTGGAATTGAAGTGATTCCTAATAAGTCAGTAGAGGATATTGCTAAAACAGTTTTCACTGTATTGGGAGTTAATGTGAAAAAGGATGATACAAAATGCTCGTTTAGCCAAAAAAAAAGCTTAAATAATTCTGGTGAACCTTCAAAAATGATAATCCAAGTAAATGAAAACCTGAATAGAGAAATAATGCGAAAAAAAAGCGTAAAGTTAAATATGGCAATATTTGACTCAACCTCAGACGCACAAAATAATAGTTCAAAAAGTACTAAAAAGGGAATATTCATCAGCGAGCCACTTACTTCGTATTTTAGCTTGCTTTTTAAAAAAGCAAGGGATCTCAAAAGTAATATCATACAATTTTAATGGGTAAAAGATGGTGAAATATTAATTCGTAAGACAGGAACAAGTAAAGTTATCAGAGTAATATCTGAAGAAAATCTAAATGTCAATTAAAGAAAACTTTATTTTACCGTTGAAAACCCATGTAAACAATACCTGCGATTACGTGTCACAAACTAAATTTCAAGATGCTAACTCACTCGAAATTCTATACCTTAATCCTACAAGTTTGAAAAATAAAATTTACGATATGTCACTATTATTGAATGAATTAGAATCTGAAATACATTTAGTTTTAATAACCGAAACATGGCTGGAAGAATCTGAAACTGTTTTCACCAATATTAATAACTATACAAATGCTTTTTCATGCAGGAAAACACGGAAAGCTGGAGGTGTAGGCACATTTATTCATAAATCATAAATTATAAAATACAGGAGAACTTTTGTGATGAATACAACAGCATAGTAAATATTATAATTCAATTAAATAAAAAAAACATCAGCATCTCTGCAATATTTAGACCACCGGAAAAAGAAAGAAAATTAATAAACAAATTTAATGATATATTGGAAAGAAATTTCAACAAACTTACTAGAAATAATGAATATATTATGGTGACTTGAAAGGTGACTTGAATTACAATATCATTGATGAAACTGATCTAAAGGTTGAAGTATACAAATCTATTGTTGAAAGTAATGGCTATTTTTTCTGTGATAACTCAGTTACCAGGCCAGAATCTGGAACCTGCATAGATCATATAATCACAAATAATCTAAACGGCAATATGAATATAATTCACCTAAATTCAGATATTTCGGATCATCAGGTTTTAATAATAGAATTAAATAAGTATTCTATTAAAACACAACTTGAAAAAAACAGTACCAAAATAAATTCTATTACTGTCAATAAAATAAAGCAACAGCTGATAAATCATCCAATAATAAATACAAGTAATGATGTCAACAGAAAATGCTCGCAAGTGATACTACAACTACAAGACAAAATAAAAGTTGCCACATATCAAAAAATTGAGTCAAATAGTAAAAAAAGTCTACAAAGTTTGTTCGACTCAGGATATATAAAACAATATCAAACAACATTGGCACAGAAAACTTGTAAAAAACTATAATAATGAATATATTAAAACTAAATATAAGTACTGGCTAAATAAATATACCTCAATAAAAAGAATAACAAGTAAAGAAACAGTGAGTCGGTGCAACCGACTTAGAAATACCCTACACCTATTTGGCTCAAATTTAATGGGAAGTTAATAAGTCATTTTAAAACCATAAAAGATTTTATTAATTTGTTCTTAAGACATGGCTAACCAAATTAATTTTATAGTATTAAAAACATTTTCTAATTACTTTATCTATTCAAAAATATTACAAGAGACTAATTTATCTATTTAAAAATATTAAAAAACAAAAAAACTTGAAATAAATGAAAATATTTTTATTTCGATTCAATTACAAAAGTTAAAAAATTTGAATTATTAAATTTTGTGATAAAAAGCTAATCAAAGCATAATATATTTAATAATTCAAATTTTTCAATTCGATCAAAAGCTTCTATAACCCGAACTCATTAACCAAACTCGACCAGAACTAACTCTCATGATACTTTCAATACTAGTAACCTACAGTTTAAATTTCTTCAAAATAGCGGCATAATTTTTTGAGTTATTCTATTTTTAAGATATATGTTTGTTAGCCCTTGAACTTTTCAATGGTTCCAGAACCCGAAACCATGGTACTATTTCGCCTATATGCAGTCCGCGCTGTATTTTAAATACTAGTGAACCCTTGTACACAATTGGAACGTTCTATCTTAATTTTAAGTTACTATTTTAAATAATTTCGATTATAAGCTTTTAAATCTTGGTAGGTCTAAGAGGGGTACTGAACCACCACTCCATTTGATCCCAATTTAGGGGGCCACACAAATAGTAAAGAACATCCTTTTGCCAAATTTGAAGCTTCTACATTTGTTTCAAGTTGCTATCTTTATTAATTTTATAGATATGCTTTAAGGTCTTCGGAAATGTGTGGCTGGTCACCGACCCACTACTCCAAAAATCAAGTACAAAAATCAAGAACACTAAAGAAATAGGAATGGACACCTTGATACCAAATTTGGAAGTTCTATCTTCATTGGTTTCGGAATTATGCTCGTTTGGCCTAAATTCGATCAAAATGTTCTAGGTTCCGAACCCATGGTCGAATCTCCCTGTATACCTACATGACCCTTACCGACCCAGTATACCTACTTTATTCTTTATTCTTAATGAAACAAAATGAAGACTATCATAAAAATTTCTATTTACAGCAAGTAGTAAATCTTTTAATGCAAAAAGTAGTAGAAAGCGTAAAAGGCATTCCCAATTGTGTACAAAGGTTAACTATATATTTAATAATTCATATTTTTCAAAATTGCAATTATTTTAAATTGTTAGTTTATGTACCTATTAGAATAGCTTATAAACGCAAAATATGCTATAAATATATTTCTAAAGTACAATTACAATTTTAGAACTTTTTATATAATTCATTTAAATATAAAAATAAATTTTACATAAATTCAGCAAGTGCCTTTGAATATAGCTTAAGTATTGTACACAATGCCTCATCTTTGGTAATAATTCAATAAAATATATGATATGATTAACATTAAAAAAATGGAATTTAACCGTTTATAAAAAAAATATTTTGTTTTTAATTTATAAAATATTATACAAAATATGTTTTATGGTAAAAATCTTAGCCTTTCAAAAATATAAAAGTGTTAAATATAAACGGAAATAGGAAAGAACCCTCGTGTATCAAATTTAAAGTTTCTATCTTCTTTAATTTCGAAGATAAGCTTTTTAGTTTTGGGATTTCTTAGGAGGCATCTGAACCAACACTACAGTTAAGTCTAAATTTCGGGGACACATAAGAAATAGGAAATATATTCTTTGGCTTCGAAATTATACTCGTTTGGCCTTAGATCGATCAAAAGCTTCTAGAATCCGAACTCATTGACCAAACTCGTCCAGAACCATTTCTCATGGTACTTTCATTATTAGTAACCTAGAGTTTAAATTTCATCAAAATAGGAGCATTATTTTTTGAGTTATCCTACTTTTAAGATATATATTCGTTAGCCTTTGAACTTTTAAAGGTTCCAGAACCTGAAACCATGGTACGATTTCGCCCATATGCAGTCCCCGTCATACTTTTAATACAAGTTAAACCTTGTACACAATTGGAACGTTCTATCTTAATTTTAAGTTAATATTTTTATTAATTTCGATGATGCTTTTAAACCTTGGTGGGTGTAAGAGGGGTACTGAACTACCACTCTGATTGATCCAAAATTAGGAGAACCCGCAGGAAATAGTAAAGAGCACCCCTGTACCAAATTTGAAACGTCTAAATTTGTTTGTAGTTACTATTTTTATTAATTACGAAAATATACTTTAAGGTCTTTGGAACTGTGTGGCTGGTCCCCAACCCACTACACTAATTAGTGCCAATTTTCAAGGACACTAAGGAAATAGAAGGAGACACCCTGATACCAAGTTTGGAGGTTCTATCTTCATTGGTTTCGGAATTATGCTCGATTGGCCATAATTCGATCAAAAAGTTCTAAGTTCCGAACCCGTTGCACCTTACCCACCGTACGCAATCACCGCCGTAGTTTCATTACCAGTACCCTACAATACAAATTTTATGAAGATAGCGTCATTAGTTGTTGAGTAATCGAGATTTTTTATATATGTTCGGTAGCCCTTAGACCGATTAAAAGGTCCAGAATCCGAACCCTTGAGGTGATATCGCCCATATGCAGTCCGCAGTCCGCACTTTTTTGAGTTATCGTGCCTACGGGCGGACGGTCGGACATGGCTATATCGACTAAGAAGGTCACGCTGATCACAAATATATATACTTTTCCATATCTAGCTCGCTTCCTTAAGGTGGTTACAAACACCATACCAAAGTTAATATACCCCTTTACCTATTCTATAGCGGTAGGGTATAAAAAGAACGAATTATGATAAACAAGCGTTTAAAAAGCGGCAGGAAATATGAAAAAAACTTGGAACTATATAAAAAATATAATAAATAGCAAAACCAATGAGTTCTTTTCTGATCGAGAACTATCAAATAGAGAAAAAATAATAAAATTAAAAAATTTTAATCAGTATTATGCTAAAATAGGCCGTAACTTAGCTCAAAAGTTTGATACGATATATTTGCCCAATAATAGAAGCACAAATAGGTTTAGTTTCAAAATGATAAATATTTATGAAACAAAAAAATTAATTAATAAATTACTAAATACGGGTGCAACAGGCTAGGACGGAATCCAAATAAAAGTAATAAAAACATGCCAAGATTTGCAAATGGGTGAAATCGGCCCATGGGTTCGGATTCTGGACCTTTTAATCGGTCTAAGGGCTAACGAACATATATAAAAAAATCTCGATAACTCAACAACTAATGACGCTATCTTCGTAAAATTTGTGGTGTAGGGTACTGGTAATGAAACTGCGGCGGTGATTGCGTAAGGTGGGTAATATACAATGGTTTCGGAATTTAGAACTTTTTGATCGAATTTAGGCCAAACGAGCATAATTTCGAAACCAATGAAGATAGAACCTCCAAATTTGGTGTCAAGGTGTCTTTTTCTTTTTCCTTAGTGTACTTGAAATTTGGACCCCATTGGAGTAGGGAGTCGGGGACCAGTCAGACATTTCTGAAGACCTTAAAGCATACCTTTAAAACTAATAAAGATATCAGCTTGAAAAAATATTTAGAAGCTTTAAATTTGGCACAAGGGTTTTCTATACTATTTCTTGTGTGTCCCCCTAATTCGGAATCGATTGGAGCGGTGGTTCAGTACCCTTGCTGGGACTCCCAAGGTTTAAAGGCTTATAAATGAAATTACTAAAAATAGTAACTTAAAATTAATATATAAGGTTCCACTTGTGTACAAGGGTTAACTGGTATTTAAAGTACAGCGCGGACTGCATATGGGCGAAATCGCCCCAAGGGTTCGCATTCTGGACCTTTTAATCAGTCTAAGGGCTAACGCACAAATATAAAACATCTCGATAACTCAACAACTAATGACGCTATCTTCATAAAATTTGTGGTGTAGGGTACTGGTAATGAAACTACGGAGGTGATTGCGTACGGTGGGTAATGTACAACGGGGTCGGAACTTAGAACTTTTTGATCGAATTTAGGCCAAACGATCATAATTCCGAAGCCAATGAAGATAGAACCTCCAAACTTGGTATCAGTTTGTCCATTCCTATATCTTTAGTGTCCTTGATTTTTGGACTTGATTTTTAGAGTAGTGGTTTGGGGACCAGCCACACAGTTCCAAAGACCTTAGAGCACATTTTCGAAATTAATAAAGATAATAACTTCAAACAAATTTAGAAGCTTCAAATTTGTTACATGGGTGCTCTTTACTATTTTCTGCGCGTTCTCCTAATTTTGGATCAATCAGGGTGGTGATTCAGTACCCCTCTTACATCCCCCAAGGCTTAAAAGCATCATCGAAATTAATAAAAATATTAACTTAAAATTAAGAGAGAACGTTCCAATTGGGTACAAGGGTTAACTAGTTTTGAAAGTATGACGGGGACTGCATGTGGGCGAAATCGTACCATGGTTTCGGGTTCTGGAACCTTTAAAAATTCAAAGGCTAACGAACATATGTCTTAAAAGCAGTATAACTCAAAAAATAATGCCGCTATTTTGATGAAATTTAAACTTCAGGTTACTAATAATGAAAGTACCATTGGAACTGGTTCTGGTCGAGTTCGAAAAATGAGTTCGGATTCTAGAAGCTTCTGATCGATCCGAGGCCAAACGAGTTTAATTTCGAAGCCAAAGAATGTATTTCCTATTTCTTATGTGTCCCCGAAATTTAGACTTATCTGTAGTATTGGTTCAGATGCTTCCTAAGAAATTCCAAAACTAAAAAGCTCATCTTCGAAATTAAAGAAGATAGAAACTTTAAATTTGATACACGAGGGTTCTTTCCTATTTCCTTTTATATTTAACACTTTTATATTTTTGATCATATCATACATTTTATTGAATTATTACCAAAGGTGATATATAATTAAGACATTGTGTACAATACTTAAGCTATGTTCAAAGGTACTTGCAACATTTATGTAAAATTTATTTTTATATTTAAATGAATTACATGAAAGTTCTAAAATTGTAATTTTATTTTAGAAATATATTTATAGCATATTTTTCGTTTATAAGCTTTTCTAATAGGTACATAAACTAACAATTTAAAATAATTGCAATTTTGAAAAATTTGAATTATTAAATATATTATGCTTTGATTAGCTTTTTATCACAAAATTTTAATAATTTAAATTTTTTCCCTTTTGTAATTGAATTGATGCGAAACCATGCCCCGATTTCGACAATGTGTAGCTCGCACCATTCCTTTAATACTAGTTAACCTCTGTACACAATTCGGAATGCCTTTTACGCTTTCTACTACTTTTTGATTTACTACTTGCTATAAATAAAAGTTTTTATGATAGTTGTGAACTATTCAATGATTTATTGAGAAGTGAGTATAAAAATATAATACAGTATTATGTAATTAATAAAAGAAAGAGAAAACAATATTTATACAATATGAATATTAAATAATCTATTTATGACGTTGCCAGATTAACAATCACCCTCCTCGACGTCATGTTATTCTTTTGGTACACATTCCCATGATTTGTAGAAATTTTTCAAGTTTTGAAAATGTTACACCTTTTGTTAGTAAATCTGCAGGCATCTCTGAAGTTCTTAAGAATTGAATGTTTATATTTCCATTTGAAATAGTATTTTTTATGAAGTGGTGCCTGATGTCGATATGTTTTTTTCGGTTGTTT
The DNA here is from genome assembly GCA_963082915.1 of Dolichopus griseipennis. Taxonomy (NCBI): domain Eukaryota; kingdom Metazoa; phylum Arthropoda; class Insecta; order Diptera; family Dolichopodidae; genus Dolichopus; species Dolichopus griseipennis. Next base: position 269,787,485 of record OY720441.1, read on the forward strand.
ATTACGTTATTTATTGCCATTAGCTGAGCGCTCTTGTTATCATTGAAGACTGTTATAGGTTGCTTTATTTTTATACCTAGTTCCATTAGTAAGGCCTTCAAGAAAATAGCTTCTTTTGCCGCTTCAGTTAATGCTAAGTACTCAGCTTCTGTACTTGATAGAGCTATGGTTTTCTGCTTTCGGCTATCCCAAGAAATAGGTGAACCTGAAAGTTTGAAAATATATCCTGTATAGGATTTTCGGTCGTCCACATTTGATCCCCAATCCGCATCAGTGAATCCAATTAAATTTTGTTTATCATGATAATATTTTAAACCATAATGTAAAGTTCCTTTTAGGTAGCGTAATATCCTTTTTGCTGCTAGCCAATGATTTTTTCCATAATTATTATTGAACTGACTCAGGGTGTTAACTGCATGAGAAATGTCAGGTCTGGTAGTAATTGATAGATATAGAAGTGATCCGATTAGTTCTTGATATGGGATTTCATCAGTTTCTAGTTTTTCTTTAGAATTTGTTGGGCACATATCTTTTGATAGTCGAGTATTAGGATCGAGTGGCGTTCTAATTGGATTACATTCACTCATTTTAAATCTCTGAAGGATTTTATTTATATAATTTGTCTGCGACAATATGACGTCTCCATTATTTCTTTGATGTATTTCAATGCCAAGACAATATTTAGCTAAACCCAAATATTTCACCTCAAAGTCCCGTTCAATTTTCATTTTGAACCATTTTACTTGTTCTTCATCATTTGTTGCTACTATTAGGTCTTCAACATATACAAGTATAAAAAGTATACTATTTTCGGATATTTTTTTGTATAAACATGGTTCATTGTTTAGTCTTTCGAAACCGTAACTTGTTAGTTTTTCATTTAGTTTTTTATTCCATGCCATCCCACTCTGTTTAAGTTCATAAATGGCTTTATTTAATTTTAAAATTTTATTTTCATTTGATTGGCTGTTATAAATCTCTTCAAAAAACTGTGGTATTTCCATATATATAGTCTCATCAAGAGGGGCATTTAAGTAAGCGGTTACTACGTCAAACTGATGTATTTTCAGTTGTAACTTGGCTGCAACTGCAATTAAAGTTCTTAGTGATTTCAACTTTGCGACTGGAGCATATGTGTTTGTATAATTTAAACCTTCTATCTGGGAGTATCCCTTTGCGACAAGTCTCGCTTTTCTAATAATTAATTTTCCATCTTGATCTGTTTTTTCTGTAAATACCCATCTGCATCCAATTTTTTTCATGTTTTGATTTTTATTTATTACTGTCCATGTTTCATTTTTTTTGTGAGAATTCAATTCGCGTTTTATTGCTTTTTTCCATTCAACTTTATCTGAACTGTTTTCTATGTCTTTTATAGTTTCTGGAATGCTTTCATATATTGTAAAAACATTATCATCAGCTGTTTCATAACCTTTTTGTTCTATATCTGAATCTTGATTTTGGAATTCAAAATTTTGTACTTTGTTTGTTTCTTCTGAAGATGTACTACTACTCTCATTTTTATCTGATTTTGTTTTATTTGGCCTTTTGTAGCTATATATTTTAACTGGTCTTCCTCTTTTACCCGATTTTACTAATTTTGGTCTACCTTTTCCTCTAGAATTATTTTCATTTCCGGATTTTTCTTTTGAATTTTTATCTGAATTTAAATGTGAATTATCATCTTGTTTTTCTATTTCTAATTCTGGCTCTATTATAGAGTTTTTATCACTTTCTGGTTTTTCATCTCCACTTACATCTTGTTTTATTGTTTCATCAACCTTAATTTCTTTATTATCTTTATCTTCATTTTCTATTCCAGTTTTAAATGTTATTTCATTTGAATTGTAATTTAATTTTTCATTTATTTCGTTTAAGTCAGAACCATATTCATTTATTACAACTATATCTCTACTTTTAATTACATTTTTTGACAGTTTATTCCAAAGTCTATAAGTTTTTGATGTTTCATCGTATCCTACTAGATAATGTGGAGTAGATTTTACGTCAAATTTTCCTTTACCTGGTTTTTTATTTAGTACGTATGCTAAAGATCCAAATGACTTGAAATAACTAACGTTTGGATTCCTTTTATTCCATAGTTTATATGGTATTTCACCCATTAAGCTTTCAGATGAACAGCGATTACGTATGTAATTAGCATTTGATACCGCTTCTGCCCATAGATATTTTGGAAGATTTGACTGTATTAATAGGCAACGTGCCATTTCTAACAAGGTGCGGTTCTTTCTTTCTGATATTCCGTTCTGTTGAGGGGAATAAATGTCAGTTGTTTCATGTTTAATTCCTTCTTCTTTTAAAAATGTTGAAAACTCTAAATTTATATACTCAGTTCCGTTGTCTGTTCTTAACGTTTTGATTTTTCTTTCAAGATATCTTTCTACCTTTTCTTTATATTCTTTGAAATACTTAAAAGCTTCTGACTTATGTTTCATAAAGTAAATTTCACTCCACCTTGTTGCTTCATCAATGAAACTTATAAAATATCTTGCTCCTCCTAATGATGTGATATTTATGGGGCCACAAACATCACTACATATTAAATCTAATGGTTTTCTTTTTAGTGTTGATTTATCAATTCTTTTAAATGGTACTCGAGTTTGTTTTGCTTGTACGCAAATTTCACATTTTGGTTGTTCATATTTATTTAAAATATTTTTCTTTACACCAACAATTTTTTCAGATTGTATCATTTTTGTTAACGTATTGTAATTTAAATGGCCATATCTATAATGCCATAGGTTTAATTTATTTTCATGTTGCGTTAAATTAATTTCAGGTAATTTTTTAACACAAACTTCATACAGGTCATCATTTTTTACGGCTTTAAATATTACTTCATTATTTTGGTTCAATACATATGCTTTATCATTTAGAAATTTTACTAAATACCCACTACTAGTTATTTTACTGATAGACAGTAAGTTTGATCGTAAACTTGGCACGTATAGAACATTTTGTAGATTTATGATATGATTTTCATTTATTTTCAGTCTTATTTTACCTTTCCCGATAATATCGGCAACAGCATTATTTGCTAGATTTATTTGAGATTTTTCATTGTAGACTAATTCATAAAACAGTTGCTTGTCTTTACAAATATGGGATGTTGCCCCACTGTCTAGTATCCATCTATTATTTTGGATATCTCTAACTCCTTCTTCGATATTCATTGATGATTCATGTACAAAAGATGAGCTGTCTTGTTTTTTCTGTTTAGATTTGCATTCAAAAGATTTGTGACCAGGGCGTTTACAATTGTAACATACAACCCTTTTCTTGTAAGATGAAGAATTATATTTACTTTTATTATGAAAATTATTATTATTTGAATCGGATCGGCGATTTGTATAGAGGGCTTCAGTTTTTGTTTCACTTGAAATTATACCTGATGTTCTCGCATTATGTCCTTCCATAATCTTGATTTTTAATATGTCAGGTTTTGGTAAGATGTCACGGGATTCGATAGCAATTCTGAATCCTTGAAACTGTTCAGGGAGGCTGTATAATAAAAGCACTGATACTAAGTCATCATCCATGACTACATCGATTGATTTTAATTTTTCTACAATATCAAAATATTTTGATAAATGATCATTAACCGAAATGTTACCTGTAAGTTTTGTCATTATTAGTTGTTTCAGAAGAGTTGCCTTCCTGGCAGGGCCTTTGGATTCGCAACAATTTTTTAATTTTATCCATACTGCATTTGAGGTAGTACAATCTTTTACTTCTTTTAAAAATGAAGAGTGTATATTCAATATCAAATCTGCTTTTGCCTTTCTGTCTAATTTTTCCCACGTTACAATTTTTTCTGTCTCGGTTGGTTTTGGTACTGTTCCGCACACATAATCCCAAAGGTCGTTTTTGATCATCAGCGATTCTATGTACACTTTCCACGTGTCATAGTTCTCTGAGGTTAGAAGTTCTAACTTAATGGAGTTATAACTGCATGTCATTTTTATGATGAAATATTTCTGAGCAGCAGTTTAACTAAACAATATAATTATAATTGTCTCCAAATTTTTATTTTTTAATCTTTGATGATTAAAATATTTTAAGATTTATTTTTCAAAATATTTTATTTACTTCTCGTGTGCCTGGGCCCATAACCCATGTGAACTATTCAATGATTTATTGAGAAGTGAGTATAAAAATATAATACAGTATTATGTAATTAATAAAAGAAAGAGATAACAATATTTATACAATATGAATATTAAATAATCTATTTATGACGTTAGTAGTTAACCTGGCACTCTGTCATGGGAATTCTGAGCCAGAAAGAGATAGCAATAGTTTGGCATATTGACCTACATTTTGATTAATTACCCCGGAAGTAGGTCAAGTTATGTTAAAAGTAGGTGATCTTGACGTCGGCGGTGCCGGTAATTAGGTCAGACAGGTTTAGAAGTAAGTTAAACAACTCTTGTTGTTTATATTGTAATAGGGAATCATGTAAAAGTAGTAAGTAAAAATATTTCAATACAATGTGCGTATGCAAATTAGCATGCAAAGAGAATATAAAGTCAAAAGAAAAGAAAAAAAATTTTAAGTCACAATCACAAATAGCAAGTTCATTAAAATGTAAAACATGTTTTCTGTCCAACATGTATATATATTATATGTATGTAATAAGTAGAAGAAAAAAGTCATTGTTTTCTGTAAGGAATGAAAAAAAAAAAAAAAAAAATCAAAACTATGGTTAATTGCTTTTGGTACCTATTCATAATCAACAAATAAAATAAAAATTTGTTTAGATTATTTGTACATCTCTTATGTAAGATTTTGCAGGTGCATTGCACCTTTAATATGAAAAGTATAAACCTGAAATCAAAGAAGTGCTTTTAAATTAAAAAGAAACAGAAGATATAAGTTAATAAAATGTATCTTTCATATCTATTTTATGTTGTTTCACCTGTAGATTGTAACTTTAAAGAAAAATTTATTTATTTTTCCTGGGTATCTGAAACTTAAAAATAAAAACAGTATTGTTTTGTTTTATCAATTTTGATTTAATTTTTAACTAGAATTAAAAATTTTATTTATTTACTTTTTCCGTTTACTGATTATCAGCAAGCGGAAAAGTTAAATTTGAATCTTCGAGGAGTAAATCCCCCTTTTCATTTTTATATAAATAAATTATGGAGGTATTAATACCCTCCTCTAATTCTTTATTACAAATTTCCTCATATTTACGAGGAATAAAAATGATAAAATTTTGAGTTTCGAAAACCCATTTTTCACCGTATCTTGTATTTATTTGTTTTAATTTTTTTAATATATATAGTCTATTTGGTTCCATTCCTTCAATTTTTAAAAAGGTTTTTTATAGCATGTATTTGTTTCAGCCTTTTCATTAAAGGCCAATAAAAAATTTCGTTTACTTGGCTGTTGTTGTTGTTGTTGTTGATGCTGTTTTGGATGTTGCTGTTGTTGTAGTAGTAGTAGTTGATGTTGTTGTTGTTGTTGCTGTTGCTGTTGGAGACGTTGCCGTTGTTGATCTTGTTGCTCATCTTGGGTTTCTTCAACTTCGCTATTTTTCGTCTTTCTCCTTTTAGCGGGGAGACGGACAGATGCAGCGACATCATCGCTGTTGCTCATATATAGGTTTAGGAATTCCTGAGCCATGTTGTATGATTAAAATTTTTAATTTAAGTGTAACTGTTGTACAAAATTTCAATATATTTATACTAATTTACAGCGTACAGAAGAATAGAAGTTAAGAAACAGGATTTCACGTTTTTACTACTATAATTTATTGAAATGACATAGACAATCAAACGCAGTATTGCAAAATACTAATTTAAATTCCTGTGATAATTCCTGTCATAGACTATAATTTTTTATTATGCTCAATTTAAAATTTAATTTTACTTAGAGGAAATATATAATTGACTAAAGTGCATTGCGATTACATTGTTGTAGAATTTTTTTATTTCTTTCGATTAATTCTCTATTTCTATTTTAAGAATAACGTGAGTCGTGACATACTTTGTTGAAATATCTTTTGCATACAGCTATGCTTTTACAAATTTTTATCATTAATTTAAGACAAGATTATAGAAATAAAAAGGAAATAATAATTGATTAAATTCTGATTACATTGTTGTAGAGTATTTTCCGATTAATTTTTTATTTTAAGTGAAAGTTTATATAAAGAAAATTATTATTTTAATGTAACAGTGTCTGATTCATTTTAAAGCAGAAACAATGTCTAAAAAAGTTATTCTACGAAAATTTTTGAACTCATCAGAAAATGTAACGCACTATAGAATTGAAAGCGACCGTGCAGAAATCGTTAAGAGATTTAACTTACGTGGACGTAAAATTAAATTTACTATAAGACCGGTACCAGATAATGTTGAACCCACCAGCTGGATCAAAGATGCAGTATATCACATTATAAAACATATAACTAGTGATATAAATTCTACAGACAAAATAGGATTAACTTTCTGCGGAGAAAGTTTTGAGGAACGTGGCCCTGCATTCATAAATTTCAAAACAGCCAGTGAACTAAAATTTCTGGATGTTTGGGATATTATATCTAAAGTATTTCAAAGCAATTCCGAAGGTAAATTATAAACATGTTTTTCCTTTTTTATTATTATTAATAATATTTTCATTTTCCATTTATAGGATTAAGTACAGATACCTTCTGCATTATAGCTACACAGGTTAAATTACCAGCTGGATTAGGTAGATCCACATCGAAATATATAAACTATACTGATGAATGCCTACGAAAATCATCAATCATCCGCATAAAAAATAAAGACAACCTATGTCTTCCGCGAGCACTAGTTGTTGCTATAGCTAGAGTTGAAAACTTTGCCGAATATAGAAAAATATTAAATGATACGGAAAAGCTTCAAACTTTAACGGCATTATACTTAGTAAATAATTCTGGAGTTTCAATTCCATCTGAAGGTTGTGGAATACGAGAGTTGCAGCAATTTCAAAGTTTTTTAAATAAACATAAAATTGTTGTGTACAAATATGGAGAAGCAAGGAGAAGAGAAGTAATTTTTAAAGGAAATAATGACGGGAAAAGCATCAACTTACTTTATCACGATCATCATTACAATGTTATTACTTCTCTTACAGCTTTCTTTTGTTGTAGCTATTATTGTGAAGATTGTCATATTCCGTATTATGTCAAAAATGAACATAGATGTTCAAAGAACTGTCCTTGCTGCCAAAAAACACCTCAGTGCCCTAAAAATATAAAAAATATTTTATGCAAAGAATGCAATCGCACATTTCGAGGTCAAACCTGTTTAGACAATCACAAGGCGTCAACATCAACAAAATTAAGTATGTGTGAGGAAATACAAAAATGCAAAAGCTGTTTCAAAGTTCATAAATCAAAAAGAAGTCATAAATGTGGGGAATTTTATTGTAGCATTTGTAACGAACATGTCATGCAAGATCATCAATGCTTTATTCAAAAAGTCAAAAACCTTTCAGAAAATTATAAAAAGGATTTTATTTACATATTTTATGATTTAGAAACTAGACAAGAGGATAATACATTGTCAAAAACAAAACAACATACCCCTAATTTATGTATTTTACAACAAAGATGTGATAATTGTATAGATGAAGTAACATTATATTATTGTAGAAAATGTGGATTAAGAGAAAGATGCTTTGAAAAAGAAAATATAATATCAAAATTCATGGATCATATAATAAAATTAAGAACTCAATATAAAAAGGTTATTGTGATTGCTCATAATGGACAAGCGTTTGATCATCAGTTTGTTTTAAATTATATTCTTACTAAAACTGTTCTTCAACCAAAATTAATTATGAGAGGAACAAAAATTATTCTTATGTTACTGGATAATATAAAATTCATAGACTCGCTTAATTATTTTCCAATGGCACTTAGTAAGTTACCGAAAGCTTTTAATTTACCCACCAAATTAAAAAAAGGATACTTTCCTCATCTATTTAATAAAGTGGAAAATCAAAACTATATTGGAACTTTACCTTCAATGAAATATTATGCACCGGACACAAAAAAGGAGGATGAAAGGAGTGAATTTTTACAGTGGTATGAAAAAACAAAAACTCTAATTTCAACATGCAGAAAGAATTGATAGAATATTGCATTAACGATGTAAAAATTTTGACAGAAGCCTGTCTGACTTTTAGAAAAATGTTCTTACAAGAGTGCAATGTTGAACCATTTTTAGAAGCTACAACAATAGCTTCAGCATGTAACTTAGCATATAGAAGAAATTTTCTTATTCCAAACACAATAGGCATCATTCCGAAAAAAGGTTATAGATTAATTGATAATCAATCAAAAATTGCTATGCAATGGCTTATTTGGGAAGAAGATTCTCGTAAAATTAAATTACAATGTGGAATTAACGGAAGAGAAAAAATAATTGCTGGTGTTAAAGTTGACGGGTATTGCGAGGATACTAAAGAGGTATATGAATTTTATGAGTGCTATTACCACGGACATCCTAAATGTCTGACTACTAAAAGGGATACACCTTTGCATAAAGATTCTAGTGACACATTAAATCGGAGGTATGAAAAAACACTATCAAAATCTGAACACTTAAAATTTCTTGGATACAATGTTGTTGAGATGTGGGAATGTGAATTCCGCGAGGAACTAAACAAAAACATAAACATGAAATACTTGAAAAATCATCAACTATTGAACACAGCTCCATTAAATCCTAGAGATGCATTTTACGGAGGTAGGACTGGAAATGTTTACACATACTACAAATGTAAACCAGGAGAAAAAATTAAATATATAGATATATGCTCTCTATATCCATATGTCTGCAAACGAGGAAAATTTCCTATTAAGCATCCAACAGTTTACATAGGAGAAAATACTTCTAAATTAAATATATCAACCATTGATGGAATAATTAAGTGTAAAATGTTACCCCCACCACTTCTTTTACACCCTGTTCTTCCACTAAAGCAAAATAATAAATTAATGTTTTCACTTTGTAGAAGTTGTAGTGAAGAAAAATACCAAGGAGAATATTGTTATAATACTGACACAGAAAGATCATTAATAGGAACTTGGGTCATTGATGAAGTCGTAAAAGCTATTGAAAAGGGTTACGAACTTATAAACACTTACGAAGTTTGGGAATACAAAACAGTAAAATATGATAAAATTAATTCAATTGACGGTCTATTTACATCAATGATGAATAAATTTATAAAAATTAAACAAGAAGCTTCTGGTTGGCCTAATATCTGCCAAACTGAAAAAGAAAAAGAAAATTATATAGAAAACTTTTTAAACCTAGAGGAAATTAAGTTAGATTATGAAAAAATTCTTAATAACCCTGGATTAAGATCATTTGCTAAATTAATTTTGAACTCATTTTGGGGTAAATTTGGGCAGCGAGAAAACCAACAACAAACAATGATTGTAAATCAACCTTTCCAATTGTATGAGCTGTTAACAAATCCTTCTGTAGAAGTGTGTTCAATATTACCAATAAACGAAGAAAACATAATAGTTAGCTGGCAATATAAAGATGAAGCAGCAAATTCTTTACCTACCATAAATGTGTGCATAGCAGCATACACGACAACACAAGCACGACTTAAGCTATATAGTTATTTAGAAGAGCTTAATGATAGAGTATTGTATTATGACACGGATTCTGTCATTTACATAAGCAAAGCAGGAGAAAAAGATCCAGCATTAGGAGAATACATTGGTGATATGACTGATGAATTAGAATGTTATGGCGTTGGTAGTTATATTACAGAATTTGTTAGTGGTGGACCGAAAAATTATGCATATAAAGTATATTGTACAAAAGATAATACTGAAAAAGTAGTATGTAAAGTTAAAGGTATTTCACTAAACTATAATACTGCAAAACAAGTAAATTTTGAGAGTATTAAAGATGCTGTGTTAAATTTTCAAGACACAACAGATATATTCGTAATTTCCGATAATATTAAAAGGACCCAAAATCATGAGGTGTTTACAACAACTGAAACTAAGCGATATCAACCAAGATCAGAAAAGCGCCGAATATTAGAAGATCACAGTTCTGTACCATATGGGTATAAGAGACAAAAGTTACAATAAAATATGAGTTTGTATTTGTTTGTACATATATATTTATTTAAAGCAAAAATAATAAAATATTCAATAGTTAAACAATATCTTTTTTATTTATCCATGTATTATGATTGTTATCAAATCCAAGCCATTTTACGTATACTTTATTTCCTTGTTTTTTAATAATCTTCTCAACAAGATAAGTATCTGGGTATTTTACAGGTGTAAGCTCAGCTTGATAAAAGCCTCCAGAAATAGGTGTGTCAGTGTAGTCTGATAACTGATATGTAACAGGGTAAGTATTATTGATCTTTGCAATTTTGAATATTTCAGATGACCAATTTGGCTGATAACCTTTTTTGAAATGACCTTTATATTTACTTATTCTTACAAAATTTCCAACCTTATATTTATTTTTCTGGATAATTTTAGGTTCAGTATACACATTCCTAAGTATATTTTTTTCGTTTTCTTTGTTATTTGATCAGGAAGGTTTTGTTGTACTATGTTTTGTAAAATTATATTCTTTTATTATTGTTTGTATAATAGGCAACCAATTATAATTCCCGTTTAAACTAAATTTTTTCCACATCGAATTTTTTAATGTGCGGTTGAATCGTTCAACAATTGATGCTTTTAATTCACTAAATGTATGATAATGATTGATTGATTTTTCTTTCATATAATTTTGAAATTGTGAATTAAAAAATTCCTTACCCTGATCAGAGTGAATGTTTTTTGGTATAACTTTAGCTCTACTAATAATCGATTTTAAGGCATTTAAAACATTTTCAGCATTTTTTGTTTTCACAGGTTCAGCATAGGCATATTTGGAAAAAGTGTCAATGACTGTCAACATATATTTATAACCTTCATTAAACTTTGCATATGGTAACATTTCTACTAAATCAATTTGCCATGTGTCATTTAAACCCTTTTGTTTGAATTTTCTTCTAAGAAATTTACGTCTTGCCTGTCTATGAATTTCAGCCACTATTTGAGCTCTTGACATTTTGTTATAAAAATGTTAAAGGTAATGATATAATAATTATTATACATAAAATGATAGACCAAAGCATGGTTTAAACTAATCATCTGATTGAGTTTAATTTGCTTTTATACTTTTCTACATGAGTATATAACTGGGCTTTTATTTTCAATTTTGTTTCATTTCCATTTTGAATATTAGTAGCAACTCAATAAAATGCAGCCTGATTCTACAACATATCCGTTTCATGAAACGGACTATGTAAATACAGAAAGCCAAATACAAGAGAATGAAATTACGTCCACCATAGACGATGAAGAATTTCATGAAACGGACTATGTAAATACAGAAAGCCAAATACAAGAGAATGAAATTACGTCCACCATAGACGATGAAGAATTAACAGAAACGGAGGAATTTATACCTCCCTTTCACATAGTTGAATCGGAAAATGAGGAAGAAGAAGTGGAAGAAGAAATTGCTGAAGATGAGGAAGGACTTCCATTTAACGAAATCTGGGGAATAAATAATCAGCAGGGAGATCCTGACTACTTTGCAGATATTTTTAGAAATAATTTTTAGTCTATTTAAATAACTATATAAATAAAAATAAAAAATTGTTATATTATTCATTGTGATTTATTTTATTTATTTAAGGAGATTGTTACAAATTTTTTGTTTTAACATTACAGGGATTTCAAAAAATAATCTTGAATAATTACATTGTACATTAAAACGCTGCATTGGTATATAAATTTCTTTCTGTAACCTTAATACTTTTTGTTCATCACATAATTTCAGATATTCTGCAACATATTCTTTTACATTTAACTCAGCAGATTTATACTGTGTCATCACTGCTTGAATAAAATCGGTTAAATTGTAAAACAGTTCTGCTTCTTCTCTGTTAATACTTATGCTTTGCCCATTCACAGATCTTAACCCATGATGTAAGCTCTCTTTTATGTCTTTTATCATCTGCATATCGAGTTTTGCGTTAAATTGATAATAAAATTTAATCCATTCGTGATATTTTAAGACAATCTCCCTTTTACCAATACGATGAAATATGCATGAAGCTTCAAACGTCTTACAGTCAAATCCAACAGAAATTTTTAATGTGTGACTTTTATTGAGGAAATATGTATAACTTAGCAATAAATTATAACTCTGACCTAATGCCTCCATTTCTTTAATTTTACTAACATTTATTTATAGTGTTTTAATACTTATACGTTTTAGGAACACAAACTTGTAACGACTTGTATTTTCCAAAAAGCTTTTGAAAGGTATTTATAATTAATTTGTCGTTTTCTACATGATTACCTTTATTAAATTTTTTTAAAAAGGTATTCATACTATAACCGCAACATCTATACCATGAATAAATACAACAATACTGTCCACAGACATCTGAATAATTGCTTTGTAATTGTTTTTCATTAAAAACTACACATTGATTTTTTAAGTAACTTAAAATTTCTAATTTATCAGGTTTTCTGCCAAAAGAATCAAAATATTCGATACAACCACGTTCAGGAATATAAATAACCAACCAATGTGTTCCTGGATCTTTTGCTTTATCTGTGTTTACAATTAAAAAAGTTTGTTTTTTAATTGTTTTGGGGAGTTGATCTAAAGCAAAAACTCCTTTAAAAATTTTACTCGTTTGTTTGTTACATCTCAACACGTTATTTATCTCCAGTGTGTTCATTAATCAAATTGACTCAAGTCATATACCTTGGTTGCTTCTTTTATGTAGTTCGATAAAAACTCTTTTTTAAATTTTTTATTTGTTATAATAATATCAAATTTTTCTAGTATTTGACAGAGCTCTTTATTTATTTTATCGTTATACACAGTCCCAAAAGAATGATTTTCAAAATTATCATTTATAAATTCTCTAGTTGGAAATTTATACTTGAGCTCTTTCACAAACTTTTTGCAAGGTTCTTTGATACCAACTATACAAATATCTTTTGCAAATAAGGTATTATTATCATCACAACAAAACGTTACATCCAGTAGTGCACAAGATAGCGACATTTTGTCAATTATTTAAATTCATTTTTATGTGTGGTATTTATAGGTTTGTAAATATATTTCGGTTTTTATCAATTTGTAAGCTTGCATCAAATTCTCCATAAACAATACCAGTTAGTGTAGATGTAAGCGGTTTTGATAGCCTTGCCTCAATTCTAACTGTACCCTGATTTAATAAGCCTTGACACACTTCATTTCCTGATGCATCTGGAGTTAAATCAAAAGCTAACATGAAAAATCCATTACTAAACATAGCCTTTGTTATCTGATGACCTTTATCATTATGGTTAATTCCAGTACCTGAAAATAGTGTACTGTATGCTCTTGTGTAGCAATTATTTTCATCCGAAAAACTGGTTTCAATTGCTGAATTAGGTATTTGAACTCCATTTACGTTTAAAACAAATTGTGAAATATCAAAATGTTTAAAATTGTATGGGTTTTTTGATCTTTTTCCAGAGTAACCTGCATTTTCTGTCATACAAAATATTATTGTGTTTGGTAGTTGACCAATGAAAACATTATCTAGTAATACTGATGAACTATTCTGCGGAATGGTAAAACTTTTTACCTCTACACGTTTATAATTATATTTGGCATTAGTTTTTTCCAATACAGCATTATGTGCTAATAGTACACTAGGATTAATAGTTACATGTCTCATAAATAAAGTCGCTTCTAAAATTTTTAGTTGAGATTCGTCAGAATCATCTGCAAAAAAGTAAAAGTCTGGTTTTTCAAGTGTTAAAAGAATTCGAATATCAACATTGTTTATGAGAAGTGTAGGTTGATTAAACATGTCTAAATGTAGTTTTCCCATAAGTTCTACTACACTGCTATTTTGGTATAATTTTTGACGTTCTTTTGAACCATTATTATCATGTTTTCCTATATTTGGTTTATCGAGATTCCATCCTGCACATTCCAAATGAGTAGTAGCGGCATCTGTACCATAATTTAATAATGATTCAATATAAGCTCTATAATGATAATTTCCATCGGATGGAGATATATTCTTTCCATTTAGCTGAACGTTACATTGTTTTAATAATGAATGTAAAAGATTATTGACTACACTTGGTTGTTGAATTAATTTTCCTTCAGTGTTTTTATCATTATTCCATTGAGTTCCATCTTTTTTTAAAATTTGTACTTTCAATTTAAGATATGCAGAAGAAAGATCCCTATATGTATCCCCATGACCTAATGAAACAAATTCTATGACTGATGGATTATCTAAAGAAGCAATAGGGTTGTAGGAAACTTCTTCAGATCGTAATATACTTGACTGAATAGGTTGTGTTCTAAAAATATCCAACTCAGACTTCATACATTCAATCATAATTAACCAAAAATATCGTTTTGCTTCTTTTTGTTACTCACTTTGCGTCGCTTTGACGTAAAATAATTTAAATTATTAATGAGTGGTCTTTTTATAGGTTTTCTTCTTTTCCCTTGTCCATACATTTCATTGAGTTTTTGAACTGCACCTCGTCTTACATTTTTAATTATCTCTTTACTTCGATCTTGTACAACTTCTTTTAAATTTGCACCTGTTGCAATATCCGACAATGCATTAATACCAGAGTTAATAACCTCCTTTTTTAATATATTGGCTCCAGACGTAAATATTGGTTTTAAATATCTGAAAAGTCCACCGAAAAAGCTTCCTAACCCTCGCCCCCTTTGGTAAGGTACAACTGAATGTAACAAGGGACCAATATCGTCAAGTCCTTTTCCTGATTGAACTAAATAATATTTATAGTATGCTCTCTCCATAATGTTTAAATAAAATAATATATAATGTTTTTAAATTCCTTTTATTTATACTTTTTTGAAATGCAATACAACTTTTGTAGGAATACTGCTGGTGCAAAAATTTATTTTATAACCATATTTATCACATAATAATACCGAAATACTATCAAATGATTTTTCCACATTGCAATATTGAATATTGTTATATTCCTTCACTATGTCTGTAAAAGTGTTCTCTATGTTGATAGTTCTTAAACATCTTACATCTTTTCCACCTACATTCTGTGGTTTAATAATATCAGTATATATAAAAAACATATCAGGTTTTCCTACAGGAAATAAACCTAAACTATTAATTAAAAGTATGTAAGCTTCAAGTACTCGAGGTTTATGTTGTTTAAGCTCCTTTACCTTAAGTAATACTTGCTGAAAACATGTTTTTAAAAGTTCCTCTAAAGTATATGCGAATTCTGTTCTGATCTTAATATCTACCTTTGGTTTACTTAAACAGATAGTAGTATAGGTCAAATTTGTAGGAAATTCATCCTTTTTATCTGATGCAGTGTAGTTTTTATCATCATTCAAAAAGTTAAAAATTCCCCAAATCAACTGCCGCACAACTTCTTTCCTAGAATAACCAGGAAATGGTCGTACATTTTGAATTAATGTTGGTATTAAAAATATCTTCCAGTCGCATAACATTTGTTTTGAATTGTATGGTATGTATGTAGTTCCTACACCAAGCATATCGTTTTTCATACCTGAGATAAAAATTTGTGTACCTTTATCCCACTCTTCACCGTAAACATTTGGTATAAAATTATTAACATATATTTCAGAAATACCGACTTTCCAATTTGAATCAATCATGTATTTATCCATTTTATTTGTAAAAGACGACAATGTATTTTCAGGGTAATAATTCATGGATGAATCGCTTAGTAAAGTGACGTAAAATTCATCATTTACTTGTATGCTGTCCATGAGCTTGTTGATTTATTTTTACGAATTGGAAAATTAAGCTCTGTTTGAGTATTACCTGCTGCTGACCGTAAAACACGCCTTGCTGAACTATTTAACTCTTTGCTATTTATAGTTTTTTCTTTCTTCGTTGGTGGGCTTGGGCTGTCTAAAGGAACTGATATTATGTCTCCTGTATCAGTTTCAAAAATTTGTACATTTTGATTTCTAATTGATTTTCTTTTTCTTAGACGTTCTCCAGCTGAAGCAGCAGACAATGCTTTTTTAAAAACTTCTTCTTCCATTTCGTCATCTAATACTTCCTCAACTTCTTTTGCATATATATCTTCTTGAGAAAAAGCTTGTGTTGCAGCATTCTTATATACAGGAATATTTGATTGAGTTTCTACATCTACATACATAGGTTTTGCACGAGTTTGAGTACCTTTTGTTTCTGTAATTTTTACCTGCTCCCTTTTATTTGTTGGAAGAACTCTATTTTTGTTTCTTACTTTAAATAGATTTTGACGGTATAAATACCATTTTTGTGTATCTGTCAGATGTTTATTTAACAGAATTTTTTTCATAGCTTTATCCAACTCATTCACTTCTACGTCTGCATTTTGTTTCATTTTCTCATAAACCTCTGGTTTTAGTATAATCATTTTGTTAAATGTTGTATTATTCATTTTATAAAATTTCCTATTATTCCTGAAAGTAGTGCACCAAGAAGTGTAGGTAAAAATCCACCTCGTTGAATAATGATTTTTCTTTTGCTATTTATAGATTTTTTACGGCATATGAGTGATCTCAATTCCTTTTTATACTTTCGTAATTGAGTTGTTGCTTTTCTACTCAGATTACAATTACCTTTTAAAATATTTAAAGCAATTTCACTAAAAGTTTTTATTACTTCGGCGTCACAATGCTTTATTATTACTTTTTGAAATTTTGGTTTAGAACTTTTTAATAGATGCAATATGTGTCGATTGGTTTTCAAACGTTTCATATTCTCCCCCAAATTTTTCTAATTGATCTCTTGTACAAAAGCAGAAATTTTTTCCAAATATATCACTTCTTATTCGAAATATATCATTAATGTCTTGAGTAAGATCTATTAATATATAGCCGTATGGGTCTGACGTCACTTCATTATATACTTTTTCAAATGCTTTGATTTGATTTGGATAAATCTGACGAGCTAAAGGTAATATCTGTGATTTATCTCTTGGATTTTTAAAAAGTACTAGATATTTACAGTTAAGTGAAATATCTCTTGAAAATTTACCTTGATGAAATATATTTTGAGTTACAAATATTACAGACAAATTCCTATGATGTGAACCTCTAATAAATAAATCACACACATACTTATCATGAGAATTTAACATCATATCATCGATTACAATCAACAAGGGTTCTTGATTATCATTAAAATCTGGTATAGTTTTACTATATTCAACATCTTTCATGTATTGTGGAACAGCATTTTTGTCTGGATTACACCAAACAATTCTATTAATTTCTGGTTGTATATTTTCTTTTTTATATTTAATTAAATTATGAATAAAAGTGGTTTTACCACAGCAGGATGGTCCTGCCACCATCATAGTAAATGGGTGAAACAACATAGTTGTATTAGCGGAAACTAATATTACTAACCTATATTTATATAAAAACTATTTTTAAAAATTAATATAAACCGAAATTCGAATAATGAAAAGGTTATTCCACCGATAACATTCAAGATGGTTAAACAAATTTTAGTAGTCGATCTTCAATTTTTATTAGGAAATGATAAACAAAATTTCATAAAAGAACTAGCCATACTTGAAAAAGGAAGTTTAATTCCGACTGTGTATCATTTTAAACCACCATACCCTGCAGAAGAACTTAGTCGAGAAGTCAGATATACCAATCAGTATTGCGAAAATAAAATAAATGGACTTAAATGGGGTAGCGGTTTAGTTGAATATTTGGATGTAAAATGTATATTAAAACACTATTTAGAACCAGCTGAAAAAATCTATGTCAAAGGAGAGCAAAAGAAACTTTTCCTTCAAAAGTACATTGACAGTGCCAAAATAGAAGATTTAAGCAGAGTTTTGCCGCCATTAGAAAAGATTGATAACTTTAAAACATCATGTCCTATACATTTATCAAACCACAATTTCAGATGTGCAGTTAAAAATTGCTTTAATGTATATATGTATCTCTTAAAAGAAAAAATTCTAAATTAAGACCTTCATACATATACAATATGAATTTAAATAATAAAACTACAAAAGTTCACTTCAGCACAGATATCAAAATTCAAGTCATGTATGTATGGGACTATGCTTACAGAGCTGCTCGTAAAGGTCATTGGCATCAATACGCATGTGATAGAAGTAGATTTCAAAGACGCATTGAAAATGTTGGTGTCACTATTTCTAGAATTTTAACATCTGATCATCGTAAAATTGTTAAAGCTTTTTCAGTTAAATAAAAATTATTTAAACACAGTAACTTCTTTGTTTTATTTTTATTTGTATGTTGATTATGAATAGGTACCAAAAGCAATTAACCATAGTTTTGATTTTTTTTTTTTCATTCCTTACAGAAAACGATGACATTTTTCTTCTACTTATTACATACATATAATATATATACATGTTGGGCAGAAAACATGTTTAACATTATAATGAACTTGCTATTTGTGACTTTAAATTTTTTCTTCTACTTATTACATACATATAATATATATACATGTTGGACAGAAAACATGTTTTACATTTTAATGAACTTGCTATTTGTGATTGTGACTTAAAATTTTTTTTTCTTTTCTTTTGACTTTATATTCTCTTTGCATGCTAATTTGCATACGCACATTGTATTGAAATATTTTTACTTACTACTTTTACATGATTCCCTATTACAATATAAACAACAAGAGTTGTTTAACTTACTTCTAAACCTGTCTGACCTAATTACCGGCACCGCCGACGTCAAGATCACCTACTTTTAACATAACTTGACCTACTTCCGGGGTAATTAATCAAAATGTAGGTCAATATGCCAAACTATTGCTATCTCTTTCTGGCTCAGAATTCCCATGACAGAGTGCCAGGTTAACTACTGACGTTGCCAGATTAACAATAGTCTTCATTTTGTTTCATTAATAATAAAGAATAAAGTAGGTATACTGGGTCGGTAAGGGTCCCATGTAGGTGTACTGGATGATTCGACCATGGTTTCGGAACCTAGAACTTTTTGATCAAATTTAGGCCAAACGAGCATAATACCGAAACCAATGAAGATAGAACCTCCAAACTTGGTATCAGGGTGTCTGTTTCTTTTTCATTAGTGTCCTTGAAATTTGGCACCAATTGGAGTAGTGGGTTGGGGACCAGCCACACAGTTCCAAAGACCTTAAAGCACATTTTCGAAATTAATGAAGATAGTAACTTCAAACAAATTTAGAAGCTTCAAATTTGGTACATAGGTGCTCTTTACTATTTTCTGCGCGTTCTCCTATTTTTGGATCATTCAGAGTGGTGGTTCAGTACCCCTCTTACACCCCCCAAGTTAATAAAAATATTAACTTTAAAATAATGAGAGAACGTTCCAATTGGGTACAAGGGTTAGCTAGTATTGAAAGTGTGACGGGGACTGCATGTGGGCGAAATCGTACCATGGTTTGGGGTTCTGGAACCTTTAAAAGTTAAAAGGCTAACGAACATATATCTTAAAAGCAGTATAACTCAAAAACTAATGCCACTATTTTGATGAAATTTAAACTCCAGGTTACTAATAATGAAAGTTCTTTACCATGGGAATTGGTTCTGCTGGAGTTCGGACAATGAGTTCGGATTCTAGAAGCTTCTGATCGATCTAAGGCCAAACGAGTATAATTTTGAAGCCAAAAAAAATATTTCCTATTTCCTATGTGTCCCCGAAATTTAGACTTATCTGTAGTATTGGTTCAGATGACTCCTAAGAAATCCCAAAACTAAAAAGCTTATCTTCGAAATTAAAGAAGATAGACACTTTAAATTTGATACACGAGGGTTTTTTCCTATTTCCGTTTATATTTAACACTTTTATATTTTTGAAAGGCTAAGAATTTTACCATAAAACATATTTTGTATAATATTTTATAAATTAAAAACAAAATATGTTTTTAATAAACGGTTAAATTCCTTTTTTTAATTATAATGTTAATCATATCATATATTTTATTGAATTACTACCAAAGGTGATATATAATTAAGACATTGTGTACAATACTTAATCTATGTTCAAAGGTACTTGCTGCATTTATGTAAAATTTATTTTTATATTTAAATGAATTATATGAAAGTTCTAAAATTGTAATTTTATTTTAGAAATATATTTATAGCATATTTTGCGTTTATATGCTTTTCTAATAGGTACATAAACTAACAATTTAAAATAATTGCAATTTTGAAAAATTTGAATTATTAAATATATTATGCTTTGATTAGCTTTTTATCACAAAATTTAATAATTCAAGTTTTTTCCCTTTTGTAATTGAATTGATGCCAAAACCATGGCCCGATTTCGACAATGTGTAGCTCGCGCCATACTTTTAATACTAGTTACTAGTTTGTACACAATTTGGAATGCCTTTTACGCTTTCTACTACTTTTTGATTTACTACTTGATGTAAATAAAAATTTTTATGATACTCTTCATTTTGTTTCATTAAGAATAAAGCATAAAGTAGGTATACTGGGTCGGTATGGGTCATGTGGGTATACTGGGTGATTCGACCATGGTTTTGGAACCTAGAACTTTTTGATCAAATTTTGGCCAAACGAGCATAATTCCGAAACCAGTGAAGATAGAACCTCCAAATTTGGTACCAAGGTGTCCATTCCTATTTCTTTAGTGTCCTTGATTTTTGGACTTGATTTTTGGAGTGTTGGTCGAGGACCAGCCACACATTTCCCAAGACCTTAAAGCATATCTATAAAATTAATAAAGATAGCAACTTGAAACAAATGGAGAATCTTCAAATTTGGCACAAGGATGTTCATTACTTTTTGTGTGGCCCCCTAAATTGAGATCAATTGGAGTGGTGGTTTAGTATCCCTCTTAGACCGACCAAGGTTTAAAAGCTTGTAATCGAAATTATTAAAAACATTAACTTAAAATTTATATATAACGTTCCACTTGTGAACAAGGGTTAACTGGTATTTAAAATACAGCGCGGACTTCATATGGACGAAATCGTACCATGGTTTCGGGTTCTGGAACCTTTGAAAAGTTGAAGGGCTAACAAACGTATATCTTAAAAATAGCATAACTCAAAAAATGATTTCGCTATTTTGAAGAAATTTAAACTATAGGTTACTAGTAATGAAAGTATCATGAGAATTGGTTCTGGTCGAGTTTGATCAATGAGTTCGGATTATAGAAGCTTTTGAACGATTTGAAAAATTTGAATTATTAAATATATTATGCTTTGTTTAGCTTTTTATCGCAAAATTTAATAATTCAAATTTTTTAACTTTTTTAATTGAATCGAGATAAATATATTTTCATAAATATATAATTCATTTAATTTTTTTTTTTTTTTATATTTTTAAATAGATAAATTAGTAAGAATTTGTAATATTTTTGAATATATAAAGTAATTAGAAAAGTTTTTTAGTAATATAAAGTTAATTTGGCTAGCCATGTCTTAAGGTCAAACTAATAAAATCTTTTATGGTTTCAAAATGACTTATTAACTTTCCATTAAATTTGAACCAAATAGGTGTAGGGTATTTATAAGTTGGTTGCACCGGCAGACTGTTTCTTTACTTGTTTGATTTTACCAAAGCCTTTGATACTGTGGACATATTCAAAATAGGTCTCCGCCAGAAATTAAAATATCACTATACTACTCTCTCTTCCACTCGATTTTCTTGTACGGTATACTAGTGTGGGGTAATAAATATTGAAAAAATTTAAATAAAATTCAAAGAATTCATAATAGAGCAATTATAAACCTCTTTGATTTTGAAAAAAGAACATCTACTGTGGTAATACATCAACAACTAAAAATACTACATATAGAACTTCACACAAAAATGAAACAAGCACTACAAATATATAATATTCAAAATAATATAATTATATCAAATACAACAATAACACATAAGAGAGAATTACATAGTTACAACACGCGCACGGCTGGTCATATTCGCAATACAAACCGAAAAACTAAATTCAATGGGCTTGACGGAATCTACTACACGTCCATCAATACATTTAATAAATTACCAAATGAATTAAAAGCATGTGACACATCATTAATAAAAAAAAACTTAAAACATATTTCTTAGAATTAATAAATTAAAAATGAGAGTACAAAAATTGAAAATAAACATAAATGATATTTAAATATAAGTACCTACGTAAAACATTAAGAGCAAAAAAAAATATAAATTTAAGCATTATATAAACATAAACACACTACAATAATACATACATCTTTATTTTTAGTAAATTATTGAAAACATAATATTATTAGGTACCTATATTTTTATATTGTATATATTATATTTTTCTTGATTAAAAAAAAAACAACATGGAATTTGGGGTACAACATGGAATTTCGGGTACAACATGGAATGGTGATGCGATTATATGGTATTGTTTCCAGCTAATACCAATTAGCCTCTCCTATTCAATTCCTACTCTCACCTTCTCGAGGTGGACCCTGTTAACCCTAGCAACCTTTCTGAACGATCGGGTAACCAATCCCGGTGTAGTAAGTGGGGTGGGGACAAACGAGAGAAAGAGAACTCAGCGTCTGTTCACCGTCTGGCTGAAAGCGGGCATCGGATCTTGTAGCAAGCGGCTCGCTATACAAACGTGTCAAAATCCAAAAGCATCTGGCCCAGAATGGGCGGCTTCCTGGTCTGCGTCTGATCCCAGAAGGACGGCAGTAAATCAGCAGAAGGAAAACTGTAAACCCTTTAGAAGGCAACGGGAAACCACTAAAGTAATATCTCTAGAAATTACCAATGATGAACAACGAAACAGAAACACGGCCCTCAGTCTCCGGCAATATGAAGGTGCTAAGAATCTCCGGAGGTAAAACCAAAAATAAAATAAGGAAAGACATTTCTATTGCAACCTGGAATGTTAGAAGCATGTATGAAGCGGGAAAGTTCGCCAACACAGTGAACGAAATGAAAAGATTGAACATCGACATCTTAGGAATATTTGAACGTGGTGGATGCGTGGCAAATGCGTAACCAACGGAGCAAAAATATATTACTCAGGAAATCAAACCGATATTTACAGAAATGGTGTATTTATAATAATACCTCAGCACTTATCGAGCTGTGTAACCAATTTTATTCCAGAGTCAGATAGTGTGATGTTATTGAAGATTAATGCAAAACCACTAACATTAAACATCATCCAAGTATATGCGCCTACTATAGATAAGCCTGATGAAGAAATGGAGGATTTCTATGCGGAAATTACCAAAGTACTAAAATTAACAAAACCCCATGAGATGAACATAATAATGGGAGATTTCAATGCGAAAATTGTTATCGAAAAAGTGGACAACGTTTGCGGAAGTTTCGGTTTAGGTGTAAGGAATTGTAGAGGTGATCGATTAGTTCAGTATTGCCAGGAGGAAAATTATAATATACTCTACTCTACACCTGGAGATCCCCTCAAGACACAGGAGGTTACATTGTACCTAATCAAACTGATTTCATATTAATAAACAGAATATTTAGCACATCAGTCAAAAAAACGTGCAGTTATCCTGGATTAGATGTAACGACAGATCATAATCTTTTACTCGCTAAAATTAAGTCCAAGCTAGTAATGAGTCCCAGACAACCACAGCAGAATAGATTAGATCTGGATAAATTAAAAAACGAAAGTACCAGAACTGCGTTAGCTACAGAAATAAATACCTAATTACGTAGCATCGAGCCAGATGATGATACACAATCCTTATGGAATCAAACAAAAATGATTTAAACAATGTATCTGAAGAAAAACTAGGCGCCAAGAAATACATACCAAAACAGAATTGGATGACGGAAGAGATATTGATGTTAATGGAACAAAGAGGACCACCCAGAAATAAAAACTTAAGCGAATATAGAAGATATTCAATCTTTAAAATTAATTCGTGCCAAAATCAGGCAGACAAAGATCAGATGGCTGCAGGAAGAATGTGCAGAAATAGAAAGATTGCAACAACGAAATTATTCGTTTAACATGCACAAAAATCTGAAAGAAGCCGCAGGCGTTTACAGGAAAAAACAAATGGCTATGCTAGTAAACGATGAGGGACGGATCATGACCACGCCAGAAGAAAAGAGAAAAACTTGGGAGGAATATATTCAAGAACTATTTTCAGATGCTTGTCGAGCAGTAATCGTAGAAAGTAATTCTTCATCGTCATCTAAAAATAAAAAAGCTGTGGGTCCAGACGAAATACCAGCAGAGATATTAAAGCTCATTAACGACGAAAACATAAAAATACTGGAAAAAATATTTAACAGCATATACAACACCGGAATTTTTCCAGAAGAATGGCTTAAGCCCACTTTTATTGCCCTACCGAAGAAAATAATGCTCGAAAGTGTAATGAGCACAGACTTATTAGTCTTATGAGCCATACACTGAAAGTCTTTTTGAAAATTATTCATAATCGACTGTACAGGAAATGCGAAGAAGCAATGGGTAGATCGCAATTCGGTTTTAAATCAGCTTTAGGTTCATGTGAGGCTCTATTTGCGATCAAAGTACTGGTCCAGAATTGCAAAAATGTACAAAAAGATGTGTTTCTTGGATTTATCGATTATGAAAAGGCTTTCGACAGAGTCCAGCACAACAAACTAATGGAGATTCTAGGAAAGATGGCTATAGACGATAAAGATATACAATGCATTAAAAATTTATATTGGAATCAAACTGCAACAGTAAAATCTGGAGACGTAGCCACAGCGGATATTAGCATTGACAGGGGAGTTCGTCAAGGATGCATTTTGTCACCAATGCTATTCAATATCTACTCAGAAAAAATATTCCAAGGGTCAATAGCTGAAGAAAATGGAGGAATAAAAGTAAACGGTACATTTATCAATAACATCCGCTACGCTGACGACACCGCGATAATTGCAGATAGTATCGAAGACTTACAACACCTAATGGACAATGTTAACCACCACAGCAAAGAGTTTGGATTGAACATGAATACCAAAAAAACCAAATACATGATCATATCTAAAAACAAAGTGCCACATAAAAACGTCTCTATCCTCATCGACAACAAGCCCATAGAACGAGTATCCAGTTTCAGATATCTCGGATCCTGGTTATGCGAGAGCTGGGACTGCGATAAGGAGATCAAATGTCGTATAGAGATGGCAAGAAGTGCCCTTCTCAAATATCGAAAGATACTAACCAATCGAGATATTAACATCGAGTTAAGGTTACGTTTTATGAGTTGCTATATATGGTCAGTTCTCCAGTATGATGTTGAATCATGGACCCTAAAAATAGCAAGCATGAAAAGAATTGAAGCATTTGAAATGTGAACATACAGGCGTATGTTAAAAATACCATGGACAGACAGAGTCACAAATTCAGAAGTCCTAAATAGATTGAGATAACAAAGAGAAGTACTCTTATCAATCAAACAACGTAAAGCTGCCTACTTTGGTCATGTTATTAGGGGCCAGAAATACGAACTTCTGCAATTAATCATACAAGGGAAAATTGAAGGTAAACGAGGTGTAGGGAGAAACAAATGTCCTGGTTACAAAATATTAGAAATTGCACAAATATAAGAACGATAGGAAATTTAGTCCATACAGCATCGAATCGGAAAGAGTATGCTAATGTAGTTACCACCATCCGTTAAATCATCAAAATTCGAAGGTACACGCTTACATCCACTAGTGTATTGGTAGTGGAAGAAGAAGAAGAAGAAAACAAAAAAAATTTTTTTTTGTTAGCACTAAAGTTTTTGATTTGAATTAATCTTTATTTTTGTTGTTTTTGTAATTTTAATTTTTGAACCTTTATTACTTTTAACTTTGTTATTTATAAATTCTATACGAGCTTCAGCTCTTCTAGAGATAATGAAGTAAATAAATAAAAAAAAAAATAAATAAAAGCAGAAACGGCTTGATCAATTGACTTTAAATTTTGTGTGCGTACATGTACATACTTATCATTCCTACGACTATTCAAAAAAAAAAAAAATTTGTAAGTAAATTATGTTCAATTTTTGAAAGTAGGTAAAACTTCTTTGAATTTGGAGAAAGTTTAAAAAAATGTTTTGTCCAGTTCTTTTAACCGATTGCGAAACATAAGCTTTAAAGAACAGTTTGCAAAAATTTTTTGAAAAATTATCTCTAATTTTTCTACACGTGGTGCTTCTTGACAGTTTGGTGCTCCTTGACGATATAGTTAAGGATGGTGGGTTTCCGGTAAATAATGATAACTGAATTAAAAATTTTTTTTTATTATCATTTAATAATTATGAAAGTTTCAAGTGAGATTTGATAAATTTGTTGAAAAATTGCAAGAATAATTCTAAAAAAAGCGTTTTAAAAAAATTGCTTTATTACATTTTAAAATTATGTACACCATATGTAATTTTTATGTTAAATTTTTCAATAACATCAACTTAAATTAAAACTCCCTTGAGTGGCGGGGCATCGTGCGCCAGGTAGTAGGTAGTTTACATGTAAGTATTATTATACTTATAGGTCACAAAGGTATTCTAAATTTGGCATTATGTCATTATACTATGTAAATAGTAGTTTTCTTGAATTGCCAAAGTTGGAATAAAATATAGTCGATGGTTTAGAAAAGGTTTCAAAATCTGCCTTTAAACTTATATTGCTTGGACTTATCGGAAAGTTCTACTACGCTCTTCCTCTTTTTCTTATGATTTTATGAGAGAAATGTCGACTTCTTTTTTGGAAAAACTATTTTAAAATACTATGTATTTAAGCAAAATATATACGAAATTGAATTTTTTGATTTTTAGATTTTATTTGAAGAACTGCAATTTTACACTAAAATCTATTTTTAAAAAACAACAACTGCAAATATGATAAAAAACAAAGACTTACCACAAATAAATAGAGAAAGAAAATGTTACGTTATTTAAATTTAAAGACATTATTTTCCGGATTCATTGTAAGCTTTATTTTTATTATTATTAATATTATCTCATTTAGCTTTTGCTCTGTTTGAGACTATTTAAGGAGAGCAAAAAAATTAGTCTTATTAATTAAGTGAGCTTTTAAAATAAAGGTTAACTTGCGTTAATACCAAAAAATTTAAAATTTCATTGAATCTATGTTCAAAACGCGTAAACATATCAAAACCAAATTAACCCTATGGATTCTTATAATTAAAATGCTGGTACAAAATTTTGAATTAAATTCTTTTAGTCATTTAAGCAAATAAAATTTATAGAAAACTTCATGGCGTCGTCGAGGAAAACGGGTTAATCGAACTTAACTAAAACTTTTTGCAGCCTCTCTTTCCGACTACAATATCAAACTTTAAAATTGGACACAAGTCAGAAACACAAAATTTTTTGGAAGCCCGCCAGGCCGAAACTAGTTAATCTATTCCAACCAAATTTATACAACTAATTCCGGTTGCTAAGAGGGACATTTGTGCAAAAATTCAAGTCAATCGGTCAAACCGATTTGACTCGACATCAAAAATATTGAAAAAGCTTCATTGCGCCCTCGTGCAGAGACGGGTTAACCGAATTCAACCAAAATTTTTTTTAACCTCTCTTTTCGACTGCGAAACCACCTTGTAAAAGTAGACACAAATCGGAAACACAAAATTTTTTGGAAGCCCACCCGGCCGATATGGGTTAAGTTATTCTGACCAAATTTATACAACTAATTCCGATTGCTATTTGGAACATTTGTGCAAAATTTCAAGTCAATCGGTCAAACCATTTTGACTCGATATTAAAAACATTAAAAAAGCTTCATTGGGCCCTCGTGCCCAAATGAGTTAACCGAACTCAAAACAAAAATTTGTGTCAGCCTCTCTTTTCAAATGCAAAATCACCCTGTAAAATTGAACACAAGTCGGAAACACAAATTTTTTTTTAAGCCCGCCAGGCCCAAATGGGTTAATGTATTATAACCAAGTTTATACAACTAATTCCGGTTGTTAAGAGGAACATTTGTGCAAAATTTCAAGCGGTCAAACCGTTTTGACTCGATTTCAAAAAAACGAAAAAGCTTAAAACGGCTCTGGAGCTGCAACCTGTTGACTCATAAAAATATAACATAGCCCATGTCACCCCCCGGGCTGTCAGAACTATTAGACGCACTTTAAAATTTTGTGACAACCGGACCAGAGGTTTTCACGTGTATCCTGGACAAACAAACAAATTTTCTTCTTTATATATTAGATTATACAAAATATGTTTTATGGTAAAATTCTTAGCCTTTTAAAAATATAAGAGTCTTAAATAAAAACAGAAATAGGAAAGAACCCTCGTGTATAAAATTGAAAGTTTCTATCTTCATGAATTTTGAAGATAAGCTTTTTAATTTTGGGATTTCTTAGAAGCCACCTGAACCACGACTACAAATAAGTCTAAATTTTTGGAATACATAAGAAATAGCAAATATATTCTTTGGCTTCGAATTATACTCGTTTGGCCTTAGATCGATAAAAAGCTGCTAGAATCCGAACTCATTGTCCGAACTTGACCAGAACCAATTCCCATTGTACTTTCATTACTAGTAACTTACAGCACAAATTTTATGAAGATAGCGTCATTAGTAGTTGAGTTATCGTGATTTTTATTTGTGTTCGTTCGCCCTTAGACCGATTTAAAGGTCCAGAATCCGAACCCTCGGGCTGATTTTGTCCATGTGCAGTCTGCGCTGTACTTTAAATACTAGTTAACCCTTGTACAAAAGTGGAACGTTCTATATTAATTTTAAGTTACTATTTTTAGTAATTTCTATTATAAGCTTTTAAACCTTGGGAGGTCTAAGAGGGGTAATGAACCACCACTCCAATAGATTCAAAATTTAAAGGACAATATGGAAATAGAAAGGGACACCTTGATACCAAATTTGGAGGTTCTATCTTCATTGGTTTCGAAATTATGCTCGTTTGGCCTAAATTCGATCAAAATGTTCTAGGTTCCGAACCCATGGTCCAATCCCGAACGTGCGCAATCCCCGCCGTAATTTCATTACTAGGTACCTACAGCACAAATTTTATGAAGGTTGCTTCATTTGTTGTTGAGTTATCGAAGCATGTCTTAATTTCAGAAAAATGTTTTTAGAGGAATGCAATGTAGACCCCTTTTTGGAAGCGACTACAATAGCTTCAGCGTGTAACCTTTTATTTTGTAGAAGTTTTTTGAAAGGGAACACCATAGGTCTTATTCCAAAAAATGGATATAGATTAGAACCATTAAAAAATATCTCTCCAATGGTTGAATTGAGAAAAAACTTGCGACAAATTGATATTCAGCCTTAATGGTAAAGAAAAAATTATTCGAGCTGTAAAGGTAGATGGATTTTGTGAGCAAACTAACGAAATATTTGAATTTCATGGTTGCTATTACCACGGACATCCAAAATGTTTAACTACTAGCCGAGATAAAAATTTATTCAACAGCAATGATTATACATTAAACCAAAAGTATGAGAGAACATTAGAAAAATCTCGACATTTAAAATTACTCGGTTACAATTTAATTGAAATGTCGGAATGTGAATTTCAAGAACAAATGAAAATTAATAAAAACATGAATTATTTGCGAAATGATTCATCAATCAATAAAGTACCTTTGAATCCGAGAGATGCATTTAATGGAGGTAGAATAGGAAATATATATTCACACTTTAACTGTAAACCTGGGGAAAAATTAAATACATAGATGTGTGTTCTTTATATCCGTATGTGTGTAAATGAGAAAAATTTCCTATTGGTCACCCTAAAATTTATGTCGGAGAAGTGGATTGTTCTAAATTCAAAATAGATAACATAGATGGAATAATTAAATGCAAAATTGTATCCCCCTCACACTTATTACATTCTGTTCTTCCATTAAAACAAAAAAAAACTTTTTATCAATGAAAAAAAATATTTGGGGGAATTTTGTTTACACCGATATGATGAATAAATTTATAAAAGTTAAACAAGAAGCTTCAGACTGGCCATGCAAATGTGTAACCATTGAATAAAAAATAAAATATTTTGAAGAATTTTTAAATAAGGAGGATGTCAAACTGGAATCAACTAAAATAAACAAAACCCAGGAAAGAGATCTTTAGCTAAATTAATTTTAAATTCATCATGGGGTAAATGTGGACAAATAGAAAATCAACAAAAAACTAAAATTATAAATAAACGCTTTGTTTATATGATATGTTGATAGATCCAGCTGTTGAAGTCAATCATATTTTTCTAATTAATGTATAAAAAATCGTAGTTAGCTGGCAACATAAAGAGAGAGCAGCTGAACCGTTACCATTATATGATATGTTGACAGATCCAGCTATTGAAGTCAATCATATTTTTCCAATTAATGTATATAAAATCGTAGTTAACTGGCAACATAAAGAGAGAGCAGCAAAACCATTACCAACTGTCGATGTATGTAAAGCAGCTTATACAACAACACGTCTTAAACTTTACGGTTATTTGGAAAAACTTGGTAGAGTTCTTTATTATGACACCGACTCTGTATAATACATATAATACATACAAAAGTAAGCCGAGAAGAATAATATAACCCTCCAACAGGAGAATTTATTGGAGACATGACAGATGAATTAGAATGCTATGGTTTGGGGAGATATAACTGAATTTGTGAGTGGGGGTCCTAATAACTACGCTTACAAAATATTATATAGCACGAAATATAATACTGAAGAAAATGTATGTAAGGTTAAAGGAATTTGTTTAAATCATACAACCTTATAAAAAATTAATTTTGATACTATCAAAGAGGCAGTATTAAATACAGTTCATTTCCCAAAAAATTAGAAGGAACAAAGAACATGAAGTGTTAGTTGTTCAAAAAATAAAAAAATATCACTAAAATTAGAAAAAAGGAAATTCAATGAAGATAGCAGTTCAGTTCAATAGGGTGTAAGAGACAGAGACAATAAATATGTGTTTGTGTTTGTTTGTACATATATATTTATTTAAAACAATAAAGAATATAATATTCAATAGTTAAACAATATCTTTTTTTTTTATCCATGTTTTATGATTAGTCTGATATTTGATATGTAACAGGATCAGTATTATTCATCTTTTCAACTTGGAATATTTCAGATGACCAATTCGGCTGATAACCTTTTTCGAAATGACCTTTATATTTACTTATTCTTACAAAATGTCCAGCCTTATATATATTTTTATACCCGTATAACTATAAAGTCAAAGGGTATAATAAATTTGCCATTACGTTTGTGACGCAGAGAAGGAGGGGGGGGTAGATATAGACTCAAGTGTATGGATCTGATCAGAATCGAAAAAAAAAATCGATTTAGCTATGTGTGCCCGTCCGTCCGTCTGTCCGTCTGTCCGTCCGTCTGTCCGTCCGTGTGTCCGTCCGTCTGTTCGTCCGTCCGCAAGATAACTCAAAAACTAAAGGAGCTAGGATCTTGAAATTTTCGCAAATTCGTTTTTTTGCAATAGCCGTAATCGCTATTTAAATCCAGCCTTTTTGGTCCATGGGTTCGGTCTCTGTCTGCCATACAACTTCCTTTTTTATATGAGTATTTTTCTGTACCTATTACAGCTACGTGTCTGAAATTTTGGCAAAAATAGTTTAGTTTTATGGCCAAAGTTTCTGCAAAATTTGGTTGGTCTGTTGCAGTAAGTTCGAGTAGCTGTAATACAACTTCTTATTTTATATGAGCATTTCTCTATACCTATTAAAGCTGGATGTCTGAAATTTTTCCAAAAATAGTTTTATGTAACTGTTAAAGTTTCTGCAAAATTTGGTTGGTCTACTGCAAAGGGTTCGAGTAGCTGCCATACAACTTCTTATTTTATATGAGTATTACTCTATACCTATTGAAGTTGGGTATCTGACATTTTGCCAAAAATAGTTTAGTGTAATGGCCAAAGTTTCTTCAAAATTTGGTTGGTTTACTGCCGAGGGTTCGAGTAGCTGCCATACAACTCCTTCTTTTATATGAGTATTACACTACACCTAATGAAGCTGTATGTTTGAAATTTTGCCAAAAGTAATTAACCGGATGATATAATATATATGTTATGGTCATACGGGTATCCCAGAGTTGACACAGTCTACTCTACTACACTCTTCCTCATTTTGGATAATTTTAGGTTCAGTATACACATTCCTTAGTATTATTTATTTATAGAAAGTTTTGTTGTTCTATGTTTTGTAGAATTATATTCTTTTAATAGTGTTTGTATAATAGGTAACCAATTATAATTCCCGTTTAAACTAAATTTTTTCCACATCGAATTTTTATACCCGTGCATATATATATGAACATCGGGTATATTAGATTTGCTCCTCCGTTTGTAACGCATCGATCTAGACGAGCTAGATATAGTGTCAAGGGTACGTATCGGCTCAGAATCGAAAAATTAGTCGATCTAGCTATGTGTGTCTGTCCGTCCGTCCGTCCGTCCGTCCGTCCGTGTGTCATCACGATAACTCAAAAACTAAAAGGGCTAGAGTCTTGAAATTCACACAAAGTCATTTTTAGACAATTTCTAGGTTCCCTATTGTTTTTGGTTAAAATCGGACGAAGGCTTCGGGGAGCTGCCATACAACTTTTTTGCACCAATATGAATTTCTTCAAAACTATTTATACTACGGGGATGAAAATTACACACGGTTAGTTTTATATTGACTCCGGCACTTATATGAAGTTTCAAAATGTTAGGGCCCCATTTTCGGGGGGCTGCCATACAACTTCCTTGCACCAATATGAATTTCTTCAAAACTAATTATACTACGCGGATGAAAATTACACACGGTTAGTTATATAATGAATCGAGCACTTATATGAAGTTTCAAAATGTTAGGGCCCCATTTATGGGGGGCTGCCATACAACTTCTTTGCACCAATATGAATTTCTTCAAAACTAATTATACTACGAGGCTGAAAACTACACACGGTTAGTTATATAATGAATCGAGCACTTATATGAAGTTTCAAAATGTTAGGGCCCCATTTTCGGAGGGCTGCCATACAAAGTTTTCGATTCAATAACTGTGAATCTAATAAAGCTACAAGGTTAAAATTAAAATTGGGCAGGTAAATTAATAGGACAAGTTACTTGGCAAAGTTGGACATCACTCGGACCATCGGACTTTTAGGGTGGGCCAATTTTTTTTTTTTGTTTTTTTTTTCTTTGTTGTTTTTTTTTTTTTTTTATTTTTTTTTTTTTTATTTTTTTTTTTTTTTTTAAGCTTAAGTTATGGGACAATGAATGAAAACTTTTTTTTTTTTTTTGTGATTTTTTTTTTTTTTTTGTTAATTTTTTTTTTTTTTTTTTAACCTAAAGTTATGGGACAATGAATGAAAATTTTGTTTTTTGTTTTGTGACTTTTTTTTTTTTTTTGTTAATTTTTTTTTTTTTTTTTACGTCAAAATTATGGGGTAATGAGTTAAATGTATAAGAGAAGTAAATTACGGTTTATTTTATACACCATAGTGGGTATGCACGGGTATCTAAAAGTTGACAAGGGCAACTATAATCTTCCTCGTTTAATATGTGGTTGATTCGTGCTGATGATTGATTGATTTTTCTTTCATATAATTTTGCAATTGTGAATTAAAAAATTCCTTACCCAGATCCGTGTGAATGTTTTTTGGTATAACTTTAGCTCTACTAATTATCGATTTTAAAGCATTTAAAACATTTTCAGCATTTTTTATTTTCACAGGTTCAGCATAGTCATATTTGGAAAAAGTGTCAATGACTGTGAACGTATATTTATAACCCTCATTAAACTTTGCAGATGGTATCATTTCTACTAAATCAATTTGCCACGTGTCACTTAAACTCTTTTGTTTGAATTTTCTTCTAAGAAATTTACGTCTTGCCTATCTATGAATTTCAGTCACTATTTGAGCTCTTGGCATTTTGTTTTAAAAAATGTTAATAATAATATCTATACACCATTACCCCGATTTACGACGATTCGGTTTGCGATGTTCCGATATAACAACCTTCAATTTTTACACTCTTCTAGCTTTGATTTACGACGTTTGCTTCGCTATAATGTCACTTCAATAAAATAAAGAAAAAACTTTTTTTTTGTTAAATTGTTTTTTTATTAATTCATTAAACTTAAAAAGTCATTGGTAATTCATAATTATTATATACTAGCAGATTTACACGGGGTTGCCCGGGAGCGCGCAAATCGACAAAAATGAAGTTTCGGCCAATTTTTTAAAGTACTACTTTGGTTAAAAAGAAACCCTCAACATAATATTTGTAGAGTTCCGTTAACCCATTGTGGCCCAACAGCTTTTTATTGGTTTTTTCGTTACTTTGCTATAAATTAGAAATGGTTTAACCTATTGACTTCAAATTTTGTATATGTGTTTCACTTTGGGAATGGAGTTCACGCTATTAACAAACTTGGAATTTGTTAACCCATGCCCATCTGACGACTGTTAAAAAAAAAAATTTCTAACTAAATTATCTCTTATTTTTGAAAGTAGGTAAAATTTGTTTGAATTAGGGGAATGTTTAAAAAAATGTTTTTTAATTTCAAACAAAAACTTTAAAAAAACAGTTTGAACGATTATCTCTAATTTTTCTATACGTGGTGCTTCTTGACAGTTTGGTGCTCCTTGACGATAGAGTTGAGGATGGTTGGCTTCCGGCGAATAATGTTAACTGAATTAAAATTTTTATTTTTATTATTATTTAATAATTATGAAAAGTTTTAAGTGAAACTTAAAAAACTTGTTGAAAATTGCAAGAATAATTTTAAAATAAGCATTTTAAAAAATCTCTTTATTACATTTTAAAATTAACATGTACACCATTTGTAATTTTTGTGTTAACTTTTTTCAATAACAACCACTTAAATTAGTCGATGGCTTAGAAAAGGTTTATGAACCTATATTTTGTTTTGTACTTATCTGTAAGTTCTACTACGCTCTTCCTCGTTGTTTTATGATTTTATGAGAGAAATGTAGGCTTCTTTTTTGGAAAAACTATTTTAAAATATTATGTATTTAAGGATAATATATACGAAATCAAAAAATTTTTAGATTTTATTTGAAGAAAACTGCAATTTTACACTGAAATCTATTTTTAAAAACAACAACTGCAAAGTTGATAAAAAACAAAGACTTACGGAAAAATGTAGAGAAGAAAAATGTTTTGTTATTTATAGATATTATTATTCGGATCCTTTATTAGCTTTATTTTTATTATTATTAATATTATCTCATTTAGCTTTTGCTCTGTTTGAGACTATTTAAGGAGAGCAAAAAAATTTGTCTTATTGAGGTAAAATGTGTCTAAGTGAGCTTTTGGAATAAAGATTAACTTGCGTTAATACCAAAAATTTGAAAATTTCATTTAATCTTTATTCAAAACGTGTAAACAGGTCAAAACCAAATTAACCCTGTGGGGTTTTATAATTAAAATGTTGGTACAAAATTTTCAATAAAATTCTTTTAATCGTTTAAGCAAATAAAATTTATAGAAAACTTCATGGCGTGTCGTCGTGAAAAACTGGTTAATCGAACTTAACTAAAACTTTTTGCAGCCTCTCTTTTGGACTGCAAAATCAACCTGTATAATTGGACACAAATCGGAAATACAAAATTTTTTCGAAGCCCGCCAGGCCGAAATGGGTTAATTTATTCCAACCAAATTTATACAACTAATTGCGGTTGCTAAGAGGGATATTTGTGCATAATTTCAAGTCAATCGGTTAAACCGTTTTGACTCGCCATCAAAAACATTGAAAAAGCTTTATTGCGCACTCATGCCCAAACGGAATAACCGAACTAAACAAAAATTTGGGTCAGCCTCTCTTTTCGACTGCGAAACCATTCTGAGAAATTGGACACAAATCAGAAATACACAATTTTTTGGAAACCCGCCGTTTTTAAAAATGTGATATAGCCTATGTCACCACCCGGGCTCTCAGAATGATTCCTTTAAAATTTTGTAACAATCGGATCAGTGGTTTTCACGTGAACCCTGGTCAA
Source organism: Dolichopus griseipennis (assembly GCA_963082915.1). NCBI lineage: Eukaryota > Metazoa > Arthropoda > Insecta > Diptera > Dolichopodidae > Dolichopus > Dolichopus griseipennis. Next base: position 269,823,555 of record OY720441.1, read on the forward strand.
ACAAACAAACAAACAAATTTTCTTCTTTATATATTAGATTATCTTCCTAAACAGGTTTAAAAAATGACGATATAGATTTTTGATTTGCATTAAATTGGTTTTCTTTGTATAATCCTGATAAGGTGTAATTAATTGAATTATTGTTTCATAAAATGTGTCAATTCTTTCCTTCACTGGATCATTTATTTTTAAAATTTCCATTCCTGTATATATATTGTTTAGAGCCTCTTGAATTGTGTATTGAGTATGTACATACCTGACTGTCACCTAAATTATCGTTATTAATATTATCATTTTGATTTGTTGATTCTAACAAATGAATCAATTCTTCGTTTGAAAGTTCTTGCTCATCATATAATAAATTTGTAACATCAGATCTATCAATTTCTGTAAATCCAACATCTTGTGCTAACGAAATTATTTTTTCTTCAAGTTCTAAAGTTGAATTATAAACATCGGAAAGACACACTCCGGCCACAACTTCTGCCAAACTGAATTAAAATGTTTTTTATCTATTAAAGCCCACGATGTTCCTTTATTTCGTAAGGCATCCAAAATAGTAAATTTTTTCCAAAATTCTTTTAAATTTCCACCTTGATCAATATGTTCAATCATTTTGAAAAATGTTCGTCTTAAATTATGCGCTTTAAATGTTATCATTCCTTGATCCATCGGTTGAATTAAAGAGGATGTATTTGGTGGCATAAGAAATACATTAATTCTTTTATCAATTTCATTCATATTACTGGATGAGACGGAGCATTATCAAGTAATAAGAGAGCTTTGAATGTAATATTTTTTTCTCAAAATATTCTTCTAATTCAGGAATAAAATCTTTTTTGTACAAGTTAAGAAATATTTCAGTTGTCATCCAACCTTTTTTATTTGCACTTCATAAAACCTGTAAAGAATCTTAGGCAACATTTTTCAATGCTCGTGGACATTTGTTATGGTAAATAGCCGTAAGTTTCATTTTAAAATCTCCAGTCGCATTACTTCCCACAAGTAAGGAGATCCTTTCTTTCGCAGTTTTATAACCAGGAGCTATATTTTCTTCCCTGGAATAAAAGGCATACGTCCAGTATAATCCAGTTTCATCGAAGCTGAATATCTAAAATGACACTTTTTTATTGATAAACCTAAGTTCCGAAAGCAAATCCACTTTATATATTTTTTTTTAATAAGGTCTTTAAGAATTACTGGAAATTCTTTTCCAGCAACATGGTCAGCACTTGCAGCTTCTCTCTTCAATTTTAAATTTTTTAAACTTATTCTGTTAACGAATCGATGAAACCATCCACGACTAGCTTCGAATTTTGTAACAGTTTTTTCATTATTTCTTTCATTTAAATCGTTAAAAATGCTCCTACCCTTATGTTGGATGATACTTTGGCTTAATGGAATGTGTTTGAGATTCGCATCCTCTATCCAAAACTTTAAAGCCTTTTCCACGTTTTCTATTATAGGTGGGCGAACTTTTTTGATTCGGGAACGCGAAACTATAAGATTATTTTCAAAAGAATGCTCAATTTTTTTTAGCATTCTTAAAATTTTTTTATTATCTTTATAACTGACTTCGAATTAAGTATATTTGTGATGCTCTTTGAGAATTGAGTTGACCCAATTAACAGTTTTGGATATTGTTAACCCAAGTCGGGCCGGCGGCTGGTAAAAAAAATTTTGAGTAGAAATTTTGTCCGATTTTACGAAATACTGCATTGGCTAAAAAGAAAGCCTGAAACATATTTTTGTTGAGTTCCATTAAACCATTGCGGCCCAACAGCTTTTTATAGGTTTTTTCAATACTTTACTCTAAATTCGAAACGGTTTGGCCAATTGACTTCAAATTTTATATACGTGATGCTCCTTGAGAATTGAGTTGACACTATTAATAGTTTTGGAATTTGTTAACCCATGTCGGGCCGACGGGTGATCAAAAAATTTTAGGTTCAAATTTTGTCCGATGTTACGAAATTCTGCTTTGGCTAAAAAGAAAGCCCCATAAAAAAATTTTGTTGAGTTCCATTAACCCATTGCAGCCCAACAGCTTTTTATAGGTTTTTTCACTACTTTACTCTAAATTCGAAACGGTTTGACCAATTGACTTCAAATTTTGTATACGTGGTGCTCCTTGAGAATTGAGTTGACACTATTAACAGTTTTGGAATTTGTTAACCCATGTTGGGCCGGCGGCTGTTAAAAAAAATGTTGAGTCGAAATTTTGTCCGATTTTACGAAATACTGCTTTGGCTAAAAAGAAAGCCTGAAAAATATTTTTGTTGAGTTCCATTAAACCATTGCGGCCCAACAGCTTTTTATAGGTTTTTTTAATATCTTACTCTGAGTTAGAAACGGTTCGACCGATTTTCTTCAAAATTTGTATACGTGCTCCCCTGTGAGTATTGAGTTGACACTATTTGAAGGAAATATTGTTTAATTTTGCGAAATAGTACTTTGGCTGAAAAGAAAATCTAAAAATAAAAATTTTGTTGATCTTCATTAACCCATAGAGGCACAACAGCTTTTTATAGGTTTTTTTGTAACTTTACTCTTAATTAGAAACGGTTTGCCGATTTTCTTCAACTTTTGTATACGTGTTCCGTTTTGAGAATGGAGTCTATTTACCAACTTGAAATTTGTTAATCCATGCCGGAGAAAGTATCAAAGAATTTTTAATTGACTTTAAATTAGAAACGGTGACTCCAAATTTTGTATTCGAGAAGCACCTTGAAAATGGAGTTGAGTCTGATAGCAGGCTTGGTGTCACACATGTCGGTCCTACACTTGGTAAAAAAAAATTTTTGGAAGCAAATTACGTCCAATTTTGGAAAGCAGTTAGGACTTCTTTGAATTACAGGAACTTTAAAAAATTACTAGAATAATCCTAGCAAAAACATTCTTGTATAAAATTCTCCCTAAAAAAATTACCCTGATTTAATAAACCTTAACACACTTCATTTCCTGATGCATCTGGAGTTAAATCAAAAGCTAAACATGGACTTTGTTATCTGATGTCCTTTAACATTGTGGTAAATTCCAATACCTGAAAATAGTGCATTGTATGCTCTTGTGTAGCAACTATTTTCATCCGAAAAACTGGTTTTGGAATTAGATATTTCAACTCCATTTACGTTTAAAAAAAATTGTTAAATATCAAAATATTTAAAATTGTATGGGTTTTTTGATCTTTTTCCAGAAGAACCTATATTTTCTGTCATACAAAATATTATTAAATTTGGTAACTGACCAATGAAAACATTACCAAGTAATACCGATGAACTATTTAACTTCTAAAATTTTGAGTTGATTTTCGTCAGAATAATGTGCAAAAAAGTAAAAGTATGGTTTTTCAAGTGTTAAAAGAATTCGAATATAAACATTGTTTTTGAGAAGTGTAGGTTGATTAATCATGTCTAAATGTTGTTTTCCCATAAGTTCTACTATATTGCTATATTGGTATAATTTTTGACGTTCTTTTGAACACTATATTTGGTTTATCGAGATCCCATCCCGCACATTCCAAATGTGCATTAGGGATATCTGTACCATAATTTAATAATGATTCAATATAAGCTCTATAATAATAATTTTCATCAGATGGAGATATATTCTTTCCATTTAGCTGTACGTTACATTGTTTTATTAATGAATGTAAAAGGTTTTTGACTACACTTGGTAGTTGAATGGATTTTCCTTCAGTGTTTTTATAATTCCGTCGTCATCCTTACGTCGTCAACCAACGGGGGAATTCGTCGTCAACCTTCGTTGCGATAACACCGGTTTTTTTGTAATTTATTTAAATCCGAATAAAGAATAAAATTTTTCAAATACCAACTTTTTAAACTAATTTAACTTTTCCACTTCACTTAATTCTGTTTTATTTTAATTTAGTGTTTTGTTTTAAAATTTGTGTTGGTTTTTTTTTAAATTTAAATTTTATTTGTGAATCGGTTTGGACCACATTGGCGCATTTCGAATGGCGGCATTTTTTAGATAAGTATTTTTATTCAATCTATTAAACTAACTAATTTCTTAACTAAAATTATTTTTATCTAACACTAAATATTTTTTTATTATTTTATAATAATAAATTTTATTTTTCTATTTCCTTTATTAATTATTTAATTAATGTTTTTGTTTATATAGAATTTTTTTAACAAAAAATTATTATAAATTTTAATATCACACGCCGGTTTGTTTTGTTTACATTTAACTAAATTAATATAATAATTTTTTTTTTTTTTTTGAAGTAATACTTCTTTTAATCTTCTCCTAGTGGTAAACAAAACAGTATATCCATCTCTCTCCTTCCCATTGATAGATGTTAATGAAAATTACGTCTATAATTTAAATCCAAACAATTCTTACCGCTCTCAATATACCATCATAAAGCACCGTAAATTAATTAATAAATTCTGGTGGTATATGACCAATATTATCAATAAACTTTCATTCTATTTTTGTATTTTACTATTTATATTGTCACAATTACAAATTTTGTTTTTTTTTAATTAGATGTAATTGTGTATTTGTTTAATTTTGATTAAGTGTTTGGTTGTACCTACTACAATAAGGGCACATATAGTTTCTATATAGATTCTATATCGTGCAAGTTAAAAACTGTTGGACGTAGTTGTAGTTATAAACCATTCTCTCGCTCGAAATAAAACTTTTAAAATTAAAATTGAAAAAATTAAGATTGAAAAAATTAAAATTAAAAATATTTTTTTTTTTTTTTGTTTTATTTTTCTATTTTCTTTTAAAGGTGTTATCGATTTAGGTTGAGTAAATCGTGCAATAAGCTCTTCTTTTATTTTTCTTTTACATTTTTGTTCTTTCTAATTTAACAAAATTATCAACTTTAACGTTAATTTTTGTAATATTCGCGGTTTACAAACGAACTTCCATGCCGTTGAGGGCCATCTTAATTCAATTACACCGGCAATCCTTGCTCTATGTGAAACGCAAGTTATTAGCAAAAATGTTAACTTCGATACTAACGGCTACTCACTCATTTCCCACTTCGTTTCCAAAAGAGGCATTGCCATCTATATAAAAAAAGACATTGCTTTCAACACTCTTGTCAAATATAAATCTTCTAGTCCAACTTTCATTTACGTTTGGGTCAAAATCCGTGTTGGAAAGCATGTAATACATTTCTGTTTTTTATACAGATCACCCAATTCAAGTGAACAGGAAGCTGTTATGGAAATTGAAAACCTTTCAAACCAGATCAATGAAATTCTCGACTGTTATCCTGAGACTAAAATTGTTCTGGCAGGGGATTTTAATGTTCATAACAAAGACTGGCTTCACTTTTCCAGTAGCTCTTCTCCGAGTCAAAACACGATTGGGAAACAAGTTGAATTATTTTCCACTCAATTTCACCTTTCTCAACTTGTTAAAAATCCCACTAGAATCCCTGACCGTGCTGATCAAGAAGGTCACCTCTTGGATCTTTTTCTAACCACACACCCTGAAAAGTATGTGGTTTCAGTTGGTTCCCCCTTGGGGGGCTATGATAACTGTTTGGTCATCACAAGGTTCCAGACATGCTCGGTGTCTAATCAAAGGTCCCTTCCCAAAAAATATGTATGGCGTTATAACCATGCTAACTGGGAAGGTCTGAACAATTTTTACAAAACCTTTGATTTGTCACTGTGCTTCCGTGGTGGGAATGTTGACTTTGCTGCAAATGCGTTTAGTGAAACTATTCTACTTGGAATGAGATTATTTATACCTCACTCCATGAAATCTATTAAGCGGAAACCCAAAACTTGGTTTGATGGTAATGGCAAAGAAGCCATTCTGAAAAAAGAGGAGGCGTTCGAAAAGTACCGGGACAGTGGTTTGGAGGTTTACAGGGCCAACTATATAGTGGTTCGGAACAGATGCAAGAGAATTATCTTCTTATCTATTATCAAAAATTCTTGTTCAACCAAAGGTTGAAACGTAAACTAATACAAATACCCAAGAATAGCAAATCCTTTTGGACTTTTACGAAAAATTTAAGAGAAGACATAAGCGGGTCGTCTTTTCCTCCACTTGTTGATATAAACAACCACATCGTGTCAGATTAAAAAAAAAAAGCGAATTTGTTTGGCAAACAGTTTGCTTCTAACTCGTCACTGCCTCAGTCAACTCAAAGACCCCCATCTATTCCAGAAGTTGGCTGCTCCTTTGGTAGAATATACTTTAGGACGCGAGCAGTGATGAAAATCTTGAAGAATCTTAATACAAAAAAAATCAGCCGGTTCTGACGGTATTACAACTACCGTCCTCAAAAATACATATATCTCAATTTCAAAACCTCTGCGCACCCTTTTCCATTTTTCTTTTACTTCGGGTACTCATCCTACCCAATGGAAGATTGCACATGTTTTTCCAATTCCTAAAAAAGGCGATAAAATCGATCCCTCTAACTACCGAGCTATTGCTATTACATCGGTCCCCTCGACAGTAATGGAAAAAGTTATTAACTATAAACTTTTGAAATATCTAGATCATGAAGGTTTGCTTCATGATCGACAATACAGGTTCGGAGCACGTCGTTTAACTGGTGATCTCATGAAAACCTGTGCGAAAAGCTTAATATCAATCTTCACCATTCTGGCGAGTCTGATGTTGTGGCTTTGGATATTTCTGAAGCTTTCGACCGAGTTTGGCATGATGCTTTATTGGAAAAATGCAGGGCTTTAAGTCTAGGTAGGGTTTTCGTTAAATGGATTGCAGATTTCTTTTCGAATCGCACTATTTGTGTTCTTGTCGATGGATATTCATCCAAAGATTTCAAAATAAATGCTGGTGTTCCTCAGGGATCTGTTTTATCCCCCAGTCTTTTTCTAATATTTATAAATGACCTACTATCAATAACCTCCAATCCTATCCATAGCTTCGCAGACGACAGTACCCTTGTTGCTTCCTATGAATTTCATAGCCGCTGTAACATTAATCATCAGATTAATTCAACAGCAAAATATTTCACTATAAGTGAATTAAACAAAGATTTAATTAAAATCCAAAAATAGGGTGAAATCAACAGAGTTGATTTCAACACCAAACAAATCCAATGCTGTCTAGTCTCGCGAAAAACAGCTACAACTATTCCGAACCTTCTTTTCAAGGGAAGCTTTGCACCATTCGGAAGACTTGAACATTTTGGGGATTGAGCTAAACAAAAAATTGACTTGGTCAAATCATATTTTTGGAATAGCTAAGAACGCTGCTAATCTTGTATCGCTGCAAAACTTACTTCTCATCCTCTGATCTTCTTAACATCTATAAAACTTATATTAGGCCGAAAATGGAGTATAATGCACATATTTGGGCTGGTGCTCCCATTACGGCGCTGGGATATCTTGATAAAGTGCAAAATAGAGCTATTCGTCTTATAAATGATCCCAATGTTACCTTAATGCTCACTCCACTCAGCCATCGTCGCACTGTTGGGTCACTGACCTTGTTTTATAGATATCTTGTAGGGACTAACACCTTTTCTAAAGAAATCAAACAACTTATGCCTCCATTCAATATTTTCCAACGGGAAACAAGGAGGGCAACAGATGCTCATTCCTACACAGTTGAGCTAGCTAGATGGCGTACCACGGCTTATGGAAATTCGTTTGTCATGCGCTCATCTCGTTCATGGAACCATATTCCACCAAATGTGTTCCCCAAAGTTGATAATGTTTGTATGTACGATTTAACCAAATTTAAGAAGAACATTAACATCTTTCTTCTAAATATCCCATCCAATTTTTCCCATCCCCCATAATCCAAATATTCCAAATAACTGCCACCATAATCCTAAATACTTCCATATCCTCATCCCTGTAACCAAACTCTACATTTGTATTATAGGTTCCCTCCTAAAGTTTGGTTCAAATAGGGTGTGGTTTTGGTGTGTTAAAATCATATATTACCCAGCAAAACACCTCATAGTTTCAATGGATGACTCTCGAGCTTTCCATTCCCTCGTAAAAAAAAACAAAATAAAAATAATTCCATTGAGTTCCATCTTTTTTTCAAATTTGTACTTTTGAAAGATATGTAGAAGAAAGATCCCTACATGTATCCCTCCCTATGACCTAATGAAACAAATTCTATTACTGATGGTTTATCCAAAGAAGCAATAGGGTTGTAGGAAACTTCTTCATATCGTAATATACTCGACTGAATAGGTTGTGTTCTAAAAATATCCAACTCAGACTTCAATCATAATTAATCAAAAATATCTTTTAGCTTATTATTGTTACTCACTTTGCGTCGCTTTGACGTAAAATAATTTAAGTTATCAATGAGTGGTCTTTTTATAATTTTTATTTTTTTTTCCCCTATTCCATACATTTCATTGAGTTTTTCAACTGCCCCTCGTCTTACATTTTTAGCACATTTTTTAAAAATTTTATAAAAATGTGCCTATATAGCTTCACTCTGTCCGTCCGTCCGTCCGTCCGTATGTTTACAAAAGCTTTTACACCGTTTGAAATACAGTAAAGCAATTTTAACCATGCGTAGGTATTGCAAAAAAAATATTTTTGTAGAAGAAGTTTTTTCTGTAGACCCATCCGAAAACGACAAACGAGAGCTATAATTTTTTAAAAGGAAATTGTTGTGGGTTACCATACGGTACTAAAATTTAACATTACGCAAAACTCAATTTTTACAAAATTTTTGGCCACTCATATCTTCTGAACGGTTCAAGCTAGGGTCTTGAAATTTTGTAGGAGTTGGCTAACAAAATTTTTTGTCAAGCTATCTATTTAGGAGTTATGAGAGCTCGAAAATTGAAATTTTGCTATTTTTAAACACCTGTAACTTGAATACCTGTAAAAATTTGGTTTTGGTATTATACTAAATTATATTTAAGTTGATATAAAAAGATTCAATTGGGAAGGTTCCCAAATTAAGGGCTATTAGAACTTCAAAATTAAACGATTTATGTTTTTACTAGCAGATTTACATGGGGTTGGCCGGGAGCGTGCAAATTGTAAAAAAGCAAGTTTTAGCCAATTTTTTGAAGTACTTTGGTTAAAAAGAAAGCCTCAAAAAAATATTGATGGAGTTCCGTTAACCCATTGTGGCCCAGCAGCTGTTTATAGTTTTTTTCATTGATTTGCTATATATTAGAAATTATTTAATCGATTGACTTCAAATTTGGTGTATGTGTTCCTCTTTGAGAATGGAGTTCACTCTATTAACAGACTTGGAATTTGTTAATGCCCATGCCGACCCGACGATTGTTCAAAAAAAAATTTGTAAGTAAATTAAGTCCTATTTTTGAAAGAAGGTAAGACTTTTTTGAATTAGGGGAACGTTAAAAAAAATGTTCTAGTTCTTTTAACCGATTGCGAAACAAAAACTTTAAAAAACAGTTTGTAAAACAGTTTGAACGATTATCTCTAATTTTTCTATATGTGGTGCTTCTTCACAATTTGGTGCTCCTTGACGATAGAGTTGAGGATGGTGGGTTTCCGGCGAATAATATTAACTGAATTAAAATGACTATAGGTCATTTGACTATAGGTCAAAAGGGTATACTAAATTTGCCATTGTGCAATTATACTATGTCAAGAGTAGTTTTCTTGAATTGCCAACGTTTGAATAAAATATATCCGATGGTTTAGAAAAGGTTTAAAAGTCTGCTTTTCAACTTATATTTTGTTTTGTACTTAGCTGTAAGTTCTACTACGCTCTTCCCCGTTGTTTTATGATTTTATGAGAGAAATGTAGGCTTCTTTTTTGGAAAAACTATTTTAAAATATTATGTATTTAAGAATAATATATACGAAATCAAAAATTTTTTAGATTTTATTTGAAGAAAACTGCAATTTTACACTGAAATCTATTTTTAAAAACAACAACTGCAAAGTTGATAAAAAACAAAGACTTACGGAAAAATGTAGAGAAGGAAAATGTTATGTTATTTAAATTTATAGATATTATTATGCGGATCCTTTATTAGCTTTATTTTTATTATTATTAATATTATCTCAATTAGCAAAACACTGTTTGAGACTATTTAAGGAGAGCAAAAAAATTAGCCTTATTAATTAAGTGAGCTTTTGAAATAAAGGTTAATATGCGTTAATAGCAAAAATTTGAAAATTTCATTGAATCTTTGTGCAAAACGCGTAAAAAGGTTAAAATCAAATAAACCCTGTGGGTTTGTATAATTAAAATACTAATACAAAATTTTCAATAAAATTATTTTAATCGTTTAAGCAAATAAAATTTATAGAAAACTTCATGGCGTGTCGTCGTGGGAAACGGGTTAATCGAACTTAACTAAAATTTTTTTCAGCCGCTCCCTGGGACTGCAAAATCAACCTGTAAAAATGGACACAAGTCGGAAACACAATTTTTTTTGGAAACCCGCCAGGCCGAAATTGGTTAATTCACTTCAACCAAATTTAAACAATTAAATACGGTTGCTAGGAGGAACATTTGTGCAAAATTTCAATTCAATCGGTCAAAGCGTTTGACTCGACATCAAAAACAATGAAAAAGCTTCATTGCCCCCTCGTGCCCAAACGGGTTAACCGAAGTCAACAAAAATTTTTTATCAGCCTCTCTTTTCGATTGCAAAATCACCCTGTAAAATTGCACACAAATCGGAAACACAAAAGTTTTTGGAAGCCCGCCAATCCGAAATGGTTTAATTTATCCCAACCAAATTTATACAATTAATTCTGGCTGATAAGAGGAACATTTTTACAAAATTTTAAGTCAAGCGATCAAAGCATTTTTCTCGACATCAAAAAAACGAAAAACCTTAAAACGGCTGTGGAGCCGCAACCTGTTGACTTTTAAGAATGTGACATAGCCTATGTCACCCCCAGGGCTCTCAGAATTATTCCTTTAAAATTTTGTGACAATCAGACCAGTGGTTTTCACGTGAATTCTGGACAAACCAACAAACAAATAAACAAATAAACAAACAAACAAGCAAGCAAATTTTCTTCTTTATATATTAGATAAAACGGTAACGTATTCACCAGTGTATATTTTTCCAAAATTAAACGTTAACATTGAAGCTCCAACATTATATTTCGAACTAGTTAACAGGTTTTCTTGATTGGGATTATATTCTAAGTATCTATTGATTTCACTATTATTCATAATTAATAAATTGATGAAATAATTAAATTATAATATTCTCATTTATTATACCCTACACCTATAGAATAGGAAAATGATGAAATAATTAAATTATAATATTCTCATTTATTATACCCTACACCTATAGAATAGGTAAAGGGGTTTATTAACTTTGGTATGGTGTTTGTAACCACCTAAAGAAAACGAGCTAGATATTACGGAAAAGTATATATATATTTATGATCAGCGTGACCTCCTGAGTCGATATAGACTGTCCGTTCGTCCGTGCGTCCGTCCGTAGGTACGATAACTCAAAAAATAATATAGCTATTTTGATGAAATTTTAACTGTAGGTTACTAGGATGTAAAGTACGGCGGGGATTGCAAATGGGCGAAATTGGTTCATGGGTTCGAAACCTAGAACTTTTTGATCGAATTTAGGCCAAACGAGCATAATTCCGAAACCAATGGAGAATTTCCAAATTTGTTACCAAGGTGTCCATTCCTATTTCCTTAGTGTCCTTAAAATATGGGACCAATTGGAGTAGTGGGTCGGGGACCAGGCACACAGTTCCTAAGATCTCAAAGCATATTTTCGAAAGTAATGTAGAAGCAAACAAATGTAGAAGCTTCAAATTTGACACATGGGTGTTTTTTACTATTTCATGCGCGTCTCCCTAATGTTGGATCAATCGGAGTGGTGGTTCAGTACCCCTCTTAGACCTCCCAGGATTTACAAGTTTTTAATCGAAATTACTAAAAATAGTAACTTAAAACTAAGATAGAACTTTGCAATTGTGTACAAGGGTTAACTAGTACTTCAAGTAAAGCGTGGACTGCATATGGCCGAAATCGTACAATGGTTTCGGGTTCTCGAACCTTTGAAAAGTTCAAGGGCTAACAAACATATATCTTAAAAACAGCATAACTCAAAACATGATGCCGCTATTTTGATTAAATTTAAACTCTAGGTTACTAGTAATGAAAGTACCAGGGGAATTGGTTCTGGTCGAGTTTGGTCAATGAGTTCGGATTATAGAAGCTTTTGATCGATTTGTGTTTATAAGCTTTTGTAATAGGTACATAAACTAGCAATTTAAAATAATTGCAATTTTGAAAAACTTGAATTATTAAATATATTACGCTTTGATAAGCTTTTTATAACCAAATTTAGTAAATCGAAATTTTTAACTTTTGTAAGTGAATTGAAATAAATATACTTTCATTTATTTCACGTTTGTTTTGTTTTTTAATATTATAAAATAGATAAATTAGTAAGAATTTGTAATATTTTTGAATAGATAAAGTAATTAGAAAATGTTTTTTTGGACTATAAAGTTAATGTGGTTAGCCATATCTTAAGATCAAACTAATAAAATATTTTATGGTTTTAAAATGACTTATGAACTTCCCATTAAATTTGAACCAAATAGTTGTAGGGTATTTCTAAGTCGGTTGCAACGACTGACTGTTTCTTTACTTGTTTTTACATAAATTTTTATAAAAATAAATGATAAAATAGTCAGTAAGAAACAGTATATAAGTTTGAAATGTGCTTTTTAAAAACCCTTGGTTTTTTCATCACTTGTTATTTATCTCTTTACTTTGATCTTGTACAACTTATCTTAAATTTGCAACGTATTGCAATATCGGACAATGCATTAATACCAAGGTAAATAACCTCCATTTTTAGTATATTAGCTCCAGACGTAAATATTGGTTTAAATATCTGAAAAGTCCACCGAAAAATCTTCCTAACCCTCGACCCCTTTGGTAAGGAACAATTGAATGTAACAAGGGGCAAATATAGTCAAGTACTTTACCTGATTGAACTAAATAATATTTATAGTATCCTCTCTGCATAATGCTTAAATAAAATAATATATAATGTTTTTAAATTCCTTTTATTTATACTTTTTGAAATGCAATACAACTTTTGTAGGAATACTGCTCTTGCAAAAATTTATTTTATAACCATATTTATCACATAATAATACCGAAATACTATCAAGAAATTTTTCCATATTGCAATATTGAATATTGTTATATTCCTGCACTATGTCTGTAAAAGTATTCTCTATGTTGATGGTTCTTAAACATCTTACATCTTTTCCACCTACATTCTGTGGCTTAATAATATCAGTATATATAAAAAACATATCAGGTTTTCCTACAGGAAATAAACATAAATTATTATAAGTGACAAAAAAAAATTGTTAACCGACTCCCACTAATTTCCTTTTAATAATGATCTAACTTCTCCCAAAATTTCAAGACCCCAGCTGGAACCGTTTATAAGATATGTGGGGCCAAAAATTTTGCAAAAATTGAGTTTTCCATAATGATAAATTTTAGTACCATATGGCAATTCCAAATATTATACAATTTATTTTTTTAAAGTGTGTAAAAGCAGCTCTTTTTTACCGTTTTCAGATTGAAAATACATCCAACAGAAATGTTGTTAAAACAATTTAAATATAGTGCATTTCCAATTTTGTGGGGCTGCAGCTCCGTAACGGGTGGGGATACAGAAAAATGTTTTTCCACGAAATTATTTTTTTTGCAATACCTACCCGTGGTTAAAATTTCTTTACTCTATTTCAAACGGTGTAAAAGTTTTTGTAAACATACGGACGGACAAAGTCAAAATTAAGAAAAACCTTTGACACTTATTGAAACTTTCGTTTCGGAGCTTTCAATTTTGTTATAGATAAAAAAAAAAATTTTGACAGGTATTCAAGTTATAGGGGTTTAAAAGCTAAATTTACAGCGAAATTTCAATTTTCGACCATTTACAACTCCTAAACAGGGGGCATGACAAAAAAAATTTCTTAACTGACTCCTGCTTATTTCTGCGGATCTACCCAACCCAAAATTTCAAGTTTCTAGATGGAGCTGTTAAGAAGTTGTGAGGGACCAAAAAATTTTGCAAAACTTAGTTATGGATAACGGTAGATTTTAGTACAACAATTGGTCCTATACAATTGGTTTTTACAAATTTGTAAAGCTGATAAGAACAGCTGTCTCTTACCGTTCAGGTTAGAAATATACCTTATAGAACTCTAATTATAATTGTTTTAATATAGGACTTTTTCGACTTGGTGGGACTGTAGCTTCGAAACGTGGGGGTGGGGGGCTACAAAAAAAGTTTTTACATTAAACCATTTTTATTGCAATTCCTACCAATTTCTGATATTTTTCAGTCAGCCGTAGGTAAAAAGGGACGGACGGACATAGTGAAGCTATATAGGCACATTTTTACAAAATTTTTTGAAAATGTGCTAAAAATGTATATATATAGAAATTTGAATAATAAAAAGATTATCCACCGATAACCTTCATTATGGTTAAACAAGTTTTAGTAGTTGATCTTCAAGTTTTATTAGGAAATGATAAACAAAATTTCATAAAAGACCTAGCTATTCTTGAAAAAGGAAGTTTAATTCCGACTGTGTAACACTTTAAACCACCATATCCTGCAGAAGAACTTAGTCAAGAAAAAAAATAAATGGACTTAAATGAGGTAACGATTTAGTTGAATATTTAGATGTAAAATGAATAATAAAACATCATTTAGAACCAGCTGAAAAAATTTATGTTAAAGGAGAACAAAAAAAAAAATTTTCCTTCAAAAGTACATTGAAAGTGTCAAAATAGAAGATCTAAGCAGAGTTTTGCCGCCAGTAGAAAAGATTGATAACTTTAAAACATCATGTCCTATACAATTATCAAACCACCATTTTAGATGTGCAGTTAAAAATTGTTTTAATGTATATATGTATTTCTTAAAAGAAAAATTTCTTAACTGAGACCTTCATACATACAATATGAAATTAAATAATAAAACTTAAAGCTCTCTCCAACACAAATATAGAAATTCAAGTCATGTATGTGTGGAACTATGTTTACAGAGCTGCTCGCAAAGGTCATTGGCATCAATATGCATGTGATAGAAGTAGATTTCAAAGACGCATTGAAAATGTTGAATTCATTATTTCTAGAATTTTAACACCTGATCATCGCACAATTGTTACATCTTTTTCAGTTAAGTAAAATTATTCAAACATATTGACTTATCTTGATCTGTTTTATTTTTTGTTTTTATGTTTACTATAGGTACCAAAAGTAATAATTAATCTGTTTTTATATTTCATTCTTTAAAACAAGGTTATATATGTAGATCATACATAGCAGTAAGTACATATGTTCAGAAACGTTCTATTTTATAATATAGCATTCTTAAATAATATAAACAGGTAATGTTACTAAATATTACATAATGATAATTGAACTTTTGTTTTCCTTCTTTCTTTACGTAAAGGTACACTACACATCTTCTTTACCAAGAATTACTTTTTTCTCGTTATCTATAATTCGCATATTCAAAACTACATCAACTACAACAACTGGTTTACTTTTAAAGAATTTTCACTTTTTTTGATCCAAAAGATTGGTTATACCAAAAGACAAAGGTTAAATATTTATCTTTTTATACCCGTCCATACAAGCTGCCATACAAAGTTTTCAATTCAATAACTATGAATCTAATGAAGCTACGAGGTTAAAATTAAAATTGAGCAGGTAGAGTAATAGGGCAAGTTACTTTTTGGCAAAGTTAAACATCACTCGGACCAAATTTTAGGGTGGGCGAAATTTTTTATTTAATAGAAACTATAATCTTCCTCGTTCTTTATGTACCTAAACAGAAAATTAAAAAGTACAAAACTGGTTAGCCCTTTTGTTTTTTTAATCCAAAGATTAGTTGTACCTAATATGCACCTTTGAAGGTGCCATGAAATAACGCCAATTCTATTGAATGAGAAATAAACCCATATCGCCAATTTTTCGCGTATGGTTTTTTTCGCATATAATGGCTTTATTTTCTTTTTAAAAATGTAATTTTATTGGTGAAAATAACACCTATTTATATTTCCAAACAAAAATAATTATAAATAAAAATTCCAAAAAAAAATAAAAATTCTAAAAATAAACCTCATTTAATATTTAATTTATAGGTATAAATATTCTGGAATAAACGGTAATTCTGATTTTTAATCCTACTCCAAAATCCCTCCTAATTTCCAAGCTCGTATAAGCCTATATATATAAATATTCTGGACAAATGGAATTCCCTGATTTTGAAACCATCTCTAAAGTCCCTTCTAATTATTATTCTTATATAAATATTTTTGCTTCAAAGTTTTTAAGATAGCGGGGGCTGCCGCCAGTTTAACAAATTATCGTAACCCTCGTTAAACAAATTATAGCAATCCAGATTTTGAAATCAACAAATTACAGATTCAAAATAAATGTTATACGATTTTTCCAGAATATTCATATATATGTACATGTGAGATTCTGTGTTAGGATTAGAATATTTATTACATATGCGTGTGTTAATACAGATACTGATTGGTATTATTTTTCGAATAAAATAGGTATGATTGCAAAATCTAACTCAATAATTGAGTTTGCAGAGATTCGACGGTGGCAGCCTTTGTAATAAAATTAAAATATTTTTTAACATATTTTATTTCAGTTTATTAAATTAACACTTATTTATCAATTTTTATTTTTTTTTTCACTTTGTTTACCATAAAACTAGAATTTGTACCAATTTTACTATATGGTTTTATTTCGTAAAATTTTAGAAAATGATAAGCTTTTATTTCGCACTTGAATTGGAAATAAAGCCATACGAGAAAAAATGTGCGATATGTCTTTATTTCTCATTCAATAGCGAAATAAAGCCATTATGGCTTTGTTTCGTATGGCGATATTTCACGGCGCCGCTTTGAATTTTTTTTACACATTTTCTTACCACTTTTTCAAGTGCACACATTACTTTAAACTAAGTAAATAAACTTGTTTGTTAAGAGCTAACCTACTTTCGGGTGCTCTACTTCCGGAGGACTTGGTCATTAATCAAAAATGTAGGTCAATATGTCGTACAATATGGGTGGGCGATGCGATATAGCATGATTTTTTCCCAAAACAAAGTGCCACAATACCTACAAGTGTTTTTATTTGTTATTCATATGTTTTTTATTTTGAAACTATATAAACATTTGATTCGCAGAGAAGATATACCTACTGATTACTTGTCACTAAATTATAAATTTTGGAATAACATTTCTAATGATTTTTAACATTATCATAACATTTCTATTGTAAAGTTTTCTATGAAGTAAGCCAAAGTCATCATGACTTTATGAATCATTCGAGTGTGTCATAAAGCCACAATCGCGAAATTTTGTATTTCCATCATGGCTTTATGTCTAGTATGATGTAGACTTTTTCCATTTCTTATCCTTCTAAAATTTTCTTATTTTCAAAATTAAAAATAAAACAAATCTTGTAAAAAAATATGCTAATTTTTCTAAATTTTTAAAAAATCGTGCTTATATTAAAATTTAAAAAAAATGTTACTCTGTCCGTTCATCCATCCGCTTTTAACTAAGGTTAACTAAGAAATTTTAACTAATTGCAATGCCTACACAAAAAAAAATAATTTAATGGTAAAATTTTAGCTACAGCCCCCCAAAGTTGGAAAAACCCTATATTTTAACAGTTATAAAAGGGGCTCTATAATATTACCCACTGAAGAGCCCAATAGTTTTGGATTGACGAAGCACTCCAATTTGACATTCTTTTTTGGAAGTTTTTCTAATTCAAAATATAGAGAATGCTTTTGTTGGCATATATATTCGCTAATAAATGAAATTTATATTTAATTTTTTGTTTTTGTAAAACTATAAAGGAGGACAATTTTTTATTATTAAACATATTCAATAACAACTTCACTTATAAGTGAGTTTTACGGGTTTTCAAAACATAAGAGCAAAAGAAATTTATTTTATTTTTGTTTTTTTTTATTTGTATAGTTCTATAACTATTTATAAGGTATATTCTCAATCTGAAAACGGCAGAAGACAGCTGCTTTTATAAGCTTTATAAATTTTAAAAAAGCAAATGAATTGGATTGCCATACGGTACTAAAATTAACCGTAATCGGAATTCATTTTTGCAAACATTTCTGTTCCACATAACAAACGGCTTAAGCCAGAAACTTGAAACTGTGAAAAATTAGATCCCCAAAAACTAGTAGTAGCCGTTTAAGAAAATTTTCCTTGCCACGCCCCCTGTTTAAGTGCTGTAAGGGGTCCTAAATTTAAATTTTTCTATTTTTAAGCACCTGACACTTAAATTCTTTTTAAAAATTTTTATAATAAATATACAAAACTCAAAGCTCTAGTATTCACCCCGAATTTTTGAAGGCTCATCGCTTCACACGATGCGCTTCTCAGCCCATCTTCTCTTAAAATACTGCGGTTAGGTATTACAAAAAAAAATTTCGTTGAAGAACTTTTTCCTGTAGCCCCATCCGTTAACAAGCTATAGTCTCCCAGGATTGGAAAAAATACCTAAACAGTTATAACAAGAGTTCTATAAGGTATATTTTTTTAATTTGAAAATGTCGAAAGACAGCTGCTTTTATAAGCTTTATGAAATATATCGTTTATATGTATAGGATTGCCATATTGGGTCTACAGTTAAATGTTATACGAATTCAATTTTTGTAAAATATTTAGCCGCACATATCTTCTAAACGGCTCAAGCTAGAAGTTTAGGAGCGATTTTGAAATGAAAAAAAAAAGAAATTTTGGAAGAAGGTAGATCATCAATTTTTTCACGCCTCCTGTTTAAGAGTTGTAAGGGGTACAAAATTTAAATTTTGCAATTTTTAAGCACCTGACACTTAAATATCCGTCTAATATTTTTTTAGTAAAACACGAAATTAAAAGTGGTTCTTAAAATTCTAGAAAGTATCTATGGTTTTGCACCATTTCCGCCTAGATAATAAAATTACAAGAAATATTACAAATTTTAGTAAAACTCACAATTTAATTCGCAGAACCTGCAAATTTTCGCCGCGGGAGTTAGAGTTAGATCCTCGGGGATTAACTTAAATTTCTCAAGTAAAAATTTTACTTTTTTATAAATCGGTAACTTAGTCACGAGTGCATATATTTCGAAAATGAAACGTTCACATTGGAGATTCAACATTTTATTTCGACACTGGGAAACAGGTTTTCTGGAGTACATTGGGATTATATTTTAAGTATTGAATTCAATATTACTCATAGTTCACAATGAATTGATGAAATAACTAAGTTATAATATTATCTTTTATATATATAAATATTTTTTACCCTAAACTCAGTATGTAACACTATATAATTTTGTAAATGTGCTTTTTTAAAAAACCCAGGTTTTCTTCATCTTTTGTTTTTATAAAAATTCTTCTTATTTTTCCAAAGATTTGTAAAATTTTATATTAAACTTCTATTACTGAATTTTTGCTTAAAATCTCAATGATTGAAAAAAGTTATGACGTGAAAAATATTTTTAAAAATTGTTATTTTGCGGATTAGTTATTTTGTGATAAATAAAGTAAAAGTTTTATTTTAATAAAAATTTAAAATTTCAACTTACCTTTATTTCCTATACATGAAAATACTCCATTCGAAATTATTAAAATAATAATTACTAGAATACAGTTGAGGCATTGCATTTTAAAATGTATAACACAGTTCAAAATTTTTGCAAAATGCTTTTCCAATTTAAAATGTTACTAATAAATTTAGCACATGCTAGAATGTATTTATGTTTATAATAATATAAGATTTTGTTGATTGTGAATAGCTTGCTTAGCAACAACAAATTAAGAATCTTGTTTCATAAAAAAATATAAAATTAGGTATTAAATTCTTTAAAAAAGTTTAATAAAAAAATTTCCTAAAAATTTCAGTAAAATAGTATAATTCAATCGGGATCCGGAGAGGGGTTGTGAGCTATCAAGATGACATCATCACATAACGGTACTAAATATCTCAAAGTTTCCGAATATATATACTATTAGTGGCGATGGTGCCATCTAGTTGTCGAAAACTGCATTACAAAAATTTCCTAAGATTTTGTAGCATTTTAATTAAAATGTTATATTTTTCCTGTAAGACTATAGACCGGAACCAATATCTTACAATATTGTAGGGCATGATATATTGTCTTTCATAAACATCCTGTTTCATCTGAATCAGTGCTACCGTTTTTGAGATATTGCAATTTCAAGTGGAAATTTATAAAAAAAAAAAAAAATTTTCACTTTCAAAAAAACTACTATAAGTATGAAATTTTCAAAAACATCCTGTATTTTTTATATATATATGTTTATAAATATTCTGGAAAATTTATAATATATAATTCTGATTTTGTAGCCAACTCTAAGGTCCTTTATAATTATACTTTTACATACATATTTCAACAACAACAAATTTTAAAACTATGGGGTATCACTACTTCCAAAATCCCTCCAAATAAATTACTAAAACCCAACTCAATGTTGTATCAAACTATAAAGTACATTCTTACATTTTGAAATAAATATTTCAACTGGAAAACAAAAAGCCAAAATAAATTTATGTGAAATAAAGTATGCAAATGTATTTTTTGATAAAATTGTTGTATCAGTTTATCTTTTATGTTCTCTGGCTGGGCTATTTCTCAACATATACCATACTTATTATATACCATTAGAAAGAGTGTAAAAAGACCTTTCTAACAGTATAATAAAAAATACAGGGTGAATTTCATTCTTATAGTAGTTTTTTTGAAAGTTGAAAATTTTTTTTTTTTTGTTTTAAATTTCCACTTGAAATTGCAATATCTCAAAAACGGTAGCACCGATTCAGATGAAACAAGATGTTTATGAAAGGCAATATCATGCTTTACAATATTGTAAGATATTGGTTCCGTTCTATAGTCTTTCAGGAAAAATATAACATTTTAATTAAAATGCTACAAAATCTTAGGAAATTTTTGTAATGCATTTTTCGACAACTAGATGGCACCATCGCCACTAATAGTATATATATTCGGAAACTTTGAGATATTTAGAACTGTTATGTGATGACGTCATCTTGATAGCTCACAACCCCTTTCCGGAAGTTTATCCTTCAATCGACTTATTAAATAACCCGGTTTCCAGGAATTCGAAATTAAAATTCTAATTTATTTTAATAAATATTTTATCTTTACATAAATGCTTACGTTTGTTTTCTTATATTTTTTATAGTTAAATTTGTGCAAAATTAATTTTTTTTCAAACTCGATACAATTGTTTTTGTCATTTCCTTTATTTTTGACTTTATTATTTTAAAAAACTATATAAAAAATATTTCTTTTTAATTTTGCCACAAACTGATCTAATAATCAATTTATTTTCTTAGGTTAATTTTAATTTTAAAATCATTTAATTTAAACTAAAAATTTTGTTTTTATTTGCCTGCGATTTAACACACAAATTTTTTTTTCTATAAACAGATTTAAATTATAAATTTTATACGTAGATATATCATCTGCATCAAATGATGTAAATTTAAACTCTTCGAATAATTATAATTATATTTTAATTCAAAAATTTAATTTTTAAAATTTACTAATCATTGCTTTGACAAATACTAAATTAGTCAAAGCAGTGATCAACCTACTTTGAAGTACTTTCTTAATAATTTGTCATATGAAAAACTGAGCGATATTAACAAACGCTATAGCAATGTCGAACCAATCATAAAATTTCTTTTAATTTTGTTATTGCTGGATTTATTTTGGTTATTTGTAAAAAAATTTTTTATTCTTTTATTTTCTTGAATTTATGAAAAAATTCAAAATAATCAGTACCTAGTTTAGACTGTAGTATTGGAGATGTATGTATAGTTTTCAACAGCTTCGTCTATACTTTTATATCCTTTTTTTATCAGTACAATTTAGTAAAGTAAAGAAAAAATTCAAGCAAATTTATACGTATACAGTTTAGTCATTTAGGTTTTAATAATATTAAAAATGATTGCATAGTTTTGAACAGCTTTGTCTATTTTTAGAACATTTTGAAAAAAACTGTTAAGATGCTTCTATATAACTTCACTCTGTCCGTCCGTTTGCCTGTCCTTCTGTATGTTAACAAAAACTTTAACAACGTTTGAAATAGAGAAAAATTTTTTTAGCTACGGGTAGCAATACCTACTGCAAAAAAATAATTTCATGGAAGGTGGCTCCATCCATTACGGAGCTGCAGCCCTCAGAAGTATGAAAAGTGCTATATTTAAAATGTCGTTACAAGGGTCGTATTAAATCTATATTTTTAATTTAAAAACGGTAAAATACAGCTGCTTTTATAAATTTTTAAAAACGGAAATTTATAGGTTGGCTATACAGTACTCAAATTTTATGAGAGGCCAAATAATTTACACAAATGTAGTTTTGCATAATACATTTGTGTAAAATATTTGGCCTCTCATATATTCCGAAATGCTGCAGCTAAAAATTCTGTAGCTAAGTCAGATCGTCAGAAATCAGTAGAAATTAGCACGCATTACAGGAACTAAACTGGACAGAAAAGAACGTAAAAGAATATCAAAGGAAGAACTACGCAATTTATTACAGATTACAGCAAAAACTAGAAAGTTTGGATGTGGCTCTGCAGTGGGACCAAAGTTGAAAGGAAAAGTCATAGGATGGAACCCATTAACGAGCGCCTATGTTCTATCCGAATCAGAGCGAAGTTTTTAATATTAGCTTTATCTGTGACCATGCTCCTACCGAAGAATCTGATGACGCAGACAAAGATTCCTACTATGACAGGCTGGAAAAAGCCTATGATGATTGTCGGCGTCATGATTTTAAAATTATTGTAGGGGATTTTAATGCAAAGATTGGGAAGGAGAAGACATTTGGAAACACAATCGGCAGCCACAGCGCCCATGACTCCACCAATGATAAAGGGCTAACGGTTGTATGTTAATATTCATAAAGTCACCTGGCGGTCCCCAGATCAGAAAACATCAAA
Organism: Dolichopus griseipennis; assembly: GCA_963082915.1. Taxonomy (NCBI): domain Eukaryota; kingdom Metazoa; phylum Arthropoda; class Insecta; order Diptera; family Dolichopodidae; genus Dolichopus; species Dolichopus griseipennis. Next base: position 269,846,560 of record OY720441.1, read on the forward strand.
TCAAATAGATCACATGATGATAGACGGTAGGCGCGCTTCAGATGTGATGAATGTGCGTACATGGTAAGGTGCTAATGTGGATATAGCTAGAATAGCTGGCTCCTTGTTATAGCTAGAATCCAAGCCAGAATATCTACACATAAAATACACGTAGGTAGCACACCGCAGAAAATAAACCTTGAAGCACTACAGTCATCCGACACCGCAAAGAAATATGCCGAAGCCATTTCCCATTAGATGCAGTCCTAACCCATAAGCGAAGATGCAACAGTCGAGGAGCAGTGAGCACTGTGCTATTCTATCATCAAACAAGCCGCTCATCAAGTCATTGGTTCAGTATCACCATCTTCCCACAACCAATGGTTTGACAAAGAGCGCCGTGACTTCATAGCGAATAAGAACATCGCTAATGAAACTGGCTTCAAAAAACAACCAGACTGGCTTATTAGGATTATAAATGGCTAAGCACTAACCAAAGAAAATTTATATTGAAAATGTAAAGAGCTTATGAAGCTGGCAGTTCTCAGAACTAAAAGGGATGAGAAATAGAAACGAGGTCCGAAAAATGTATAAAAAAGTCTCGTAGACAAAATGCCCAGGACAATCGGTTGTAAAGAAAAAACAACAAGTCACCGGGAATAGATGGCATAGCTGCCAAAATATTTAAAGCACCTCAAAATAATTTGGTAAGTTGCATACACCAAATCATTACCCTAATCTGGACCACGGAAAATATGTCCAATGAGTGGGACACAAACATTATTATACCCAAATTTAAGAAAGGGGATCGGCTAAAATGCTCTAACTACCGAGGAATAAGTCTTTTAAATGTGGCATGCAAGATCCTTTGTTGTAACATCTGTACATGAATGAAGCCGCATATGGAGTATAACATCGGGCGATATCAGTGTGGTTTGGGTTTGGTAAATCAACAACTGACCAGATTTTTACACTAAGACAGATTCTAGAGAAGTGCAATGAATTCAATGTCAGTACACATCATCTATTCATTGATTTCAAGGCTGCGTATGATTCAATAGGGAGAGACGAGCTTCTACAACCAATAGCAGAATTAGGTTTTCCTGCAAAACTCGTTAATCTCTGCAGGATGACCATAGATTGTACATTTTGCGCAGTCAGGGTGGAAAACAACCTATCTGGAATTTTTCAAACGCGACGAGACTTAAGACAAGGAGACGGGTAAGGGGTAAGACCCTCAAGAATCACCATAAATTTGCTTAGTAAAAATGTTGGAACCTTCGCCATTCAAGGTGAAGCTATTAGCACTTAAAAATTTACAATTTCCAGTAACAGTCGCAAATATACAGAATACAAAAATTACAGTCAGTATGAACGCTATCTACATAATAAAAATTAAATTAAATTAATTTTTTTAAATCGCTAAATTGAAAATTAGTTTTACTAAAAATTTTTGGTTTTTTTCATCACTTGATTTATTCTTTTTCATTTATTAGAACATTTTCAAAAGATTTTGTAAAAATGTGCGTATACGTCGTTTCAAATAAAGAAAAGAAAATTTAACTACGGGTAGGTATTGGAAAAAAATTATTTTTTTTGAAGAACTTCTTTCTGTAGCTCCACCTGCTACGAAATTATTTAAACTGTATAACAAATGCTCTGTTGAGTTTATTCTTAACCTAAAACCGGTAGAAGACAGCTGTTTTTATAACCTTTACAAATTTTTAAAAGGCGAATGTATAAGACTGCCATACTGTACTAAAATGTAATATTATGGGAAACTAAGTTTTTGCAATTTTTTTGTTTCCACATATCTGCTGAACAGTTCAAGTTGGAGACTGAAATTTTGGGAAAACTTAGATCTTCAGAAAATAGTTGGAGTCATTTGTGAGGAACATTTGTGAATTAATTAAACCATTTCGGCCTGGCGGGCTTCCAAACAATTTTGTGTTTCTGATTTGTGTCCAATTTTAAAGGGTGATTTTGCAGTCGAAAAGAGAGGCTGACACAAATTTTTGTTGAGTTCGGTTAAACCGATTGGGCACGAGGGCACAATGAAGCTTTTTCAATGTTTTTGATGTCGAGTCAAAACGGTTTGACCGATTGACTTGAAATTTTCCACGAATGTTTCTCTGAGCAACCGAAATTAGTTGTATAAATTTGGATGGAATGAATTAACCCATTGCGGACCGGCGGGCTTCCAAAAAATGTTGTGTTTCCGATTTGTGTCCAATTTTCCAGGTTGATTTTTCTGTCTAAAAGAGAGGCTGCAAAATGTTTTAGTTAAGTTCGATTAACCCGTTTTCCACGACCGCGCCATGTAGTTTACTATAAATTTTATTTGCTTAAACGATTAAAAGAATTTTATTGAAAATTTTGTACCAGCATTTTAATTATAAAAACCCACAGGGTTAATTTGGTTTTGACCTGTTTACGCGTTTTGAACAAAGATTCAATGAAATTTTAAATTTTTTGGTATTAACGCAAGTTGACCTTTATTTTAAAAGCTCACTTAAGTAATAAGACTAATTTTTTTGCCCTCATTAAATATTCTCAAATAATGCAAAAGCTAAATGAGATAATATTAATAATAATAAAAATAAAGCTTATAAAGAATCCGAATTTAAATTTATGTCTTTAAATTTAAATAACGTAACATTGTCTTTCTCTACTTTTTTTCGTAAGTCTTTGTTTTTTATCTTTTTCTACTTTGCAGTTGTTGTTTTTTAAAAATAGATTTTAGTATAAAATTGCAGTTCTTCAAATAAAATCTAAAAATCAAAAAAATCAATTTCATATATATTATGCTTAAATACATATTATTTTAAATTAGTGGATGGTTCCAAAAAAAAAATCTACATTTCTCTCATAAAGTCATAAAAAACGGGGAAGAGCGTAGAAGAACTTTCAGATAAGTACAAAACCCAATATAAGTTTAAAAGCAGATGTTTACACCTTTTCTAAACTATCGAGTATATTTTGTTCAAACGTTGGCAATTCAAGAAAACTACTATTGACATAGTATAATGACATAGTGGAAAATTTAGTACACTCTTTTGACCTATAGTCATTTTAATTCAGTTAATTATTTGTCGGAAACCCACCATCCTCAACTCTATCGTCAAGCAGCACCAAAATGTCAAGAAGCACCACGTATAGAAAAATTATAGATAATCGTTCAAACTGTTTTTTAAAGCTTATGTTTCGCAATCGGTTAAAAGAAGTGGACAAAACATTTTTTTAAACATTCTCCAAATTCACAGAAGTTTGACCTACTTTCAAAAATTGAAAGTAATTTACTTACAAATTTTTTTTTTTTTTGAATAGTCGTAGGAATGAAAGTATTTACATGTACGTACACAAAATTTAAAGTCAATTGATCAAGCCGTTTCTGCTTAAGAGTAAAGTAACGAAAAAATCTGTAATAAGCTGCTGTGCCACAATGAGTTAATGGAACTCAACAAACCAGTTTTTGAAACTTTGAACAAGCAATATTTCGCAAAATTGGACGTAATATTTTCCAAAAATTTTTTGGCGGCAATTGTCAATCAGACGTCGGTCGGAAAAAAACCTATAAAAAGCTGTTGGGCCGCAAAGGGTTAACGGAACTCCAAAAATATTTTTTTGAGGCTTTGACCAAACAATATTTCGCAAAATTGGACGTGTTATCCTTCCAATATTTTTTTTTGGACAATTTTCGGGCGGCATGGGTTAACAAATTCCAAGTCTGTTAATAAAGTTAACTCCATTCTCAAAGAAGAACACATATGCAAAATTTGAAGTCAATCGGTTAAACCATTTCCCATTTATTGCAAATTAAAGAAAAACCTATAGAAAGCTGTTGGGTCGCAATGGGTTAACGGAACTCCACAAATAATTTTTTGAAGCTTTCTTTTGAGCCAAAGCGGAACTTCGAAAAATTGCTCGAAACTGCTTTTTTACAATTTGCACAATCTCGGGCAACGCTTGGTAAATCTGCTAGTATTATAAAAACAAACAAATTGTAGTTGCATTATTAACCGCTTAATGGTGTTGTGATAAGGACGTCGGCTAATTAATCAAACATCTCTGCTCGAACCCAAGGCAGATAATATATTTTTTTTTATTATATTTTGTTAGTACAAATACATAATATTTCTAATTCAAATCACAATATAAAAATTTACATTATATGCATTTAAAAAATTAAATTTCACATATGAAACAAAATTTTAAAATGTTTTTTATCTATCTATTTCATCTGTTTATATAGAAAAAAAATCTTATAAAAGTTTAAAATGCAATTAAAGTTAAATGAAATATAAAAAAATAAATTAGGAAATTCAAATTAGCTAATTGTATTATAAAATTCATTATGAATTAAATATTGTAAAAAATTTTTTTTATTGTTCAAATTTCTAAGTAAAGTTGATAAAAAAGTTAATAAGATAAAATTATCATGAGTATTATTGCTCCGAAAAAGTGGAAACCTAAACAAATTTCCTGATCTTAAATTATAATTTTTGTTTTCCAACATAATTTATAATATTATTGTTAAATAGTGTGAATGCTTATTGTTTTTTCATTTTAAAAATGAAGAATAAAGTATTGTAACTGAGTTACTTTCAATGAGTTCGAACGTTTTATTTTAATTTTAAGTTACCATTTTTATTAATTTCGATGATAACCTTTTAAGCCTTGGGAGGTCTAAAGTAGGTACGTGAACCACCACTCCAATTGATAATAGATTAGGGGAATACGTAGGAAGGAGTAAAGAACACCCCTGTGCAAAATGTGAAGCTTCTATATTTGTTTGACTATCTTACTATCTTTGTTATTGTCGATGATATGCTTTAAGATCGTCGGAACTGTTTGAATGGTCCCCGACCCATTACTCTAATTGGTTCCAAATTTCGAGAACACTAAGGAAATAGGAAGAGACAGACAAATTTGGAGGATCTATCTTTTTTAGCTTCGGAATTATGCTCGTTTGACCTAAATTTGTTCAAAAGCTCTAGGATCCAAAACCATGGTGCGATCTTAACCGTACGTAACCCCCGCCGTAGCTTCATTACCAGTAAATTACAGCACAAATTTCATGAAGATAGCCTCATTAGTTGTTGATCCTGATTTTTAATTTATGTTCGTTAGCCCTTAGACGGTATAAAGGGTCCAGAATCCGAACCCATTAGCCGATTTCACTCATATGAAATCTTCGCTGTAACTTTCAGTACTAGTAACGTACAGTTAAAATTTCATCAAGGTATAATTTATTTGTTTTTGAGTTATCGTGTTTTTTGGATGTATATTCTTTAGCCCTTGAAACAATTAAAACTTACAGAATCTGAACTCATGGTCGGATTTCGCCCATATGAAATCCCCGTCGTTCTTTTAATACTAGTGAACCCTTATACACAATTGAAAGTTCTATCTTAATTTTAAGCTACATTTTTTATTAATTTCAATGATATACTTAAAGGTCTTCGGAACTGTGTGGATAGTTCCCGACCACTACTTTAATTGGTCCTAAATTTCGAGAACTCTAACGATAAAGAAAGAGGCACACTGATACCCAATTCGGAGGTTCTGTCTTCATTGGTTTCGGAATTTTCCTTGTTTGGCCTAAATTCGATCAAAAATTCTAGTAGTAGTAACCAACAGCATAAATTTCATGAAGATAGCGCCATTAGTTGTTGAGTTATCCTGATTTTTTTTATATGTTCATTAGCCCTTAGAACTATTAAAAGGTCCAGTATGCGAACCCATTGGCCGATTTCGCCCATATGAAATCCCCGCCGTTCTTTAAGTCCTAGTAACCTACAGTAAAAATTCCATCAAGATAGCTCCATTACTTTTTGAGTCATCGTTCCTGCGAACGGACGGACAGACATGGCTATATCGACTCAGGAGGTCACGCTGATCACAAATATATATACTTTTCCATATCTTTTGCATTTAAAAGTGTTTTAATCTTAGAAATATAAGAAAAATAAATAATAATATTTTTATATTTTTTGCCCATTTGTAAATTCTAAAAATCCGAGGTACAGTACATTGCTTTACGCGTATTTTGGCTGCTCTCATGTTAATGGATGAACCTATTTATTTCTAAACTTTTGACAGAAATTATACGTTGTACGCTTTTATTAAGGTTGGGTGCTAAGGAACAAATATTTTTTTTATAATATAGATATCAGAAAACAATTACAATATCTTTATACGCTTTGTTTATTTTTAAATCTTAAGATTCCGAGGGACAGTACGTCGCCTATGCTTTCATGTAAATTTATCTATATAACTACCTACTTATTTCAAAATTTTTTGACAGAATTTTTGTGCGCCGTTCGCGTTGATTTAGGTTGGGATCTTATAGAACAAATTAATTTTTTTAACCTTTATTATTTTTGTTTTTGCAAACATAGGTATTATAGCTTTTTAGCACATTTTCAAAAAATTTTGTAAAAATGTGCCTATATAGTTTCACTCTGTCCGTCCGTCCGTCCGTCTGTCTGTCTGTCTGTCTGTCCGTATGTTTACAAAAACTTTTACATCGTTTGAAATAGAGAAAAGAAATTTTAACCAAGAGTAGGTATTACAAAAAAAATAATTTCGTAGAAGAATTTTTTTCCGTAGCCCCACCTGTTACGGAACTGCAGCCCCCCAAAGTTGGAAAAAGCCCTATATTTAAATTGTTATAACAAGAGTTCTGCTGAATGTATTTTCAATCTGAAAACGGCAAACGATAGCTGGTTTTATAAACTTTATAAATTTTTAAAAGGCAAATGTTTAGGGTTGCCATAGGGTACAAAAATTTAACACTACGCAAAGCTCAATTTTTACAAAATTTTTGGCCAGACATATCTTCTGAACGGTTGAAGCTAGGGTCTTGAAATTTTGGGAGGAGTTAGATCCTTAGAAATTAGTAGGAGTCGGTGAACAAAATTTTTTTGTCACGTCCCCTGTTTTGCAGCTATAAGGTCCCGAAAATTGAAATTTTGCTATTTTTAAACACCTGTAACTTGAATGCCTGTCTAAATTTTTTTTAGTGATATACAAAATTCAAAACTCTATAATTATATTTCAACATGTGTCAAAGGTTTTTCTTAATTTTGAAGGGTGACGGAGCTACAGCCCCTGGAAATTCCAAAAAAGCCCTATATTTAAATTGATATAACAAGAGTTCTGTTAGGTTAATTTTCAATCGAAAAACGGTAGAAGAGAGCTGGTTTTATAAACTTTAAAGAAATATATCGCTAAGTAGTATAGGGTTGCCATACGGTCCCAAAATTTACCATTATGCAAAACTCAATTTTTGCAAAATTTTTGGTCCCATATATCTCCTAAACGGTTTAAGATAGGACCCTGAAATTTTGGGAGAAGTTAGATCCTCAAATATTAGTAGGAGCCGGTTAATAAAATTTTTTTGTCAAGCCCCATGTTCAGGAGCTATAAGGGCTCGAAAAATGAAATTTTGCTAGTTTTGAACACCTGTAACTTGAATACCTGTTTAAATATTTTTTCCTTAATATACAAAATTTAAAGGTCCAACATTATATTTTAACATATGTTAAAAGATTTTTTTAAATTTAAAAGGGGTTCTTTAAATTGAAGAAAGTGTCTCTCAGTTTTTACCATTTTTGCTTAAATAGTAAAATTCTAAGTAATATTTCAAATTTTGGTGGAATTCATAATTTAATTCCTAGAACCTAAAAAAGTTTATGGGTTGGGGAGTAGGAGGATTATATCCTTGAGAAATTTAGCAACATTCCATATAGAGGGGCTAATATGGCTTAAAAATTAAAAACTTACTGTTTTTATAAGTAAGCAGTAACTTAGTCACTGACTTATATATTTCCTAAATTAAACGTTAAAATTGAAGCTTCAACATTATATTCCGATAAAATACTCAACATGAATTACTATATTATTTTGAAAATGTGCTTTTTTAAAAACCCTTGGTTTTTTTCATCACTTGTTTCAATTATTTTGAATATAAGGTATTTTTAAATAAACAAATATTTTACAAAAATATTAATTTATATATTCTATTTTTATTTTTCGCTTTGTCAATTTTTAAATCCGTGGTACCAGTACGTCGCGTATTTCGGTTGTTCACATGTAAATTCTTATACCTTACTATTTAATTAAAAATTTGTTTTTTTAAAAACTTAAAAAAAAGCAACAGCAATATACGAATTTCCAAATTATATTTGCTGGAAAAAAAAAACATACAGGACGCTAATAACGACCATGATGCCGCGGAAAATATTCGTCGTAGTAAACGAATGTCGTTTTAAAAGAATGCTATGAATTTTGAAAAATTAATATAAGACTTGAACATTGTAGAAAGGACACTTCGAACTCATTTGCTAGAATTTTATTTGATGTGTCAGACTCAACCTTATGTATACTGCTATTTCTTCTAATGAAATCTTTTTTTTGTATTTTTAATGCGTTATTATGTTTTTTTTATATATTAAAAACTAAATAAAAAATACCAAGCAACATTATTAGATATAATAAAAAGTTTAAATAAAAGAAATATGAATGTAATAAGCAACTTATATTTTTAGGTAAAACTTAATTTTTGGAAATAAGGTAACGTTTATTTTAATTAAAATTGATAGGTGCAAGAAACGAATCATATTATATACTTTTAATTGAACTTGCCTGCGTTTATGGCTTTATTTTTCATTCTGTCAGTTAGTGATACATTTATATTAGAAATCTGACCATAAATTTATAAGAATTGCATGGTTCAGTGGTTAGCAAAATGGCTGACGGTGTAAATAGGTCTGAGTTCGACCCTCCTTTAAAAATAAGAATTTTTTTGTTTTTTTTTTTAAATTCGACAGAAATAATAAAAAAAATTACAAATAAAATTAATTTATTTGTATAATTACTTTAAAAATTTGTAACTTTAAGAACTAAAATACTTCACTTTGATAATATCAAAACATAGACCAAATAATTATGTAGACGATCAATTTCATATAAAAAATTTTTAGGGTTTTTTTTTTATGTCAGTCCGTACATTTTTGGTTCTTAAATTTAAAATTTATACAAGTAGGTACTTAAATAAAAAAAAAAATTTCACCATGAAGCGAATTTGCTTAAAATGTTGAAAATTTTCATTAACCAAAAATTGATGGTAGACCATTTTTATTTAAAAGTGTTTTAGTATAAAAGTAAATTGCTGAAATGGTGTCAGTTCTTCTTTCAGATAGTCTTAATGCAGCAATTTACTTTTATACTAAAACACTTTTAAATGCAAAAAATCTACCATCAATTTTTGGTTAATGAAAATTTTCAACATTTTGAGCTTAAAAGTTTTGAAACATTAAAAGAACTGTTTCTTATACCAGCAAATTACTTTTATATTAACACAGTAACAAATTCCCAAGATCTACCTTCAATTTTTTATTTTCTGCATTTTAGGGGGCTAGTATTACTTTAATAAAAGTATATATTGAAAAAAATATTTTTTTTTATTTTATTTTATACTTTTTAGTTTTAATTAAATTTTTTTACACAATTATTTATATAAAATTATTAAATACAAATTCATTATTAGTTACAATCGGTGTATCTATTAACTAATCATAATTTATTAAAATATCCCCTTTAGTAAATTTATCTACCTAAATTAATTTAAATTTTATAACAGAAGACAAAAATATCATTACAAAGCATTATAAGTACCTACCTCTTTGATAAAAACTTTATCTATCTAATTTGTTATACAATATTGTTTTATATTTATTAGGTATCTTTAAGTCTGAATACATTTTTTTGCACATTGTCCATATATATGTATGTTTGTAAATACCTAGTTCTTTGTTTATGGTCTTTTATAATATTTTTGCATACATGACATGGTTGAAAATCTAATTCGAAATATTAATGTCATTAATAAAAACTATTCACTTAAATATTTTTTGTTTACATTTCCCTATACAAAAAAAAAATGCGCACTCGCTTATTCATATAAGATTATTATCTTACTTATTATCTATAATATGTATACATATACATATATTCCATATTAATACAAAATCATTTCACAACCGTTACATTTTTATTACGCAGATTATGCTTCAAAGTATAAAGTAAACAAGAACAAATGACTGATAAATTTTTTTTGTTGCATTTTAAAAATTTGAAGATGAATAAGTTAGAGTTCAAATTCGCTTCATGGTGAAATTTTTTTTTTTTATTTAAGTACGTACTAGTATAAATTTTAAATTTAAGAACCAAAAATGTACGGACTGACATAAACAAAAAACCCTAAAAATTTTTTATATGAAACTGATCGTCTACATAATTATTTGGTCTATGTTTTTATATTATCAAAGTGAAGTATTTTAGTTCTTAAAGTTACAAATTTTTAAAGAAATTATACAAATAAATTAATTTTATTTGTAATTTTTTTTTATTATTTCTGTTGAATTTAAAAAATAAAACAAAAAAATTTTTATTTTTAAAGGAGGGTCGAACTCAGACCTATTTACACCGTCAGCCATTTTGCTAACCACTAAACCATGCAATTCTTTTAAATTTATGGTCAGATTTCTAATATAAATGTATCACTAACTGACAGAATGAAAAATAAAGCCATAAACGCAGGCAAGTTCATTTAAAAGTATATAATATGATTCGTTTCTTGCACCTATCAATTTTAATTAAAATAAACGTTTCATTATTTCCAAAGAATTAAATTTTACCTAAAAATATAAGTTGCTTATTAAATTCATATTTCTTTTATTTAAACTTTTTATTATATCTAATAATGTTGCTTGGTATTTTTTATTTAGTTTTTAATATATAAAAAAACATAATAACGCATTAAAAATACAAAAAAAAAATTTCATTAGAAGAAATAGCAGTATACATAAGGTTGAGTCTGACACATCAAATAAAATTCTAGCAAATGAGTTCGAAGTGTCCATTCTACAATGTTCAAGTCTTATATTAATTTTTCAAAATTCATAGCATTCTTTTAAAACGACATTCGTTTACTACGACGAATATTTTCCGCGCCATCATGGTCGTTATTGGCGTCCTGTATGTTTATACCCGTGCATACATATATGAACATCGGGTATATTAAAATTACTCCTCCGTTTGTAACGCATAGAAATATACGAGCTAGATATAGTGTCAAGGGTACGTATCGAATCAGCATCGAAAAGTGAAACGATCTAGCTATGTGTGTCCGTCCGTCCGTCAGCACGATAACTCTAAAACTATAAGAGCTAGAGTTCTGAAACTTTCACAAAGTAATTTTTAGAAAATTTGTAGGTTCCCTATTGTTTTTGGTTAAAATCGGAGAAAGGCTTCGGGTATACAAATTTTTCGAAATTTTATTAATATTTTCAAAATTAATAACGAAATAGAAACCAAATATAAAAACAAACAAATTATTATCTAATTATTAATCGATTCATGGTATAGTGGTTAGGACATGTTACTTGTAGCAAAAATGTCTCGGTTCGAATTCACGCTAAGGAAAAATTTTTTTTTTTTTAAATTCAGTTTTTGTTATCTATTTTCTTTTTAATAAAATATATGTATTTATTTTATGTATGAAAAATTTTATTTTATAGAAAATTTGACAGAAAACTCTCATTTATATTAAAAATTATTAATTTTTTTAAATATTTCTATAAAAAAAATTCAAAACTGTTATTTAAAACAAACAATTGATACCATAGCAACTACAATTATTCAAAAAAAAAAATTAAGATAAATAAAAACTCGTTTTGTAGACAAATTGTTTATTGTTCTATGGTGCAGTGGTTAGGACCTAGGACTAGTAGTCAAAACGTTTCGATTCGATTTCTGGCTGGGGCAAAAATTGGTTTTTTTTTTTAATTTATCTTAAAACACTCATTTATAAATTATTTAATTTTTTTTAATACATTTTTAAAAAAATTCAAAACAGTTATTCAAAACAAACAATTGATACCATCGCAACTATAATAATTTAAAAAAAAAATTCAGATGAATATAAAGTCGATGGCTTAGTGGTTAGGACGTAGACATTTTAATTGAAAAGTGTGGGTTCGAATCTCGTTCAGAGCATATTTTTTTTTAAATTCATCTTTTTTTTTAATTCATTTTTTTTTATTAATTTTTTTTGTAATTAAATATAAAAAAACAAATATTTTGAATTTTCTGTCAAACAGTTCAATTACAATATATGAAATTCTTATTTATTTAATACACGCACGGGTTTCTAAAAGTTGACAAGGGCAACTATAATCTTCCTCGTTTTTTTTTTCTAACAAATATAATTTGGAAATTCGTATATTGTTGTTGCTTTTTTTTAAGTTTTTAAAAAAATAAATTTTGAATTATATAGTAAGTTATAAGAATTTACATGTGAACAACTGAAATACGAAATATATTTTTTATAAAAAAAGGTTTTATTATATTTAATTATAAAAATAAAACAAAAAAAATTTTATATATTAATTAGTTTTAATTATATTACGTTTGAACAGTTATAACCAACTAAAACTTAATTTATCTTACGGTTTTTTGTAATTACTTAAACTAAACTTAAAAAAACTAAGACTAAGCATTTCTTATTAATTAAGTTTCTAATATAAAATTATTCATTTAAACAACATTGAACTTGAAGAGTTCAAGGTTTTTGTCATTTAAAAAACAAAAAAACAAAAATAATGCAAATTCAGCATTTTTACATATATTTACGGATTTTTATATATGAATGTAAATTTTTAATTTTAAGTTAAATTTTGAAATAAGAAAAAATAAAAATGAAAATCAAAATATACTTTTTTTTGTTGCTATTGTTTTAGCTTCTATAACAACTTCAGGTGTAGAACTTGAAGTTGACTCAGTTAACGTTATATTAGGAAGTTCATACATAACTCCTCCTCCGTTAGAGTTGAAATTCTCCGGAATTTCTTTATTTACAATTTTTATTTTGGTTCCTTTGTTTTTTAAATATAATATTATAAAAGTAATACTTATTACTAATACTACAATAATAGAAATATTTATCCCATATGAAATGGCTTTATGATATTTTAATTCGTTTATTTCTTTAATATTTTCAAAGTTTTTTTAAAACAATATCGTCAAAATTAATTGGTTTTACATAGGTATAATTAAAATTATTACTAGGGTAAAAATATTTATCTTGAATAATTTGCTTTTGGTTATAAAATATTTCATTCTCTATTTTAATTTCCCAGTTATAAAAGTTAATAAAATAGTTTTTGTTCAGTGTTAAATTTCTATCGTCACAATTTTGTATTAATACGGTTTTTCTAGCATTTTTAATTAATAAAGTTTCGTCATCTAATATTTCAATTTTAGTTTTGTTATTATATCTAAATTTACATTTATTATTCAAAATACAGTTTTTACTAGATTTTAAATCTTTTAACATAACATCATCTTGATAAGTTAAAATTTTATTTTCAATTTCTACAATATATTCATTGTTTTCGTCAATTTCTATATATTCTTTATTAGGCAAAGGAGTAATAAGTTTTAAATCAGTTTGAATATAATTTAGTGGAATTTTAATTGCAGTTACTAATAATTCATCTTTATAATTCATAATTCCTATTTTACTTAATTTTAATTTATAAAAATCAATTTGATATAATTCTATTTCTCTTGGATTTATAATATGTAAAATTGTACTAGTTTTATTTACTATTTCTACTTGAAGTTTTATTTGAATATAACCGGCTTCTTCGTGAATTGGATTGACTTGAAGAAGTCCTACAGTCAGTTGTGTTGGTAAGATTATTAACAGCAATATTATTATGTTGAAAACCTAAAAGTTTTAAAGGTCTTTTAATATTTGAATAATGTACATTTAATAAAGGTTTATGTTTGTAATATGGTTCGTCCTTATGTCTAAGTCTCTTATAATTTCTAATAGCTCCTACTGATCTATTTTCTATATAGTGTTCTCTATTAAAGTTTCTTTTATTTATAGTTTTAGTTTTCATTTTATCTATATTTATTTGCAATTTACTAACATCTACATTTTCTTTAGCTTCTCTAGGTGTGTATTTTATTGTTGAATGATAGCGATCGTTATAGTTTCCTATAGCCATCTGTATCTTCATCTCAACTGAAAGTTCCCTATCCTCAATTCCTGTTATTTTTTCTAAGAGGGTTGAGTGTAGTCTCTCTATATCAGCATTTCCAGTGTGATTATTTGCTTTTGTTAGATGAATTTCAACATTTTCACTATTTAAATACTCAATTAGTTGTTCAGCTCTAAATTCATTGTCCATAATTATTTTTTTTGGTTTTCCAAATTTTGCAAAATGTTCCATTATAATTGTTTTCTTTGCTCTCCAATTGCGATCTGTTATACCATATGCTGAGGCAAATTTTGTTAATTTATCAATTACTGTAACAAAAGATTGTTTTTTAAAATGAAATATGTCCAAATGTATAATTTCGTTTTTTCCTTTAGGTGTTTCTGTAAATGCAAATTTAGGTTTTAGTGGTTTTCGATCATACTTAATTTGTTGACATTTTTCACAATTATTGATAATTAAATGAATATGATCTTTTAATTTCGGAAAATAAATTTTGTCTTTTAAATTGTGGTAACATTCATTTATTCCACTATGCATAGACTCTTTAGTGTGGTAAAGAGATAGTTGTTTATGTAATTCTTCTTCAGTTTTTATTTCTTTAGCTCTTTTTGTACTTCGTATAAATTTTATTTTTGAATCAAATGAAAACATCGATATTAAAATTAGTTGTATTTTATGATAGTCAGTATCAGATACTTCCGAATAAATGCTCGTATATCCTTTCTTGATATAACGTTTTAAAATGTCTTTAATTAAATTTTCATTTTCTAACGGATTTATTTCAATAATTCTTCTATTGTGAAGTGTTATATTCTCTTCAGGACTGTAAGTGAGTATGATTTGTGTTTTATATTTGTTTACTATATCCTCTTTTATTCCTATGTAATCTAATTGATTTTCATCTGCAGAATGTACTGTATCATTAGATAATTCTAAATTGGATGCTATATCATTTTCTTCATTAATTTTCTTTGTATTTTCTAATCTGCTTAAATAATCAGCTACCTTATTTTCTTTACCCTGCAAATATTCAATCTCATAATTATATTCTTGAAGTTTTAGCAACCATCTTTGGTGTCTTTGTGAAAATTCCTTTCCTTTGTATTTGTTGTTTAAATATTTAATTGGCACATGGTCTGTTATGATTTTAAACTTATTACCATATAGATAAGGTCTGAAATAATTTACTGCATACATAATTGCCAAAAACTCTTTATCTGTAGTACAATAATTTTTTTCATGGTTGTTTAGCGTTCTCGAAACATAACAAATTGGATGACCTTGTTGAGACAACACTGCACCTATAGCATGATCACTTGCATCTGTAGTTACAACAAACGGTTTATCGTATTCTGGAAATTTTAAAATTGGATTTGAAGTTATCAAGCTCTTTAAGTTTTCAAATGCTGCTATATACTGTGGGTCATTTATATTAATTTTGTTATCTTTTTTTAAATATTTAATCATAGGATATGCAACCTTAGAATAATCTTTGATGAATTTTCTATAAAATCCAGTTGCTCCTAAGAAACCTTTTAATTGTTTTTCAGTTTTTGGAATTTGTAACTCTTGAATATTTTTTATTTTTTCAGGGTTAGGTTTTATCCCATCCTTTGTCAAAATATGTCCTAGAAATTCTGTATTTCTTTTAAGAAAACTACATTTATCTACTTGAATTTTCAAATTGTGTTCCTGTAATCTTTTAAATATTTTTGTTAATGAATTTTCGTGTTCTTCTAATGTTGTCGAAAAAATTAATATATCATCAAGATATACGACGCAAATTTGATTGATATATTCTCGAAGAATTTCTTTGAAACGTTGCCGGTGCGTTCTTCAATCCAAATGGCATACGTACATATTCATATAGACCTGCTGGAGTAACAAAAGCAGTTTTTTCAATATCTTTTCAGCTACTAATATCTGATGGTAACCTTTGGCTAAATCTAACGTGCTGAAATATTAAGCTTTTCCCAATTTGTCCAGAATGCTATCAATATTAGGTAAAGGGTATTTATCGTCGATTGTGACCTGATTTAATCTTCTATAATCCACAACTATTCTAAATTTTTGTACTCCAGAATTATCTTTTCTTTTGGGTACTACTATAATCGGAGAACTATATCGACTTTTACTTTTTCTAATTATGCCCTGTTTTTCCATTTCTTCCATTTGACGTCTCACTTCAGTTTCATGTTTAGGTGGATATCGATAAAGTTTTGAATTAATTTGTTCGCTTGTTGTTGTTTTAATTTCATGTACCACTGTATTTGTACTAGTCAAAATATCACCTTCTTTATATAATAGCTTATTGAATTTTGAAACTAATTTTTCAATTATATGTTTTTCTTTTTCATTTAAATGATCCAATTGTAGAGTTTGAACTTCACTTACTTCTAATACATTAACTTCTTCTTGAATAGTTTTAGTTAAGAATGGAAGACTCACTCCATTGGTCATATTAATTTGTTGATTTTCTACGTTGATATCTTTCACATTTTTTTTTATCCAATCCATACCTAATAATAAGTCATATGGCTTGTTTAATTTCATTGCAATCCATTTCATTCTTGCATTTTCAGGATATTTAAATTCTGCTGGAGATAAGGTAGCAACTGTTCTATTAGGTTTGCTTACCTCTCCTTGAATTGTATTGATAGATATTGAAGTTGAATTTATTACAGTAAACTTAGAACTACAAACTTTATTTTCATTTAAAATGCTTATTGTTGAGCCTGTATCTAACAAGGCTGAATATTTTTTTTCTTGAATTGTTAAAATTGTAAAAATTTTATTTGGGTCCGAGGCTAATTTATAAAAAAAGTTTCTTCAATTGTATTAGTTTCATTTTTTTTACTTAAATTATCAACATGCATTGATCGAGTTTGTCTACTTGGATCAACTTCCATTGGTCTGGTCTGTCTACTTTCTTGTCTGTCATTGTATCTATTATAATTTCGGTTAAACTGAGAAGGCCTATTTCTATTTTGATAAAAATTATCGTTTGCTCGAAATTGGAAATTATTATTATTATTTTTAAAATTCGAATTTGAATTGTTATTAACACTGTTGTTGTTAAACATATTTCTACTTTCATAATTTTTATTACTAAAAAAATTTTTTTTATTATTATAATTGTAATTATTTTTATTATCATTCCTAAAAGAATTTTTACTATCACTATTTTTATTAAAATTTTTGTGAGATAAATTAAGATTACCCTCGTCTAAACCTATAAAACTCCTTACTGTATTTCTAATTTCAGTCAAATTATTTTTCGATATTATTGCATAAGCTAACGATCCTGAAGAAAGTTCTTTAATTTTCTGAACTAACATTCCACTAAATATATCAATTACTGTTTGGCTATCTTCAACAAAAGCCGCATATTCTGTTATATCTTCTATCACTAATCTTAACTTATTATCTAAATCTTTAATGCTACTTACTTTTAGTGCTCCAATTTCTTTTGTGATTGCCATTTGGTCTTTTGATGCTCTATAATGTTGTTTTAATTTTATTTTGCAATCATCCCAATTTGCTGGAGGGCTGACATTAAGTAAATTTTTTGCACTTCCCTGAATTTTGATGTTGTAAATAATGTTGAAAACCTGGTTAGCTTCCGCCACATGATCAGCTAATACTCTGGTCACTGAATCGATGAAAGATGGTAAAGTACCTGGCTCACCATTAAAAGCTGGAATAAATTGAATTTCCTTTTCAATTTGTGATCTCCAATTTGTGGTTGGTTGTTTTGCACTAATAGCTGAGTTAGAGCTACTAAGCACTGTTCAATACGATTGTCATTTTGTTCATTTGCCATAATATTACGGTATTGATCAAATAAATTGCTTCTGTTTATTTGACGATCAATTTTGATTTATTTATTTATATATTATATTATATTTTTTTTTTTTTGTTTTTTTATTGTGTTCGTTTCTACATAAACCACTAAATTTTGCTTTGGCTTACTTTGTTGCCCACTTTAAAAAAATGTTTTTGTAATATTATTTTAAATAATGCTAATTAAATTCGTTTCACTAGATCTCTTTTCTTTTGATAGAGATCCTACCGACTGCGCCAAATATATTTTTTATAAAAAAAGGTTTTATTATATTTAATTATAAAAATAAAACAAAAAAAATTTTATATATTAATTAGTTTTAATTATATTACGTTTGAACAGTTATAACCAACTAAAACTTAATTTATCTTACGGTTTTTTGTAATTACTTAAACTAAACTTAAAAAAACTAAGACTAAGCATTTCTTATTAATTAAGTTTCTAATATAAAATTATTCATTTAAACAACATTGAACTTGAAGAGTTCAAGGTTTTTGTCATTTAAAAAACAAAAAAACAAAAATAATGCAAATTCAGCATTTTTACATATATTTACGGATTTTTATATATGAATGTAAATTTTTAATTTTAAGTTAAATTTTGAAATAAGAAAAAATAAAAATGAAAATCAAAATATACTTTTTTTTGTTGCTATTGTTTTAGCTTCTATAACAACTTCAGGTGTAGAACTTGAAGTTGACTCAGTTAACGTTATATTAGGAAGTTCATACATAACTTACGCGACGTACTGGTATCACGGATTTAAAAATTGACAAAGCGAAAAATAAAAATAGAATATACTTAATTAATATTTTTGTAAAATATTTGTTTATTTAAAAATACCTTATATTCAAAATAATTGAAAAAAGCTATAATACCTAAGTTTGCAAAAACAAAAATAATAAAGGTTAAAAAAATTAATTTGTTCTATAAGATCCCAACCTAAATCAACGCGAACGGCGCACAAAAATTCTGTCAAAAAATTTTGAAATAAGTAGGTAGTTATGTAGATAAATTTACATGAAAGCATAGGCGACGTACTGTACCTCGGAATCTTAAGATTTAAAAATAAACAAAGCGTATAAAGATATTGTAATTGTTTTCTGACATCTATATTATAAAAAAAATATTTGTTCCTTAGCACCCAACCTTAATAAAAGCGTACGACGTATAATTTCTGTCAAAAGTTTAGAAATAAATAGGTTCATCCATTAACATGAGAGCAGCCAAAATACGCGTAAAGCAATGTACTGTACCTCGGATTTTTAGAATTTACAAATTGGCAAAATGTATAAAAATATTATTATTGATTTTTATTATATTTCTAAGATTATGTTTTAAAAAATAATACTTATTTAAAATAATTTTTATTAAAAAATATCTTATATTCAAAATACCTATAAAATGATTTAAAAAATTTTTTTTTGTACATTCAAATAAATTTTTTTCCATTAAATAAATAATATACGCGCGAATCGGTTTACGGATATGTTGAGAGAAAAATTGACGCACTGCCGAATAAAATTTGTATGTTTTGATTTTGGTTAAGCCCTAAAAATTTAAAAGTTCATTTTACATTTTAAACTTAAACATCGAATAATGTTTTTTATAATAAAAACTATTTTTATACCCTACCCTATATAAAAACTATTTTTATACCCTACACCTATAGAATAGGTAAAGGGGTATATTAACTTTGGTATGGTGTTTGTAATCACCTAAAGGAAGCGAGCTAGATATGGAAAAGTATATATATTTGTGATCAGCGTGACCGCCTGAGTCGATATAGCCATGTCCGTCCGTCCGTCCGTCCGTAGGCACGATAACTCAAAAAATAATGGAGCTATCTTGATGAAATTTTAACTGTAGGTTACTAGGACTGAAAGTACGGCGGGGATTGCATATGGGCGAAATCGGCCCATGGGTTCGGATTCTGGACCTTTTAATCGGTTTCAGGACTAACGAACAAATATAAAAAATTACGATAACTCAACAACTAATGACGCTATCTTCATCAAATTTGTGCTGTAGGTTACTAGTAATAAAACTACTTCGGGAATTGCGTAAGGTCGGGATTGGACCATGGGTTAGGAACCTAGAACTTTTTGATCGAATTTAGGCCAAACGAGCATAATTCCGAAACCAATGAAGATAGAACCTCCAAATTTGGTATCAGGGTGTCCCTTCCTATTTCCTGAGTGTCTTGTGAATTTGGGCACCATTGGAGTAGTGGGTCGGGGACCAGCCACACATTTCCGAAGACCTTAAAGCATATCTTTAAAATTAATAAAGATAACAACTTGAAAAAATGTAGAAGCTTCCATTTTGCCACAAGGGTGTTCTTTACTATCTCTTGCGTGTTCCCCTAATTTGGGATCAATTGGAGTGGTGGTTCTGTACCCCTCTGAGACCTCCCAAGTTTTAAAGACTTATAATCGAAATTACTAAAAATAGTTACTTAAAATTAAGATAGACCGTTCAAATTGTGTACAAGGGTTAACTAGTACTATAAGTACAGCGCGGACTATGTAAGGGCGAAATCAGCCCAACGGTTCGGATTCCGGACCTTTTAGTCGGTGTCAGGGCTAACGAACATATATAAAAAATCACGATAACTCAACAACTAATGAGGCTATCTTCATGAAATTTGTGCTATAGGGTATTGGTAATGAAACTACGGCGGTGATTACGTACGGTGAGGATTTGACAATGGTTTCGGAACTTAGAACTTTTTGATCGAATTTAGGCCAAACGAGCATAATTCTGAAACCAATAAAGATAGAACCTCAAAATTTGGTATCAGGGCAGTGATGAAAACTCAAATTTATATTTGTAAGTAGATTTTGGTAAGTAGAATCGGGTAAAAGTAAGTAGACAATTAATACCCCTATAGTATCATAGTATAACGATAAAAAAAATTTTTGACGAAGTTTTATAAAAAGAAATGTTTTTTCACTTATTTAACTATGTTTTTTCATTTTTTATTATTTTACTATAATTAAATATAGTAATATATTATCGAAACTTATATAGTTATATATAATCTCTTATAGTTATATATATTATATATTATATAAAACATTTTTTTTAAATTAAATATTAAATAAAGTAATATTATAGGAACTTA
This sequence comes from Dolichopus griseipennis, assembly GCA_963082915.1. Classification (NCBI taxonomy): domain Eukaryota; kingdom Metazoa; phylum Arthropoda; class Insecta; order Diptera; family Dolichopodidae; genus Dolichopus; species Dolichopus griseipennis. The sequence continues at coordinate 269,867,588 of OY720441.1, forward strand.
TTTTTCAAATTCAATAACAAAAAAAAAAAATTAAAACACAAATTTCAACAGTGCAAAAATAAATAAAAACTTATTCTAATTCTTTATTATACATAGATTTGTTAAAATTTTTTCGCAAATCTTGTGTAACTTCAAAATTGAAGCAGTTTGTTCCATTCATTTTCATTAATTGTTTTGCTCTTAAGCAACCTTTTATAGCCGGATTTTCAATTCTGTTACGCGTTTTTGTTTTTATTAGATTAATCTGCGAAAACATTCTTTCTACAAGCAAGTACTAAAGTAAGTAGATTTAAGTGCGAAGTAAGTAGGTAAGTAGATAAGGGTAAAAGTAAGTAGATCTACTTACAAGTAAGTAGAGTTTTCATCGCTGTATCAGGGTGTCCCTTCCTATTTCGAAAGTGTCTTTGAAATTTGGGCCCTATTGGAGCAGTGTATCGGGGACCAGCCACTCAGTTCCAAGGACCTTAAAGCATATTTTCGAAATTAATAAAGATAGTAACTTGAAACAAATGTAGAAGCTTCCAATTTGGCCTAAGGTGTTCTTTACTATTTCTTACGTGTCTCCCTAATTTGGGATCAATTGGAGTGGTGGTTCAAAACCTCTCTTAGACCCCCCCAATGTGTAAAAGCTTATCATCGAAATTAATAAAACTAGTAACTTAAAGTTAAGCCAGAACGTTCCAATTGTGTACAAGGGTTAACTAGTATTGAAAGTATGACGGGACTGCATATGGGCGAAATCGTACCATGGTTTCGGGTTCTGGAACCCTTGAAAAGTTCAAGGACTACCAAACATATATCTTAAAAACATCATAACTCAAAAAATTATTTTAACATAATTGTATTAACATAATAATAATTTAATTAATAGTATATAACTTTAATAACTTATATATATATATATATTTATATATTGATATATATTATACACGTAGACATGTATTTTTTTGCTTGTCTTTATTTAGTTTAGTTTTAGGTTAATCTGTGTTATTTTATACCAAAATCAATCAATTGTTTTGTTTATAGCACAGTTAAAATAAAAAAAAAAAAAAAATAAAAAAGTATTATAATATGTTATATAAAAATAAAACTATAAAAAAAAGCATTTGTAATAGACAATAAGAAAGCTAAATAAAGTATATTAATTTCAAAAAAAAAAAAAAAAAAAAATAATGCTGGTATTTTGATGAAATTTAACCCTAGGTTACTAGTCATGAAAGTACCATGGGAATTGGTTGTGGTCGAGTTTAATTTCGAAGCCAAAGAATATATTTCCTATGCCCTATGTGTCTCCGAAATCTAGACTTAATTGTGTTGGTTCAGTTATGTTCAAAGGTACTTGCTGCATTTATGTAAAATTTATTTTTATATTTAAATGAATTATATGAAAGGGTGTAAATTTGTAATTGTATTTTAGAAATACATTTATTGCATATTTTGCGTTTATAAGCTTTTCTATTAGGTATATAAACTAACCATTTAAAATAATTGCAATTTTTAAAAATTTTGATATATTATGCTTTGATTATCTTTTTATCACAAAATTTAATAATTAGAATTTTTTCATTTTGTAATTGATTTGGAATAAATATATTTTCATTTATTTCAAGTTTGTTTGTTTTTTAATATTTTTAAATATATAAATTAGTAAGAATTTGTAATATTTTTTAATAAATAGTGTAATTAGAAAAGTTTTTAGTATTAGAATAAAGTTAATTTGGTTAGCTATGTCTTACGATCAAATTAATAACAGCTTTTATGGTGTTAAAATGACTTATGGATATGTCCTTAAATTTGAACCAAATAGGTGTAGGGTATTTCTAAGTCGGTTGCACCGACTGACTGTTTCTTTACTTGTTATACCCTACACCTATAGAATAGGTAAAGGGGTATATTTACTTTGGTATGGTGTTTGTAATCACCTAAAGGAAGCGAGCTAGATATAGAAAAGTATATATATTTGCGATCAGCATGACATCCTTAGTCGATATGGCCATGTCTGTCAGTCCGTGTGTCCGTCCGTCAGTCCGCCCGTCTGTCCGTTCGTCTGTCCGTCCGTTCTTCCGTAGGCACGATAACTCAAAAAATGATGGAGCTATGTTGATGAAATTTTAACTGTAGGTTACTAGGGATGAAAGTACGGCGGGGATGCAAAGAGGCCAAAGGGGCGAAATCGGCCAATAGGTTCGGATACTGGACCTTTTAATCGGTCTAAGGGCTAACGAACATATATAAAAAATCTCGATAACTCAACAACTAATGACGCTATCTTCAAAAAATTTGTGTTATAGGGTACTGGTAATGAAACTACGGCGGTGATTGCGTATGGTGGGTATTGTACAATGAGTTCGGAACTTAGAACTTTTTGATCGAATTTAGGCCAAACGAGCATAATTTCGAAACCAATGAAGATAGAACCTCCAATTTTGGTATCAGTCGGAGTAGTCGGTTGGGGACCAGCCGCACATTTCTGAAGACCTTGAAGAATATTTTTAAAATTAAAAAAGATAGCAGCTTGAAAAAATGTAGAAGCTTCAAATTTGGCACAAGGGTGCTCTTTACTATTTCCTGCGCGTTCTCCTAATTTGGGATCGATTGGAGTAGTGGTTCAGTACCCCTCTTAGACCTCCCAAGGTTTAAAAGCTTATAAATGAATTTATTAATAATAGTAACTTAAAATTAATATATACCGTTCCACTTGTGTACAAGGGTTAACTGGTATTTAAAGTACAGCACGGACTGCATATGGGCGAAATCACCCCAAGGGTTCGGATTCTGGACCTTTTAATCAGTCTAAGGGCTAACGAGCATATATAAAAAATTACGATAACTCAACAACTAAAGACGCTATCTTCATAAAATTTGTGGTGTAGGGTACTGGTAATGAAACTACGGTGGTGATTGCGTACTGTGGGTAATGTACAACGGGTTCGGAACTTAGAACTTTTTGATGGAATTTAGGCCAAACTAGCATAATTCCGAAACCAATGAAGATAGAACCTCCAGACTTGATATCAGGGTGTCTCTTTCTATTTCCTTAGTGTCCTTGGAATTTGGCGCCAATTGTAGTAGTGGGTTGGGGACCAGCCACACAGTTCCAAAGACCTTAAAGCATTTTTTCGAAATTAGTAAAGATAGTAACTTCAAACAAATTTAGAAGTTTCAAATTTGGTACATGGGTGCTCTTTACTATTTCCTGCGCATTCTCCTAATTTTGGATCAATCAGAGTGGTGGTTCAGTACCCGTCTTACATCCCCCAAGGTTTAAAAGCATTATCGGAATTAATAAAAATATTAACTTAAAATTAAGATAGAACGTTCCAATTGTGTATAAGGGTTAACTAGTATTGAAAGTATGACGGGGATTGCATATGGGCGAAATCGTAACATGGTTTCGGGTTCTGGAACCTTTAAAAGTTCAAAGACTAACGAACATATATCTTAAAAGCAGTATAACTCAAAAAATAATGCCACTTTTTTGGGAATTGGTTCTGGTCGAGTTCGGATTCTAGAAGCTTTTGATAAATCTAAGACCAAACGAGTATAATTTCGAAGCCAAAGAATGTATTCCTATTTCTTAAGTGTCCCCGAAATTTAGACTTAACTGTAGTGTTGGTTCAGATGCCTCCTAAGAAATCCCAAACTAAAAAGCTTATATTCGAAATTCAAGAAGATAGAAACTTTAAATTTGATACACGAGGGTTCTTTCCTATTTCCGTTTATATTTAACACTTTTATATTTTTGAAAGACTAAGAATTTTACCATAAAACATATTTTGTATAATATTTTATAAATTAAAAATAAAATATTTTTTTAATAAACGGTTAAATTCCTTTTTTTTAATGTTAATATATCATACATTTTATTGAATTATTACCAAAGGTTATATATAATTAAGACACTGTGTAGAATACTTAAGCTATATTCAAAGGTACTTGCTGCATTTATGTAAAATTTATTTTTATATTTAAATGAATTATATGAAAAGTTCTAAAATTGTAATTGTACTTTAGAAATATATTTTATTTATTTATTTATTTATTTCATTAACCAAAACAAGGTTTTTACAAACAAAAAAGAGAAAATATCTTATACTATTATTCATAATTTAAAATTTTAAACAGAATTTATAAAAAAAAAAAAGTGTAAGAACAATTAACAAAAATTAGAATACTTAGATCAAATTACAATACAAAGTTTTTGTTACTGTACAAAATATTAAAAATTTAAACAAAAAACAAAAAATGCTTACCGAACAAAAACAAAAAAGCAAAAGCACTGTATGAACATAATTACTTATGATATAATATCATATAATATGTTAATATGTACTTGAACTTGAAATTATTATTAAGTTTACAAAATAGGTTCATTTAAAAATTTTTGCTTAAGTTTATATTTAAAAGTGTTTCTGAATATCTGTTGAAAAAAGATAACTATGTTTATTAAATGTAGTGCAACATCTGTTTATAGGTTTATATTTGCGTATTGAGTTCTGTGAGTATTTTCAATCAAAAATTTAGTGTTTCTTGTTTGTCTAACTTCGTTATTTATTCTGACTTTATACGTTAGAAACTGAATATCAATATTTTTATTTAAGATGTCGAAAGTGAAGCAGGATGAAAGAATTTTCCTGCGTGATGCAAGAGTTAACATTTTCAAGGTATTTAGTCTTGTAATGTAGCTTGGAAGAGTGGAGTACTCTGAAGGGTCATATTGGTTTTTTAGAGCAAATAAAAGAAACTGTTTTTGAACAGATTCAATTCTTTTAGAGTGTGTTTGAAATGCCGGATCCCAAACAATGTGACCATATTCTAAAGTAGATCGAACCAAAGAACAATAAAGTGCTTTTGTTACTGCTACGTCATTAAACTCTTTGGCCCTTCTTTTAATGAAACCTAACATTTAATTTGCCTTTGCAATCATGTGTTTGTAATGAAGATTAAAATTTAATTTATCATCCAAAAGAATCCCAAGATCGGTCATGATATTCACCCTTTCGAGAGCTAAATTGTCTATTGAATAATTGAAAAGTATTGTATTTCTTTTACGTGTAAAGCTTATGACCTTGCATTTCTCAATATTTAGCTCTAATCTATTGGATATGCACCATTCATGTAAAGAATGCATGTTTTCTTGAAGTAATTGAACATCAGAGTTATTCTTAATAACATGAAAAATTTTAAGATCGTCAGCAAATGCAATATGAGATGCACCTAATAATTTTTCAGAAAGATTTGAAATGAATACATTGAATAGAAGTGGACCTAAATGGCTACCTTGAGGCACACCAGAAGTAACATAAATTGGGTTTGACAAATGGCCTTGGAATTTTATGTTCTGAGTTCTTCCAGTAAGATAAGAGCCAAGCCATGCCAAAGAACCAGATATGCCCAAAGTTTCAAGTTTCTTCAGCAAAATATTATGATCAACAAGATCGAAAAGTCCGTATAATTTGCTTCAACTTGATAACCCTTCTCCATTTCATTTAAGATTTCAGAAGTGTAAACTACAAGATTTGTAGTAGTAGAGCGACCTTTTCTGAAATCATGTTGTCGTTCATTTAGTTTCATATTAATAATAGGTGTGATTTTGCCCACCACAATTTTCTCAAACAATTTTGGGATAGTCGAAAGGATGGCTATTCCTCGATAGTTTTCGACAGAAGCTTTGTCTCCTTTTTTATGAATAGGGGTCAAAAAAAGATGATTTCCAAGCAGATGGGAAGGTGCCTGACGAAAGTGATATATTAAATATAATGTAAAGTGGATACGTCAAATAACTAATGCAATTGTATAAAAAAGAAGGAGCAATTAAATCCAGGCCCACACCTTTTTTAAGATCGAGGTTATTAATTGCTTCTTAAATTTCATTTTCCGAAATATACAAATCTTTTATAATTGAATTAGTATTATTAACCGAGTTTGAAATTGGAATATTGATGGATACGTCAAGCGGACGAAAAACTTTTTGAAAGCAATCTGCGAAGAAATTACAGATTACATTAGGATTTGAAGAGAAAACATTGTCTTTAGACATAGAGTTTGGATATCCACAAGTCTTTTGTTTTGTATTGACAAAGTCAAAAAATTTTTTTGGATCCGTAATTAATTTACTACCGATCTCGGATACATAAATGTCTTATGCCAAATTTGATTTATTTTTAAATTCTAAAGCGAGATCCTTATACATATTTAATAAATTAGTATCAGGCTCCTTTGTAAATTTAATTTTTTTATAAAGTTTGTTGCGCTGATTGCGCAAAGTCCTAAGTTCTCGGTTAAGCCACGGTTCTGTGGTCTTATCCTTTTTACGTATTTTAGGTACATAGGAGTTGACTATATGAAATAATTTCATATAGAAAATAGATACTGTTGAGTCAATGTTCTGTTGTCTTAACAGTTCGTCCCAATTAACAACCGATAAAGCATTATTAATGCTTTGATAATCGGCATTAAGAAAATCAAATATAACATTATTATTGTAAGATTTAGCAAAAAGTGGCGTGATGGAAGAAAATTCAAAGATGACTGCGTTATGATGAAGTGAGTTGGAGAATAAATTAGCTGTATCATCAGCGAGTTTAATTTCCACTTTATCATATGCATTAGAAAATGCAAGATCTAACCACTTATTATTTTTGTTAGGAAATCTGATAATTTGCTGTAAGTCGTTACCATAAAACTCACTGATAATATCAAAATCAGTTTCGTCATTAAAATTAATTGGTAGTAGCAAGTTATCAGAATCGTCTACGAATTCGAATTTTCGAAATGAATATTGAATCATCCTCATTCAATTTTGATATAATATCATGATATATATCAAAGAAATCAGAATATGAGGAATTGTCAGTATTGGGCGGAAAGTAAACGATTCCAAGGTATAAAAAATTTTTACCTAAGTTCACTTTTATAAATTTATGATCGAATAAAATAGATGTCCTAGTATATAATGGAGTACTAGACAACTCGTTATTAACTGAAAGAGAACACCGCCTCTACGGGAACAGTTTGTAGAATTGTAATCCCTGTCTTTCCTGTAGATTGACCAATTACTGTCCAGTATTTCTTGATTTTTGAAGGAATCATTTAGCCAGGTTTCGGGAAAAGCTAACACTTTGAATTCACAGGACTTAGCATCAACATATAGTTTTTTAAGCTTACCTCTCATATCACTACAATTATGATAGAAAATTTTAAGTTTATTATTATCTTTATTTTTATGTACCTTAAAGCTAGATGATGTATGAACTGAAACTAGGTTAGTATTAATGCTATTTTTTCCTACTAAGGGGACGAAAAAAGTCACTTTTTCTTTTTCTAATTCTTTGTAAATAATCGATTCTTTTGCTTTTAAGGTGACTGCAATAGGCTTGTAGATCTTTTTCGACCGATTTAGAAGAGGCCCCGAAACCTTCATGATATTTAACAAATAATTTCATTAATTCCTTTGGGTTAGACGGTAAACCTTCTTGATCAATAAAAATTTGAATATTGAGTTTAGTTTTACCGTCTACACAAAGGTCGTCATCTTCCTTATGCAAATAGGCTAAATAGAGTCTTACATTTTCGTAAATTTTTTGATCTCTACAACGCGATAGAACATAAGTATGATCATCTTTCGCTATCGCGTTTTTTGTTAATTAAACTATAGGAGGCATTAAAGGATTAACGAAACTTGCATTGGAAGGAGTAGAAATAGGCTATTGGCGTATTAATACATGAAGTTGTATTGCAGTTAAAATTTGAAATTTGTGTACATGGAGTACCGACTATAATTGTTTCTCTCTGCTTAAAGTTAGGATATTTGTGTTTAGACGTTATTGGAGTTGTTGTGCTAATTAAATTTGAATTTGAATTTGTGGTAATTAAATTTGAATTTGAGTTTGTAGAAGTGGCATTAAATTGCGCATTGTGTTAGTCATTATACATGAATTTGTACTACTAACCGAAATTTCAAGTAAATTTAAATCTGGCTAATTTAGCGAATAAGTAACTAAGTTAGACGGAGGCAAATAGTTATGAAATTTAACTGGTGTTTGGGTTAATAAAATGGGTTGTGTATTGTATGAATTTAAACTATTGTTATTATTATTATTATTGTTATTATTATTATTGTTATTACTATTATTTTTATTATTATTATTGTTATTGTTATTATTATTATTATCATTATTATTATTATTATTATTATTATTATTATTATTATTATTATTATTATTATTATTATTATTTTTGTGTAAAATAGGCTGTGTTTTGTGTTTGCTTATAATATTTTTTTTATTATTTGTGGACTTAGTGTTATTGCGTGTATTTCTGTTCTTGTTTTTTTTCTGTGATTGTTTTGCTATTAACGTTATTGATATTAAGTTTAATTTTATTTTTATTTTTTACTGAATCTAATTTACTTTTTACTGAATCTAATTTACTATTGTTTGACTGTTTACTTAAATGTTTAAAGATGGATATTTTTGTCCCTTTGTTCCACAATTTAATATTATTTATTTCCTGGACTTTTGTTTCCGGTACGCTAGCTTTGAAAGTATGATACTGCGGTTTATATTTCAGCCACTAAGGTGTGATTAATTTACAATGAACCTCTTCAAAATTCAACCTATTTTTTATGTATCTGACTAGTTTCTCCTCTGTTGTATTAGTGCTAAGGTTGGAAATCCCTAAGTTAAATTTAGGTTTAATTGTAACTTCTGGTGGATCAACTGCTTCTATTTCGATTGAATTATCGTGATATTTTTCTTTAGTTGATTCAATGTTAACCGTCTTAGCCTTATCTACATCATTTATTTCATCAAATAGTGATTTAGCTGCATTTTTTGAATATAGATCATTCTGATGCGAAGCACTGCAAATTTTAACACCATCCTGATTTGTCTCTATTTTGGCCTTAAGGATATCTAAATCGGCCAATACTACATCTCTAAAGCTCATTGAAATATCAGATTAATTTATATTTTCTGAATTAGAGATGAAAAGTTGCTTTAAATTGTCCATCGCATACATAATTTATAGCATATTTTGCGTTTATAAGCTATTCTAATAGGTACATAAACTAACAATTTAAAATAATTGCAATTTTGAAAAATATGAATTATTAAATATATAGTTAACCTTTGTACGCAATTCGGAATGCATTTTACGCTTTCTACTACTTTTTGCATTAACAGATTTTGCATTACTACTTGCTGTAAATAAAATTTTTTATGATAGTCTTCATTTTGTTTCATTAAGAATAAAAAATAAAGTAGTTACACTGGGTCGGTAAGGGTCATGTAGGTATACTGGGAGATTCGACCATGAGTTCGGAACCTAGAACTTTTTGATCGAATTTAGGCCAAACGAGCATTATTCCGAAACCAATGAAGATAGAACCTCCAAATTTGGTGTCAGGATGTCTCTTTCTATTTCCTAAGTGTCCTTGAAATTTGGGACCAATTGGAGTACTGGGTTGAGGACCAGCCACACATTTCCGAAGACCTTAAAGCATATTTTTGAAATTAATAAAGATAGTAACTTCAAACAAATGTAGAAGCTTCAAATTTGGCCCAGGGTGTTCTTTACTATTTCTTGCGTGGCGCCCTAATTGGGGATCAATTGCAGTGGTGGTTCAGTATCTCTCTTAGACCCCCCAATGTGTAAAAGCTTATCATCGAAATTAATAAAACTAGTAACTTAAAATTAAGATAGAACGTTCCAATTGTGTACATGGATTCACTAGTATTTAAAATACAGCGCGGACTGTATATGGGCGAAGTAGTACTATGGTTTCGGGTTCTGGAACCTTTGAAAAGTTGAAGGGCTAACAAACATATATCTTAAAAATAGCATAACTCAAAAAATGATGCCGCTATTTTGAAGATATTTAAATTGTAGGTTACTAGTATTGAAAGTATCATGAGAATTGGTTCTGGTCGAATTTGGTTAATGAGTTCGGATTATAGAAGCTTTGATCGATTTGAAAAATTTGAATTATTAAATATATTATGCTTTGATTAGCTTTTTATCACAAAATTTAATAATTCAAATTTTTTAACTTTTGTAATTGTATCGGAATAAATATATTTTCATTTATTTCAAGTTTTTTTGTATATTAATATTTTTAAGTAGATAAATTAGTAAGAATTTGGAATATTTTTCAATAGATAAAGTAATTAGAAAATGTTTTTTATTACTATAAAGCTAATTTGGTTAGCCATGTCTTAAGAACAAACTAATAAAATCTTTTATGGTTTTAAAATGACTTATGAACTTCCCATTAAATTTGAACCAAATAGGTGTAGGGTATTTCTAAGTCGGTTGCACCGACTGACTGTTTCTTTACTTGTTTTAGTTTTACTTTGACATAACAAACAAATTTTATTTAATGCATGCGTTTTTTATACCCTACACCTATAGAATAGGTAAAGGGGTACATTAACTTTGGTATGGTGTTTGTAACCAACTAAAAGAAGCGAGCTAGATATGGAAAAGTATATATATTTGTGATCAGCGTGACCGCTGGAGTCGATATAGCCATATCCGTCCGTCCGTAGGCATGATAACTCAAAAAATAATGGAGCTATCTGATGAAATTTTAACTGTAGGTTACTAGGACTGAAAGTACGGCGGGGATTGCATATGGGCGAAATCGGCCCATGGGTTCGGATTTGGACCTTTTAATCGATCTAGCCCTTCGATATATATAAAACATATATTCCTTATTATATAACAAACATATATAAAAATTCACGATAACTCAACAACTTATGACGATATCTTCATCAAATTTGTGCTGTAGGTTACTAGTAATGAAACTACTTCGGGGATTGCGTAAGGTCGGGATTGGACCATGGGTTCGGAACCTAGAACTTTTTGATCAAATTTGGGCCAAACGAGCATAATTCCGAAACCAATGAAGATAGAACCTCCAAATTTGGTATCAGGGTGTCCTTTCCTATTTACTTAGTGGCTTGGAAATTTAGGCCTCATTGGAGTAGTGGGTCGGGGACCAGCCACACATTTCCGAAGACCTTAAAGCATATCTTTAAAATTAATAAAGATAACCACTTGAAAAAATGTAGAAGCTTCCAATTTGCCACAAGGGTGTTCTTTACTGTCTCTTGCGTGTTCCCCTAATTTGGGATCAATTGGAGTGGTGGTTCAGTACCCCTCTCAGACCTCCCAAGTTTTAAAAGCTTATCGAAATTACTAAAATTAGGTACTTAAAATTAAGATAGACCGTTCAAATTGTGTACAAGGGTTAACTAGTACTATAAGTACAGCGCGGACTGTATAAGGGCGAAATCAGCCCAAAGGTTCGGATTCTGAACCTTTTGATCGGTGTCAGGGCTAACGAACATACATAAAAAATTACGATAACTCAACAACTAATGAAGCTATCTTCATGAAACTTGTGCTGTAGGTTATTGGTAATGAAACTACGGCGGCGATTACGTACGGTGAGGATTGGACAATGGGTTCGGAACTTAGAACTTTTTGATCGAATTTATCCCAAACTAGCATAATTGCGAAACCAATGAAGATAGAACCTCCAAATTTGGTATCAGGGTGTCCCTTCCTATTGCCTAAGTGTCTTGGAAATTTAGACCCCATTAAAGTAGTGGGGCGGGGACCACCCACTCAGTTCCGAGGACCTTAAAGCATATTTTTGAAATTAATAAAGATAGTAACTTGAAACAAATGTAGAAGCTTCAAATTTGGCCCAGGGTGTTCTTTACTATTTCTTGCGTGCCCCCTTAATTTGGGATCAATTGGAGTGGTGGTTCAGTACCTCTCTTAGACCCCTTAATATGTAAGAGCTTATCATCGGAATTAATAAAACTAGTAACTTAAAATTAAGATAGAACGTTCCATTTGGATTATTAAATATATTATGCTTTGATTATCTTTTTATCACAAAATTTAATAATTAGAATTTTTTCATTTTGTAATTGAATTGGAATAAATATATTTTGATTTATTTCAAGTTTGTTTGTTTTTTAATATTTTTAAATAGATAAATTAGTAAGAATTTGTAATATTTTTTAATAGATAGTGTAATTAGAAAATGTTTTTAGTATTATAAAGTTAATTTAGTTAGCTATGTCTTACGATCAAATTAATAAAAGCTTTTATGGTGTTAAAATGACTTATGGATATGTCCTTAAATTTGAACCAAATAGGTGTAGGGTATTTCTAAGTCGGTTGCACCGACTGTCTTTACTTGTTTTAGCAAAAAGTTTATTGAAGAATAGTTTGTAAATGAAACGCTAATTTTTATTCCAGGAGTAGAGAATTGTTACATTATTTTGTCATACATATATTTGATATTTTAAAACTACCGGTCATTTGAGAAGTTAATTATATTTAATATATTTAAATGTTGAAAATAAAGTGAAAAAAGTAAGGTTTATTGCTGATATAAATATAAAGAATATTTTTTTAAATGGAAGGGGTAAGTGTTTATTCGTTATCAAATAGAAAATATAATTAAACATAACCTATTCAAGTGTATAACCATTTAGTCTGAAAAATTTTGATTAAACCCATTTGCCGGAAATTATTTGATTATCTACTCCTCTCATCTGCTCTTATACAAGAGCTGGTGTAACTGACAGTAGTTGAGAGTAGAAAAGAGTTTACCATTCAAAAAGGACCGCAAGCAATAACATTTGTTTGTTTTAAAAAACTTATGAGTCATGACTCATGACCACACGTAGAAATATATTTTTGTCAATAAAAAATTTACGATAAATTAAATAAATAAACTAGACAAAAAGAGATAAAGTTAACTAAAGAATTCAGAATAATTTTTTGCATGTTTTTCAGAACTTTAGATAGGCATACATTTTTAGTAAAAATTTCAGATTTTATTATTGAAATTAAGTTTCTAATTATCTACATATTATCATATAGTTACTATATACATAGAGTATTCACGTAGAACAAAAAAGTTAGGCAAGTTTTTTTTAATTCGTGAAATCAACTTTATCGTATTTTAGTTTATTTTTATTTTAATTTTTAGTTTTTTTTATTTTTTTGTTTGCATGTCAATCGATGTAGGTACATTTGTATATATTTCTTTTTTTTTTTTTGTTTTTTTTTTTGTATCTATATCATTTCAATTGCTGTATTATGTATGTACGCAGTTTGTGTATATTTTGATTATAAAATAAAAAAATATTATTGATAGAAAAAGAAGAATGAAATTTTTTTTTGTTGCTTTATATTTTTTTACTTGCATTATTCCAAATCTTTCAAATCGTTAGAAAATAATTCTATAAATTGTCTTCTAATGTACCTATGTATTTTAAATTTTCGTTAGTTTAAAATAAGTATGTAAAATTTTTTTATAATATTTAGGTTTTTAATTACCTACTAAAAAAATATAATTAAAAATTTTTGTTTATCTTATTGAAAATTTGTTTTATTATTTTGTTAATTGATTTAGAATTCTACAAGGGAAAAAGCCGGGTAGAATATATTATGGAAAAGTATATAAATAAACTTTCAAAATTCATATTCCATTCGGATACATATGTATATACATATGTATGTATGTATTTTGCAATGTCTTTTGTACTGCCGGATCTATAATCAGAAAAACCACTAATTTTATCCAGTACACTATTATAGTAAAACCTTCTAATGGCTATTTCATCAAATACCAATACAGCCAACCTTCCAATTAAATCTTTTTCTGAGAATATAATGCCTAACTCATTTATATTTTTGTCATTAAGACCTATATTTAAATGTTTGATGCGGATCCATCTATTAAGGGAACTAAAATGGAGCAAATTAAGCTTTAAGTCACTTCTCAAAAATTTTTAACCCTTTTGGTGAATTAAAATCAATATATATTGCTACGTTTTTTTCACCTTCGGACCATTTACTAACACTTTTAGAATTAATTTTTAAAAATTGTTTGGCTTCGTTACGGAATTGAAACCGCCTATTAATAATGCTACATAAAGATAAATCCTGTTTTTCTTTTTGAACATTTTCAAAAAATTTCCAGTCTCATTAAAAAAGTTGGGGAAGGAGAGTAGTGAGGATTAATTCCCTGAGAAATTGGAAAACCTTCCCCATAGAGGGGCTATTAGGACTTAAAAATTAAAAAATTTACTGTTTTTGTAAGTAAGTAGTAACTTAGTCACCAACGTATATATTTCCTAAATTAAACATTAACACTGAAGCTTCAACATTATATTCCGATAAAAAACTCAGAAACACTATATTATTTTGAAAATGTGCTTTTTAAAAACCCTTGGTTTTTTTCATCACTGATTTTTTAAGTAAATAATGTTTTTTTTTAAATTAAATTTTGTTTCTTAAAGAAACCTAACCTTTAAAGAACTGTCGAATACTTTTTTAAATAAAAATCTGCACTCCTCTATAATTTCAAACAATGCCTGCATCGTTTTTACCCTAAAAGTAAGAGCATCAGCTAATATAATAAGGAATTATTTTGTGTCATTAAAAATATCAAAAAAAAAAAAAAATCATACAAAAATTTTTATTTAATATTACGATTTTGTAAACATAAAACCGGTTTAAAAACAAACAAAACAAAAATAAAACAATATTTACCGTACCATTCTTTAAATAACAAAATAAATTGAACTCAATTTTACTAAATTAAAGAAAAAAAAAAAAAATCCAAAGCCTACTTAATAAATTATTACAGGGGTCAGGGGCGTATTAAATTCAATGTTAAATGATACTTCACCTCCACCTGGTGGTGAGGGTTTACAATCTGCACCTAGAATAAAGAATTTAACTGAATCTGAAAAGTTCTTAGTTATCAAAAGAACTGACGAAAATAAAAATTTATTAACTGTTTCACCATTTTTGATAAAACAAACAACAGAATCTATTGCAGGAGATGACGTAATTCAATGCAATAAATTAAGAGATAGTACAATTCTTGTACAAACTAAAAATTTGAAACAAGCCCAAAGAATAATAAAAATGACAAGATTTAAAGATGATAAAAATATAATAGGTGAAGAACACAAATTCTTAAACGAAACCAGAGGCGTTATATGCTGCCCTGATCTGAAATACGTCACCGACGAAGAATTTTTGTTTAACAGGGCTGAGCAAAATGTAACAGGTTTTAGACGATTCAAGAAAAAGATTAATGAAGAATTTGTTGAAGCCGGCTTATACTGCATTTCATATTCAAGTTCAAAAATCCCAAATGATGTTGCTGTTGGCTACCAAATTTATAATGTTGGCGAGTATATCTCACCACCATTGAGATGAATGAATTCTTTGCATTTCAACCATTTTACAAAAGATTGTAAAAAAGAAAGGTCATGCTCCAACTGCAGTGCTACCTATCACTTGAAAGAAAGTGAACAATGTGAAGACAAAAATGTGTAAATTGCGAAGAGAGTTATAATACCTTTGATAAAAAATGCCCTAAATTTCTAACTGAAAAGAAATTAAATTAATTAAAATAAAAGAAAAAGTTAGTAATAGAGAAGCTAGAAAGTTATATTTTAAAAGATTTCCTACTATATCCTATTCTAAAACTGTTACCAGTGACACTTCTCATGAAAAGGATACCTTCGAAAATAAAGATCACGCTAATAAAAATAAATCAATTGAAGAAGAGGATAAAATAAAATAGAGGATAAAAGTAATAATTATAGAAAACAAAAATATACCGCAAAACACGCCAAAAAAAGAACAAATTAATCCAGTCTCATCAGAAATTTTTTATAGTGTCCAAAGAAACATTTCGCAAAACAAAACGTGAAATAAAAAAAGAAATGCAAAAGAAGAAAAACATAAAACCAAAAAATTATAATAAAAACTCAAGTGTAAGCGACATTAGCAGTATAGACGACATGAATGATGTAGTTTCTATGGAAACTACAAATGATTTTATATCAGTTTAAATGCAATCTATATACGATATTATTCAATGGAATGCTGACGGACATATTCAAAAAAGAAATAAAATTTACCAAACGTACTATAGAAATAAATAAGTCAACAATAAACGAATATGTTAAAGATATTACAAAAGCAATAATTGATGTAGCAACCAAAGGGCACCTCAGGTTTCATTAAGCGGAAAGTTCCTTGGTGGGATAATGAAATTAAAAATGCAATAAGAAATAGGAAAAAAATGTTAGCAAAATACACAAGAACAATGAATTCTGAAGTTTATTTAAATTTCATCAAAGCAAAATACGAAGCAAGAAAGCTTATTAGAAATAAAAGAAAAGAAAGTTGGCAAAAGTACGTTTCTTCTATAAACTGCAATACTCCAGCCAGTCTAGTTTTTAAAAAAATTCAATCCATCAGTGGAAAACAACAGACAAATACTATTACAGCATTGATAGAGGACAATGAAATTATAACTTCAAGGAAATACATTTGGCAGAAACTCGCAGACCACTTTTACAAATTATTCCACACATCTTACTATAGCGAAAAATGTATACAATATAAAAATAACGTTGAAAGATACCCAACAAACTTTATTTTGTCGTCGTCTGAGAGCTATAATAAACCTTTTTCAATAGAAGAAATGGACAATTGCCTAAGAAAATGCAAAAGAAGCTCTCCCGGTCCAGATCTTTTAAAAAACTTAAATCCTAAAGATAAATTTGTACTTCTAAATTTATACAATAAGATCTGGGAAAAAGGAATCTTTCCTGAAGACTGGAGAAAAGGACTGCTGATACCTATTCTAAAGCATAATCAAAAAATCTACAAATAAAAAAAACTATAGACCTATTAACAAACTGTTGTTGCAAGCTACTCGAACGTATGATTAACAAAAGGCTTATTTGGATACTAGAAACGAACTAAATATTAACTAAATAAGAAGAGGGGTAATAGAAGAGCTGAAAAAGATTGATATAAAAGGAAATATGCTTGTTTTTATCCAGAACTTCATGGATAAAAGAAATTTTGAAGTTAGTGTAGGAAATTAAAGATCAGAACCTAAAGTAATAGAAAATGGCATACCTCAAGGTTCTGTATTATCGGTAACCTTATTTCGAGTCTTTATTAATAGACTTACAAAACAAATAAAATCTCCGGTAAAATATTGGATATATGCAGACGATCTTGCTATCTTCACAACAGGAAATAATCTAAGAAAGTTGAAAAATAGTATACAAAATAGTACTAACAATCTAATAAAATGGAGCCATAAACATGGAGCTAAATTTTCAAATTCAAAAACCATTGCGATGGTCTTTTCTCGAAGATGCTAACCTACCCAGATTTATTTATCGAAGGTAACATAATTAAATATGTACAAGAAGATAAATTTTTAGGAATGTTTTTTGACTCAAAATTAAATTGGAAAAGGCATATCAAGGAAGTGAAATGTAAAGCAGGACGAAACTTAAACATTTTAAAAATATTAAGCAACTCAAACTTTGCTTCTGACAGAAAAATGCTATTAAGACTTTTGAATATAATTGTGTTGCCAGTATTAGATTATGGAAGTCATGTGTTAGTGGGGAACACAAGTGCAAATTTTTTCTTGCTTAAAAGTTTTTATTTTTTTTTTTTTTATATAATAAATTTTTTAAATACATAGTAAATTACTTCATCGTATATTACTTCATTAATTTTTTAATATAAATTTTGAGAATGTCTAAATGTAATATTTGTTCCTATAAAGTGGAAAGATTGGATTTAAAAATTCACAATTGCAAAAAAAAATTTACATACAAAATGCGCCAAAATCAATAAAAATGATATTGAGTATTATGAAAAGAGTAAGCAGGGTTTTAAGTGCAGTACGTGTATTAGAAGATTCTCACTTGTATCAGAGAACATTAAAACTACATCTACATCATCAACATTAGTTTCATCTGCTTTAGTAGTTGCACCTGATGACTCTTCTTTTGTGTCTACTTCTACTTGTGGTGGTGTTACTCAACATTCAAGTATTTCTTCACCAGTGCAAGCAAATGAAAAAGAGATCACTTTACTCACACTATTTAATGAGATTAAAATTCTACAAGCAACACTGTTAAAAATGCAACACTGTTAAAAAAAGTTGACTCTCTTGAAATGAGAATAAATCAATTAGAGCAAAAAGAAAACCGTAACTGTGTTGATATTATTGGTATTCCAGATATTTCTCATGAGAATGCAAAAGAGAAAGTTGTTAAACTTTTTAAAGAAGGTTTGAATGTAGATTTTTCTGTAAGTGACATCGATAACTACTACATCAAGAAACCAAAAACTTATTCAAAAATTCTTTCAGAGAAAAATCTAACTAACTCTCCCACGCTTTCTACTGAAAATAGAAATATTGTTTGTATAAAATTTAACTCGGCTGCTATGAAAGAGAAAATTAAGAAGAACAACAGACTACATAAAAATCTTACTGCTGGCATATTTGGTAATACTAATACTAATAACATCTATATTAATAATAAGCTCACTAAACATATGAGTGAATTATTTACCAAAGCGTTAGAAGTATAAAGGAAAAGAAATACAGGTATTTATGGACGCAAAATTCTGTAATATTAATAAAGAAAAAAGAAGGCGATAAGGCAATAAAAATTAGTAATTATAATGATATTTTTAATCTTAATTAATAGTTCTTTCTTTTTTTTTTTTTTGCATAAAAATTTTAACAAATGTCTCTAAATAATAATATTAATAACTATATTGATTTTGATAATTTGCCTTCTTTTAACTTAAATAATTTGTTTAGTAATGTAAGCCATAATAATTCAGTAAATAATTCTGTAAATAATTTTTTCGTTTCTCATCAAAACATTAGAAGTATGCGAAGTAACTTTGACTCTTATTTAGTTCATTTACAATCTTTAGAAATAATTCCAAGTATAATTTTTTTAAGTGAAATTTGGATCTTTGATCATGAAGTTAATAACTATAAAATTCCTAATTTCGAAATGTTTCATCGTTGTAATAATAATTACGCATCAGGTGGTGTTATTGTTTACGTTAGTAATGACATTAAATGTGTTTGTAAAGAAGTTAATTTTGTTAGCGCTGATATTATAAATGTAGTGTGTGAAATTCACAATATTTCTTATTGCTTTGTATGTGTTTATAGACTTCAAGAACATAAAATTAATGAATTTCTTATTGAATTCTCTAATTATTTAAATAATGTTAAGTACAAAAATTGTATTATTTTAGGTGATTTGAATATTGATATTCTTGGTAAATCAAAAAGTAGTGATGATTATCTTTTTCTTATGGCTTCAAACGGTTTTGAATCTCTTATTAATGAACCTACTAGATCTACTACCACTTCATTTTCATGTATTGATCATGTTTTTTGTAGAACTCAAAAAAATAATAATCATAAAATTAAAAGTTCTGTTTATGATATTCAAATTACGGACCATGTTATTATTATTATCAAATTTGAATTAAACACGTGTTTGCCAAAATCTAAAACTTTTAAGTTTAATTATAATTATATTGATTATGATAAATTAATTTATTTATTAAATTTAGAGTTATGGGAAGATGTTTTTTCTGAAAATAATCCCTCTACAGCATTTGACAAATTTTTAAAAATCCTAAATAATTATATTATGGATTGTAATATTATTGTCACTAGAAGTCGTAAGAAATGTAAGCTTAAACCATTGATTACAAATTCGTTATTGAATAATATTAACAGAAGGGATAAAATTAGAAAAATTACGCTAAAACATAATAACAATATTCGTCTACTCAACTATTATAAGAAAATTTGCAATGATGTAAAAGTAAATATTACCAACTGTAAGAATAGTTATTATATTAATAAGTTTGATTCTAATAGGGGTAATATTAAGAAAGAATGGAATATAGTCAATAGTATATTAAACAAAGATTCTACTTATGATAATAATATAATTAATCTTAATATCAATAACGATATTACAAATAATTCTTTAGAAGTGGCTAGTCATTTCAATCAATACTTTGTTAATATTTCCCAGCAACTTGATACGGATAATTTTTTTAGTGTATACTCATCCGATAAAGTAGTCGAGGTAAGTTTTGAATTGAGAAGTTTCTTTTTTGACCATATTTCAGCTTATGAAATTCATAAAATAATAACTGGCCTAAAAAGCTCAGATTCTACTAATTCAGAAGATATTTTTAATAATACTTTAAAGAAGATATCCTATCAAATTATTGATATTTTGGCTCATATTTTTAATAATAGTGTAATTTCAGGCATATTTCCTGAAAAATTAAAAAATGCTGAAGTTATTCCTGTATTTAAAAAAGGTGATAGAACTGATGTCAACAATTATAGGCCTATTTCTCTTTTATCCTCTTTCTCAAAAATTTTTGAAAAAGCAATAAAATGTAGAATTTCAGCTTTCCTTGACAAAACTAATTTCTTTAGCTCGAATCAATTTGGTTTCCTGAAAGGCAGATCCACAGAGAATGCTTTACTCAAATTTTGTAGGGAACTATATGAGTCAGTAAATAAAGGTCACACTACAACTGCGTTGTTCATTGACATTACTAAAGCCTTTGATCTTGTGGACCACAATATTCTTTTAAAAAAGTTGTTTAATGCTGGATTCAGAGGTTTTATTCTTAATTGGTTTAATTCATATTTAGCAGGAAGAAGGCAAAAAGTAAAGATTGGAGAGATTTTAAGTTCCGACCTTAGTTTAATATCTTATGGTGTTCCTCAAGGGTCGGTACTAGGGCCTATCTTGTTTTTAGTTTTTATAAATTCGCTCTTCTTACAACAATTTAAAGGATCAATAACTGCATTTGCTGATGATACTGCTTTTACGTATAGTTGAACTATGATCTTGATCTTATCAGACACTGGTTTAATAAGCATAAATTAATAATTAGTCCTAAAACAAAATATATGAATTTTAGTATCCATGGTCCGGCTTATAATAACTTAGATATTTTCTATCATGCTCCTAAGTGTGCAAAGTTTTTAATTAATGCGTATAATTCTGATTCTTTAAGTTGTTACTATATGAACCACCATTGCGATACAAACTGCTTCCTGATTGAAAACGTTAATTCGTTTAAATATCTTGGTATTTTAATTGATTCAAGATTATGTTGGTCAGATCATACGTCTTACGTTAATAAGTATCTTAAGAATATTATCAGAAATCTTTATCACGTTAGTTTATATTGCTCTTAGAAAATTTCATGCACAGTGTACTACGCAATGTTTCATTCTAAACTTCAATATGGTATATCGTGTTGGGGTGGGGCATATTTTAACAAAATACATCCTCTATTAATAACACAGAAGCATGCTATCAGAATTATTTGCAAGAAAAACCGTAATTATCCTTGTTTTGTGCTTTTCAATAAGTTAAAAATACTTCCCATAAGAAACTTATATTATTATAAAACCCTAAAAGTTTTTTTCTTGAAATCAGGCTATTCAGCTTTAAGGTATATTAACAATTACAATTTAAGAATTAATTCTAGAAATATTGTTAAAGTTCCGCGTTTCCGTAAATTCCATTTTTGTCATTTCTATTTTATAGTAGCTCCCAGAATATTTAACAAACTACCTGATTATATTAGACTTACTAGAATTTTAACTAAGTTTTTAAAACTTTTGAAATCTTGGCTTTTAGAAATTAACTTTGTAATTTGTGAAGACCTACTAAAGGTAATTAACTAAATGAGCAAAGTTCCTTCGCTTTTTTTAAGATAAAATTAATTATTTTTTATTTTGTTTTCTACGTTTTTTATTTTCATTTTATTTTATTTTTTTGCCTTTCCCCACTAACTAATGTTTAAATTAAAATAAAAATTTTTTTCATAATTTGAAAAACATATTAAAGTAAGTAAATTTATATTTAGTTAATGATTTGTATGATGCGCCATTCGATACTTGTCTCTTCTTTTGCAAAAGAATGGTAGCTAACTATTTTTATTATTAAAAATTTTGTACTACAATGTAATTTTATTGTATAAGTATTGCAAATCAAAATAAAAATATTGAATAAAAAAAAAAAAAAAAAAAAAAAAAAAAAAAAAAACCATACAGCACTGCAAAACAACTCTCAATTCTCTTGATACTATACTAAACTCTGGTTTACGTATTGCTCTCGGAGCATTTCGAACGAGCCCAATAAGCAGCCTTACCGCAGAATCAGGGGATCTTCCACTTTGTTTAAGAAGACAAAAGCAGTTACTGCTATATTCAAGCAAAATTTTTTCATTTCCTGACCATCCACTGTCCAAAAATTTAAATAATATTATAGAATTTGAAAACCTTAAAAATAAAAATATCAATTACCAGCCATGTTATGTACGATTAAGAAGCGCTTTAAATGAAATCTACACCATACAAACAAATGAATTTGAAACTCAATGGTATCCCAAAAAAACACCATGGCTTACGAGAAATGTCTGCATTGATACTTCATTAAGTAATTTAAAAAAAGAAAATACTCCAGAAACAGCTTTCCAAAAGAATTTCTTAGGAAAAATGCTTGGAAAGTTTTATAACTTTCAAGCAGTATATACAGATAGATCTCTTATAAATGAAAAAACCGGATAAGCTTTTATACATGAAGCTACAAAAATAAAATATCGTTTGCCTAACTACACATCTATTTTCTCCGCCGAACTTTACACTATTTTGAGAAGTATACAGTATTTAAACTATTACTACCAAAACAAAAATTTTTTAATTTGTTCTGACTCTCTTAGCAGTTTAGAAATTTTAAAAAATCAAATTCCGGACCATCGTATTGCACAAAAAATCAAAAATTGCTTGCGAGAAAAACTAACAACATAGCACTCTTATGGATACCTGGTCTTTGTTTCATCAATTAGTAATGGCATTGCAGATAGATCAGCGAAAGAAGCTCTGGATCTACCAATAGATACTGAATACAAAATGTACTATAAAGATATGAAATTTTTAATAAACAAAAATTTAAAAGAAAACAAATGGAGCGAAATAAGCAAAAACAAACTAAGAACCATTAAACCTACATCAAACCCTTGGAAGGTCATACATGAACTAACGAGGAAAGATTCGGTTATACTTACCTGTTTAAGGATAGAACATACTAAACTAACACATAAATATCTACTTAAATCACCCCTATCAAGCCCACCGATTTGTTATTGTAACCAAAATAACCCCATAACAATTGACCATATATTCAACACATGCACCAACTATGAAAAGTGGAGAAAAATATGTAATATCAACAACATTCAAATACTAAAAAACGGCAACTCAAAATCCAATAAAAATGTTATAAAATTTATTAAAGTGTCCAACTTATATGAATCTATATAAATAATTCTAGTATTTAGAATAACTACTTTTAGGACTATTAAAAATGTAACAAAAAATGTTAAAATTCAAATGTAAACTTTAAATTAAACGTAAATTTAAGTCTATATGTTAAAACATTTTGGAGAAAAAAATCTTTTGTACAGAAAGGGCTTGTAAAACCTACTTGAGTTGATAGCCCCATAATAAAACTTATTCTAAAAAAAAAAAAAACAAAACCTGCAAAAACAACTTTTTTCATCTGACGAGACAGTTTAAAAATTTTGAAAATGTACATTCAAATTTCTTACATTTTTGTTAAAATAGCATTTAGTGCTTGAATAATTATTATTTACTAGCTGCCACAGAATGACGGAAGGTCAATTGAAATAAGAACTTTTGGCTATTCTAAGGTTTAACTAGTATCCGCGTAGGACCAAAACACTAAATATAAAAGATAGCTGGTGTTGCCAGCTTTCCAAAAATATACAGCTTTAATGGCGCATATTATCCTTTAAGGACGAAAAGGACATTTAAAAGTATCCTTGTTATTTTAGTCTATTTTACAAAAAACGGTATATCTAGCGATCTGTTCAATATATATTCAATCAAAACTATTAATTAAGATGACGTTCTGGAAAATATTTAAACGTTTATCTGATGACGATAGATGTTGCCGTTTTGGAGATATTGCAATTTCAAGTAGAAATTTAAAACAAAAAAAAAAAAAATTTTGAACTTTCAAAAAAACCACTATAACTATGAAATTTTCAAAAGCACCCTGTCTTTTTTATTATATTGTTAGAAAGGTCTTTTGACACTCTTTCAAACGGTATATAATAAGTATGGTATATGTTGACAAATAGCCCCACCAGAGTACATGAATGAAAAACTGACACAACAATTTTATTAAAAAATACATTTTCATACTTTATTTCTCATAAATTTATTTTGCCAAAAAATATTTCCATAGCTTTAGCGAGCAAGAATTTTAGAGTTTGTTACAAAATTAGGATTTACGCTTTTTCCAGAATATTTATATATTTGTATACGTGAGATTCTGAATTAGGAGGGATTTTAGAGTTGGATTCAAAATCAGGGTTTCAATAATTTGTTTAGCGGGGGTTTGGGGGAGGCAGCCCCCACTATTTTTAAATTTTTATTTGTTGAAATATGCATGTAAAAATTAATAAGGATAGATTTTATAGTTGGCTACAATTACAGGATTACACGCTTTTTCCAGAATATTTCTACATGTATACGTGAGATTCTGAATTAGGAGGGATTTTAGAATTGGATTTAAAATCAGGGTTTCAATAATTTGTTTAGCGGGGGTTTAGGGACGGCAGCCCCCACTATTTTTAAATTTTTATTTGTTAAAATATGCATTTAAAAAATAATTAGCAGAGATTTTATAGTTGGCTACAATTACAGGATTATACGTTTTTTCCAGAATATTTATATATTTGTATACGTGAGATTCTGAATTAGGAGGTATTTTAGAGTTTGATTTAAAATCAGGGTTTCAATAATTTGTTTAGCGGGGGTTTAGGGACGGCAGCCCCCACTATTTTTTAATTTTTATTTGTTGAAATATGAATGTTGTTGTTTTTAAAAAATAGTTTGTCATTAAATTTTGATTTTTGGAATTATTTTTTTTGGAATTGTTTTTTTTTTTGGAATTTTTTTATACCTGGAAACATATTTATAACATATTAAAATTTTTTTTCAAAAATAAAATTATTTAATTCATTTAAAAAGCACGGCTGAAAAAATTGTAATACATATCAACAGCTGAAAAAATTGCAAAACATATCAACATTTTTTTATACAGAAAAAATTACAAAACAAAAAATTTTTTATTTCATAAATGCTTATATCTTCTAAACGCTTTAATATAGACATACCTTATGTATACCCAAATTATAGCTAAAAATAAGAGCTTTCCAACGAAGTAAAAATATTTAGAGGGTTTCTTTGCAAAATTTTGAAAAATATGAGTTTTAGAGAAAGGATGTTAAAAATTTTTTTTTTGCAAAAATTTTCAACTTTGAACTACAATATCTCCAAAACGGCAGCACCTATCGTCATCAAATAAACGGTAAAATATTCTACATATATATACATATATATACATATATATTCAACAGATCGCTAGTTATAACGGTTTTTGTAAAATAGACTAAAATAACAAGGATACTTTTAAATGTCCTTTTCGTCCTTAAAGGATAATATGCGCCATTAAAGCTATATATTTTTTTAAAGCTGGCAACACCAGCTATCTTTTATATATAGTCATTTGGTCCTACGCGGATACTAGTTAAACCTTAGAATCCCCGAACTTTTTCTATTTTAGAACTATTTCTAATTTCATTATATACATATACATATATTGTATATCAATATCAAATTCTTAAATAAAATAACCGTTACATTTTGAAAGCAACCGTTACTTTTTGAATAACGCAGATTATGCTTCGATTCTAGTTACGAGTATAGATACACAAAAAAAAAAACAAATGACTCATTTAATTTCTTGTTGTATCTTAAAAACTTGAAGTTACGCGATCTACCTTTTGTATGTTTTGAATTTGATAAAATGTTGGGGTTTTTAGTTTAAATCCCCTTTGGTCAAATTTTTATGCATGTAAAAAATGTGCATCGAACTCAAGTACACCCGAAGCCTTTTTGCCAACCTCTACACCATTTTTTTTTCATTTTTAACTTTTTTTAAATAGAAAAAATAATTAAAAGAGATTATGAAGGAAAGATGCAGGTATGAGGGAAACGTGCAAGAACCAGGAAACTTTCAAATAACTTTGGTTGCATTGATTGGTTTATTTGCTTTTCAAAATAAAGCAAATCAAGCAATGCAACAAAGCGTACATTGGTTATTTCAGATTTTCACTGAAAATAATTAAGACTTACCACACAATGTTCCTATGAAGCATAGTCTTCTTAATTTTTATTTACAAAATGTTTTACTATTTATATAAAATTTCATAAGCATTTAAAATAATTTAAATTCATAAAAAAATTTTTTTTTTTGTTTTTGTTTTTTTTTTTTATTAAAAATAAATAAAATATTTTTTGGCCTGCTTATGATAATTTATGATTTTTATTTTCTAAAAAAAAACACATTCAACAAAACATTAATATTTTATTTTTTTATAATTGAACAAAACACGTTTAATTGAATGCGTTTATTACACCTAATTCTAGACAAATATATTAATAATAATAAATTTTCAAAGGTTCTAAAAAAACGAATTCGACCAAATTGTATAAAGAAATAAATACATACAAAATACACAAATGTATATACATACATCAATTCACAAACAAAAAAAAGCAACAATAAAAATATTAAATAAAATTTTTTAAAAAGAAATCGTCCAACTTGATAAGGAAATATAAACAATTGTACATACAGCGATTGACAAACAAACAAAATATACCAAAAATACGATCATCTTTTTACGATAATGGGGTGATTTCAAATACCGTATTAGGGTGATTTCAAATCCACAAAATTGAAAAACACTTTTTGTTCTAGATGAATACTCTGTGTATATGATTTCTTTATGATATTATGTAGTTTTTAAATTTAACAAATGATGAAAAAAACCAAGGGTTTTTTTAAAGCACATTTTCAAAATTATATAGGGTTTCTCACTGAGTATTTTATCATTTATTTTTATAAAATACATATAAAATTAAATGATAATATTATAATTTAGTTCTTTCAACAATTTAATAATTATGAATAATAGTGAAATCAATACTGAGAATATAATTCCAATGCACTCAAGAAAACCTGGTAACAAGTGTGAAATATAATGTTGGAGCTTCAATGTTAATGTTTAATTTTAGGAAAACATACACTGGTGAATAAGTTACTACTTTATAAAAACATAAAAGTTTTTATTTTTAAGTCCTAATAGCCCTTGAATGGACAAGATTCTCAAATTTTTGCTAAGCAAATATGTTATGATTCTGGAGGATTTGCCCATCCCCCTCCTGTGCCCACCCATCCATTTTTATAGATTCTAGGAAATCAATTGTGAACTCCACCAAAATTTTGGAATTTTACCTAGAATTTTATTATCTAAGCAAAAAAGTTTAAAACTACGAGACTATTTCTTCAATTTAAAGAACCCTGTTTAAATATCAGAAAAACCTTTAACGAATGTTTTTTTTTTCTTTATTTGGTTCTAATTTTATATCGTACATAACTACTTACTTACTTACTATTTAAATTTTAATTCCATTTAATTTCATTTTCATTTAATTTAGTTATAAAACTTTTAAATATAAAGTTAAGTATAAATAATTTAAATTTTTTTTATTTAACCCAAGCCGAAGCCGTCAGGTTTTAATTAGTTAAAAGTACTTCAAAAATAATTTATAACATTTTAATTTTGGTTTTAGTTTTTAATTTTTAAATTTCGCTCAACATTTTAATATTTAAGTTTTTGTTTTAATTTTCGCTCAAAAAATTTTTTATACCTATTAATCATCTTTCATTTATAATATTGATACAATACAAATTACATTCATCATGAAACAACGTATTATTTTTACCATGTCTGTATTATCATAGAATAGTATAACAAAATTCATACCCATACTTATTAAATTCATATATAAAACCACATGTTTGATTTTTGTACTTTTGGTACATAAGATTTTTTTTTTTATCATTAAATTTTTTATAATTCATAATGAGTACGATTAGTATATAAAATGATATAAGAGTTGAGTGTAGTACAGAGTCGTAGAAAAATATAGTAACAAGTTGTAAAGAATTGTAAGAGAAATTGTAAGAGAAAGAGAAATTTCAGTATTGCTCATTTCAATATTCAAGATTACAAGCTAAATGATATTGAATTTTTAATAGCTACATACATACAGTGCAGTAATATAAAATTTGGAGAGAATCTACGATTTCAACAATTTTCTTTTTATATAAACAGAGGTTTTCAATCGATTTGATAACATTTGGTAACTCATTGAATTTTTTTAAACAATTATAGAGACAATTTGTTTTTTGTTTATCAGTTCTAAATTATGTTTGATTTTGTTATTTATTATTTTAAAAGCCAAAATATAAGTTTCGCGCTTACAAATATTCTCAAAGCTCAGATATTTCTCAGAATAGACCATACTAGTGGGATACAATATGGGATACCTATGAATTATTTTAATGGATTTTTTTACTAATATTTATATTCTTTTTAGGTGAATTTGTGGCGCTCGACTCCAAATTAGGTTAATATAAATTATACTCGACAAAATATATGAAGAATATATTACAAAAAGTGTTTTCTTATCAAAAAATTTACTTAATCTTCTTAAGATAAACACATAAGGAGAAATTTTTTTACAAACATAATTAACATGTTCTTCCCACTTGATTCTTGAGTCAACCACAAGAACCAAGTAATTATGACTCCTTACCACATCTTTTTTTAAATTTCTATATTGGAAGACAGGTTCATGAAATACTTTGTTCTCAAAGAGCAAAATCTTGGTCTTTTTAGCACATTTTCAAAAAATTTTGTAAAAATGTGCCTATATAGTTTCACTCTGTCCGTCCGTCCGTCTGTCTGTCTGTCTGTCTGTCCGTATGTTTACAAAAACTTTTACACCGTTTGATATAGAGAAAAATAATTTTAACCACGGGTAGATATTACGAAAAAAATAATTTCGTAGAAGAATTTTTTTCTGTAGCCCCACCCGTTACGGAGCTACAGACCTCCAAAGTTGGAAAAAGCCCTATTTTTAAATTGTTATAACAAGAGTTCTGTTAAGTATATTTTCAATCTAAAAACAGAAAAAGATAGCTGGTTTTATAAGCTTCATAAATAATTAAGAGCAAATGTTTAGGGTTGCCATACGGTACTAAAATTTATAATTATGCAAAACTCAATTTTTGCAAAATTTTCGGCCCCACATATCTTCTAAACGGTTCAAGCTAGGGTCTTCAAATTTTGGGAGAATATAGGACCTCCGAAATTAGCAGGAGTCGGTTAACAAAATTTTTTTGTCAAGCCCCCCGTTTAGGAGCTATAAGGGCTCGAAAATTGAAATTTTGGTATTTTCAAACACCTGTAGCTTGAATACCTGTTAAAAGTTTTTTTTAGTAATATGGTAAATTGAAAGATCTATAATTATATTTCAACACGTGTCAAAGGTTTTTCTTAATATTGAAAGGTGCCGAAGTTACAGCCCCCGAAAATTTCAAAAAAGCCCTATATTTAAATTAGTACAACAAGAGTTCTGCTAAATGTATTTTCAATCTAAAAACGGGAGAAGAGAGCTGCTGTTATGGGCTTAACAAAAAGTATAAAGCTAAAATGTATAGGGTTGCCATACGGTACTAAAATTTACAATTATGCAAAACTCAATTTTTGAAAAATTTTTGCCCCCACATATCTTCTATACGGTTCAAGCTAGGATCTTGAAATGAAGTTAGTCTTGGTAGAAGTTAGACCTTTAGAAATTAGTAGGAGTCAGTTAACAAAAATTTTTTGTCACGCCCCCTGTTTAGGAGCTATGAGGGCTCGAAAATTGAAATTTTGCTATTTTTAAACACCAGTAACTTGAAAACCTGTTCAAATTTTTATTTACAAATATACAAAATTTACAGCTGCAGCATTATGTTTCAACATATGTTAAAGGTTTTTCCTAAATTTGAAAGGGGTTCTTTAAATTGAAGAAATTGTCTCTTAGTTTTAACTATTTTTGCTTAGATAATAAAATTTTAGGTAAAATTCCAAATTTTGGTGGAGTTCAAAATTTATATCCCCAAAAAAAATTGATGGGTGAGGACAGGAGGGGGGTGGACAGATCCATCATAAGTTTACTAAGCAAAAATTTGGGAACCTTCCTCATTGAAGGGCTACTAGGTCTTAAAAATTAAAACTTTTATGTTTATATAAAACAGTAACTTATTCACCAGTATAAGTTTTTTTCCAAAATTACACGTTATCATTGAAGCTGCAACATTATTTTCCGCACTTATTAACAGGTTTCCTTGAGTGCATTGGGGTTATATTCTAAGTATTTCTCTATTAGTCATATAATTAATAAGTTAATGAAATAACTAAATTAATATTTTCGAAAATATTCAGTAAGAAACCGTATATAATTTTGTAAATGTGCTTTTTAAAAACCCTTGGTTTTTTTCCTTACTTGTTTACATTTAGTAACAGCTTATTTTTGTGGAGAAACTCTTCAATTACTGCGAGATCCTCCAATATTGCATTTTTCAAATCAAATTTACTATCACTTGAATACTTGAAGACCGCGTCATCCGCAAATAGTGATGCAACTCCATTTAGATTAAGATGCGCCAGGTCATCAACGTATATCTTAAATAGATCAGGTCCCAATACTGAACCCTGTGGCACTCCCTTTTTTATTGTTCTACTTTGACTTGTAGAATTACTTATGCGGACACATTGTGATCTTTGTTTTAAATATGATTTAAAGTAATTTAATTGTTGTGGAGAAAAATTCATACAAGACAACTTATGTAGCAGAATGTCGTGATCAACACAGTCGAATGCCTTTTGCATATCAATAAAGATACAGGCAGTGAACTTGCCATTATCGGCACTTCTAGTGACAAATTCATTTAACGCTAGACAAGCAGACGTTGTACTGGGGCTCTCTTCAAATCCATATTGCTCCGGGTGCAGTATATTGTTAAGATGCATAAAGGGCGTTAGTCTGTTTTTCGTAATTTTTTCGAAAATCTTCGAAAATGAACTTAAAACAGAAATAGGCCTACAATTTAATGTGTTGGTGGCATCACCACCCTTATAAATTAGCGTAACAATTGCTTTTTTAAGGCAAAGTTGTTAAGGATTTATTAAGGGAAAGTTGTATGTTTCGAAACTTTTGTTAATAAATCTTACCAAAATAGGTGCCAATATTTCTGCAAAAGTCTTAATAAATTTCGTCGAAATGCTATCGTACCCCGTTGCAGCACACGATTTCAAGGAATATATGGTCGCATTGATTTCTTCTACATTTGTTGGATTAAGTTCAAAATTGGTATTCAGATTTCGACGAAACAAATTTAGATAATGGTAATCTATGTTATCAATTGGTATATTAAGACCATCGGTTATTGTTGTAAACGTTTTGTTCATTATTTCGGCTATTTCGTCCGACGATGATAAATTACGGTTTTCATGAGTAATAACTTTGACCGAATTATTAGGATTTTGGTAGCTAGTATTCAACATTACTGATTTATATATTGCCCACAATTTTCTAGGGTTTCCAGGGTCTTTCCTGATTTGTTCAGAGCAAAACAATGGTTTAGCTGCTACAATAAGTTTCTTCACTTTTGCTTTCGAAATATTGTATAAATCAACAATACGTGGATTATGAGGATATTTTTTTTATATCTACCAAATGAATCACGAACTTTCATCATTTGAAATATTTCCTCAGTCATCTACACATGTTACCTTTTGAAATTCTTACCGGAAGAATACGCGTGTATTTCTTGACTAGTTGAGTTAAGATTTCAACAACTTCATCAAAAGTTTCATGAGCTCAGACTACTCCATATTTGATCTTTCACCAACTCCTCGTAATTTAATACAGTTTTTGTGCTGATTGAGTTTTCTTTAATAGATTTTAGATCAAAGCTAATAAAAAACATTTGATGGTCAGACAAGGCAGTATCCGCAATATGAAAAGTATATTCGAATTTTAACAAATCAGTAATTAAATGATCAATGATCGTCTTTGACATGATTCCGAATCTTGTTGCAAACTCTAGTTTTGTCTGGTTACAAATCGAAAAACCATTATTCAAAAGCGTATTACAATAGAATATTACATCCCTATCACTTTCATTTAACAAATTAATGTTAAAACCACCCACTATTATTGAATTTTTTTTTGCAAGAGTAATTTCATCAAATTTATTTATAAAGTCGTCTATTTTTGTATAATGAGATCTGTAGCACGCAATAATGTTAATGTTGAGCTTTAACAGCTTAACAATCAAAAAACTCGATTGATAATACTCTGGTTCAGTTACTAATGTACAACAAAAATATGCAGTATATCCCTGCAAATTAAAAAATTTATTCTTTTCCTCTTTCAACCATATTTCGGACAATACAATAATATGCACATCGCATTCATATGAGGCTATTAAAGATTCAGTTTCAAACAATTTATTTCTTAAACTCTGTATGTTAAGATAAACTATATTAAATTTTTTCTTATACCTATGCAATACATTTTCGAATGACCCTGTAAAATTTTTTATTTCAATCAAGATTTATCTCATTCATTGTAAAATTTTGTAAATAAACCTAAGTATATAATATTAAATAATAAATGTGTAATAGGAAAAATTAATAATTTTAGTAATAATGATGAGAACAATAATAAAAAAATTAAACACGTGTTTTTTTGCAAGATTATATAATATGTACAATAAATTTTTTTAGATGGTTTTGTCACGAAGAACGAAATTTTTGAGTAAAAAAAATTTTTTGAGTGAAATTTGTTATTTATAAGGTATTGATATTGATTGATAATATTTTTATTGAAACATTTGACAGGCGAAATAAATAGTATTTTTATGTTGTAAAATTTTACAAAATAATTATGTACTATTTCAAATAATGTTTTATATAAAAAAAAGAAGAAAGAAAGTATTGAGCATAAAGTTTTGAGTCTAAGTTCCTAATTAAAAAATATTGATATTGATTGATAAAGCAATGTTTAAAAAAATGTTTAAAAAAATATTTGACTGACAAAGTTTTTAGGTTATAATTTAAAAGAATTTCAAATAATTTAATATAGTAATTTCTGTTAATTAAGTTAATAATAAAAACAAAGTAATTACTTGAAAATTCTTCGGATATCAGCAATATCATTGTGTGAAGAGATTCGGTAAATCTTGCTTCCTTCCTTCTCACACAGAAACAATTTATTATCCTTAATCCAAAGAAATCGCCAGTTTTTGGATACATTAATTTCCTTCGCTTCTTTATAGAGACTAGCTTGAAACGGCGTAGGTTGATGTTGGAAGAAGATTTCCTTGTTCTCCCCTTCAATGTTTAAATCAAAAGTAAATGCATGTTTAAATTTCTTTTTGGTTTCCATAAATTCTTCTTTTGAATTATTTGTTTTAAATTCCAAAAGAAATAGTCCATTGGTTTTCTTCGTGTTTTTATTCCATAGTGGTTTCATACTAATAATATCTTCCGCTGTCACTTTGGACTGCATTTTTTCCCCTATCTTTAAGATCATTTCTTTTGGATCATCCAAATTATTAGGAAGGCCAGTTACAACTATATTTTTTTTTATTTTTTCTTGGCAAACATTATCACACAACCCTTCCATTTTATATATTTTATATTCCAATTGACCATTCTTCTCTTCGACAATAGCCAATTTTTTTTTTAAGTCAATATTTTCTTTTTTTATTTCCTTATTTTGTTCTATTAAGTCATTCAGTTGATCTGAATCAAATTGCTGCGATTTCCGGATGTCTATTATTACATTCGTTACTTTTTTTAGAAAAGCTGCCAAAGTTTTATCCAAACTAAAATTCTGGAAATCAAATGCAGATAATTCATAAGCTGAATCAGCTTAAACAACAACAATACTTTCATCATTTTCATCAACTTCATCTGTTATCGTCACATTTGCATGAGAAGGACATTTATTACATGTCCAACTCACTTTTCCGGATATTATGTCCTTGTATGTTTCTTCACTAATTCCAGGACATGTTAGGTGATGAGGCTCGTGACATGGTCCATTACAAATTAATGCAGACTTTTTTGATTTGACTTTTGTTTTACAAATTATGCATTGTTTTTTGGCCATAGTTATTTTTTATACCCGTATGACTATATAGTCCAAGGGTATAATAAATTTGCCATTACGTTTGTGACGCAGAGAAGGAGGGGGGTAGATATAGACTCAAGTGTATGGATCGGATCAGAATTGAAAAATAAATCGATTTAGCTATGTGTCCGTCCGTCCGTCCGTCAGTCCGTCCATCCGTCCGTCATCACGATAACTCAAAAAGTAAAGGAGCTAGGATTATGAAATTTTCACAAATTCGTTTTTATGCAAAAAACGGAATCGAGTTTTAAATTCAGCCATTTTGGTCCACGGGTTCGAGTACCTGCCATACAACTTCTAATTTTATATGAGCATTACTTTATACCTATGGAAGCTGCGTGTCTGAAATTTTGCCAAAAGTAGTTTAGTATAATGGCCAAAGTTACTGCAAAATTTGATTGGTCTACTGCAAAGGGTTCGAGTAGCTGCCATACAACTCCTTCTTTTATATGAGCTTTACACTACAACTGATGAAGCTGGGTGTCTGAAATTTTGCTAAAAATAGTTTAGTGTAATGGCCAAAGTTACTGCAAAATTTAGTTGGTCTACTGCTGAGGGTTCGAGTAGCTGCCATACAACTCCTTCTTTTATATGAGGATTACACTACACCAAATGAAGCTGGGTGTCTGAAATTTTGCCAAAAATAGTTTAGTGTAATGGCCAAGGTTACTGCAAAATTTGGTTAGTCTACTGCAAAGGGTTCGAGTAGCTGCCATAAAACTTCTTCTTTTATATGAGCATTACTGTACACCTAATAAAGCTGAATGTTTGAAATTTTGCCAAAAGTAATTAACCGGATGATATAATGTGTATGTTACGGTCATACGGGTATCCCAGAGTTGACACAGTCTACTCTACTACACTCTTCCTCGTTTTATTATAATATTACTTTATTTATATATAATTTTAAATATCAAATTAATATATATCAAGTAATATTTAATTTAATTAATTTTATTAGAGCGAAAATTTTGGTGTGCTATTTTTGACGTTTCAAAGTTTTTCACTTGTGAATTATATATATACTAGTAAAAAAGCCTGTCGGACGACAGGTATAATTTTAATTTCTCTTTATACCCGTATGACTATATAGTCCAAGGGTATAATAAATTTGCCATTACGTTTGTGACGCAGAGAAGGAGCCTACCCCCCGTAGATATAGACTTAATTGTATGGATTGGATCAGAATCGAAAAATAAATCGATTTAGCGATGTATGTTCGTCCGTCCGTCAGTCCGTCCGTCATCACGATAACTCAAAAAGTAAAGGAGCTAGGATTATGAAATTTTCACAAATTCGTTTTTATGCAAAAAACGGAATCGAATTTTAAATTCAGACATTTTGGTCCACGGGTTCGAGTACCTGCCATACAACTTCTAATTTTATATGAGCATTACTCTATACCTATGGAAGCTACGTGTCTGAAATTTTGGCAAAAGTAGTTTAGTATAATGGCCAAAGTCTGCAAAATTTTCGAGTAGCAAAGGATTCGAGTAGCTGCCATACAACTCCTTCTTTTATATGAGCATTACTCTACACCTAATAAAGCTGAATGTTTGAAATTTTGCCAAAAGTAATTAACTGGATGATAGAATGTATATGTTACGGTCATACGGGTATCCCAGAGTTGACACAGTCTACTCTACTACACTCTTCCTCGTTTTATATATATTCTTTTTTCCTGCTATTGCGCTACTGAATCAATAAAAGGAAATTCGTTACCTAAAGAACATTAAGTTAACATTATAATAGTTTGTTTTAGTTTTGTAAGTGATAATAAAATAGAAGTATGCATACTAAAGTGTAAAAAATTTATTTTTACGTTTTTATTAAAATTTTCTGTATCTACCTGTTAACAGATTTCTCATACGTTTTCATTTTTTTTTTTTCTGTTCATAATTTACATTTTATAAGTTTAATTTTTTCTTTCTTTTTGTATGAAAGTATTTGTTATTAGAAGTATGTTACATTGTGTGTGAATATCACTTAACATTAACATAATGCAACAGTAGCAGCAGTTTGTCTTTTATTATATTTAGACGTATGTATTTTCTTAAAGACTTCTTATACGTTTTGATTTTTTTTTTCTTATAAAAAATAAAAACTACAAACTGTAGTTAGTTATTAGTTCTGTAAAATAAAAGTATACATACTGAAATGTAAAAAATAGCTTTGTACGTTTTTATTATAATTTTCTGTATCTATCTGTTAACAGATTTCTCATACGTTTTGATTTTTTTTTTTCTGTTCATAATTTACATTTATCAGTTTTATTTTTTCTTTCTCTTTTGTATGTAAGTATTTGTAATTAGAAGTATGTTACATGTGTGAATAACACTTAACATTAACATATTGCAACAGTAGCAGCGTCTTTTATTATATTTATAAAAAATAAAAACTACAAATTAAAGTTAGTTATTAGTTCTGTAAGTGTATTTAAATAAAAGTATACATACTGAAATGTAAAAAATTTCTTTAAACGTTTTTATTATAATTTTCTGTATCTATCTGTTAACAGATTTCTTATACGTTTTGATTTTTTTTTTTTTTCTGTTCATAATTTACATTTTATCAGTTTCATTTTTTCTTTCTCCTTTGTATGTAAGAATTTGTAATTAGAAGTATGTTACATTACATGTGTCAATTACACTTAACATTAACATAATTAAAGAGCAGAAGCATCTTTTATTATATTTATAAAAAATTTTCTGTATCTACCTGTTAAAAGATTTCTCATACGTTTTGATTTTTTTTTTTCTGTTCATAATTTACATTTTATCAGTTTAATTTTTTCTTTCTCTTTTGCATGTAAGGATTTGTTATTAGAAGTATGTTACATGTGTGAATAACATTTAACATTAACATAATGCAACAGTAGCAGCAGTTTGTCTTTTATTATATTTAGACGTATGTATTTTCTTAAAGACTTCTTATACGTTTTGATTTTTTTTTTCTTATAAAAAATAAAAACTACAAACTGTAGTTAGTTATTAGTTCTGTAAAATAAAAGTATACATACTGAAATGTAAAAAATAGCTTTGTACGTTTTTATTATAATTTTCTGTATCTACCTGTTAACAGATTTCTTATACGTTTTGATTTTTTTTTCTTTCTTGTGTGCATAATTTATATTTATCAGTTTCATTTTTTCTTTCTCTTTTGAATGTAAGTATTTGTAAGTATAAGTATTTTACATGTGTGAATAACACTTAACATAACATAGGGCACGTTGGTTAGCAGCAGCAGCAGCAGCAGCAGCAGCAGCAGTTTGTCTTTTATTATATTTATAGATGATAATTTACGAATTTCACCGCCAGGTGGTTAAAGTAAAAAGTTTATGTCCACTGTTTATATTTTTTTATTATTTTCGCTATGAAAAAATGTGACAACTGTCAATATTATTATTTATTAATATATTTCTCAATTTAATAGTTTACTTTTTTAATGTAATTTTAATAATAATATAATGTTTGGTTTTTAATAATTTTGGTGTTTAATTTTATACAATTTAATAATTACTAGTTAAAGTAATATTTTATATATATATACAAATATAACAAAATAGATTTATGATATTGTTTTTCTTATAAATTGTTTGGTTTGTTTACACTAATTTTAATTTTGGAGTTAATGTATTAAGAAGTTTAATTTTTTTAGAATTAAATAAATACTAGTTTTTGTTGATTAAATTATTAAAAATAAATTAAATTATTAAAAATAAATTAAATTATATTATTTGTTTGTTGCTTGTTGTTTATTATTAAAATTAATTATATTTTTATTATTCAAATTATTTAAATGTTAATCAAATTTAGTTTAATTTAGAAAATTTTAAATAAAGAATTTCATGTTAAAATAAAAACATTGTTTGATTTAAAATTTCAAGTAAATGTATCACTTTTCATTTATATGAAAATAACAAATTTTATTAAGGCTTTTTTAATTATAGATATTAATTTTGAATAAAATTAAAAATTTTTTTAGTTTTTCAATTAAGTGTTTAAAATATTTAATTTTATTACAATTTTGTTTACAAGTTATATAAATCCATTAATTACTAATGTACACCAATATGGCGGTTTATCTTTTTTTAAAAATTTTTTAAATTATTATTTCACTTAAGCTAGATTAGAATATTTTTAGAAATATTTTTTTTTACTAGAAGTCAATTTGTTTTTTTTGTTTAATTTTTTTTTTAAGAATAAAAAGTTTGAAAAGCTTAAAATTTTTTTTTTTTTTATATAAAATTATTCTTATGTGCACCAATAAAATAAAATTAATTACTTATGTGTACCAATATTGAAATATAATGCTGCAGCTTTAAATTTTGTACATTTGTAAAATAAAATTTGCACAGGTATTTAAGTTACAGGTGTTTAAAAATAGCAAAATTTCAATTTTCGAGTACTTATAGTGGACGTGACAAAAATTTTGTTAACCGACTCCTACTAATTTCTAATGCTCTAACTCTCCCAAAATTTCAAGACCCCAGCTGGAACCGTTTATAAGATATGTGGGGCCAAAAATTTTGCAAAAATTGAGTTTTGCATAATGTTAAATTTTAGTACCATATGGCAACTCTATATATTTAAGCAATATATTTTTTAAAGTGTATAAAAGCAGCTCTCTTTTACCGTTTTCAGATTGAAAATACATCCAACAGAACTGTTGTTGTAACAATTTAAATATAGGGTCTTTTCCAACTTTGGGGGACTGCCGCTCCGTAACGGGTGCGGATACAGAAAAATGTTCTTCTACGAAATTATTTTTTTTGCAATACCTACCCGTGGTTAAAATTTCTTTCCTCTATTTCAAACGGTATAAAAGTTTTTGTAAACATACGGACGGACGGATGGACAATTCAAAATTAAGAAAAACCTTTGATACTTATTGAAACTTTCGTTTTGGAGCTTTCAATTTTGTATATAAATAAAAAAAAATTTTGACAGGCATTCAAGTTATAGGTGTTTAAAAGCAAAAAATATAGCAAAATTTCAATTTTCGACCCCTTACAGCTCCTCAAGAGGGGCGTGACAAAAAATTTTCTTAACTGACTCTTACATATTTTTAAGGATCTAACTTCTCCCAAAATTTCAAGTTCCGTTCAGAAGTTATGAGGGACCAAAAATTTTGCAAAACTTAGTTTACAAATTTGTAAAGCTTATAGGAACAGCTGTCTGTTACCGTTTTCAGTTTGGAAATATACCTTATAGAACTCTAATTATAAATGTTTAAATATAGGGCTTTTCCCGACTTTGTGGGGCTGTAGCTTCGGAACGTAGGGGGGGGGGGGCTAAAATAAAAAGTTTTAACATTAAACTATTTTTATTGCAATACCTACCCATTTCTGATATTTTTTAGTAACTTTAGTAACAGTAACTTTTTTATTTAAAAGTTCTAAGATCCTTTCAATGGGAAAGGTTGCCAAATTTCTCAAGGACCTAAATTCATCTCCCCCCGTCACAGA
The DNA here is from genome assembly GCA_963082915.1 of Dolichopus griseipennis. Lineage (NCBI taxonomy): Eukaryota > Metazoa > Arthropoda > Insecta > Diptera > Dolichopodidae > Dolichopus > Dolichopus griseipennis. The sequence continues at coordinate 269,907,205 of OY720441.1, forward strand.
GTGAAGCTATACAGCTACATTTTTACAAAATTTTTAGAAAATGTGCTGAAAAGTACAGTTTTCAATATGAAGGACAGCATTAACTCGAATTTTGGGTACTTGACTTCAATAAATATATGTATGTATATGTTGAGATATATAATCAAATTTTCAGAACATTATATATTAGATCAGTATTTATATTTAGAATTTAAATCGCTTTTTAGCACATTTTCAAAAAATTTTGTAAAAATGTACCTATATAGCTTCACTCTAGGACGGGGGGAGATGAATTTAGGTCCTTGAGAAATTTGGCAACCTTTCCCATTGAAAGGATCTTAGAACTTTTAAATAAAAAAGTTACTGTTAGCAGTAAATTTTATAAGTAAGCAGTAACTTGGTCACCAGTGTATATATTTCCAAAATTAAACTCAGTATGTAATACAATATAAATTTGAAAATGAGCTTTTTTAAAAACCCTTGGTTTTTTTTCATCATTTGTTTTTGTGTAATAACTGTACCAAATTATACTCTCATTAAAGCGGCTTAAGGTATAGGAATAAAATTCAAAAATATCTAACAGCGTTTTTGTAATTGAAAAAATTATTATAAATTTTTTGTTTTAAGCACATTTTAAGCGCAAGAATTGTTGACAACATTTTTGCCATTTTTATACTCTACCCCAATGAAATAGACAAAGGGTATATTAACGTTGGTATGCTGTTTGTAACCACCTAAAGGAAGCAAGCTAGATATGGAAAAGTATATATAATTGTGATCAGCGTGACCTCCTGAGTCGATATAGTAATTAAAAAAAATAATGAAATTTTAACTGTAGGTTACTAGGACTTAAAGTACGGCTGGGATTGCATATTTATTTATTTATTTATTTATTAGTTTAACTCAAACTTTACAAAATTTTTACAATTAGTTTTATACAACATATAAAAAAAATAGTTTATGAATTAAGTTACAATTTCATATCTCTTAAATTAAAATTTAAAAGAAAAACAATAAAATCAATTAAATATATATAAAAAAAAAAGATTTTATATTTCTATTTATATAATTTAATTTTTTGTGTTTGTTTTGAAAGTGTGAAATCGATGTTGTTATTGGGTTTATTACCCATTATCAACATCCTATGAATCGGTTCATAGTTGCTATAATTTGTTCTATGAAAACTTAACGTAAATAAATTAGTATTACGAAAACGATTATTTGAATTAATATTAATGTTATTGAGGATTTGAGGAGACGAAATGTTACCTTTTACAACTTCAGTAATAAAAATAACATCACCAAATCCTCGTCTTAATTTTAAAGTTTTCAAGTGAATTAAATTCAACCTATTTTCATAAGCAGGTAAGATCAGCGGGTTTGACCATTGAAAATTTCTCAAAGTAAATCTTAAAAAATTTCTTTGTATCGTCTCTATCCTATTAATATGTACCTCGTAAAATGGTGACCAAACTTGGCTAGCATATTCTAAGTTAGGTCTAACAAGAGAAGAATATAAAGATTTAAGAACGTAAAGATCATTAAATTCTTTAGACCAACGTTTTATAAAACCAAGCATAGAATTAGCATAGAATTTATAATATAACAAAAATGAAGTTTAAAGTTAAGCTTATCATCGATATCTGATTTCGTTTTAGAAATGCTAATTCCGTTCACGCAGTATTTAAAACAAATTTCATTTCATTTCATTTCATTTATTTGATTAATATTCCATTTACATAATATAATTCAGTTTCTTAAAACTAACTATATATATAAAATTATTTACATCTAATTAAAAATTAATTTTTTACATATTCTGTAACCTTTTTTTAAATCTATTAATATTGTTTTTATTTTTAATTTCAATTGGCAATTCATTAAACATTTTTAGCCCATTATACATTAATAAATTCTTAGTTCTGTCATCCCTAAACAATTCTAATCTAAAATTTTGTAAATTATAATTATGAATATCATTACAAAATGTTAATCTACTACATAAATATGCATTATTTTTCATTTTAATTACTATTACTAATATATTCAATATAATTCTTTGTTTAACACTTAACCACTTTAAAGTTCTCAACATGTAATTAATTGATGTGTATCTATTTACTTTAAGTATTATTCTCATAGCTTTATTTTGTAATTTCTGTAACCTATCTTTATCTGCATTTTTTGGCATAAATATTACTGATGAAAAATACTCAAAATGAGGCTTAATTATAGTATTATAAATATAAATTGCACTTTGAAACTTTAATTGATTTCGAATTTGCGATAAAAAATAAATATTTTTAGCTAGCTTTTTACAAATATAGTTTATATGTTGTTTAAATTCTAATTTCCTATCTATAATTATGCCTAAATATTTAATTTCATGTATTTTCTCTACTATTTGATTACCAATGTTAACATTATCATTTGTTTCATAGTTAATAAACATACATTTAGTTTTAACTTATTCATATCAAACCAATCATTAAGTTTATTTAAGTCAAAATTTATACTTTCTACGCATTCTTCCACGGAACTTCCAACCACATATAATAATGCATCATCAGCGAAAAGCAGAAGCTTACATAAAGTTACTCACATTTCCATATTGTTAATATATATTATAAAAAGTAAAACGCCCAGCACCGAGCCTTGTGGTACACGCAGTGTTACATTTATTGATTCAGAGACTACCCTATTAACTTTAGTCCTTTGATATCTGTTTGTAAGATATGATGAAAACCATTTTAATTCATTACCCCTTACACCATAACGCTGAAGTTTGGAGAGTTAAATATTCCTACTAATTGTTTCAAATGCCCTTCTCAAATCAAGAAAAACAGCAACTATTACTTTTTTTTCATGAGTTGCTATTTTCCAGTTAGTAGTTACTAAATTTATAAGTGACTCGCAAATATGGTTTTTTCGAAACCCTGATTGGTATTCAGAGATTAAATTATTACTTTCAAAATAACTCACCAACTGTTCATTCACTACTGCTTCCATAATTTTTGATTCAATCGATAATGTGTTTACCGGTCTAAACTCATTAGCTTTTTTTGTTCCACTCATTTTTTCAATGGGTACAACTATAGTTTCTTTCCAGTTATCAGGAAATACTCCCATTTCTAATGAGCTGTTTATTATTGATAATAAATTTTCTCCAACTAATTCAAAAATGTCAACAATCATTTGAGGACTTATCAAAAAATTATCTTTTTTATTTTTCATATTCATAATTAATTTTTTAAGTTCATTTTTTGAAATTTTTTTAAAATTAAACCTATTGTTATTGTTTGGTATTGTATCTATAAAAGTTCTCGTATTTATACTATTATTTATTTCATTAATACTATTAACAAAATATTCGTTAAGTTTATTAGCTATTTTATAAGGATCGTCTATTAAAACATTATCAAATATCACTTCATTTATTTCATTATATTGTTTTTATACCCGTGCATACATATATGACATCGTTATACCCGTGCATACATATATGACATCGGGTATATTAGATTTGCTCCTCCGTTTGTAACGCATCGATCTAGACGAGCTAGATATAGTGTCAAGGGTACGTATCGGCTCAGAATCGAAAAATTAGTCGATCTAGCTATGTGTGTCTGTCCGTCCGTCCGTCCGTCCGTCCGTGTGTCAGCACGATAACTCAAAAACTAAAAGGGCTAGAGTCTTGAAATTCACACAAAGTGATTTTTAGACAATTTCTAGGTTCCCTATTGTTTTTGGTTAAAATCGGACCAAGTCTTCGGGGAGCTGCCATACAACTTTTTTGCACCAATATGAATTTCTTCAAAAGTAATTATACTACGAGAATGAAAATTACACACGGTTAGTTTTATAATGACTCCGGCACTTATATGAAGTTTCAAAATGTTAGGGCCCCATTTTCGGGGGGCTGCCATACAACTTCTTTGCACCAATATGAATTTCTTCAAAACTATTTATACTACGCGGATGAAAATTACACACGGTTAGTTATATAATGAATCGAGCACTTATATGAAGTTTCAAAATGTTAGGGCCCCATTTTCGGGAGGCTGCCATACAACTTCTTTGCACCAATATGAATTTCTTCAAAACTAATTATACTACGAGGCTGAAAATTACACACGGTTAGTTATATAATGAATCGAGCACTTATATGAAGTTTCAAAATTTTAGGGCCCCATTTTCGGGGGGCTGCCATACAAAGTTTTCGATTCAATAACTTTGAATCTAATGAAGCTACAAGGTTAAAATTAAAATTGGGCAGATAAATTAATAGGGCAAGTTACTTGGCAAAGTTGGACATCACTCGGACCTTCGGACTTTTAGGGTGGGCCAATTTTTTTTTTTTTTTTTTTTTAAGCTAAAGTTATGGGACAATGAATGAAAATTTTGTTTATTTTTTTTGTGATTATTTTTTTTTTGTTAATTTTTTTTTTTTTTTTTTTTAAACTAAAGTTATGGGACAATGAATGAAAATATTGTTTTTTGTTTTGTGATTTTTTTTTTTTTTTGTTAATTTTTTTTTTTTTTTTACGTCAAAATTATGGGGTAATGAGTTAAATGTATAAGGGAAGTAAATTACGGTTTATTTTATACACCATAGTGGGTATGCACGGGTATCTAAAAGTTGACAAGGGCAACTATAATCTTCCTCGTTTAATATATATTTTTAATCTTTTTCCACATGTCTTTTTGATCTACAGCACTTTCAATTTTATTTGTAACATATTGATTTTTTGCATAGCTTATTTGATTTTTATATAATTTTCTAACACTTTTATAATTATTCCAATCATTAACATCATTGGTGTACTTGGCTTTTTCATACATATTTATTTTTTGCATTTTTAATCTATTTAAGTCACTATTGTACCATTTATATTTATTTCATATACAAATTCATTAATAATATTGTATAAACTGTTACTAAATTTATTTGCTTTTGCATTACAATCTATATAGTATGTTGTACAAATAAAGACCAGTAAGATAAAATATTTTATCACTATATGATACTCTTAAACCTAATATCCATAATTCATACTCTAATGCAACCCGACCAATTATATCAACATTCCAATAATTTCTAATATAAAATGCAACTCCACCAGTGTGTTTTGAATTGCTATCAACTCGAAACAAAGTATATCCTTCAATTTGAATTAAAGAATCTTCATCACAGCTTATTAAATGAGTTCCACTTAAACATACAAAATCTATATTACTATTTGTTATAATTATTTCAAGTTCATTAAAATTATTGATTAAGCCTTGAATATTAAGATATATGCACTGTCATTTAATTGCTAATAATTAATTCTGTTGTCTTCTTGCTTAAGTTTTCTTTGAAATACGTTGCATTTGTGGCTTAATGGTAAATGCAATGTATTGCACTCAGCTTCTTGTAGGTTTCAAGAAACTACAAATCGCATTAAGACGACGTGTGAAACACATGAGTGCACATTTATTTATATTTGGAAGAAGATTATTGTTTTTACACCAATTAAAAAAATTATCTAAATCATTTTGTAAAAGTAAAGCATCATTTAGTGACTTAATTTTCTTAAAAATTTTCATGTCATCCGCATATATTTGAACCTCTTTATTAGCAATGACTGAAGAAACATCATTTACCGAGATTATAAAAAAAAGAGGCAATAAAAGGCAGTCACTTAGACTTGTGGAACTCCGGAATTGGCATGGAAAAGTTTAGAAGTAATGTTTCTAAATAAAACACTTTAGGTCCTATCAGATAAATATGAGTCAACCCATTTCACAAAAATATCTGGGAAACCAAGTTTTCTCAGCATTCTAGTATTATAGAATGAGGTAAAACATCAAATGGTTTACTGTAATCCGTAAAGATAACATCTGTTTGAATACGTTCCTCCATATTTTTTGTAAAAGTTGAAACTGACTCAACAAGATTAGTAACTGTTGACTTTTTATCCATATATCCATGTTGATTATGAACCAAAAAAGATTAACAGTGACTATGAATAGAATCATACATTATTAATTCGAACAGTTTTGGAAGTGAAGAAAGTTTCGCAATTGGTCGATAATTAATAATTTCATTTTTGGCATTTTTCTTATGAATAGGTCTAACATATGAGTGTTTCCAGATAGAAGGGAAAACTCCTGAATTGAAAGAAGATTTAAACAGTACCTATTGAAAGTGGAATAGCCAAAGCACTTGAACACTTTTTGAGTATAGCTTCCAGAATACCATCAGGTCCGGGAAGATTATTATTCCCAAGTTTGTCTAAATACATTTTAATTACACCTTCATTAATATCTATATTATACCAAGTAGTTTTCGGAAAAGTATCCAAATGAAAGAAATCATTATAATTTTGTGTAAAAATACAATTACCATAAGAAGAACACAAATATTCACGAAAGAAATTAGATATTATTTTAGAATCATTACTTGAAACACCATTATACTCCATATGAAAAGGAAACTCGCCACTTTTCCTCTTAGAATTAACAAATTTCCAGAAGCATTTTCTTATAATAAATGAAACTTATCAATACCTATTAAGGGGAAGGTATTTTCGCAGAAAATTAAATTGTTCCATTCAGAAGTAAACACTAAATCAAGTTGTTTACCCTGAAAGATACAAATTTCTGAGACTTGTTGCAAATAATTAGTATTTAATTTATCAATAAATACATATTCACATTCAGTCCTAATATCTTTCGGAACCATAAAATGTTCCTCGTCATGCTTCACCCATTTAAGATGGGGTAGATTAAAATCACAACATAAATCAGTTCATCTTTAGGACTAAAATCATTGCAAATAAAATCTATCGTTTTACCAACAGAAGAATGAATATCAAAATCAGACGAAGGAGGAATATAACAGTTAACAAGATATATTATATTTTTAGAAGGAAATTCAATTTTCACAATAATTACTTCAAGCTCTTCTAATCCAGGGACATTGACTTGATACATTAAAATTATTTTTTACCGCAATTAAAACTCCACCCACTTTAGGAATTACACCATTAGAGTAATCGGATAGATTAGAATATCTATCCTTCCTAAAGACTGTGTAACAGTTATCAAAAAACTCTAAGTCCAGTATGGTTGGATTTTACCACGTTTCAGTTAATGCAAATACGTTAAAATTTAAAATTGATGATCTTAAACCTCTAACATTTTGATAATAAAAGGACATATTATATTTATTTAAGTTACGGTTGATAGATAACTTGAGAAGATTATTTCGAGGCACTGGGGAGAAAAAACGTATTATAACTTTCACGAGCTGAGTTTAAATGTTTATAACAATTACAATCGCAGTGACTTCGATAAGATTTAAGATCATCTTTTACATCCTTTTCCGAGACATCTATAGAATTGTGAAATTTAATATATAAGTTTATATGGGAGTTCTTCGTTATTAATTAAAACTTTGAGGTTAGTAAGAGTTTTACCTTCTAAAACACGATTATACGAATCATTGTGAATGTAAGCTAAAAATAAACTAAAGTTATTATAAACTCGTTCATCCCGAAATCTTGAAAGAGCGCCCTATCCGAGTAGTAATTCATGAGTCATTCTAGTAATGGGCGACATAAGAGGTTTAACAAATGAATTTTTTATTGTACCACCATTTACAGTATTACAAGTCGTTTTATTGTACCACCATTTGTAGTTTTTCAAGTGCATCAGTAGGAGAAACCAAATTAATGGCTACATTAGCATAGCTGGTAATATTATTACCATTGTCAATTTTATTATTGTGGATAACACCATGTACAAAATTAGAGTACTTATTTTTATTTTTAATCCCGTATGACTATATAGTCAAAGCGTATAATAAATTTTCCATTACGTTAGTGACGCAGAAAAGGAGGGTAGGTAAATATAGACTCAAGTGTATCGATCGGATCAGAATCGAAAAATAAATCGATTTAGCTATGCATGTCCGTCCGTTCGCACGATAACTCAAAAACTAAAAGAGCTAGGATTTTGAAATTTTCGCAAATTGGTTTTTTTGCAATAGCCGTCATCGCTATTTAAATCTAGCCATTTTGGTGCATGTGTTCGGATAGCTGCCATACAACTTTTTTTTTTATATGAGTAGTACTCTGTACCTATTACAGCTACGTGTCTAAAATTTTGGCAAAACTAGTTTAGTTTTTTGGCCGAAGTTTTTGCAAAATTTGGTTGGTCTACTGCAGAGGGTTCGAGTAGCTGCCATACAACTTCTAATTTTATATGAGCATTACTCTATACAGATTGAAGCTGGGTGTCTGAAATTTTTCCAAAAATTGTTTAGTGTAATGACCAAATTTTCTGAATCTATGCTGTTGTTCGTTTAGTTTTGTATTTATGATGGGTGTAATTTTGTCTACAATAATTTTTTGAACAACTTTGGAATAGTTTAGAGAATAGCTATACCACGGTAATTTTCGACGTATGATTTATCACCCTTTTTGTAGATAGGGGTAAGATAAGAAGATAAGAAGAAAAGAGGAAAAATACCTGAGGAAAGAGATTTATTAAAAATAAAATGAAGCGGATAAGTGAGATAACTGACACAGTTGTATAAAAAAGTTGGTGGAATTAGGTTAGGTCCTATATCCGTTACAATTAGTAACGGATTCCTAATATATATTAAGATATCTCCTGAATACGCAACTAGAATAAGCAACACAACCGTACTATAATCGACCATTTTCTTAGCGATCTAATAACTTGCAAATAGCAATTTTTGATTAGTGGTACTTCCTGTATCATCATGAAATGTTTATTTTTAACATTTTAATTTTTGCAATCAACTCATAAATAAACTATAAAGTTTTTTTTTTTTTTTTTTTTTTATAAACAATGTATATTATGCAAAAAAACCATTTACGCAAACAGTAAAGGAGTTTTATGTAGTGGATCCTGTGGTCGAACATTCCATATTAAGTGCGTAAATGTCACAGAAGATACTTACAATCTTATAAAAAATGGTAGATTAATGTGGAAATGCGAAACATGTCTAACAGCAAACGAATCGTTTATAGTAACTGAAGAAGAGGAAAAAGTCAATGCTAGTGATCCAAAAGCAACTGAGTTAAACAGCGAACAAAACACATCAGCTAATAGTTCGGTTATTTTAACTGAGAAGGAAGATAATGTCAATTATAGCAGTCTGCAAGTAAACGAGAATACTCTTGGAAACGTTACTAAGAGGATTAATGATTTGGAGTCTTTCAATCCAGTCGGGTTCTGTAGTTTTGGGTTCTGTAAATTTGGGTTCTGTAGTTTTGGACATTCAATTATCACAAAACTTCTTATTACAGCAACTAGATGAAGTGTTGAAAACACAGAAAGCTATAATGGAAGAAAACATATCTCTAAAAAATAAAATGGTTGTAAACGAGAAAATAAATGAAGCAGAAATAGTCATAACACAAAATAAAGAAGAATTAACACTAATTGAACCGGAGTATACATCAATTTATGTAAAAGGGCTGTCATTCTTTATAAGAGAACACCATATTTGCGATTTTCTAAGGTTTAACTTTGATATAAATCCAATTAACTGCATAAATATTACCCCACGTTCAATAAACAAAAAAGAGCTTGGTATTGCTGCTATAAAATTGACGTACCGAAAGAATCCTCTTCTATATTGCTTGCGGAAAATAATATAAATAAATGGAAAACTTTAAATGCAACTGCCTCACTTTGGACTCCGAATAGCAACAGTAGTAAAGATAACAGTAAGGCGAGAACGAATCGTAACAATTTTTACAACAGAAGTATAATTAATAATGAAGGTACGCAAAACTAAATAAGGACTGAAGGTACACAAAACAAGTTTTTTCGTTCCTTATCGTAATTTAATTGAAATAAAAAATTCTTCCAAAAACCTTCGAATTATGACACTAAAATTCTATTACCAAAATGTCAAAGGACTTCGCACAAAAACTAAAGATGTCCTAATTAATTCTGCCATTATGGACTATGATATGTACATTTTGACAAAGACTTGGCTAACTTCATCTATTAACAACCTAGAAATTTTTGATCAATCTTACTCAATTTATCGGAAAGATAGATACAATTCCAATCTCCTGGATGCAAATTTCACTTCTGCAAAGGAAGGTGGAGTACTTATAGCTGTCAAATCCAAATATAATGCTTCTGTTTTAAATTTTTCGTCAGATGCTTCTTTTTTTTTTTTTTTTTTTTCTTTATTAATTCAAATATTTTAAATACATACTTATAACATAATTATGAATTATAATTAAGTTTACAAGCCGTAGCCGTAGCTATGTGGCTTTATGATTTATTTTTAAAAATAAGTGTCCAATTTAAATTTATTTATTAGCATTTATGTTTATATATTTATTATTAAAAACAATTATAATTAATTAAAAATATCGTAAAGATTAACATCGTGTTAGCAATTAACTTACGTTTAATAAAAAGCATAATAATATTATTATTTCAAAAGTATATTATAAAAAAAAAACAAAAAATCAAAATTTCAACTATTAGTAAAGATGAATTTCTTTACTTCTCTTTTAAATTTTCCTACACTATCTACATTTTTCAACTCGTTTGGCAATTCATTATACAATTTCAAACAGTTATACAAACAATTATTTTTTTGATGATTCGTTCTGAAGAGACTAAGATAAAAATTCGATTTATTTCTTGTGTTATGTGAATGAACATCAACACTTCTATGTAATATGAAATTATGCTTAATGTGATTGTTCACAATTTTGAACGCTGTTATATATAACTCGTATTTGCGGATTGACGAAAAGCTAAAATACTTATCATTGTATAGTAAATTAGTTGGGTACCTAACTGGATAATTATGTATAATTTTAATTACTTTTTTATGAATTATGACTAATTTATTTAGCGAAGATTGTTGAGCATTGCTCCAGATTGGGTTTAAGTAAGTAATATTTGATAGTATGTAGGAGGAATAAATAATATATAACGTATCGTAGTTGAAATATTTACGCATTCGCCTCAAAATAAAAACAAAGGGTATAATCTTCTTTATTATGTTGTCTATATGGTTGCACCATTTTAATTTGTTATCTATTATTAAACCTAAATAATTAAAATGTTGAACGGTTTCAATAATTTCATTGTTGAAACTAAAGTTAATATTTGAAAATTGTTTGTTTTCAAATAACATTATTTTACTTTTTTTTATATTTAGGACCAGACGATGTTTCCTTAACCATTCTTCAACTAATTTAAAATCATGTTTAATATTATTTCTCAATTCATCCTCATCTTTTGAGCAATATTTTAAAACCGCGTCGTCTGCATAAAGCTGTATATGACCCTTTAAGTTCAAAAAACATAAGTCATTAATATAGATTTTAAATAGATCTGGGCCGAGAATTGATCCCTGTGGAACTCCTTTTTTAGTAGGTTTTGGTTGACTTAAGCTATTGTTTATTTGCACTTTTTGTTGTCTGTTGAATAAATAGGATTTGAAAAAAGCTATTTGGTTTGGGTTGAAATTCATTTTTCTAAGTTTAAATAAGAGGATCTCGTTATCTACGCAGTCAAAGGCCTTTTGAAAATCAAGAAAAACACAGGCGACATAATTACCTTCGTCAGAGTTGTTAGAAATAAAATCTGTTAGACTTAGGCAAGCAGCAGTTGTGTTTGAGTATTTCTCGAAGCCGTATTGTTCTTTATTTAAAAAATCATTATTTATCATAAAAGTATTTAGGCGATGTTTTACAATAATTTAAAAAATTTTTGAGAACGCACTAAGGACCGATATTGGTCTATAATTGCTTGGATTGGAGTTACATTATTGTTTTTAAAAATTGGCGTTACAACTGCGGTTTTTAATGATTCCGGGAAGGTGAACGTTTCGAAAGAAATATTTATAAACTTGACTAGGATTGGTATTAATTTGTCAGAAAATTTTTTAATGAATTTTGCTGATATATTGTCATAGCCAGTCGCTGCTGAGGGTTTCAAACTGTCGATAACTATTTTGATTTCTGTTGCATTTGTTGGTGCTAAGTAAAATTCAGAAACGAAAGTACGCGTGAAATTGTTTAAGTATTCGTAATCAATAGGATCGGACGGGCAATTGAGTTCATCAGTAACATTAATGAAAAACGCATTTATACATTCCGCGATGTCTCTATCATTATTAAATATTTGATTTTTATACTCTATATACTCTAATATTTGATTTTTATACTCTTTAGAAATAATTGGGATTAAGATTCTACTCCATAATAAAACGTTGTATTTTGTAAATTGTTACATTCCTCAATTTTGTAAACTGTTACATTTTGCTCAATAATGGAACATTTAACATTAAATGCTCCGCAAAATTTTGAAATATTCGTCTGTGGTGATTTTAATTTTCCAAATTTGGTGTGGAAACAACACATCGATTATATATATTTCCTTCCCTGAAATGTTAATAAAGATACAGAGAGTCATTTCATTGATAGCCCTAATGCCTGTAACATCCAACAAATTTCAAATCTTAAAAATCATCAGGATAAACAATTAGATCTAATTTTTACATCAGATTGGCTCAATTCATTAGTTATTCAATCTCCAACATCATTAGTGAACATAGATATTTATCTCCCTCCAATCTCCTTCACTGCTTTAATTCACCTCAGTTAGACATTAAGTTAATTTCTAATACTTACTTATAAATTTAATTTCGAAAAAACGAATTTTGACCTTTTAAATTTATACCTAAAAGAATTTAATTTCTTTTCTCTCTTTGAAAACGAAAATTTGGATTCCATGTTAAAAAACTTTTACAGCATCTTATACACAGGTTTTGAAATGTATGTTCCAAGTTCTCTTATTAGGTGTACTAATCATAGTCCTCCGTGGTTTACTCCAAACATAAAAAGTCTTAGAAACAGGAAAAATAAAGCTTGGCGTAAATATTTAAAAACTAAATCTAATCGTAACTATATCGAGTTTGTCAATTTGTTTAACCATTTCAAGACGGAGGTAGAAAATATTTTTAAATTTTATCTAGAACAAACTTCCACTAATATCAAGCGTAATCCAAAAGTATTGTGGAAATTTATTAATATAAAACGGAAATGTGACCAATTTCCGACATATATGAATTACAATGATGTCACGAGTAACGATTCTTCTAAAATATGAGAGTTTTTTCGTAATTACTTTTCAAGTACTTTCTCTAACTCTAGTTGCACATTAGATACAATCAATTTTCAGTATCTGAATTATCAACGTAAAATTTCAAACAACTTTATTAATCTGGAAGAAAACTTAGTTACACAATACTTGGATAAATCTGGAAATAATTCTACACCAGGGCCTGATCTGGTTCCAGATATAATTTTAAAAAATTGTTCTAGCTCTTTGACTATTCCACTATTATTACTTTTTAGATCATCTTTATCTACTGGTATTTATCCCGATTATTACACAAAAAAGGCGCTAAAAACGAAGTTATTAACTATCGACCTATCGCAAAGTTGTCGAGTATCCCGAAAATTTTTGAAAAAATTATTTTCGACATTATATATTTGGATTGCGCAAAAATCATTGTGCCTTATCAGCATGGTTTTGTAAAAAAAACGTCGACCGTCACAAACCTGGTTGAAATAACGTCTCTGTTAATTAATAATATGGAATCTAAAACACAGATAGATCTTATGTACAGTGATATGAGCAAAGCTTTCGACCTGCTAGCTCATAATATTATCCTATTCAAACTTAAAACTTTGGGATTTCCTTCTTATCTTTTAAAATGGATAGAGTCTTATCTTTCACAAAGACATTATAAAGTTCTTTTTAGAAATTCCATTTCTCCATCATTTGTAGCTAACTCTGGCGTTCCGGAAGGAAGTCACCTAGGGCCTCTACTTTTTATTTGATCTATTAATGATGTAATATCAAAAGTTCCACATAGTAATGTACTTATTTACGCAGATGATATAAAAATTTAAAAAAAAATTGTATGTGTCGAAGACGCCGTTCTTCTTCAAATTGATTTAGATAACTTTGCTTACTGGTGTAATAAAAATTTTTTAAAACTTAATGTGGATAAATGTGCCGTCATGTCATTTTCTCGACTGTCTAATCCAATAGTTCAAAATTATTACTTAAACAATCAAATAATTCCAAAAGTTGAATCTATTAGAGATCTGGGTGTTTACTTTGATTACAAGCTTAATTTTAAACTTCATTACAATTCAATTATTAACAAAGCCAATTCCATGCTTGGTTTCATCAAAAGGTGGTCAAAGGAATTCAATGATCCATATGTTATTAAATCGTTATACACTAGCCTAGTTCGCCCAAATTTGGAATATGCTAGCCAAGTTTGGTCGCCATCATTTAATATACACATCAGCAGAATTGAATCGGTTCAAAAGAATTTCTTAAGGTTTGCTCTTCATAACTTAAACTGGGCTGACCCAAATAACTTACCCACGTATGAGCATAGAATAAAACTAATCCACTTAAGCTCGCTTGAACGAACATGTGACATAGCAGATGTAATTTTCCTCACTGATATCTTAAACAAAATCACCGATTCATCGTTCATTTTGAACAAAATTTCCCTAAACAATAATAATCGAATACGTTCTCCTGAGTTATTTATAATACCCTTTCATAGAACTTTGTATGGAAAATTTGAACCTATTAACAGAATATTATCTAAAGGTAATTATTACAAAAATCAGATAATATCGTCAAATACTTAAAAAGAACTTAAAACTCTTATATCGAACTAATGGTAACTAACCATTATACTAAATTAATATTAAAATTAATAGTTTCTAAAGCGAATATGTATTTGTTCAATTTTGTAAACTTATGAATTTGGAATTTTTGTTATATCATTTTATATATTATTATGTATGTAAGTATATACGTGTGTATGTGTATCTACATATATATGTATATATATATTTTATTTTTTTTTTTTTGTACCTTTTTTGTATTAAATAAGAAAAGAAGGAATAAATAAATAAATAAATAAATTAATCTTACACCAATAACTAAAAATAAAATATTTACTTAAACAATTTTGTATTATATATAGATTAGAAAGAAATGAGTGACAATTCTTCCTTTAATTCTCTTAATCTCTTAATCTTAATTCAGCAATTTACTTTTATATTAAAACACTTTTAAATGCAAAAGATTAAACGTAAATTTTTTGTTAATGAAAATTTTCAATATTTTAAGCTGAAAAGTTTACAAGCATCTAAACAACTGTTTCTTATCGATACCAGCAATTCACTTTTATATTCATTTTTCCAAGATCTACCTTCAATTTTTAATTTCTACATTTTAGGGGGCTAGTAGTACTTTAATAAAAGTACATATTGAAAAACATATTTTAATTGATTTTATTTTATATTATACTTTTTAGTTTTATTTCATTTATTTACACAATTATTTATATAAAATTATTAAATAAAATATTTAATTTGACAATTCCCATTTGGATCCAATTCATTAATAATTATAGTCGGTTTATCTATTAACTAATGATAAACTATTAAAATTTGCCTCCTAGTAAATTTATCTAAATTAATTTAAATTTAATTAACAGAAGACAAATATCATTAAAAAGCATTATAAGTTCCTACGTGATAAAATCTTTATCTAACTATCTAGTATGTTAAACAAAACTTAAGCAAAATTGTTTTACTTGGATACCTAACTTTAAGTCTGAATAAATTTTGCATATTGTAGGTACATATTTGTATGTATATTGTTACATAACATTATGATCATACAAAAAGCAAATGCATGGTAATCATGAGCAAAGCACATGATTACAATACACTTGCAAATCGTAACATAAATCCCATTCCTTAACATACATTAAATCATACATAAACTACTTTTCCTTTTAAACTAATAAAGTAACTTAAATAGAAAAAGCGTAACTGTACTTTTGTTAACGCTAAATAAAAAATTCTTCCCATAGAATAATTGAACAAAAAGCATAATCATCTTTTTTTCAATTACTTCTAAGCGTGTAATTTGATTCTCAAATATTTCTGAGAATAATATTTCGTTGCATGGCATTGCAAAAATTTAAAATAAAATAATTCATTATAGTGTTAACTTTTGAGAAGAGAAGTTGTTATCTAAAAACTTATTGTCAACAAGGAAAAAAATAAATTTAATAATTAGTTGTTATCTAAAAAATTATTGTCAACAAGGAAAAAATAAATTTAAAAAAAAAAGTTAGAATTTTTATTTATTAATAGTTCACAATTAAAATTAATTGTGAGTTAATAATAATAACTAATAATACTGGCGCAATCGAATTACCGCTATAAGGTAACAAACGAACCTTAACCAACCAAAGAGAATACAACAAACATCTATAAATCATCAATACAACAAACATCTACAAATCAAAAATTCAACAAACATCTATAAATCATCAATACAACAAACATCTACAAATCAAAAATACAACAAACATCTATAATTCAACATTACAACAAACATCTATAAATCATCAATACAACAAACATCTATTAATCAAAAATATAACAAACATCTATAATTCAACAATACAACAAACATCTATAAATCATCAATACAACAAACATCTATAAATCATCAATACAACAAACATCTACAAATCAAAAATACAACAAACATCTATAATTCAACAATACAACAAACATCTATAATTCAACAATACAACAAACATCTATAATTCAACAATACTACAAAACATCTATAATTCAACAATACAGCAAGCATCAAACCAAGTATTGAAATCACCTTAAGAAAAACAAAAAAAAAAACAAAACAAAAAGTTAAGTACCTAAATTTTTTAACTAAATCTTAAAACAAAAATATATAAGTGTAAACTCAAATATTCTATCTATTGCAAATTAAAATTAGTAATTCACAAGTAAACTTAAAGTCTTATTATAAAATTTGAGTATTAATTAAAATTTTAACAACTCTAAAATTAAACAAAAAATTTTTATTACAAATTGTGCATTAATTAAAATTAATAATTCACAATTAAATTTAAAATCTTATTATTAAAATTCGCTTAATAAGAAATATTTTTTTTTTGTATTAACTTTACAATTAAATAAAAATTTATTAAATTAAAATCTTAATAACACTACAATCAAATCAATTTTTACAATTAAATAAAAATTTATTAAATTAAAATCTTAATAACACTACAATCAAATCAATTTTTACAATTAAATAAAAATTTATTAAATTAAAATCTTAGTAAGACTACAATCAAATCAATTTTTACAATTAAATAAAAATTTATTAAATTAAAATCTTAATAACACTACAATCAAATCAATTTTTACAATTAAATAAAAATTTATTAAATTAAAATCTTAATAACACTACAATCAAATCAATTTTTACAATTAAATAAAAATTTAAACAAGTAAAGAAACAGTCAGTCGGTGCAACCGACTTAGAAATACCCTACACCTATTTGGTTAAAATTTAAGGACATATTCATAAGTCATTTTAACACCATAGAAGCTGTTATTAATTTGATCGTAAGACATAGCTAACCAAATTAACTGTATAATACTCAAAACATTTTCGAATTACCCTATCTATTAAAAAATACTACAAATTCTTAGTAATTTATCTATTTAAAAATATTAAAAAACAAACAAACTTGAAATAAATGAAAATATATTTATTCCAATTCAATTACAAAATGAAAAAATTCTAATTATTAAATTTTGTGATAAAAAGATAATCAAAGCATAATATATTTAATAATCCAAATTTTTAAAAATTGCAATTATTTTAAATGGTTAGTTTATATACCTAATAGAAAAGCTTATAAACGCAAAATATGCAATAAATGTATTTCTAAAATACAATTAAAAATTTACACCTTTTCATATAATTCATTTAAATATAAAAATAAATTTTACATAAATGCAGCAAGTACCTTTGAACATAGCTGAACCACTACAATTAAGTCTAGATTTCGGAGACACATAGGACATAGGAAATATATTCTTTGGCTTCGAAATTAAACTCGACCACAACCAATTCCCATGGTACTTTCATTACTAGTAACCTACAGTTAAATTTCATCAAAATACCGGCATTATTTTTTGAGTTATGGTGTTTGTAAGATATATGTTTGTTAGTCCTTGAACTTTTCAAGGGTTCCAGGACCCGAAATTATGGTACAATTTCGCCCATATGCAGTCCCGTCATACTTTCAATACTAGTTAACCCTTGTACACAATTGGAACGCTCTATCTTAATTTTAAGTTACTAGTTTTATTAATTTCGATGATAAGCTTTTACACATTGGGGGGTCTAAGAGAGGTTCTGAACCACCACTCCAATTAATCCCAAATTAGGGGGGCACGCAAGAAATAGTAAAGAACACCCTTGTGGCAAATTGGAAGCTTCTACATTTGTTTCAAGTTACTATCTTTATTAATTTCGAAAATATGCTTTAAGGACCTTAGAACTGAGTGGCTGGTCCCCGACCCACTACTCCAATGGAGCCCAAATTTCAAAGACACTTACGAAATAGGAAGGGACACCCTGATACCAAATTTGGAGGTTCTACCTTCATTGGTTTCGGAATTATGCTCGTTTGGCCTAAATTCGATCAAAAAGTTCTAAGTTCCGAACCCATTGTCCAATCCTCACCGTACGTAATCACCGCCGTAGTTTCGCTGCCAATAACCTACAGCACAAATTTCATGAAGATAGCCTCATTAGTTGTTGAGTTATCGTGATTTTTTATATATGTTCCTTAGCCCTGACATCGATTAAAAGGTCCGGAATCCGAACCGTTGGGCTGATTTCGCCCTTATATAGTCCGCGCTGTACTTATAGTACTAGTTAACTCTTGTACACAATTTGAACGGTCTATCCTAATTTTAAGTAACTATTTTTAGTAATTTCGATTATAAGCATTTAAAACTTTGGAGGTCTGAGAGGGGTACAGAACCACCACTCCAATTGATCCCAAATTAGGGGAACACGCAAGAGATAGTAAAGAACACCCTTGTGGCAAATTGGAAGCTTCTACATTTTTTCAAGTTGTTATCTTTATTAATTTTAAAGATATGCTTTAAGGTTTTCGGAAATGTGTGGCTGGTCCCCGACCCACTACTCCAATGGGACCCAAATTCACAAGACACTTAGGAAATAGGAAGGGACACCCTGATACTAATTTTGGAGGTTCTATCTTCATTGGTTTCGGAATTATGCTCGTTTGGCCTAAATTCGATCAAAAAGTTCTAGGTTCCGAACCCATGGTCCAATCCCGACCTTACGCAATTTCCGAAGTAGTTTCATTACTAGTAACCTACAGCACAAATTTGATGAAGATAGCGTCATTAGTTGTTGAGTTATCGTGATTTTTTATATTTGTTCGTTAGCCCTGAAACCGATTAAAAGGTTCAGAATCCGAACCCATGGGCCGATTTCGCCCATATGCAATCCCCGCCGTACTTTCAGTCCTAGTAACCTACAGTTAAAATTTCATCAAGATAGCTCCATTATTTTTTGAGTTATCGTGCCTACGGACGGACGGACGGACGGACGGACGGACATGGCTATATCGACTAAGGCGGTCACGCTGATCACAAATATATATACTTTTCCATATCTAGCTCGCTTCCTTTAGGTGGTTACAAACACCATACCAAAGTTAATATACCCCTTTACCTATTCTATAGGTGTAGGGTATAAAAAAAAATTAAAATCCCAATAAAGCTACAATCAAATTAATTTCTTACTACAAATTTGACCACTAACTAAAATTAACAATTCTCAACTAAACTTAAAATTTTGCTACAAATTACGTTCATTAATCCTAATACCTAAAATGGAAAATTTAGGAGAATTAGAAAAATTCAATACCTTAATAAAATGTATTGCCAACATTTCACCCTTCTCGGGAAAAATAAATGATTTAGCTAACTTTTTACAAAGAGTGGAAGAACTCATTCCTATAATTGACACTATTCCTAATAACTACAAAAGTATATTATTGGGAAATATTAAAGATAAAATTATTGGAAACGCGAGAACTGCTCTACTTTCCAACCCAGATTTAGGACCTTGGTTGAATGTCAAAGAAGCTCTAATAAGAGATTTTGGCGAATCAACACCCATTAATGAAATTTTAGATCAACTAACGCTATGTCGTTGTACAAATACAATTGAGAAATTCCATGATAGAATCAAAAGAATATTAAGAAAACTAAACAACGCGTATCTATTAAGTGGTGGGAACAACCCCAACCAAGTAACCACAAACAACCGAATAGCACTCACAATATTTAAAGACAACTTACCAGAACCTGTAAGATGCATTATCATTAATAGGGATCCCAACAATTTAAACGAAGCTTTCCAAATTATAATTGCAAATGTATAATCACAATTCGTGAGTTTATCAAAAAAGAATAGTTCTAATTTTAACTCAAACAATTTTCAAAGTAAAAATTTCAACTCAAACAATTTCCAAAATAGGAATTTCAACTCAAACAATTTCCAAAATAGAAATTTCAACTCAAACAATTACCAAAATAGAAATTTCAACTCAAACAATTTCCAAAATTGAAATTCCAACCCAAACAATTTTCAAAATAGGAATTTCAACTCAAACAATTCCCAAATTAGAAATCAAAATAATTACCAAAATAGAAATTCTAATCCAAATCGTTTTCAAAATGCTAATTCTAATCAAAATAATTCTGAAAACAGAAATTATGACGATAATAGAAATTACCCGGCGAATAACCAACCTAATCAAATAAATAACAATTACAACCATGAACGTCAAAGTAGAAGAACAAACCGCAACTATAACGAAATAGAACCTATGGACGTAAACATGAACAATAGTAACGAACAAAATTTTTACTCGAACAGCCAAAACAGCTACCCTATATAACAATTAGTACAAAAATAAAAAAATTAAAATTCATAATCGATTCTGGTGCGGAATTTAGCATAATTAAACCCGAATTATGCCAACCGAAATGGAAACATCAAATAAACCCACAAACTGTTAGAGTACTAAACGGTAAAGTAACAACAAATATCAAATGTAAATTTCCCTTATTTGAAATATTTAATGAAACAGATAAACTCGTAGAATTCCTAGAAATCCCCTTAAACAACAATTTCGACGGTATAATTGGCAACAATATACTTGTACCATTAAACGCCTTAATAAATTACAAAGATCGACAGGTAGTAACACCAAAAGCTAATATACCATTTTTTCTCAATACCCATGAAGAATTCTTGTACGATGACACTTACTTAAAAGAATCTCTGAACATCTTTAGTAACGAAATACAACCAATAAAGTTCAATTTCGCACCGCATTTATCTAAGAAAGATATCCAAAAGTTGGAATCACTCCTATTCTCTTATAAGGATATCTTCCATAATGACGAGAAAACACTCTCGTTCACCAGTAAGATTAAACATAGGATAATTACGAAAAATGATATCCCTATCTATACAAAAAGTTATCGATACCCTCAAATACATCGAGAAGAAGTAGACCGACAAATCAAGGAAATGCTAATGCAAGGCATAATAGTAAATAGTACCTCACCTTATAACGCCCCTATTTGGGTTGTGCCCAAAAAATTGGACAACTCGAATATAGAAAAATGGAGCATCGTCATCGATTATCGAAAATTGAACGATAATACAATTGACGATAAGTTCCCAATACCGAATATCGAAGACCTATTCGGGAAACTAGGAAACTGTCGGTACTTTTCCACTTCAGATCTGGCCAAGGGCTTCCACCAGATCGAAGTCCAACAAAAGGACAGATGGAAAACCGCCTTCTCAACGGCAAATGGGCACTATGAGTTCACCAGAAT
The DNA here is from genome assembly GCA_963082915.1 of Dolichopus griseipennis. Classification (NCBI taxonomy): domain Eukaryota; kingdom Metazoa; phylum Arthropoda; class Insecta; order Diptera; family Dolichopodidae; genus Dolichopus; species Dolichopus griseipennis. The sequence goes on from OY720441.1 coordinate 269,929,077, forward strand.
GCCATTTGGTTTAAAAAACTCCCCATCGACCTTCCAGAGGTTGATGAACTACGTATTACGGGATTTCGTGAACAAAATCTGTGTTGTCTATTTAGATGACATCCTGATCTTTTCGGCTTCATTAGAAGAGCACTTATTATCTCTGCAAAAAATCCTCCAATGTTTAAGAGAAGCTAATTTAAAAATACAAATGGATAAGTGAAATTTCGCTCAAAACTCTACTAATTATTTAGGACACATTATAACAAATGGTGGTGTCAAACCTGACCCAAAAAAAGTATTGTGTATCCAAAAAATTAAATTACCTTCTACACAGAAAGAAATTAAATCTTTCCTCGGCATAACGGGATACTATAGAAAGTTCATAAAAGACTATGCTAGTATCGCTTACCCTCTTATAAAATGCTTAAAAAAGAACGCAAAAATCGACAAACAAAACCCTGAATACAGAGAATCATTCGAAAAATTAAAAACATTACTTACATCCGACCCTGTTCTAGTAAACCCAAATTTTAATAAAACATTTACAGTAACGGCAGATGCATCAAACTTCGCAATCGGTACCGTTCTGAGCCAAAACGGTCATCCAATCTATTACGCGTCTCGTACGCTAAACCAACATGAAACAAGATACGCAACAATAGAGAAAGAACTTCTCGCTATTGTGTGGTCAATAAAGCACTTCCATACTTACCTATACGGCAGAAAATTTATAGTACAAGCCGACCACAGACCTTTAGTCTGGTTGAACAATCTGAAAGAGCCTAACATGAAGCTGCAACGTTGGAAAATTCGACTTAACGAGTCAATAAATTACGTAAAAGGCAAAGACAACCACGTCGCCGATGGATTAAGCAGAATTATACCTGACAATCCAGAAAACATTACAAACATTCTCACTAACTCAGCATGTGAAGCTGAAATCGACGTTAATGAAGTTAACAAAGAAGCTAACAATGTCGATAATATGTCGACTTCTGCGACAGTACACAGCGCACAAGAAGACGACTCTGGTTATATCCCAATTACAGAAAAACCGGTAAACCTTTTTAAAAATCAAATCTATCTGTATCCGAAAAATAAAGAAAAACTCCTTATGAAAATCTCTAAAAAAACATGTCATAATATTCTACACGTCACCAAAAATAGTAACCTCCTAGAAATGATGAGAAAATGTCTAATAGAAAAAGGCACTATGTGCGTCTACAGCGAAAACATTCCCTTATACTTAAAATTCCAAAAGTTATACAGACAATATTTTTTTGAAAATAAAAATTTGAAAATACTAAATCATCAACAAAACTTTTAGATCTGACAGATAAAGACGAAATATTAAGTGTTATTAAAGAACAACATCTAAGCAAAAATCATCGAGGAATATCAGAAATCTTTCTCGAGTTAAAATCTGTTTACTACTTTCCAAACATGCTTGAAGAGATACACAAATTCGTAAATAACTGTAACGTATGCAATATCACGAAACATGATAGGCATCCAATGAAACTACTTCTAAACCATACAGAATCTCCAAAATACTTTAATGATATAGTCCACATGGATATATGGTTCCCTTACCGCAATACCATGTATCTCACAATGATCGACAAGTTCACCAAACAAGCTACGATTTTTAAATTAAAAGACAGGACATGGATTTCCATCCTATCAGGCATCAAAGACAGAATTAAATATTTAGGGAAAATGAGAAAATTAGTAACCGACAACGACAAATGTATTATACACAACGCAGTCGAACAATTTCTAAACGAAAATGAGATAACATTTCACAAAACGACACCAAATAACAAAACAGGAAACTCAGACATTGAACGCCTACACGGCACATTAAACGAACATCTAAGGTTAATGGATATCGATAAAACTGATAACGAACTGAATGACACAGACAACAAAGTATATAATTCTATTACGTATTATAATCGTACTATTCATTCTACGACTAAATTAAGACCCCTAGACTTCCTTAATAAAAACTTCGATAGAAATGAAATTGACGAACTAGCCCTAAAATTCGACGAAGAAAAAGCAAAACGCATCAACAAAATCAATAAGAATAAAGCCGAAAACCCAAATTTCACAGAAAATATAGTAATTAATCGAGAAGTAGGAAAATGTAAACTAAAGTACAAAAGATTAAAAGAATACCAGAAAACTTGGAAATTACCTAACAGATACCAGCAATAACAGACTAATGAAATATTGCGCGAAACAAAGAAAAAGAAAGTATAAACACCAAAACTAATATTACCTTCTATAATTTTTTTAGGAAATGGAGTGGAAACTTCTATGCCTGCTTATAACACCCATATTAATGCAATCAATACAAATAACGCCCATAAATGACGACAACGGATTCTCAATAGTAAGATTAAAAGACAAACGCATCGTCGACAACTATACAAAATTACTTCATCTAGTAAATTTAACCATATACCATGAACAAATCGAAGATCTACAAGGACAAATAAATATAATAAAACAAAGACAAGAAAACGAAAACAACCTTTTACAAAGAGAACTGGACAACCTAAAAAACAAAATAAAATTCTTAACTCCAAACTTTACTAACACAAAACGACCTCGTAGAGGACTAATAAACTTTTTAGGGTGATCAATGAAATTTATCGCCGGAACAATGGACCACGAAGACGCAGACGAAGTCTATAAACGACTACAAGACCTTGAAACTTCTAACAAACAAATAATAGAACAAACCAATAAACAAGTAATCATTAACAACAAATTAATCAAAGGTTTAGAAGATATTTCCGAACAAATTAACAAACGAACTTTAGAAATGACAGAGTACATAAATGAAATAACAAAAACCGGGGTTAATGCGATATATAACAGTAAATTCGATCTACAACTTTACGCCGACATCAACCTGTTAAATAACCACGTCGAAGAAATCGAAGACGTAATATTACTCAGTCGACTCGGAGTATTAGCTCACAACATCTTGACAGAAGAAGAAATTTCAGACTTCCAAATTCCAATAGAAAATCTACCATACATTAAAAGTAGTGTAATCTTTGAAAATAATATAATAGGTGTAATTATTCTGATTCCAAATTTTACAAAAGAAACATATTTAGACGCCTACATCGTCCTATTTCCAAACTCAAATTTCGAACGGTTAGACTACGATAACCAAAGAATCATAGTGAACGATAATAATATATTCGAATATCATGAAAACACTTTACTCAAACGAAACTTAAAGCTCCATAAAGACAAATGTATACGGAACCTACTCCAACATAATAACACATGTAAATACAGAATAAATAAATTAGAATCAATAACCCAACTTAACGAAGAAACTATTGTTACTTCCAACCTTCCAAAAATTAAGACAAAACAAAATTGTATCGAACATGAAATCCTAATTAAAGGAAATAATGTAATTAAATTTAATAATTGTGAAATTAAAATTGATAAGCTAAGATTTATAAATAGAATAAGAAATTATAAAGATAATATTGTAATATCACTTATAAACAGTGGTAATCAAGTAATGAAAATTTTACACAATTTAACATTAGAGGACATTCACCTCAACACTATAAAAAATAGAGAAATTATAAAATCAATTGAAACAAACTTTAGTTTTAAAAATAATACTTTATTTGTATCTACTTCAATAATATTTTGTATAATAATAATAATTTTAGTTACCTTTTGTATGAAAAAGAAAAAATGTAAAAAATTAGAAATAGTTGAGAATCAATTCGAAAAATCAAACAATGATGTTCCTTTACAAATTTTCTGAGACAGAAAATCTTTAGGGGGGAGGTGTTACATAACATTATGATCATACAAAAAGCAAATGCATGGTAATCATGAGCAAAGCACATGATTACAATACACTTGCAAATCGTAACATAAATCCCATTCCTTAACATACATTAAATCATACATAAATTACTTTTCCTTTTAAACTAATAAAGTAACTTAAATAGAAAAAGTGTAACTGTACTTTTGTTAACGCTAAATAAAAAATTCTTCCCATAGAATAATTGAACAAAAAGCATAATCATCTTTTTTGTCAATTACTTCTAAGCGTGTAATTTGATTCTCAAATATTTCTGAGAATAATATTTCGTTGCATGGCATTGCAACGTTTAAATTTAAAATAAAATAATTCATTGTAGTGTTAACTTTTGAGAAGAGAAGTTGTTATCTAAAAACTTATTGTCAACAAGGAAAAAAATTAATTTAATAATTAGTTGTTATCTAAAAAATTATTGTCAACAAGGAAAACATAAATTTAAAAAAAAAAAGTTAATTATTAGAATTTTTATTTATTAATAGTTCACAATTAAAATTAATTGTGAGTTAATAATAATAACTAATAATACTATATATATGTTTCCAATGTGTAGTGTAACAGATATGTATATACCTACCTCTACAGTCTACACTATTAATAACCACTAGTATCACCCTGTGCTCGAAATTCGAGCTATTTTTAAATTTACATAAATAATTCATTTTGTGTAATTTATATTAGACTAATATTACACGAAAAATAATTTTTTTAATGAAAATGTAATTAAAAAAAAAAGTAAATAAACAGTCAGTCGGTGCAACCGACTTAGAAATACCCTAAAGCTATTTGGTTCAAATTTTAAGGGAGTCCATAAGTCATTTTAAAATAATAAAACTAATTATTTTATCAATTCAAAAATATTAGCAATTCTTACTAATTTATCTATTTAAAAATATTAAACAACAAATAAAGGTGAGATAAATGGATTCGTAAAATGCAATTAAAAAATTACATATTTAAAACTTACTTGTTTGGCCTAAGTTCGATCAAAAACTTCAAGGATCCGAACCCATGGTCCGAACCGTTCCCGCCATAGTCTCAATACTGGTAACCTACATCACAAAATTCATGATTGTAATGCCATTAGTTGTTTCGTTATCCTTATTTTTTTTATATGTTCCTTGGCCCTTAGAACAATTAAAAGGTCCAGAATCCGAACCCGTGGGCCTATAGAGCCTATTGCACATTCAAATATTTTTTTATATCACCGGGAAAAATGCTAAAATGAAAGATAGTTCTACTTTTTCTTAAAATTAATCCATCAATTTACTTTTAGATTAAATGCAAAAGATCTGCCATCAATTTTTGGTTAGTGAAAATTTTAAAAATTTTAAGCTTAAAAATTTTCAAACATTAAAAGAACTGTTTCTTATACCAGCAATTTATTTTTATATTAACACAGTAACAAACTCCCAAGATCTACCTTTAATTTTTATATAAATTTTATCTTTGAATGAGGATAGAACTCAGATCTATTTACACTCTAAGCCACTTTGCTAACCACTGAACCATACAATTCTTATAAATTTATGGTCAGATTTCTAATATAAATATATCACTAAATGACAGAATGAAAAATAAAGCCATAGACACAGGCAAGTTCAATTAAAAGTATATAAAAATAAGAAAAATAAAAAAAAAACAAAAATTTTAATTCTGGAAATGTTAAAATATTTGGTTTAAAATAAATTAATAAATAGAAGCAGTAAATTAAATAAAAATAAAAATACTAAAATTAGTTCAAATAAGAAACAGGTTAATTTTAATACCCACACTGAAACAAGTACTCATACAGAATTATTTACAACTTCACAACAAAACAATACTAATTTGAATACTTCTATTCTATCTGATAACAAATTTACTTTCCGCACCTCACCACACTATGAAAAACACCATACAGACAATAGTAATAATTATCCTAGCTCTTTAAATACTTTAACTTATTCGACTTCGAATAATAATAGTTCTTTAACTTCAGTAACTTATTCAACTTCTTCTATTGATAAAAATAAGAATAAGTACTCTAATTTTGTACGTGGTGGTATCCACAATAATAAAATTGACAATGGTAATAATATTACCAGCTATGCAAAAGTAGCGATTAATTTGGTTTCGCCTACAGATGTACTTGAAAAGAGTCATTCTAATACTGTAAATGATGGTACAATAAAGAAGTCGTTTGTTAATCCTCTTTATGCCGCCCATTACTAGAATGACTCATGAATCACTACTCGGAGAGGGCGAGTATGCTCTTTCAAGATTTCGGGAGGAACGAGTTTATAATAACGTAAGGTTATTTTTAGCTTACACTTCACAATGATTCGTATAATAGTATTCTAGAAGATAAAACTCGTACTAACCTCAAAGTTTTAATTACTCCCATATAAAGTTATATATTAAATTTCACAATTCTATAGATGTTTCGGAAAAAGATGTAACTGATGATCTTAAATCTTATCGAAGACACTGTGAGAGTAATTGTTATAAACATGTAAACTCAGCTCGTGAAAGTTATAATAAGTTTTTTCTCCCCAGTGCCTCGAAATAATCTTCTCAAGGTATCTATCAACCGTAACTCAAATAAATATAGTATGACCTTTTATTATCAAAATGTTAGAGGTTTAAAAACAAAGACTAGGGATGTTTTTTTAAATTCATCTATTTTAAATTTTGACGTATTTGCATTAACTGAAACGTGGTTAAATCCAACCTTATTGGACTTAGAGCTTTTTGATAACTGTTACACAGTTTTTAGGAAATATAGATATTCTAATCTATCTGATTACCCTAATGGTGTAATTCCTAAAGTGGGTGGAGTTTTAATTGCAGTAAAAAATAATTTTAATGTAAATCAAATCAATGTCCCTGGATTAGAAGAGCTTGAAGTAATTATTGTGAAAATTGAATTTCCTTCTAAAAATTTATATCTTGTTAACTGTTATATTCCTCCTTCGTGTGATTCTGATATTTATACTTCTGTAGGTAAAACGATAAATTTTATTTGCAATGACTTTAGTCCTAAAGATGAACTGCTTTTATGTTGTGATTTTAATCTACCCAATCTTAAATGGGTGAAGCATAACGAGGAACATTTAATGATTCCGAAATATATTCGGACTGAATGTGAATATGTATTTATTGATAAATTAAATACTAATTATTTGCAAGAAGTCTCAGAAATTTTTATCTGTCAGGATAAACAACTTGATTTAGTGTTTACTTCTGAATGGAACAATTTAATTTTCTGCGAAAATACTTTCCATTTAATAGGTATTGATAAGTTTCATCAATTCTGATTATTCTAATTCTTATAGTTTTAATTTTAACAAAGCTAACTTTGCTGCTTTAAATGAATTCATTAGTTCCTTTGATTATACCCGTGCATACATATATGACATCGGGTATATTAGATTTGCTCCTCCGTTTGTAACGCATCGATCTAGACGAGCTAGATATAGTGTCAAGGGTACGTATCGGCTCAGAATCGAAAAATTAGTCGATCTAGCTATGTGTGTCTGTCCGTCCGTCCGTCCGTCCGTCCGTCCGTGTGTCAGCACGATAACTCAAAAACTAAAAGGGCTAGAGTCTTGAAATTCACACAAAGTCATTTTTAGACAATTTCTAGGTTCCCTATTGTTTTTGGTTAAAATCAGACCAAGGCTTCGGGGAGCTGCCATACAACTTTTTTGCACCAATATGAATTTCTTCAAAACTAATTATACTACGGGGATAAAAATTACACACGGTTAGTTTTATAATGACTCCGGCACTTATATGAAGTTTCAAAATGTTAGGGCCTCATTTTCGGGGGGCTGCCATACAACTTCTTTGCACTAATATGAATTTCTTCAAAACTAATTATACTACGCGGATGAAAATTACACATGGTTAGTTATATAATGAATCGAGCACTTATATGAAGTTTCAAAATGTTAGGGCCCCATTTTCGGGGGGCTGCCATACAACTTCTTTGCACCAATATGAATTTCTGCAAAACTAATTATACTACGAGGCTGAAAATTACACACGGTTAGTTATATAATGAATCGAGCACTTATATGAAGTTTCAAAATGTTACGGCCCCATTTTGGGGGGGCTGCCATACAAAGCTTTCGATTCAATAACTGCGAATCTAATGAAGCTACAAGGTTAAAATTAAAATTGGGCAGGTAAAGTAATAGGGCAAGTTAGTTGGCAAAGTCGGACATCACTCGGACCATCGGAATTTTAGGGTGGGCCATTTTTTTTTTTTTGTTTTTTTGTTTTTTTTTTTTTTTTTTTTTTAAGCTAAAGTTATGGGACAATGAATGAAAATTTTGTTTTTTTTTTTGTGATTTTTTTTTTTTTAATTTTTTTTTTTTTGTTAATTTTTTTTTTTTTTTTTTTTTTTAAGCTAAAGTTATGGGACAATGAATGAAAATTTTGTTTTATGTTTTGTGATTTTTTTTTTTTTGTTTTACGTCAAAATTATGGAGTAATGAGTTAAATGTATAAGGGAAGTATATTACGGTTTATTTTATACACCATAGTGGGTATGCACGGGTATCTAAAAGTTGACAAGGGCAACTATAATCTTCCTCGTTTTTATTCTGTATTTAATAATACAGATATTAATATAATGACAAAAAGGTTTTATGAAGTTATTTTTGAAGGCTTTCGGCAATTTGTACTAAAATCTAAGAAACGAAACCCTTTATTAAGTCCACCATGATTCAATTCCGATTTGAGAAAACTCAGAAATAAAAAGAGTAAAGCTTGGCGTTGTTATCTTAAATCGAAGAATTCGCAGTAAAAAATAAAGTCCGTCCGACCGTCCGTATGTAATGATTCTAAAATAATATCTAATTTCTTTCGTGAATATTTTTGTTCTTATAGTAATTCCATTTTTACAAAAGTAATTCAAATTTAAAACTTTCAGTGTTGAACTTGACACATGAAGATATAGTTATTAATCAATATTTCTTATATTTCGTTAATATAATATTATATAACTGTATTACACATATAGAAAAATATAAGGAAAGCTTTTATCGTTGCATCAAACATAATCGCATCAAAATGTAGTAATCGCATTCTTCTTCTTCTTCTATAGCTTTACAGTCCTTGATGAACCTGAGCTTCCGCTATAATTCTCTTCCATACATCCCGATTTTGTGCAACTCTCTTCCAATTTCTTAAAAACGCATAAAAAGACTTGTATGGTATCAAAGAATGTTCCAGATATCTTCGAGTTTTGTGTGCCAAACTCGAAATCGCAAAAACTGTAGCTAAAAAACAATATTTTGGGAATGCTATTCATGTTTCGCAAAGCTACAGAACTAAAATGAAATTATTAAGGCTAAGGAGAGGAGACATAGCTCGTCAAATTTATCTAATAATTTTGTTAAATGATAAAATGTACAATCATGCTTCAAGGGACGCATGAGAACGGGAATTATCATTAACCTTAAGCTTAAAGAACCAGAATGTTTTTTAAATGATTGTAAAAAGTTGATGACGCTATTAAAGTAAATGCAATTTTTTGTGTGGAGTTCATAAAAGCTAGTAGAAATGATGAAATATATGAAATAAAGTATTTGAACACCAAAAATGTACCTGTGTATAAAAACACTGACATCAATGTATTATTTTTAGAACATATTAGAGAAAAACTGCTTAAAAAATTGGAAGAATTCCAAGAAAAATATAGTGGCTGGGCATTATCGGCCGTTCTTCATTTGGTTGTTAATATTAACAAATTTACACCTATATTGGGATCATCTTATGTAGAACTTCCTTCAGAAATCAAGAAGAAAGAAGCTTGTATAAATATAAACAAAAAAGGGAAATGCTTGTTTTGCTTGGGCGATTACATCAGCGTTATATCCTGTAACTAAAGACCCGCAACGTGTAAGAAAATATCCAAACTACTCAACATTATTAAATTTTAGCGGAATTCAATTTCCTGTAAAACTTTGTCATATTCATAAATTCGAAAAACAAAACGAAGTTTCGGTAAATGAATATGGTCTCAAAAAATTGGGAAAAAATTATGTAGTTATTCCTAACTACTTAACTGAGAATAAAAAAACAAAGCATACTAATCTTTTAATGATACAAAACAAATATTATGATGAATATGACGAACAAGATGAATCCAATGAAGATGAGGAAATGTATGAACCAATTAAATATCATTATGTTTGGACTAAAAGTTTATCTCGATTACTATCATCGCAGCTAGCCAAAAACCGACATCAAAAATATTTTTGTGATAGATGCCTTCATTATTTCTGGACTGAAGAAAAGTTGAATACACATATGGAAGACTGTAAACTATACAATAGCTGCAGAATAAGATTACCAACGCAAAAGGAAAAAAATTATAAAAATAAAAATAGTGCTCCGTTTGTAATATACGCGGATTTGGAATGCTTATTAGAATCAACTGAAACAAAAAATAAGTATCAAATTCATAAACCTTGTAGTGTAGGATATTACGTTAAAAGCTCCTATAACCCCAAGCTATCTTTTATAAGAGCTATCGGGATGAAAACTGTATTAAATGGTTTACTAAAGAATTATTAAATTTTGCTGAGAATTTAACATCGATATTTCTTAACCCTTTACCAATGCAAAAATTGTTAGAGCATGAAGAAGCACTGTTCTTATCATCTGAAGTTTCTTATATTTGTGAAAAAGCGTTTGATGAAAATAATATTGAAGATCACTATGATTTACCAGGAAAATATCGCGGTACTGCACATAATAACTGTAACTTAAATTTCCAAGACAACCATAGAGTTCCCGTATTCTATAATTTAAGTGGATATGATTCTCATTTCATAATAAAACAGTTAGCAACAGATATAGAGGGTAGAATAAATTTACTACCAGTCAATAAAGAAAAGTACATTTCATTTACAAAAATTTTAAATGATTATCCTATAAATTTCCGCTTTATTGATTCCTACAGATTCATGGCAGCGGGTTTAGATACTTTATCATCGTATTTGAATGATTTGCCTGTTTTGAAATCAGAGTTTAAATATTTAAAAACTAATCAAATAGCATTATTAACTCGAAAAGGAGTCTATCCTTTTTTTTGAACTGTCAAAATGTCAGGCAGTGGTTTGTGTAATTCGTGCAATAAAAAAATTAATTTACGTAAAAATAAGCTAATTTATTGTGATGGACCATGTAAAAGGTATTTCTGTGTAGCGTGCTCTAAACTAGGCATTGAAGATTTTAAGAAACACACTTTAAATCACGAGAAAATCTGGTTTTGCAACTCATGCAAAGTACAAAGACGTAGCCGGTTATCCACTAATTTAGCTTGGACGAGTACATCAAAGGAGCATCTCAACAATAATTCATATTGTGTACAAACTGATACCGAAAATATATCTGAAAAATTACAACATATTTTAAATAATCAGGCTGCACAAGGTGAAGAGTTTAAAAAGTTACAAAATGAGTTTAGGGAAATTAAAGAATACGTCATAGATTCTTTAGTTGATGAAAATACCAACTTAAGGAGTGAGAACAAAATTTTACAAGACAATATTAGGATTAACAAAGTCGAGATCGAAAAGTTAAAATAAAAAAAACTATTGAAGCAGATTGAAATTTGTGGTGTGCCAAGTGTACTTAGTAATAATCAGTTGTGAAAGCAATAGCTTATGAAACAGGTGTTGAGTTCGATATAAACGAATTGAAGGATGTATCCAAAGCCAAACACCCATCAAAAAAGTCAGGTGAGCCAGATAACATTATTGTTAAACTTAAGCAATTGGAATCTAAGAACAAATTTATGAAAGGCTTAAAGAAAAAAACTCTTACAACTGCCATACTAAACAGTGAGAGTTGTGTAAGCCATTCTGAACTTAGAACTAATGTTATTACAGGAACTAAATTAAATGCCACAAATGTAAATTCAGAAACCGACGTTCTAAATGTAGAAAATGTAAATGCAGAAACTGAAGTAATTGTAAATACTAATACTAATCAAAATATAATCTTTGTTAATGAAAGTCTAACACCGTACTTCAAATATTTACATAAAAAGGCAAGATTATTAAAAAAAGATTAATCAATTGTTTTCGCTTGGGTTAAAAATGGCAAACTGTTTATTAGAAAACTGAAAAAAGTAAAATAATACGTATTCCAAAAGAAGAAAACTTATATGTTGAATAATATAACATTTGATTTGCCATCAAATACCCATGTTAAAACAAACATCTTTAATTTTGATGATATAAATATTATAAACAGAGAGTCACTAAAAATATTATACTTTAACGCTCGAAGTCTTAAACACAAAATTGACGACATAGCTCACATATTAGATAAAATTAAACACTTAGTACATATAATTGCAATTACGGAAACCTGGATAATGGATTATGAATGCCAATATATTAAAATAAAAAACTATAATAATTTATTCTCTTGCAGAAACAATAGACGTGGAGGAGGTGCTGCTTTATTTATACACAATAATTTAAAATATAACACTAATGAAATTTATTGTGATGAATTCAATGGTTTTATTAACATTGAAATCACTGATAAAAATAATAAATTCAGCTTCACAACTATATACCACCTGAAACATCGCTTCTACATATTAACAAATTTCTGGTAAAACTGGATTCACACCTAGAAAACATCAAAAATAAAAATAGTATCATTATGGGTGATTTGAATTTTAATATTAGAAATTTTGCTGATCTAAGTGTGCAAAAGTACTTAACAACAATTGAGACGAATGAATACACTATATGCAGTGATGAAATTACCAGGCCTGATTCCAGTACATGCCTTGATCATGTTATTAAAAAAAATCCAGAATCCAAAACTGCAATTTCCTTAATCCATCATGATTTATCCGATCATATAGGAATGTTTGTGGAAGTGAATGATGTTTATTTAAAAAATAAACAAAAGTCTTTTGCTAAGCTGTCAATCAAAAAAACAAACTACGAGTACCTTAAAAAAAATTAAATAATTATGTCACTGCTACAATTGATGTTAATCAACTAACAAAAGAACTTGTAATTAAATGTCAAAATGCAGTAAATAGTACTACCGTTGTGAAGAAAGTTAATAGAAAACATAGTAAATTTTCTGCACCCTGGATTGACAATGAGTGTGCCAAAGCGATTGAAACAAAAAATTACTGGTACAAAAAATATGCGGAAAATAGTAACTCACCTTTAATTAAAAACAAATATAAATACTGGTTAAACTTAACAACAAGTTTGAAAAGAAAAAAAAGGGAATTATATGATGAAATGCAATTCCAAAAAGCTGAAAATGATCCTAAGAAAAACTGGAAATACATTAAAAATATTTTATGCTGTGAAAACAAAAAAGACAATGTTTTTTTTGAAAGCTGTGAACTAAATAAAGTCAAAAAATATGATAAAATCAACAGCTTTAATGAATTTTATGCAAACATAGGTGAAAAAATAGCTGGTAAATTTAATAACATTGTATATGTACCAAAAACTAGAATAACTTCAGAATTTAAATTTAAAACTATTAACCCAAAAGAGTGCTTAAATTTAATAAATGGGTTATCAGACACGTATGCAGCAGGTCAGGACCAAATTTCACCACACATAATCAAAATATGTAAAAATGAACTGACTAATAATTTAACGAAACTTATTAATTATTCATTAACCCAAGCAGAAGTTCCGCAATGTATTAAATTCAGTAAAATTATTCCAGTTTATAAAAAATCAGGAAATACTTCTGATTTCAATAATTATAGACCTATTGCTATATTATCAGTATTTAGCAAAATTGTGGAGACCGTAGTCAACAACCAACTTACGGATTATTTATATAAAAACAAATTAAACAAACAACAACAATATGGTTTTATAAGAAGATCTAGCACTCAAGCTGCTCTATTTGATGTGATTAGTGATATTCAATCCTCAATTGACAAACGGAATAAAGTTGCAGCTGTTTTCTTCGATGTTCAAAAAGCTTTTGACAGTGTTGACAGGAAATTATTACTTAGAATTCTATTCGAACATGGCATAAAAGGTAATGAATTCAAATGGTTCAAAAGTTACGTTTCTCAGAGAAATCAGTATGCTGAATGTGATGGTGTGACCCGTGGCCTGGAGAAAAATAACTTTGGTGTTATACAAGGGAGTTCGCTAGGCCCTACATTATTCTCAGTTTATATAAGCGGTTTAATTTAAAGCTAAATGGAAAGCCGTATATGTATGCAGATGATCTGGCTATAGTATATGCTGAAACTACTTGCAAGAGACTAGAAGAAGCAATTAACATAGATCTAGTATTAATTCAGGAATGGATGAATCAACACAAGCTCACTCTAAATACAAATAAAACTAAATATATAATATTCAAGAGGAAAGTAACTGATATGCTTCATATCAAAATTGGCTGTTATGACTTAGATTTAGTGAGATGCTATAAATACTTGGGTGTTATTATAGATGAAAATCTTACTTGGGAGCAACAAATTAGAGAACAACTAACTAAGGCCAGAAAGTCTGCAGGTTTATTTAAATTAATTAGAAATAGAGTCCCACATAAACTAAAGCGTTCATTATGCTTCAGTTTGTTTCATGCAACAGTTACGTATGGTATACATTTATGGGGAAATGTGTGTAACAAGTACATTAAACTAATTCAAACTGTTCAAAACAAAGCCATAAAAAATTTATTTGGTTATAAAATCAGAACGGCAATTCAACAGATCCATATTGAGAATAATATTCTACCTATAAATCAATTGATTAAAAGTAAGCTGGCAATGCATGTTCATGCTATGTGTGCTAACAACATTAACACAAATGTCAAATTCAGTCTGAACAGTGAAGTACATAAATATAGAACCAGAAATGCTGAGAAAATACATATTACATCGTCTAAAATGAGACTTAATAAACAAGATACAATATACAACAAGGCTTATGCGATCTATAATGATTTGCCAGCAGAACTTAAACAAATAAATAACTTTGTGAAATTTAAAAACAATGTCAATAGTTAGTTTTTAAGTTGTTTTTCGAATAGTAGTAACAGTTAACTTTAAGTAAATAAATAAAAAAAAAAAAAATTATTTAAAAAAAAAAAAAAAAAAAAAATTATTTAAAAAAAAAAAAAAAAAAAAAAAGGAAAAAAACAAAAAGACTACATTGTTTCTTAGTAGGTATCAATTTTGTGTTTTGACTTTAATTATGAATTTTTAATATAATGTTATTTTTTTAGTAATTTTTAATTTTTAAGTTTTTATTTTTATTTTTTTCTGTATATTTTGCATTTCTTTCTATTTCATTGGCTCTTAGATATGATTAGCGACAATAATATTGTTATTGAATTAATGTAGTTAGTAGGATTAATTTTTTATAGCATTTTATTATTGAATTATCACTGTATTTTGAATTAAAAAAAAAAAAAAAAAAAAAAAGAATTTATCTATATAATTATAATAGGATTTGATTTACAAATTTATTTTCTTTATGAATTATAAAACTCTGTACGAGCTATATTAGCTCTTTTGAGATCTGAAATAAATAAAAATATAATAAATAATACAAACTAAAATTGCACTTAATTCAAATTATGATAAAAGATACATTTCAAGAAACAATTATAAAACGCTACCTTGGGGTCATTTTAGTATTATGGAATTAGATTAATGAAATATGTATATTATTATTATGAAATATTTATAATATTATTGCTTTTTAAATTTAATTTATTAGCATAAAATTTTTAAATTTATTAATAATATTTCTAATAAGTACTTTTGTTTTGGATTCGTTTTTTTAACAGCTTTGTTTATTTTGTGAATCATAAATAAGTTTTGATGCGATTTGATATTGTAGTAGCGTTCTTAAATTGTTATACATATAACATATTAAATTTCTTTAATGATTATACAAACTAATTGTTATACCTAGAGTATTAATTAAATAAAATATACTATAAATTAAAAACAATCATTTTTCTTTTGTTTTCAGGTTTTTTTTTATTTCAGGTTTTCCGTTTTTTAGATTTTTGTTTGTTAAAGCAAGAGTGCTATAACTCCTATTTTCTTTCAGGTCATCAGATCATTGCAAAATTGTTAAAGCTGTTTCAGTTAAATAAAAATTATTTGAACATATTAACTCACATGTTTTATTTTTTTTTTTTATGTTTACTATAGGCAAAGATAATGAATATAACTAGAAGTTCACTCTCATATAAAATTTTTTTTTAAAAAATAAAACCCGAATATGAGTCTAATATCATCATACATTCATACACGTTAAAAATTAAAAAAGCTTTTAAGAGAGTTAAAAATAAAAATAACTCACGTGACTGTCGATTAACTATAGCAAAGAAGATCATTTGAGAGAGAACTTTTTATTTTCATTTTTTGATATATAATATATGCGAATACGTATACATTATTATTATTATGCGAAAACGTATACCTATGTACATTATTAAATATTATTTTTTGTTGAATGAATTTTAATAGATTTTATTTTTACTTTTTGTAATTTTAGAAAGGACGAGGAAGAGTGTAGTAGAGTAGACTGTGTCAACTCTGGGATACCCGTATGACCGTAACATATACATTATATCATCCGGTTAATTACTTTTGACAAAAACATACAGCTTTTCAAACATACAGCTTTATTAAGTGTAGTGGAATACTCATATAAATGAAGGAGTTGTATGGCAGCTACTCGAACCCTCTACCGTAGACCAACCAAATTTTGCTGTAACTTTGGCCATTACACTAAACTATTTTTGCCAAAATTTCAGACACCCAGCTTTGTTAGTGTAGTGTAATGCTCATATAAAAGAAGAAGTTGTATGGCAGCTACTCGAACCCTCTACAGCAGACCAATCAAATTTTGCAGAAACTTTGGCCATTACACTAAACAATTTTTGACAAAATTTTAGACACTCAGCTTCATTAGGTGGAGAGTAATGCTCATATAAAGTAAGAAGTTGTATGGCAGCTACCCGAACCCATGGACCAAAATGGCTGGATTTAAATAGCGATGACGGCTATTGCAAAAAAACGAATTTGCGAAAATTTCAAGATCCTAGCTCCTTTAGTTTTTGAGTTATCGTGCGGACGGACGGACGGACGGACGGACAGACGGACGGACGGACGGACATACATAGCTAAATCGATTTATTTTTCGATTCTGATCCGATCCATACACTTGAGTCTATATCTATCCCCCCTCCTTCTCTGCGTCACAAACGTAATGGCAAATTTATTATACCCTTTGACTATATAGTCATACGGGTATAAAAATGTGAAAAAGAAAATCTGAAAAAAAAATATCTTTTTGTTAAAAATTATAGAAACCGTAACAATAAATGTTTTAATTCCTAATGTTTTAAAATTATATACATAGGTACGTGTTTTTAAATTATATACATATGTCTAATTCAAATTCACATGCACTTTTTTAAGTATTTCAGTTTTACTAAAATACATTTACATTATTTTTTGTTTTGGAAAAATCGAAATATATACGTGAATTTGAAAGATCATAATATATTATATGTACTCATTCGATGCCTCCAAACAATAACGATGTAAGTCAAGTTTGATATCACGATTAGAATTTTTGCCTTAGGTACAAGTAAATTTATATCTCTTTTACTTGTTAATTTTTATAATTCATATTTTTATAAATAACATTTTTTTGGTTTTAAGTATAGTTACAACGAAACAAAATTATAAAAAAGCTACTTTTTCGTAGTTCTATGCTTGGTTAAGTCATTTTTAATTGTATTTTTTTGTTAATCGAATGGTATAGAGTGAACATTTTCGGATAAGAACAATGTAGGCCTACTTACATTAGCATTTTTAAGAGAAATAAAAAATAATAACCCGTAAAGAACGTCATAAGTCTTGAAGATCACATAATAAAGTTTTAAATATTTTTCAAAGGTTTTTTAACTTTACATTTAAAATCGTGAATTTCTAATTGTATTCTTAATGTATTCTTAATAAAATTGTATTCTTAATTTATTCCTAATAAATTGTATTCTTAATTTATTTAAAAAAAACAAATTTATAATAAAATTTATTTCAGACTTACATCGTTATAGCTTGGAGTCATTGATATATAATTCATAAATCGTATTTATTCATAGTTCAAAATTTTTATTAAAAAAAAAAGTCAACAAAGCTTTTATTTTGTTTTTGTTTTTATTTTTTTTTCGTTGTCTGATTTAAATTTAATAATGAATAGAGTATAAAGCTTTAAGCTTTGTTTTCTTTATATTTTATTTCTTTCTTTTTATTTTAAAGAGCTTGAATTTTAAGGTTTTTGTTTTATATGGACTGTGCGCATCTAGTTATATTCATTATCTTTGCTATAGGTACCAAAAACAATTAACCTGTTTTTATTTTTCACTCCTTACAGCATGGTTATACATGTAAATCAGACATAACAGTAAGTATATATTTTCAGAATCATTCTAAACTTTCAATTTCTTTATTATCATTTTTTATTTTATTGTAAAGCATTTTTAAATAATACAAAGATTCAACTATAGTCATAAAACAGGTAATGTTACTTCATATTACACCATGATCATTGAACTTTTGTTTTCTTTCTTTATGTAAAGGTACACTACACATCTTCTTTACCAATAATTAGTTTTTTTTCTTGTTATCTATAATTCATATATTTAAAACTACCTTTTATTTGTTTAAACACAGAAAACTGGTTTACTTTTAAGGAATTTACATTTTTTTTTCTCGATGCATTTTATATTACATAATTCTTATTGGCATTTTCTTTTCATTATATCAAAATATTATAAAATAATATATGTAAAAATAAAATACACTTTGCTATACCTTCAAATGAGAAATTTTTTTTTCTCTTTTCCATTTATAATTATAAAAATTATTTTGCTTAATACTTTTTCATGTGCACCTATTACTTTATACCAAGTAAACAAACTTGTTTATTAAGAGTTAACCTATTTTCTGATGCTCTACTTCCGGGGGACTAGGTCATTAATCAAAAATGTAGGTCAATATGTCGTGCAATATTGGTAGGCGTTGCGATATGGCATGATTTTTTCCCACGACGAACGCTCAGTTTATACATTTAACCAACTATAGGTATAAAAATTATTTTTATAAAAGTATAAAATATGAAATAATGTGTATATGCAAAGAGAGATTTATATCTGATTTCAATTGGAATAATACGGTTATAAGACAATAAAAATTCTCTATTAGTTTTTCTATTTTTCGTGCAAACAAATTTTAACTGATTTTAAGTTTTGAATTTTGTATAACTTGATAATTGCAGAGGATTTTAAAAAAGTTTTTTTTTATTGTCGTCTACTAAATTTTAGAAATATTTTTTAGTATTAAGGTATTTAAATTTTCTGGGTAGCTGAAACTTCAAATAAAATAATTTTTTTTTTATGTAGTAAAAAATCAAATATTCAAATTTTCAGGGTATCTGAAACTTTAAAATAAAAAAATTTTTTTTTTTTTTTAATTTATTTTTTTTAAAAATTATATATATTTTTTTTTTTTATAAATAGTTGCCGCTGCCATTATCGACTTCTCCTATATCTATAATGTCATCAATAGCTATTTTTCCCTATTTAATTTTTGTTTTTAATTTAGCATTTAACATTTGATCATTTATATCAAGCTTTAACGTTGGAGATGGTGTAGTTATCCTAATGGGATAAATTGGCGGCGCAGGTACTACAGCTCGCTCTTGATCTTTTTCCTGTTTGGTTGGAGTATTGTGATATCGTTCATGATTACCGTAAAATTGACCGACCCCCAACATAAATTACTCCTCCATTTATTACCGTGTCTTTATAACTCAATATGTCCCTATAATTAATTTCCCGCACTTCTCCAATAATAACCTTTGCGGTTATAACAAGTAAAATAAAAAATAGCGTCTTCATCATGATTGATTGTAACGTTGAAATGATGCTGTTTATTAAAACTATTAATGTTTTATATAAAAATTTTTGATTACCCTGCATTTTTTATATTTAAAATATAATATAATGTAATATAAATTAATTAAGATTTTAATATTATCAATTATCAAGTTATACAATGAAACAAAGAAAAAAAATGTTTTTTTTTTTATTTTTGAAAAACTTCAGAAAGTTCATATAAGTTTTCATATGAATGTAATTTTATAAAAATGCTGTGAAATACAAAATTAATTCAATATAAAATACAATGTAAGCCGCTGTATAGTATTCTCTAATATTGTAATTTGGTTACACGTTTTAGAAATTAAATTAATATTCAATAATAATGAAATTAAAAAATAATAAATATTAGAAAAGGTTAAAAGTTATCATTTTCAATTTATATAGATGCTTTACCAATTTATAATTTAATAATAACTAAAGTTAAATATTATGAAATCTATCAATATTCAAAAACTGATAATAATATAACTTTGTTATACATTTTTAGTAATTTCATATCAATAATAATATTAAAAAATAAAATCAATTAAATCCGTAATAATATTAAAAGATAAAGATGAAGAAAATAAAAAACATTTTACAATTTCGTCTTTCATAACATTATTTAGATTGTTAAATTTCTATAAAATCAACTAAAACGTTTTGTTTTCAATAATAAACGTTTACAAAGTGACCTTACATCAGTCTGTGGATAATATTGTTATATATTTTTAGGTGTGATGTATGATAAAATTTTAAATGATCTTAACTGAAATAATATATTTATTAACCCTCACCATCAGATAATAGAAAAAATTATATGAATTTATAGGAACCCTCTGACATCATTTCATACTTTTATTTTTCAATTTTAAAAAACAATGCAAACAAGGTTAGCAATTTGTTTAATTCAAATAAATTTAAAATCTCTTGAGATCTCGACAATAAAATAAATGTTTGCATGCAATACCTTATACCCAAAATCAAAACAATTTGCATTATTCACAATACAGTGCCAACTTATATTTAGAAAAGATGATTTAGATCTTTTAATCTTCTACATATTACAACTTTCTTGATATCATTAAAACTTACCTTTATAAAGAAATTTTTTGTTGTTATATTACGTAACTTAAGCCTTGATTACTTTTTTGCATTCTGATGATCTCATCAAATTAATTTGTATTTCACAACATTTTTATAAAATTCCATTCATATGAAAACTTATAAGAACTTTCTGAAGTTTTCAAAAATAAAAAAACAAATTGAAAGCGTAATAATATTATTTATGATACGTAGAAAAATGTAGAGTAGATTTAGTACATTTATTTATTTGATTTTTTTTTTTTGTTTATTTTTTTTTTTTAACTAATATAATTACATTTTCTTATCACAAAACCTTTAACTTTATTAGCATATTAAACCAAATTGGATTAAGACGACATGTGAAACACATAAGTGCACATTTATTTACATTTAAAAGAAATTTATTGTTTTTACACCAATTAAAAAAATGATCTAAATCATTTTGTAAAAGTAAAGCATCATTTAGAGACTCAATTTTCTTAAAAATTTTCAAGTCATCCACATATATATGAAGCTCACTATTAACAATTACTGAAGAAAAATCGTTTACAAAGATTATATAAAAACAAGTGAGGAAAAAAACCAAGGGATTTTAAAAAGCACATTTTCAAAATTATATAGAGTTTCTCACTGAGTATTTTATCATTTATTTTTATAAAATACATATAAAAATAAATGATAATATTATAATTTAGTTATTCTATCAATTTATTAATTATGAATAATAGTGAAATCAATAATTAGAATATAATTCTAGTGCACTCAAGAAAACCTGGTAACAAGTGTGAAATATAATGTTGGAGCTTCAATCTTAACGTTTAATTTTGGAAAAACATACACTGGTGAATAAGTTACTGGTTTATAAAAACATAACAGTTTTAATTTTTAAGCCCTAATAGCCCTTGAATGGAGAAGGTTCTCAAATTTTTGCTAAGTAAAATTAAGATGATTCATGAGGATCTGCCCATCCCCCCCTTTCCTAACCCTTCCATTTTTATAGATTCTAGGAAACCAATTGGGAACAAAAGCCAAAATTTTGGAATTTTACCAAGAATTTTACAATCTAAGCAAAAATGTTTAAAACTAAGAGACTGTTTCTTCAATTTAAAGAACCCCTTTTAAATTTCAGAAGAACCTTTAACAAATGTTGAAATATAATGCTGCAGCTTTTCATTTTTTATATTTTTAAAACAAAATTTCAACAGGTATTTATTTTATAAAGTTACAGGTGTTTAAAAATAGCTAAATTTCAATTTTCGAGTTCTTATAGATCCTAAACAGGGAACGCGACAAAAAAATTTTATTAATCGATTCCTACTAATTTCTAAGGATCTAACTTATCCCAAAATTTCATAACCCCAGCTGGAATCGTTTAGAAGATATGTCGGGCCAAAAATTTTGCAAAAATTGAGTTTTGCATTAAGATAAATTTTAGTACCGTATGGCAACTCTATATATTTAAATGCATTTTGGTAAAATGTATAAAAGCAGCTCTCCTTTACCGTTTTCAAATTGAAAATACATCCAACAGAACTGTTGTTATAACAATTTAAATATAGGGCTTTTTCCAACTTTGGGTACCTGCAGCTCCGTAACGGGTGGGGATACAGAAAAAGGTTCTTCTACGAAATAACCAAACGGTGTCAAAGTTTTTGTAAACATACGGACGGACGGACAAAGTCAATATTAAGAAAAACCTTTGACACTTATTGAAATTTTCGTTTTGGAGCTTTCAATTTCGTACACAAATAAAAAAAAATTTTGACAGGTATTCAAGTTATAGGTGTTTAAAAGCAAAATTTATAGCGAAATTTCAATTTTCGACCCCTTACAGCCCCCCAAGAGGGGGCGTGACAAAAAAAATTTCTTAACTGACTCTTACTTATTTATAAGAATCTAACTTCTCCCAAAACTTCAAGTTTCTAGATTGAGCCGTTCAGAAGTTATGAGGGACCAAAAAATTTGCAAGACTTAGTTTTGCATTACGGTAAATTTTAGTAACCCTAGACAATTGGTTTTTAAAAAATTATAAAAACCTTATAAAAACAGCTGTCTGTTACCGTTTTCAGGTTGGAATTATACCATATAGAACTCTAATTATAACTGTTTAAGTATAGGACTTTTTCGCACTTTTTTAAGTATTTCAGTTTTACTAAAATACATTTACATTATTTTTTGTTTTGGAAAAATCGAAATAAATACGTGAATTTGAAAGATCATAATATATTATATGTACTCATTCGATGCCTCCAAACAATAACGATGTAAGTCAAGTTTGATATCACGATTAGAATTTTTGCCTTAGGTACAAGTAAATTTATATCTCTTTTACTTGTTAATTTTTATAATTCATATTTTTATAAATAACATTTTTGTGGTTTTAAGTATAGTTACAACGAAACAAAATTATAAAAAGGCTACTTTTTCGTAGTTCTATGCTTGGTTAAGTCATTTTTAATTGTATTTTTTTGTTAATCGAATGGTATAGAGTGAACATTTTCGGATAAGAACAATGTAGGCCTACTTACATTAGCATTTTTAAGAGAAATAAAAAATAATAACCCGTAAAGAACGTCATAAGTCTTGAAGATCACATAATAAAGTTTTAAATATTTTTCAAAGGTTTTTTAACTTTACATTTAAAATCGTGAATTTCTAATTGTATTCTTAATGTATTCTTAATAAAATTGTATTCTTAATTTATTCCTAATAAAATTGTATTCTTAATTTATTTAAAAAAAAACAAATTTATAATAAAATTTTTTTCAGATTTACATCGTTATAGCTTGGAGTCATTGATATATAATTCATAAATCGTATTTATTCATAGTTCAAATTTTTTATTAAAAAAAATAGTCAACAAAGCTTTTATTTTGTTTTTGTTTTTATTTTTTTTTCGTTGTCTGATTTAAATTTAATAATGAATAGAGTATAAAGCTTTAAGCTTTGTTTTCTTTACATTTTATTTCTTTCTTTTTATTTTAAAGAGCTTGAATTTTAAGGTTTTTGTTTTATATGGACTGTGCGCATCTAGTTATATTCATTATCTTTGCTATAGGTACCAAAAACAATTAACCTGTTTTTATTTTTCACTCCTTACAGCATGGTTATACATGTAAATCAGACATAACAGTAAGTATATATTTTCAGAATCATTCTAAACTTTCAATTTCTTTATTATCATTTTTTATTTTATTGTAAAGCATTTTTAAATAATACAAAGATTCAACTATAGTCATAAAACAGGTAATGTTACTTCATATTACACCATGATCATTGAACTTTTGTTTTCTTTCTTTATGTAAAGGTACACTACACATCTTCTTTACCAATAATTAGTTTTTTTTCTTGTTATCTATAATTCATATATTTAAAACTACCTTTTATTTGTTTAAACACAGAAAACTGGTTTACTTTTAAGGAATTTACATTTTTTTTTCTCGATGCATTTTATATTACATAATTCTTATTGGCATTTTCTTTTCATTATATCAAAATATTATAAAATAATATATGTAAAAATAAAATACACTTTGCTATACCTTCAAATGAGAAATTTTTTTTTCTCTTTTCCATTTATAATTATAAAAATTATTTTGCTTAATACTTTTTCATGTGCACCTATTACTTTATACCAAGTAAACAAACTTGTTTATTAAGAGTTAACCTACTTTCTGATGCTCTACTTCCGGGGGACTAGGTCATTAATCAAAAATGTAGGTCAATATGTCGTGCAATATTGGTAGGCGTTGCGATATGGCATGATTTTTTCCCACGACGAACGCTCAGTTTATACATTTAACCAACTATAGGTATAAAAATTATTTTTATAAAAGTATAAAATATGAAATAATGTGTATATGCAAAGAGAGATTTATATCTGATTTTTTTATTTCATATTATATGCTTTAAATGAGGGAATCAATTGGAATAATACGGTTATAAGACAATAAAAATTCTCTATTAGTTTTTCTATTTTTCGTACAAACAAATTTTAACTGATTTTAAGTTTTGAATTTTGTATAACTTGATAATTGCAGAGGATTTTAAAAAAGTTTTTTTTTATTGTCGTCTACTAAATTTTAGAAATATTTTTTAGTATTAAGGTATTTAAATTTCCTGGGTAGCTGAAACTTCAAATAAAATAATTTTTTTTTTATGTAGTAAAAAATCAAATATTCAAATTTTCAGGGTATCTGAAACTTTAAAATAAAAAAATTTTTTTTTTTTTTTAATTTATTTTTTTTAAAAATTATATATATTTTTTTTTTTTATAAATAGTTGCCGCTGCCATTATCGACTTCTCCTATATCTATAATGTCATCAATAGCTATTTTTCCCTGTTTAATTTTTGTTTTTACTTTAGCATTTAACATTTGATCATTTATATCAAGCTTTAACGTTGGAGATGGTGTAGTTATCCTAATGGGATAAATTGGCGGCGCAGGTACTACAGCTCGCTCTTGATCTTTTTCCTGTTTGGTTGGAGTATTGTGATATCGTTCATGATTACCGTAAAATTGACCGACCCCCAACATAAATTACTCCTCCATTTATTACCGTGTCTTTATAACTCAATATGTCCCTATAATTAATTTCCCGCACTTCTCCAATAATAACCTTTGCGGTTATAACAAGTAAAATAAAAAATAGCGTCTTCATCATGATTGATTGTAACGTTGAAATGATGCTGTTTATTAAAACTATTAATGTTTTATATAAAAATTTTTGATTACCCTGCATTTTTTATATTTAAAATATAATATAATGTAATATAAATTAATTAAGATTTTAATATTATCAATTATCAAGTTATACAATGAAACAAAGAAAAAAAATGTTTTTTTTTTTATTTTTGAAAAACTTCAGAAAGTTCATATAAGTTTTCATATGAATGTAATTTTATAAAAATGCTGTGAAATACAAAATTAATTCAATATAAAATACAATGTAAGCCGCTGTATAGTATTCTCTAATATTGTAATTTGGTTACACGTTTTAGAAATTAAATTAATATTCAATAATAATGAAATTAAAAAATAATAAATATTAGAAAAGGTTAAAAGTTATCATTTTCAATTTATATAGATGCTTTACCAATTTATAATTTAATAATAACTAAAGTTAAATATTATGAAATCTATCAATATTCAAAAACTGATAATAATATAACTTTGTTATACATTTTTAGTAATTTCATATCAATAATAATATTAAAAAATAAAATCAATTAAATCCGTAATAATATTAAAAGATAAAGATGAAGAAAATAAAAAACATTTTACAATTTCGTCTTTCATAACATTATTTAGATTGTTAAATTTCTATAAAATCAACTAAAACGTTTTGTTTTCAATAATAAACGTTTACAAAGTGACCTCACATCAGTCTGTGGATAATATTGTTATATATTTTTAGGTGTGATGTATGATAAAATTTTAAATGATCTTAACTGAAATAATATATTTATTAACCCTCACCATCAGATAATAGAAAAAATTATATGAATTTATAGGAACCCTCTGACATCATTTCATACTTTTATTTTTCAATTTTAAAAAACAATGCAAACAAGGTTAGCAATTTGTTTAATTCAAATAAATTTAAAATCTCTTGAGATCTCGACAATAAAATAAATGTTTGCATGCAATACCTTATACCCAAAATCAAAACAATTTGCATTATTCACAATACAGTGCCAACTTATATTTAGAAAAGATGATTTAGATCTTTTAATCTTCTACATATTACAACTTTCTTGATATCATTAAAACTTACCTTTATAAAGAAATTTTTTGTTGTTATATTACGTAACTTAAGCCTTGATTACTTTTTTGCATTCTGATGATCTCATCAAATTAATTTGTATTTCACAACATTTTTATAAAATTCCATTCATATGAAAACTTATAAGAACTTTCTGAAGTTTTCAAAAATAAAAAAACAAATTGAAAGCGTAATAATATTATTTATGATACGTAGAAAAATGTAGAGTAGATTTAGTACATTTATTTATTTGATTTTTTTTTTTTGTTTATTTTTTTTTTTTAACTAATATAATTACATTTTCTTATCACAAAACCTTTAACTTTATTAGCATATTAAACCAAATTGGATTAAGACGACATGTGAAACACATAAGTGCACATTTATTTACATTTAAAAGAAATTTATTGTTTTTACACCAATTAAAAAAATGATCTAAATCATTTTGTAAAAGTAAAGCATCATTTAGAGACTCAATTTTCTTAAAAATTTTCAAGTCATCCACATATATATGAAGCTCACTATTAACAATTACTGAAGAAAAATCGTTTACAAAGATTATATAAAAACAAGTGAGGAAAAAAACCAAGGGATTTTAAAAAGCACATTTTCAAAATTATATAGGGTTTCTCACTGAGTATTTTATCATTTATTTTTATAAAATACATATAAAAATAAATGATAATATTATAATTTAGTTATTCTATCAATTTATTAATTATGAATAATAGTGAAATCAATAATTAGAATATAATTCTAGTGCACTCAAGAAAACCTGGTAACAAGTGTGAAATATAATGTTGGAGCTTCAATCTTAACGTTTAATTTTGGAAAAACATACACTGGTGAATAAGTTACTGGTTTATAAAAACATAACAGTTTTAATTTTTAAGCCCTAATAGCCCTTGAATGGAGAAGGTTCTCAAATTTTTGCTAAGTAAAATTAAGATGATTCATGAGGATCTGCCCATCCCCCCCTTTCCTAACCCTTCCATTTTTATAGATTCTAGGAAACCAATTGGGAACAAAAGCCAAAATTTTGGAATTTTACCAAGAATTTTACAATCTAAGCAAAAATGTTTAAAACTAAGAGACTGTTTCTTCAATTTAAAGAACCCCTTTTAAATTTCAGAAGAACCTTTAACAAATGTTGAAATATAATGCTGCAGCTTTTCATTTTTTAAAACAAAATTTCAACAGGTATTTATTTTATAAAGTTACAGGTGTTTAAAAATAGCTAAATTTCAATTTTCGAGTTCTTATAGATCCTAAACAGGGAACGCGACAAAAAAATTTTATTAATCGATTCCTACTAATTTCTAAGGATCTAACTTATCCCAAAATTTCATAACCCCAGCTGGAACCGTTTAGAAGATATGTCGGGCCAAAAATTTTGCAAAAATTGAGTTTTGCATTAAGATAAATTTTAGTACCGTATGGCAACTCTATATATTTAAATGCATTTTGGTAAAATGTATAAAAGCAGCTCTCCTTTACCGTTTTCAAATTGAAAATACATCCAACAGAACTGTTGTTATAACAATTTAAATATAGGGCTTTTTCCAACTTTGGGTACCTGCAGCTCCGTAACGGGTGGGGATACAGAAAAAGGTTCTTCTACGAAATAACCAAACGGTGTCAAAGTTTTTGTAAACATACGGACGGACGGAAAAAGTCAATATTAAGAAAAACCTTTGACACTTATTGAAATTTTCGTTTTGGAGCTTTCAATTTTGTACACAAATAAAAAAAAAATTTGACAGGTATTCAAGTTATAGGTGTTTAAAAGCAAAATTTATAGCGAAATTTCAATTTTCGACCCCTTACAGCCCCTCAAGAGGGGGCGTGACAAAAAAATTTTCTTAACTGACTCTTACTTATTTATAAGAATCTAACTTCTCCCAAAACTTCAAGTTTCTAGATTGAGCTGTTCAGAAGTTATGAGGGACCAAAAAATTTGCAAGACCTAGTTTTGCATTACGGTAAATTTTAGTAACCCTACACAATTGGTTTTTAAAAAATTATAAAAAGCTTATAAAAACAGCTGTCTGTTACCGTTTTCAGGTTGGAAATATACCATATAGAACTCTAATTATAACTGTTTAAGTATAGGACTTTTTCCGACTTTGTGGGGCTCCAGCTCCGCCGCCGTACTTTCATTACCAATACCCTACAGCACGAATTTGATAAGGATCGTCATTAGTTGTTGAGTTATCGAGCTTCAAATTTGGCACATGGTTGTTCTTTACTATTTCCTGCGTGTCCCTCTAATTATGGATCAATTGGAGTGGTGGTTCAGTACCTCTCTTAGACCCCTCAATGTGTAAAACCTTATCTTCGAAATTAATAAAACTAGTAACTTAAAATTAAGATAACACGTTCCAATTGTGTACAAGGGTTAACTTATATTGAAAGTATGACGGGGATTGCATATGGACGAAACATTTCATGAATTGTTCCAAATTTGAAGCTTCCACATTTTTTCAAGCTGCTATCTTTATTAATTTTAAAGATATACTTTAAGGTTTTCAGAAATGTGTGGCTGGTCGCCGACCCACCACTTCAATGGGGCCCAAATTTCAAACACATTTAGGAAATAGGAAGGGACACCCTGATACCAAATTTAGGGATTCTATCTTCATTGTTTTCGGAATTATGCTCGTTTGGCCTAAATTCGATCAAAAAGTTCTAGGTTCCGAACCCATGGTCCAATCCCGAACTTACGCAATGCCCAAAGTAGTTTTATTACTAGTAACCTACAGCACTAATTTGATGAAAATAGCGTCATTGGTTGTTGAGTAATCGTGATTTTTTATATATGTTCGTTAGCCCTTCGATCGATTAAAAAGTCCAGAATCCGAACCCATGGGAGTTATCATATTTTTTGAGTTATCGTGCCTACGGACGAACGGACGGACGGACGGACATGGTTATATCGACTGATCACAAATATATATATACTTTTCCATATCTATAATTTTATATACTTTTATATATATATAATTACAAATTAATATTTCTTTCGGATAACTTTAATGAAAATTAGAAACACACATAAGGGTAGCATTATGATTGTAATACTTATTTATAACAGAAGTGCCCAAAATTCCTTATCATGAAAGATGAGAATTAACCAATGCTGATCGCTATATTTCAATCTGAAATTAATCTTTTCTGTACCTGGAATCTGGATCACGTCATATTTCAAGAAAAAATAAATAGGATTCCTTAAAATCTATAAATTAAATCTATTATAATTAATCAAGGCGGTAAATCATTCAACAGTAAATGCATACAGTAGTAAATCCTGAAAAGAAGTAATTACTGTATGTGTGTAAAATTTTATTGGATTGTACAAATAGTTTTAAATATCTAATCTTGTAATTGCATTGTATGAGTACATTTATTTTAAGATTTTTTTATTTTTAATTTTTTGAAATAGATAAATTAGGAAGCATTTTTAATATTTTTGAATTGATAAAATCATTAGAAAATGTTTTTAGTATTAGAAAGCTAATTTGGTTAGCTATATCTTACGATCAAACTAATTAAAGCTCTTCTGATTTTAAAATGGTTTAAGGACTGACTTCTCATTAAATTCGAACCAAATAGGTGTAGTTTCTTTCCTTTTATTTCTGACTGACTGTTTCTTTACTTGTTCGTATTTTGTTTTATATATTCTTGAAATTTTGGTTTTTAATTTTACTTATATCTCCATTTTTTCATAATGTTGCGACATTCCAGAAACAATGAATGTGTGGATATCTGTTTTTTGGCGTGATAAATCCAATTAACTTAATTTGTTCTGAGTTTCATTTTTGATATAGTTAAGTTAACTCATTATAATTGCAAAAAACTACAATAAATTATTTATTTTTAAGTTCTCCGGATTTATTTATGTGACATTTCAATTCTGCTTTTGTTTGGTTAGCTGTTTTTATTATTTAGCTCTCCGAAAATGTCACCGTAACATTTTGAAACTAACGGTATGTAATTTTCATCCTCCTAGTATAATTAGTTTTGAAGAAATTCATATTGGTGTAAAGAAGCTATATGGTAGCTCCTTGAAAATTAAACCGTATCATTTTGAAACATCATATAGGTGTTGATATATTACATAATTCACCGTGTGTAATTTTCATCCTCCCAGGGTTATTAGTTTTGATGAAATGCATATTGGTACAAAATAGTTTTATGGCAGCTCCCTGAAAAATTTCACCGTAACATTTTGAAACTAACGGTATGTAATTTTTATCCTCCTAGTAAAATTAGTTTTGAAGAAATTCTAATGGTTTAAAGATGTTATATATCGTATCTCCCCCAAAAAGGAAACCGTATCATTTTGAAACTTCATATACTTAGGTGTTTGATATAATATTTAATCAGCTTATTTTTCCCAAACAAATATAAACGTCCCTTTTCATGGAAAACAATTGCACCAATTTTAATGAAATAACAACCATAAGAACGGTTTTTTTGCTTTCATATTACAATGGTATTTTTTTTTCTAGAATATAGCGTTTTTTAGGTGAAAACCCGTCTTAAATTTAACGTAAATTTAAATTTAACAATCAAAGTTGTGGCTTATGACTCTAATATTATGCGCCGACTTTCTGTGTAAATGTAATTCATTTGCAGCTCAATCACACTATTATAGGCGCCGACTTATGCATATATTTATTTTTTTTTGTTTAGTTCAAAAGTTCAATGACATTGCTCGTCTTTTTTTCTTTATCTTAACAAGTTAACGAGAATTAAAATTCTATCGAAAAAAAAAATGTTTAGAAAAAGTTCTGTTCGAAATGAAAGCAATACAATATTTTGTTTATACAATAGTTTTCATTTATAACGTCCTCGGTTTTATTAAGATTATGTTTACAGCGACAGAGTGGTAAGAAACAAAAATTGTATATATAATTTTTTTATATTTGCTTCAGTTTATTACAACTTGGGATATAGCAGTAATTCGGTTATACCGACATGTTTTTGACCAAATCAATTAAAATTATTCGGATATACCGACCAAGTACAAAATATGGTATTATGTATGCCGATTAATATAATTATATAGGTTCAAACATAGTATAGTGTAGTAGTATAGATAGGGGTTTCTGGATAAAAAGCTCTAAAGCTCTAAAGCTTAAAATTCAAAGCTAATAAAACTCTTCCGTTACGTTTGAAAGTTAAGCTGAAAAACTTAAACTTAATTTAATATTTATTTGAAAAATTTAAAGTTTGGTTTTGAATTTAAAGCTAATAAAACTCGTCCGTTACGTTTGAAAATTACGCTGAAAGTTTTAAGCTTAATTTAATATTTATTTAAAATATTATAAAAAATTTCAAAAGTTTCGATTTAAATTAAAAGCTAATAAAGCTCGTCCGTTACGTTTGAAAATTACGCTGAAAGTTTTAAACTTAATTTAATATTTATTTGAAAAATTATAAAAAATTTTTAAAGTTGGTTTTGAATTCAAAGCTAATAAAACTCGTCCGTTACATTTGAAAGTTAAGCTGAAAAGCTTACACTTAATTCGATATTTTTTTAAAAAGTTAAAAAATAATTTTAAAGTTTGGGTTTAAACTCAAATCTAATAAAGCTCGGCCGTTTCGTTTGAAAAATAAGCTGAAAAAATGAAAAAAGCAATGGAAATTTTTTATTTAATTGTGAATATTACTAAAAAGTTTTGAAACAAATAATAACAAGCTTAACCTGGTTTGGTTTAAAGATAAAATTATTGAAACTTAAACTTCATTCGATATTTTTTTGAAAAGTTATAAAAAATTTTTAAAGTTGCTTTTGAATTCAAAGCTAATAAAACTTGTCCGTTATGTTTGAAAATTAAGCTGTCAACTGAAATTTTAAAGCTGAAAAGCCACCTAACCAAAACTTGATTTCCTTTTTTTCTTATTATAAAAACGTTAAACTGAATTTAATATTTATTTAAAAATTTAAAGTTTGGGTTTGAATTCAAAGCAAATAGATTCATTCTGAATAAAATCTAAACAAAAAATAAAATAAAATAACATAATAAAATAAAATTAAACTAAAGATAAGAAAAAATATATATGGAAATGAATTAGTTATTGTAAATATTTTAAAATATTTAAATATGAATAGAAAGTCAATATACTTTCCTTTTTTTTTTTTTTGTTTTTTTTAAATTTATTTAACTAAACTAAGTTTGATAGTAATTAGCTTTTTTTTTTTTTAACAATATACATAACAAACTAAATTTTTAATTCATTTGAAATTTTATTTTGAATTATATAAGATCGGATGGCTTAGGCTAAGATCTAAAAATAACATGTTAGTTTTAAGTTAATGAAACAATATTTAGAACTGTATATTTATATTTACCATTGAAATGAAGAAAAAACAAAAAAAAAATAAAGCTTGTCCGTTACGTTTGAAAACTAAGCTGAAAGGTTTAAAAAAGCAATGGAAATTTTTTATTTATTTGTGAATCTAACTAAAAAGTTTTGAAACAAATAATAAGGTTAAACTAGTTTTTAAGAAATTTTTAAAGTTAGTTTTGAATCCAAAGCTAATTAAGCCCGTATATTATGTTTCAAAATTAAGGTGCCAATTGTCATTTGTCAAATGTCATTATCAGTATGCCAAATGTCATTATCAGTAATTCCTTTACTATGTAAATGTGATGTGTTTACTTTTTTCTTTATCGATTATAATTATATTAATTAATAAAAGATAAAAAGAAAAAAAAAAGTACTAATCAGCAATTAAGCATAAAAAAACAATTTACATATATTTTAATTACACGAAATGGCTTCGTGCCAAAAGTGCAAATTAAAAATTAAAGGAAAAACGGGTATAGAATGTGCAGGTGTGTGCAAAAAATTCTGGCATGAGGTATTAAAATATTCAGGAATGGATAAATCTACGGTGAACTTACTATACACCAACAAGAATATTAAGTTTATTTGTGACGACTGTATTCAATATATACAAAATGTTAATTTGGTCTTACAAAACATGGACAGTGCAGTTTCCAATAATAATGATTACCTTAAGGAACATAAAGAAGAATTTGAAAGTGCAATAAAAAAAAAATGAAAATGAAGCCGTTGAATTACTAAATGCTACTGAAACTAATTACATGAAGAGATTGGAAGAAATTAAAGCCAGCCAACAAAAAGAAATAGAGAAAATGCAAACAATTTACTGAAGTCTTCAAAATTGAAACAGAAAAAGGGAATGAATCATTTGTTAGTGCAATAAAAAAAATGATGAGGTCTGCAAAAAAATAATAATGTCAACAAATAATATAAATTCGAATATGGGTCAAACAGTGTCATTTGTTGACGTAATTTAAAATACTAAAGCAAGTGTTAATTTA
Source organism: Dolichopus griseipennis (assembly GCA_963082915.1). Lineage (NCBI taxonomy): Eukaryota > Metazoa > Arthropoda > Insecta > Diptera > Dolichopodidae > Dolichopus > Dolichopus griseipennis. Next base: position 269,963,109 of record OY720441.1, read on the forward strand.
ACAAGTGATGAAAAAAAACCAAGGGTTTTTAAAAAAGCACATTTTCAAAATTATATTGTATTACATACTGAGTTTAACTTTGGAAATATTTACTTGGAAATAGTTACTACTGACTTATTTACTTAAAAGTTACTATTGACTTATTTATTTAAAAGTTGTTATAGCCCTTCAATGGGAAAGATTGCCAAATTTCTCAAGAATGTAACTTCAACTCCCTTCCCCCCCCCCCCTCATCCTCTAATTTTTTCTAGGTTCTAGGAATTAAATTGTGAATTAACAAAAATAGCATAATTTCAATTTTCGGGCCCTTATAGCTCCTAAACAGGGGGCTTGACAAAAAAATTTTATTAACTGACTCCTACTATTTTTTTAGGATCTAACTTCTCCCAAAATTTCTAGATCCTAGAAACCCCAAACTGAATTTTTCGTTCGATTTTAAGCAATTAATTAATTTATTAATTTCCTCTTTTTGGCATTCACTTGTCTTGTGTTGTTGATGGCACTTTAAGCATGTTTCTTTATTCGTACATTCCGCAGCACTGTGGTTAAATACTTTACCGTTTTTAATAAATACCGTTTTTCGATTGAAAATAAACCTAACAGAACCCTTGTTATATCTATTTTCGAGCCCTTATAGCTCCTAAATAGGGGGCTTGACAAAAAAATTTTGTTAACCGACTCCTACTAATTTCTAAGTATCTAACTTCTCCCAAAATTTTAAGACCCTAGCTTGAACCGTTCAGAAGATATGTGTGGCCAAAAATTTTGCGAAAATTGAGTTTTGCGTAATGTTAAATTTTAGTACCGTATGGCAACCCTAAACATTTGCCTTAAAAAATTTATAAAGTTTATGAAACCAGCTATCATTTGCCGTTTTTAGATTGAAAATATATGTAACAGAACTCTTCTTATAACAATTTAAATATAGGGCTTTTTCCAACTTTGGGGGGCTGTAGCCCCGTAACAGGTGGGGCTACAGAAAAAAATTCTTCTACGAAATTATTTTTTTTGCAAAAACTACCCATGGTTAAAATTTCTTTTCTCTATTTCAAACGGTGTAAAAGTTTTTGTAAACATACGGACGGACGGACGGACGGACAGAGTGAAGCTATATAGGCACATTTTTACAAAATTTTTTGAAAATGTGCTAAAAATGAAGAAAAAGTTACCTTTATTAATAAAAACGAAGAATAAGCAGAAAACTCAGAAAACAAAAAGTGATTTAAATACAAAGGTGGATCCAAAAAATTTGAAAATAAAGAATATTGAAAACAAAAATAATGGAATGATTTTAATAGAAACCATCGAAGATCGTGAAAATATCAAAAAGGAATTAGAACAAACAAAATTATTTTCTACAAATGAGTGAACATAAAATATTAAAGATATATCCAGTGAAAAAATACAACAAAGAAATGTTTAATGCAATTATAGAAGTGGATAAAGAATAATTCCCAAAAATATTAGCTTAAGAAAAATTATGTATTGGATGCAAAGTCTTTGATGCCATAAAAGTCTCTAGATATTATAAATGTAAAGTATTTAACCACAGTGCTGCGGAATGTACGAATAAAGAAACATGCTTAAAGTGCCATCAACAACACAAGACAAGTGAATGCCAAAAAGAGAAAATTAATAAATGAATTAATTGCTTAAAATCGAACGAAAAATTCAGTTTGGGGTTGGAGGTTAACCATTAAACTTTTAGTAGATCATGTCCAGTGTATAAAAATAAATTAAGCATAAGAGAACAAAAAATTGGATACTAGCAATTAAGGAAACTAGAAGAGGAAGACAAGAAGATAATAAATTAAATATAAATGTAAATGAAAATAAAACGAGGAAGATTATAGTTGCCCTTGTCAACTTTTAGAAAACCGTGCGTACACTATTATGTATTAAATAAATAAGAATTTCATATATTGCAATTCAACTGTTTGACAGAAAATTCAAAATATGTTTTTTTTTATTTTTAATTACAAAAAAAATTAATAAAAAACGAGGAAGATTATAGTTGCCCTTGTCAACTTTTAGATACCCGTGCATACCCACTAACCGTTATTTATTTCCCCTATGCTATTATAAATATTACAAAAAAAATATAAGAAAGTAAAATAGTTAAAAAAAAATTTAACTTATTATCCCATAAAAAAAAAAAATAGCCCATCCTAATAGTTGGTCCGAGTGATGTCCAACTTTGCCAACTAACTTGTCCTATTACTTTATCTGCCCAGTTTTGATTTTAACCTCGTAGCTTCATTAGATTCACAGTTATCGAATTCACAACTTTGTATGGCAGCTGCCCAAAAACGGGGCCGTAACATTTTGAAACTCCATATAAGTGCTCGATTCATTATATAACTAACAGTGTGTAATTTTCATCCTCGTAGTATAATCAGTTTCCAAGAAATTCATATTGGTGCAAAGAAGTTGTATAGCAGCCCCCCGAAAATGGGGCCGTAACATATTGAAACTTCATATAAGTGCTCGATTCATTATATAACTAACAGTGTGTAATTTTCATCCTCGTAGTATAATCAGTTTCTTAGAAATTCATATTGATGCAAAGAAGTTGTGTGGCAGCTCCCCAAAACCTTGATCTGGTCTTAACCAAAATGAATAGGGAACCTCAAAAATGTCCCAAAAATATTTTGTGTGAATTTCAAAACTCTTGCTCTAATTTTTCAATTCCATCTCTTATAATTAATTTTTAATTCACGAATATATTAAACTTAAGCCAAATCAACTTCATATGATCATATTCATATAATAATCATCATGATGATTCATCATATATATTCATAAATATCTATCAATATCAATAAGCCATTTACTTAAAAAAAATCTTTGTGTTCTTTTTTGCTTATCTTAAATAAACTACGCATCATTTAAATCATATGAAATTCTAACTCGAAATCGTTATCTATACAAAAAAAAAAAATAAACAAAAAAACAAAAACAAACAAAATTCATATAATTTCATGTTAAATACAAGATGCATAGCTATATTTCAAATTTTTGTATGAAAATATTGGAGTTAAAAAGGTTAGCTGTTCGAGAGCTACCCGAAGTTTTGGTCCGATCTTAACCAAAAAAAATAGGGAACCTAGAAATTGATTGAAAAATATTTTGTGAAAATTTCAAAACTGTAGCTCTTTTAGTTTTTGAGTTATCGTGCTGAAACACAGACGGACGGACGGACAGACACACAGAGCTAGATCGACTAATTTTTCGATTCTGAGCCGATACGTACCCTTGACACTATATCTAGCTCGTCTAGATCCATGCGTTACAAACGGAGGAGCAAATCTAATATACCCGATGTCATATATGTATGCACGGGTATAAAAAAATGGATTAAAAAAAGATGCATTTAAAAAAAAAATATGCTATGAACGAGATTCGAACCCACACTTTTCAATTAAAAGGTCGACGTCCTAACCACTAAGCCATCGATTTTTTGATAATCTCAAGTTTTTTTTTAAATTATTATAGTTGCTATGGTATCAATTGTTTGTTTTGAATAACTGTTTTGAATTTTTTAAAAAATGTATTAAAAAAAATAAATAATTTATAAATTAGAGTTTTAAGATGAATTTAAAAACAAAAAAAATTTTGTCCCAGCCTGGATTCGAATTGAAACGTTTTGACTACTAGTCCAATGTCGTAACCACTACAAGGTAGTACAATATTAATAATTTGCCTACACAACGAGTTTTTATTTATCTTAGTTTTTTTTTTTTAAATAATTGTAGTTGCTATGGTATCAATTGTTTGTTTTATATAACAATTTTGAATTTTTTTAAAAAAATATTTAAAAATGAATAATTTTTAATATAAATGCAGTTTTCTGTCAAATTTTCTATAAAATAAAATTTTTCGTACATAAAATAAATACATATATTTTATTAAAAAGAAAATAGAAGAAAATAGATACCAAAAAAAAAATTAAAAAAAAAAAAAGTTTTTGCCTAGTCTGGATTCGAACCGAGTCATTTTTGCTACAAGTCCCATGTCCTAACCGCTACACCACGAATCGATTAATAGTTTAACCGTATTTTGTTTGCTTTGTATATGGTTTCTATTTAGTTATTAATTTTGAAAATATTCATATAATTTCGAAAAATTTGTATGGCAGCTACCCGAAGCCTTTGTCCGATTTTAACCAAAAACAATAGGGAACCTACAAATTGTCTAAAAATTACTTTGTGAAAGTTTCAGAACTCTAGCTCTTTAGTTTTTGAGTTATCGTGCTGACGGACGGACGGACACACATAGCTAGATCGATCCATTTTTCGATGCTGATTCGATACGTACCCTTGACACTATATCTAGCTCGCCTATTTCGATGCGTTACAAACGGAGGAGTAATTTTAATATAACCGATGTTCATATATGTATGCACGGGTACAAAAAGTGATTCTGCATTCAGAACTGATAATATTAATGATAATAATAATAAGAATAACACTAATGTTAAACCAAGTACTAATAATATTAGAGACACTAACAGTGATATAACTCATATAACAAATGAAAATAATAATAATGAAAATAATAATAATAAATATAATAATAATAATAATAATAATATTAACCACAACAGTGAAAAGACTAACAAAATTGATTATAATAAAGATAAAAAGAAGAGTAGCTACGTTCTTTCATATTTTCCAAAATTATGGTAAAATAAAAACACTATCCTTATAAGTAATATAAAAATAAATAAAACTGTTAATAATAAAAACAAGTAAAGAAACAGTCAGTCGGTGCAACCCACTTAGAAATACCCTACTGTTTGGTTGGAGTATTGTGATATCGTTCATGATTACCGTAAAATTGACCGACCCCCAACATAAATTACTCCTCCATTTATTACCGTGTCTTTATAACTCAATATGTCCCTATAATTAATTTCCCGCACTTCTCCAATAATAAACTTTGCGGTTATAACAAGTAAAATAAAAAATCGCGTCTTCATCATGATTGATTGTAACGTTGAAATGATGCTGTTTATTAAAACTATTAATGTTTTATATAAAAATTTTTGATTACCCTGCATTTTTTATATTTAAAATATAATATAATGTAATATAATATAATTAAGATTTTAATATTATCAATTATCAAGTTATACAATGAAACAAAGAAAAAAAATGTTTTTTTTTTATTTTTGAAAAACTTCAGAAAGTTCATATAAGTTTTCATATGAATGTAATTTTATAAAAATGCTGTGAAATACAAAATTAATTCAATATAAAATACAATGTAAACCGCTGTATAGTATTCTCTAATATTGTAATTTGGTTACACGTTTTAGAAATTAAATTAATATTCAATAATAATGAAATTAAAAAATAATAAATATTAGAAAAGGTTAAAAGTTATCATTTTCAATTTATATAGATGCTTTACCAATTTATAATTTAATAATAACTAAAGTTAAATATTATGAAATCTATCAATATTCAAAAACTGATAATAATATAACTTTGTTATACATTTTTAGTAATTTCATATCAATAATAATATTAAAAAATAAAATCAATTAAATCCGTAATAATATTAAAAGATAAAGATGAAGAAAATAAAAAACATTTTACAATTTCGTCTTTCATAACATTATTTAGATTGTTAAATTTCTATAAAATCAACTAAAACGTTTTGTTTTCAATAATAAACGTTTACAAAGTGACCTTACATCAGTCTGTGGATAATATTGTTATATATTTTTAGGTGTGATGTATGATAAAATTTTAAATGATCTTAACTGAAATAATATATTTATTAACCCTCACCATCAGATAATATATGAAAAAATAATGATAAAATACTCAGTTAATGATAAATATATGAATTTATAGGAACCCTCTGACATCATTTCATACTTTTATTTTTCAATTTTAAAAAACAATGCAAACAAGGTTAGCAATTTGTTTAATTCAAATAAATTTAAAATCTCTTGAGATCTCGACAATAAAATAAATGTTTGCATGCAAGTACCTTATACCCAAAATCAAAACAATTTGCATTATTCACAATACAGTGCCAACTTATATTTAGAAAAGATGATTTAGATCTTTTAATCTTCTACATATTACAACTTTCTTGATATCATTAAAACTTACCTTTATAAAGAAATTTTTTGTTGTTATATTACGTAACTTAAGCCTTGATTACTTTTTTGCATTCTGATGATCTCATCAAATTAATTTGTATTTCACAACATTTTTATAAAATTCCATTCATATGAAAACTTATAAGAACTTTCTGAAGTTTTCAAAAATAAAAAACAAATTGAAAGCGTAATAATATTATTTATGATACGTAGAAAAATGTAGAGTAGATTTAGTACATTTATTTATTTGATTTTTTTTTTTTGTTTATTTTTTTTTTTAACTAATATAATTACATTTTCTTATCACAAAACCTTTAACTTTATTAGCATATTAAACCAAATTGGATTAAGACGACATGTGAAACACATAAGTGCACATTTATTTACATTTAAAAGAAATTTATTGTTTTTACACCAATTAAAAAAATGATCTAAATCATTTTGTAAAAGTAAAGCATCATTTAGAGACTCAATTTTCTTAAAAATTTTCAAGTCATCCACATATATATGAAGCTCACTATTAACAATTACTGAAGAAAAATCGTTTACAAAGATTATATAAAAACAAGTGAGGAAAAAAACCAAGGGATTTTAAAAAGCACATTTTCAAAATTATATAGGGTTTCTCACTGAGTATTTTATCATTTATTTTTATAAAATACATATAAAAATAAATGATAATATTATAATTTAGTTATTCTATCAATTTATTAATTATGAATAATAGTGAAATCAATAATTAGAATATAATTCTAGTGCATTCAAGAAAACCTGGTAACAAGTGTGAAATATAATGTTGGAGCTACAATGTTAACGTTTAATTTTGGAAAAACATACACTGGTGAATAAGTTACTGGTTTATAAAAACATAACAGTTTTAATTTTTAAGCCCTAATAGCCCTTGAATGGAGAAGGTTATCAAATTTTTGCTAAGTAAAATTAAGATGATTCATGAGGATCTGCCCATCCCCCCCTTTCCTAACCCTTCCATTTTTATAGATTCTAGGAAACCAATTGGGAACAAAAGCCAAAATTTTGGAATTTTACCAAGAATTTTACAATCTAAGCAAAAATGTTTAAAACTAAGAGACTGTTTCTTCAATTTAAAGAACCCCTTTTAAATTTCAGAAGAACCTTTAACAAATGTTGAAATATAATGCTGCAGCTTTTCATTTTTTAAAACAAAATTTCAACAGGTATTTATTTTATAAAGTTACAGGTGTTTAAAAATAGCTAAATTTCAATTTTCGAGTTCTTATAGATCCTAAACAGGGAACGCGACAAAAAAATTTTATTAATCGATTCCTACTAATTTCTAAGGATCTAACTTATCCCAAAATTTTATAACCCCAGCTGGAACCTTCTAAACATATGTCGGGCCAAAAATTTTGCAAAAATTGAGTTTTGCATGAAGATAAATTTTAGTACCGTATGGCAACTCTATATATTTAAATGCATTTTGGTAAAATGTATAAAAGCAGCTCTCCTTTACCGTTTTCAAATTGAAAATACATCCAACAGAACTGTTGTTATAACAATTTAAATGTAGGGCTGTTTTCCAACTTTGGGTACCTGCAGCTCCGTAACGGGTGGGGATACAGAAAAAGGTTCTTCTACGAAATAACCAAACGGTGTCAAAGTTTTTGTAAACATACGGACGGACGGAAAAAGTCAATATTAAGAAAAACCTTTGACACTTATTGAAATTTTCGTTTTGGAGCTTTCAATTTTGTACACAAATAAAAAAAAAATTTGACAGGTATTCAAGTTATAGGTGTTTAAAAGCAAAATTTATAGCGAAATTTCAATTTTCGACCCCTTACAGCCCCTCCAGAGGGGGCGTGACAAAAAAATTTTCTTAACTGACTCTTACTTATTTATAAGAATCTAACTTCTCCCAAAACTTCAAGTTTCTAGATTGAGCTGTTCAGAAGTTATGAGGGACCAAAAAATTTGCAAGACCTAGTTTTGCATTACGGTAAATTTTAGTAACCCTACACAATTGGTTTTTAAAAAATTATAAAAAGCTTATAAAAACAGCTGTCTGTTACCGTTTTCAGGTTGGAAATATACCATATAGAACCCTAATTATAATTGTTTAAGTATAGGACTTTTTCCGACTTTGTGGGGCTCCAGCTCCGCCGCCGTACTTTCATTACCAATACCCTACAGCACGAATTTGATAAGGATCGTCATTAGTTGTTGAGTTATCGAGCTTCAAATTTGGCACATGGGTGTTCTTTACTTTTTCCTGCGTGTCCCTCTAGTTATGGATCAATTGGAGTGGTGGTTCAGTACCTCTCTTAGACCCCTCAATGTGTAAAACCTTATCTTCGAAATTAATAAAACTAGTAATTTAAAATTAAGATAACACGTTCCAATTGTGTACAAGGGTTAACTTATATTGAAAGTATGACGGGGATTGCATATGGGCGAAACATTTCATGAATTGTTCCAAATTTGAAGCTTCCACATTTTTTCAAGCTGCTATCTTTATTAATTTTAAAGATATACTTTAAGGTTTTCAGAAATGTGTGGCTGGTCGCCGACCCACCACTTCAATGGGGCCCAAATTTCAAACACATTTAGGAAATAGGAAGGGACACCCTGATACCAAATTTAGGGATTCTATCTTCATTGTTTTCGGAATTATGCTCGTTTGGCCTAAATTCGATCAAAAAGTTCTAGGTTCCGAACCCATGGTCCAATCCCGAACTTACACAATGCCCAAAGTAGTTTTATTACTAGTAACCTACAGCACTAATTTGATGAAAATAGTGTCATTAGTTGTTGAGTAATCGTGATTTTTTATATATGTTCGTTAGCCCTTCGATCGATTAAAAAGTCCAGAATCCGAACCCATGGGAGTTATCATATTTTTTGAGTTATCGTGCCTACGGACGAACGGACGGACGGACGGACATGGTTATATCGACTGATCACAAATATATATATACTTTTCCATATCTATAATTTTATATACTTTTATATATATATAATTACAAATTAATATTTCTTTCGAATAACTTTAATGAAAATTAGAAACACACATAAGGGTAGCATTATGATTGTAATACTTATTTATAACAGAAGTGCCCAAAATTCCTTATCATGAAAGATGAGAATTAACCAATGCTGATCGCTATATTTCAATCTGAAATTAATCTTTTCTGTACCTGGAATCTGGATCACGTCATATTTCAAGAAAAAATAAATAGGATTCCTTAAAATCTATAAATTAAATCTATTATAATTAATCAAGGCGGTAAATCATTCAACAGTAAATGTATACAGTAGTAAATCCTGAAAAGAAGTAATTACTGTATGTGTGTAAAATTTTATTGGATTGTACAAATAGTTTTAAATATCTAATCTTGTAATTGCATTGTATGAGTACATTTATTTTAAGATTTTTTTATTTTTAATTTTTTGAAATAGATAAATTAGGAAGAATTTTTAATATTTTTGAATTGATAAAATCATTAGAAAATGTTTTTGGTATTAGAAAGCTAATTTGGTTAGCTATATCTTACGATCAAACTAATTAAAGCTCTTCTGATTTTAAAATGGCTTAAGGACTGACTTCTCATTAAATTCGAACCAAATAGGTGTAGTTTCTTTCCTTTTATTTCTGACTGACTGTTTCTTTACTTGTTCGTATTTTGTTTTATATATTCTTGAAATTTTGGTTTTTAATTTTACTTATATCTCCATTTTTTCATAATGTTGCGACATTCCAGAAACAATGAATGTGTGGATATCTGTTTTTTGGCGTGATAAATCCAATTAACTTAATTTGTTCTGAGTTTCATTTTTGATATAGTTAAGTTAACTCATTATAATTGCAAAAAACTGCTATTGACCCATATTTTTTCTTCAATAAATTATTTATTTTTAAGTTCTCCGGATTTATTTATGTGACATTTCAATTCTGCTTTTGTTTGGTTAGCTGTTTTTATTATTTAGCTCTCCGAAAATGTCACCGTAACATTTTAAAACTAACGGTATGTAATTTTCATCCTCCTAGTATAATTAGTTTTGAAGAAATTCATATTGGTGTAAAGAAGCTATATGGTAGCTCCTTGAAAATTAAACCGTATCATTTTGAAACATCATATAGGTGTTGATATATTACATAATTCACCGTGTGTAATTTTCATCCTCCCAGGGTTATTAGTTTTGATGAAATGCATATTGGTACAAAATAGTTTTATGGCAGCTCCCCGAAAAATTTCACCGTAACATTTTGAAACTAACGGTATGTAATTTTTATCCTCCTAGTAAAATTAGTTTTGAAGAAATTCTAATGGTTTAAAGATGTTATATATCGTATCTCCCCCAAAAAGGAAACCGTATCATTTTGAAACTTCATATAGGTGTTTGATACAATATTTAATCAGCTTATTTTTCCCAAACAAATATAAACGTCCCTTTTCATGGAAAACAATTGCACCAATTTTAATGAAATAACAACCATAAGAACGGTGTTTTTGCTTTCATATTACAATGGTATTTTTTTTTCTTGAATATAGCGTTTTTTAGGTGAAAACCCGTCTTAAATTTAACGTAAATTTAAATTTAACAATCAAAGTTGTGGCTTATGACTCTAATATTATGCGCCGACTTTCTGTGTAAATGTAATTCATTTGCAGCTCAATCACACTATTATAGGCGCCGACTTATGCATATATTTATTTTTTTTTGTTTAGTTCAAAAGTTCAATGACATTGCTCGTCTTTTTTTCTTTATCTTAACAAGTTAACGAGAATTAAAATTCTATCGAAAAAAAAAATGTTTAGAAAAAGTTCTGTTCGAAATGAAAGCAATACAATATTTTGTTTATACAATAGTTTTCATTTATAACGTCCTCGGTTTTATTAGGATTATGTTTACAGCGACAGAGTGGTAAGAAACAAAAATTGTATATATAATTTTTTTATATTTGCTTCAGTTTATTACAACTTGGGATATAGCAGTAATTCGGTTATACCGACATGTTTTTGACCAAATCAATTAAAATTATTCGGATATACCGACCAAGTACAAAATATGGTATTATGTATGCCGATTAATATAATTATATAGGTTCAAACATAGTATAGTGTAGTAGTATAGATAGGGGTTTCTGGATAAAAAGCTCTAAAGCTCTAAAGCTTAAAATTCAAAGCTAATAAAACTCTTCCGTTACGTTTGAAAGTTAAGCTGAAAAACTTAAACTTAATTTAATATTTATTTGAAAAATTTAAAGTTTGGTTTTGAATTTAAAGCTAATAAAACTCGTCCGTTACGTTTGAAAATTACGCTGAAAGTTTTAAGCTTAATTTAATATTTATTTAAAATATTATAAAAAATTTCAAAAGTTTCGATTTAAATTAAAAGCTAATAAAGCTCGTCCGTTACGTTTGAAAATTACGCTGAAAGTTTTAAACTTAATTTAATATTTATTGGTTTTGAATTCAAAGCTAATAAAACTCGTCCGTTACATTTGAAAGTTAAGCTGAAAAGCTTACACTTAATTCGATATTTTTTTAAAAAGTTAAAAAATAATTTTAAAGTTTGGGTTTAAACTCAAATCTAATAAACTCGGCCGTTTCGTTTGAAAAATAAGCTGAAAAGTTGAAAAAAGCAATGGAAATTTTTTATTTAATTGTGAATATTACTAAAAAGTTTTGAAACAAATAATAACAAGCTTAACCTGGTTTGGTTTAAAGATAAAATTATTGAAACTTTAACTTCATTCGATATTTTTTTGAAAAGTTATAAAAAATTTTTAAAGTTGCTTTTGAATTCAAAGCTAATAAAACTTGTCCGTTATGTTTGAAAATTAAGCTGTCAACTGAAATTTTAAAGCTGAAAAGCCACCTAACCAAAACTTGATTTCCTTTTTTTCTTATTATAAAAACGTTAAACTGAATTTAATATTTATTTAAAAATTTGAAGTTTGGGTTTGAATTCAAAGCAAATAGATTCATTCTGAATAAAATCTAAACAAAAAATAAAATAAAATAACATAATAAAATAAAATTAAACTAAAGATAAGAAAAAATATATATGGAAATGAATTAGTTATTGTAAATATTTTAAAATATTTAAATATGAATAGAAAGTCAATATACTTTCCTTTTTTTTTTTTTTGTTTTTTTTAAATTTATTTAACTAAACTAAGTTTGATAGTAATTAGCTTTTTTTTTTTTAACAATATACATAACAAACTAAATTTTTAATTCATTTGAAATTTTATTTTGAATTATATAAGATCGGATGGCTTAGGCTAAGATCTAAAAATAACATGTTAGTTTTAAGTTAATGAAACAATATTTAGAACTGTATATTTATATTTACCATTGAAATGAAGAAAAAACAAAAAAAAAATAAAGCTTGTCCGTTACGTTTGAAAACTAAGCTGAAAGGTTTAAAAAAGCCATGGAAATTTTTTATTTATTTGTGAATCTAACTAAAAAGTTTTGAAACAAATAATAAGGTTAAACTAGTTTTTAAGAAATTTTTAAAGTTAGTTTTGAATCCAAAGCTAATTAAGCCCGTATATTATGTTTCAAAATTAAGGTGCCAATTGTCATTTGTCAAATGTCATTATCAGTATGCCAAATGTCATTATCAGTAATTCCTTTACTATGTAAATGTGATGTGTTTACTTTTTTCTTTATCGATTATAATTATATCTAAATATAATAAAAGACAAACTGCTGCTGCTGCTGCTGCTGCTGATTGACGTGCCCTATGTTATGTTAAGTGTTATTCACACATGTAAAATTCTTCTACTTACAAATACTTACATTCAAAAGAGAAAGAAAAAATTAAACTGATAAATGTAAATTATGAACAGAAAGAAAAAAAAATCAAAACGTATAAGAAATCTGTTAACAGATAGATACAGAAAATTATAATAAAAAAGTTTAAAGAAATTTTTTACATTTCAGTATGTATACTTTTATTTAAATACACTTACAGAACTAATAACTAACTCTAATTTGTAGTTTTTATTTTTTATAAATATAATAAAAGACGCTGCTACAGTTGCAATATGTTAATGTTAAGTGTTATTCACACATGTAACATACTTCTAATTACAAATACTTACATATAAAAGAGAAAGAAAAAATAAAACTGATAAATGTAAATTATAAGAAAAAAAAAAAAAATCAAAACGTATGAGAAATCTGTTAACAGGTAGATACAGAAAATCTATCTAAATATAATAAAAGACAAACTGCTGCTGCTGCTGACCACCGTGCCCTTATGTTATGTTAAGTGTTATTCACACATGTAAAATACTTCTAATTACAAATACTTACATTCAAAAGAGAAAGAAAAAATGTGAACAGAAAAGAAAAAAGTCAAAACTAATGAGAAATCTGTTAACAGATAGATACAGAAAATTTATAATAAAAACGTATAGAGAAATTTTTTACATTTCAGTATGTATACTTTTATTTAAATATCACTTAAAGAACTAATACTAACTTTAATTTGTAGTTTTTATTTTTTATAAATATAATAAAAGACGATGCTGGTGTTGCATTATGTTAATGTTAAGTGTTATTTACACATGTAACATACTTCTAATTACAACTACTTACATACAAAAGAGAAAGAAAAAATGAAACTGATAAAATGTAAAATGTGAACAGAAAAGAAAAAAGTCAAAACTAATGAGAAATCTGTTAACAGATAGATACAGAAAATTTATAATAAAAACGTAAAGAGAAATTTTTTACATTTCAGTATGTATACTTTTATTTAAATATCACTTACAAAACTAATAACTAACTTTAATTTGTAGTTTTTATTTTTTATAAATATAATAAAAGACGCTGCTGCTGTTGCATTATGTTAATGTTAAGTGTTATTTACACATGTAACATACTTCTAATTACAAATACTTACATACAAAAGAGAAAGAAAAAGTGAAACTGATAAAATGTAAAATATGAACAGAAAAGAAAAAAAGTCAAACCTAATGAGAAATCTGTTCACAGATAGATACAGAAATTATAATAAAAACGTACAAAAAAATTTTTTACACTTCAGCAGCAGTAGTTTGTCTTTTATTGTATGTAGGTATACTCCTATTTTATTATGACTTACAAAACTAAAACAAACTATTATAATATTAAATTAATGTTCTTTAGGTAACGAATTTCCTTTTATTAATTCAGTAGCGCAATAGCAGGAAAAAAGAATATACATATATAAATAGAGAAATTAAAATTATACCTGTCGTCCGACAGGCTTTTTTACTAGTTAATTAATAAAAGATAAAAAGAAAAAAAAAAGTACTAATCAGCAATTAAGCATAAAAAAACAATTTACATATATTTTAATTACACGAAATGGCTTCGTGCCAAAAGTGCAAATTAAAAATTAAAGGAGAAACGGGTATAGAATGTGCAGGTGTGTGCAAAAAATTCTGGCATGAGGTATTAAAATATTCAGGAATGGATAAATCTACGGTGAACTTACTATACACCAACAAGAATATTAAGTTTATTTGTGACGACTGTATTCAATATATATAAAATGTTAATTTGGTCTTACAAAACATGGACAGTGCAGTTTCCAATAATAATGATTACCTTAAGGAACATAAAGAAGAATTTGAAAGTGCAATAAAAAAAAAATGAAAATGAAGCCGTTGAATTACTAAATGCTACTGAAACTAATTACATGAAGAGATTGGAAGAAATTAAAGCCAGCCAACAAAAAGAAATAGAGAAAATGCAAACAATTTACTGAAGTCTTCAAAATTGAAACAGAAAAAGGGAATGAATCATTTGTTAGTGCAATAAAAAAAATGATGAGGTCTGCAAAAAAATAATAATGTCAACAAATAATATAAATTCGAATATGGGTCAAACAGTGTCATTTGTTGACGTAATTTAAAATACTAAAGCAAGTGTAAATTTAACAAGTGATGAAAAAAAACCAAGGGTTTTTAAAAAAGCACATTTTCAAAATTATATTGTATTACATACTGAGTTTAACTTTGGAAATATTTACTTGGAAATAGTTACTACTGACTTATTTACTTAAAAGTTACTATTGACTTATTTATTTAAAAGTTGTTATAGCCCTTCAATGGGAAAGATTGCCAAATTTCTCAAGAATGTAACTTCAACTCCCTTCCCCCCCCCCCCCCCCTCATCCTCTAATTTTTTCTAGGTTCTAGGAATTAAATTGTGAATTAACAAAAATAGCATAATTTCAATTTTCGGGCCCTTATAGCTCCTAAACAGGGGGCTTGACAAAAAAATTTTATTAACTGACTCCTACTATTTTTTTAGGATCTAACTTCTCCCAAAATTTCTAGATCCTAGAAACCCCAAACTGAATTTTTCGTTCGATTTTAAGCAATTAATTAATTTATTAATTTCCTCTTTTTGGCATTCACTTGTCTTGTGTTGTTGATGGCACTTTAAGCATGTTTCTTTATTCGTACATTCCGCAGCACTGTGGTTAAATACTTTACCGTTTTTAATAAATACCGTTTTTCGATTGAAAATAAACCTAACAGAACCCTTGTTATATCTATTTTCGAGCCCTTATAGCTCCTAAATAGGGGGCTTGACAAAAAAATTTTGTTAACCGACTCCTACTAATTTCTAAGTATCTAACTTCTCCCAAAATTTTAAGACCCTAGCTTGAACCGTTCAGAAGATATGTGTGGCCAAAAATTTTGCGAAAATTGAGTTTTGCGTAATGTTAAATTTTAGTACCGTATGGCAAACCTAAACATTTGCCTTAAAAAATTTATAAAGTTTATGAAACCAGCTATCATTTGCCGTTTTTAGATTGAAAATATATGTAACAGAACTCTTCTTATAACAATTTAAATATAGGGCTTTTTCCAACTTTGGGGGGCTGTAGCCCCGTAACAGGTGGGGCTACAGAAAAAAATTCTTCTACGAAATTATTTTTTTTGCAAAAACTACCCATGATTAAAATTTCTTTTCTCTATTTCAAACGGTGTAAAAGTTTTTGTAAACATACGGACGGACGGACGGACGGACAGAGTGAAGCTATATAGGCACATTTTTACAAAATTTTTTGAAAATGTGCTAAAAATGAAGAAAAAGTTACCTTTATTAATAAAAACGAAGAATAAGCAGAAAACTCAGAAAACAAAAAGTGATTTAAATACAAAGGTGGATCCAAAAAATTTGAAAATAAAGAATATTGAAAACAAAAATAATGGAATGATTTTAATAGAAACCATCGAAGATCGTGAAAATATCAAAAAGGAATTAGAACAAACAAAATTATTTTCTACAAATGAGTGAACATAAAATATTAAAGATATATCCAGTGAAAAAATACAACAAAGAAATGTTTAATGCAATTATAGAAGTGGATAAAGAATAATTCCCAAAAATATTAGCTTAAGAAAAATTATGTATTGGATGCAAAGTCTTTGATGCCATAAAAGTCTCTAGATATTATAAATGTAAAGTATTTAACCACAGTGCTGCGGAATGTACGAATAAAGAAACATGCTTAAAGTGCCATCAACAACACAAGACAAGTGAATGCCAAAAAGAGGAAATTAATAAATGAATTAATTGCTTAAAATCGAACGAAAAATTCAGTTTGGGGTTGGAGGTTAACCATTAAACTTTTAGTAGATCATGTCCAGTGTATAAAAATAAATTAAGCATAAGAGAACAAAAAATTGGATACTAGCAATTAAGGAAACTAGAAGAGGAAGACAAGAAGATAATAAATTAAATATAAATGTAAATGAAAATAAAACGAGGAAGATTATAGTTGCCCTTGTCAACTTTTAGAAAACCGTGCGTACACTATTATGTATTAAATAAATAAGAATTTCATATATTGCAATTCAACTGTTTGACAGAAAATTCAAAATATGTTTTTTTTTATTTTTAATTACAAAAAAAATTAATAAAAAACGAGGAAGATTATAGTTGCCCTTGTCAACTTTTAGATACCCGTGCATACCCACTAACCGTTATTTATTTCCCCTATGCTATTATAAATATTACAAAAAAAATATAAGAAAGTAAAATAGTTAAAAAAAAATTTAACTTATTATCCCATAAAAAAAAAAAATAGCCCATCCTAATAGTTGGTCCGAGTGATGTCCAACTTTGCCAACTAACTTGTCCTATTACTTTATCTGCCCAGTTTTGATTTTAACCTCGTAGCTTCATTAGATTCACAGTTATCGAATTCACAACTTTGTATGGCAGCTGCCCAAAAACGGGGCCGTAACATTTTGAAACTCCATATAAGTGCTCGATTCATTATATAACTAACAGTGTGTAATTTTCATCCTCGTAGTATAATCAGTTTCCAAGAAATTCATATTGGTGCAAAGAAGTTGTATAGCAGCCCCCCGAAAATGGGGCCGTAACATATTGAAACTTCATATAAGTGCTCGATTCATTATATAACTAACAGTGTGTAATTTTCATCCTCGTAGTATAATCAGTTTCTTAGAAATTCATATTGGTGCAAAGAAGTTGTGTGGCAGCTCCCCAAAACCTTGATCTGGTCTTAACCAAAATGAATAGGGAACCTCAAAAATGTCCCAAAAATATTTTGTGTGAATTTCAAAACTCTTGCTCTAATTTTTCAATTCCATCTCTTATAATTAATTTTTAATTCACGAATATATTAAACTTAAGCCAAATCAACTTCATATGATCATATTCATATAATAATCATCATGATGATTCATCATATATATTCATAAATATCTATCAATATCAATAAGCCATTTACTTAAAAAAAATCTTTGTGTTCTTTTTTGCTTATCTTAAATAAACTACGCATCATTTAAATCATATGAAATTCTAACTCGAAATCGTTATCTATACAAAAAAAAAAAATAAACAAAAAAACAAAAACAAACAAAATTCATATAATTTCATGTTAAATACAAGATGCATAGCTACATATATTTCAAATTTTTGTATGAAAATATTGGAGTTAAAAAGGTTAGCTGTTCGAGAGCTACCCGAAGTTTTGGTCCGATCTTAACCAAAAAAAATAGGGAACCTAGAAATTGATTGAAAAATATTTTGTGAAAATTTCAAAACTGTAGCTCTTTTAGTTTTTGAGTTATCGTGCTGAAACACAGACGGACGGACGGACAGACACACAGAGCTAGATCGACTAATTTTTCGATTCTGAGCCGATACGTACCCTTGACACTATATCTAGCTCGTCTAGATCCATGCGTTACAAACGGAGGAGCAAATCTAATATACCCGATGTCATATATGTATGCACGGGTATAAAAAAATGGATTAAAAAAAGATGCATTTAAAAAAAAAATATGCTATGAACGAGATTCGAACCCACACTTTTCAATTAAAAGGTCGACGTCCTAACCACTAAGCCATCGATTTTTTGATAATCTCAAGTTTTTTTTTAAATTATTATAGTTGCTATGGTATCAATTGTTTGTTTTGAATAACTGTTTTGAATTTTTTAAAAAATGTATTAAAAAAAATAAATAATTTATAAATTAGAGTTTTAAGATGAATTTAAAAACAAAAAAAATTTTGTCCCAGCCTGGATTCGAATTGAAACGTTTTGACTACTAGTCCAATGTCGTAACCACTACAAGGTAGTACAATATTAATAATTTGCCTACACAACGAGTTTTTATTTATCTTAGTTTTTTTTTTTTAAATAATTGTAGTTGCTATGGTATCAATTGTTTGTTTTATATAACAATTTTGAATTTTTTTAAAAAAATATTTAAAAATGAATAATTTTTAATATAAATGCAGTTTTCTGTCAAATTTTCTATAAAATAAAATTTTTCGTACATAAAATAAATACATATATTTTATTAAAAAGAAAATAGAAGAAAATAGATACCAAAAAAAAAATTAAAAAAAAAAAAAGTTTTTGCCTCGTCTGGATTCGAACCGAGTCATTTTTGCTACAAGTCCCATGTCCTAACCGCTACACCACGAATCGATTAATAGTTTAACCGTATTTTGTTTGCTTTGTATATGGTTTCTATTTAGTTATTAATTTTGAAAATATTCATATAATTTCGAAAAATTTGTATGGCAGCTACCCGAAGCCTTTGTCCGATTTTAACCAAAAACAATAGGGAACCTACAAATTGTCTAAAAATTACTTTGTGAAAGTTTCAGAACTCTAGCTCTTTAGTTTTTGAGTTATCGTGCTGACGGACGGACGGACACACATAGCTAGATCGATCCATTTTTCGATGCTGATTCGATACGTACCCTTGACACTATATCTAGCTTGCCTATTTCGATGCGTTACAAACGGAGGAGTAATTTTAATATAACCGATGTTCATATATGTATGCACGGGTACAAAAAGTGATTCTGCATTCAGAACTGATAATATTAATGATAATAATAATAAGAATAACACTAATGTTAAACCAAGTACTAATAATATTAGAGACACTAACAGTGATATAACTCATATAACAAATGAAAATAATAATAATGAAAATAATAATAATAAATATAATAATAATAATAATAATAATATTAACCACAACAGTGAAAAGACTAACAAAATTGATTATAATAAAGATAAAAAGAAGAGTAGCTACGTTCTTTCATATTTTCCAAAATTATGGTAAAATAAAAACACTATCCTTATAAGTAATATAAAAATAAATAAAACTGTTAATAATAAAAACAAGTAAAGAAACAGTCAGTCGGTGCAACCCACTTAGAAATACCCTACTGTTTGGTTGGAGTATTGTGATATCGTTCATGATTACGGTAAAATTGACCGACCCCCAACATAAATTACTCCTCCATTTATTACCGTGTCTTTATAACTCAATATGTCCCTATAATTAATTTCCCGCACTTCTCCAATAATAAACTTTGCGGTTATAACAAGTAAAATAAAAAATCGCGTCTTCATCATGATTGATTGTAACGTTGAAATGATGCTGTTTATTAAAACTATTAATGTTTTATATAAAAATTTTTGATTACCCTGCATTTTTTATATTTAAAATATAATATAATGTAATATAATATAATTAAGATTTTAATATTATCAATTATCAAGTTATACAATGAAACAAAGAAAAAAAATGTTTTTTTTTTATTTTTGAAAAACTTCAGAAAGTTCATATAAGTTTTCATATGAATGTAATTTTATAAAAATGCTGTGAAATACAAAATTAATTCAATATAAAATACAATGTAAACCGCTGTATAGTATTCTCTAATATTGTAATTTGGTTACACGTTTTAGAAATTAAATTAATATTCAATAATAATGAAATTAAAAAATAATAAATATTAGAAAAGGTTAAAAGTTATCATTTTCAATTTATATAGATGCTTTACCAATTTATAATTTAATAATAACTAAAGTTAAATATTATGAAATCTATCAATATTCAAAAACTGATAATAATATAACTTTGTTATACATTTTTAGTAATTTCATATCAATAATAATATTAAAAAATAAAATCAATTAAATCCGTAATAATATTAAAAGATAAAGATGAAGAAAATAAAAAACATTTTACAATTTCGTCTTTCATAACATTATTTAGATTGTTAAATTTCTATAAAATCAACTAAAACGTTTTGTTTTCAATAATAAACGTTTACAAAGTGACCTTACATCAGTCTGTGGATAATATTGTTATATATTTTTAGGTGTGATGTATGATAAAATTTTAAATGATCTTAACTGAAATAATATATTTATTAACCCTCACCATCAGATAATATATGAAAAAATAATGATAAAATACTCAGTTAATGATGAATATATGAATTTATAGGAACCCTCTGACATCATTTCATACTTTTATTTTTCAATTTTAAAAAACAATGCAAACAAGGTTAGCAATTTGTTTAATTCAAATAAATTTAAAATCTCTTGAGATCTCGACAATAAAATAAATGTTTGCATGCAAGTACCTTATACCCAAAATCAAAACAATTTGCATTATTCACAATACAGTGCCAACTTATATTTAGAAAAGATGATTTAGATCTTTTAATCTTCTACATATTACAACTTTCTTGATATCATTAAAACTTACCTTTATAAAGAAATTTTTTGTTGTTATATTACGTAACTTAAGCCTTGATTACTTTTTTGCATTCTGATGATCTCATCAAATTAATTTGTATTTCACAACATTTTTATAAAATTCCATTCATATGAAAACTTATAAGAACTTTCTGAAGTTTTCAAAAATAAAAAAACAAATTGAAAGCGTAATAATACTATTTATGATACGTAGAAAAATGTAGAGTAGATTTAGTACATTTATTTATTTGATTTTTTTTTTTTGTTTATTTTTTTTTTTTAACTAATATAATTACATTTTCTTATCACAAAACCTTTAACTTTATTAGCATATTAAACCAAATTGGATTAAGACGACATGTGAAACACATAAGTGCACATTTATTTACATTTAAAAGAAATTTATTGTTTTTACACCAATTAAAAAAATGATCTAAATCATTTTGTAAAAGTAAAGCATCATTTAGAGACTCAATTTTCTTAAAAATTTTCAAGTCATCCACATATATATGAAGCTCACTATTAACAATTACTGAAGAAAAATCGTTTACAAAGATTATATAAAAACAAGTGAGGAAAAAAACCAAGGGATTTTAAAAAGCACATTTTCAAAATTATATAGGGTTTCTCACTGAGTATTTTATCATTTATTTTTATAAAATACATATAAAAATAAATGATAATATTATAATTTAGTTATTCTATCAATTTATTAATTATGAATAATAGTGAAATCAATAATTAGAATATAATTCTAGTGCACTCAAGAAAACCTGGTAACAAGTGTGAAATATAATGTTGGAGCTACAATGTTAACGTTTAATTTTGGAAAAACATACACTGGTGAATAAGTTACTGGTTTATAAAAACATAACAGTTTTAATTTTTAAGCCCTAATAGCCCTTGAATGGAGAAGGTTATCAAATTTTTGCTAAGTAAAATTAAGATGATTCATGAGGATCTGCCCATCCCCCCCTTTCCTAACCCTTCCATTTTTATAGATTCTAGGAAACCAATTGGGAACAAAAGCCAAAATTTTGGAATTTTACCAAGAATTTTACAATCTAAGCAAAAATGTTTAAAACTAAGAGACTGTTTCTTCAATTTAAAGAACCCCTTTTAAATTTCAGAAGAACCTTTAACAAATGTTGAAATATAATGCTGCAGCTTTTCATTTTTTAAAACAAAATTTCAACAGGTATTTATTTTATAAAGTTACAGGTGTTTAAAAATAGCTAAATTTCAATTTTCGAGTTCTTATAGATCCTAAACAGGGAACGCGACAAAAAAATTTTATTAATCGATTCCTACTAATTTCTAAGGATCTAACTTATCCCAAAATTTTATAACCCCAGCTGGAACCGTTTAGAAGATATGTCGGGCCAAAAATTTTGCAAAAATTGAGTTTTGCATGAAGATAAATTTTAGTACCGTATGGCAACTCTATATATTTAAATGCATTTTGGTAAAATGTATAAAAGCAGCTCTCCTTTACCGTTTTCAAATTGAAAATACATCCAACAGAACTGTTGTTATAACAATTTAAATGTAGGGCTGTTTTCCAACTTTGGGTACCTGCAGCTCCGTAACGGGTGGGGATACAGAAAAAGGTTCTTCTACGAAATAACCAAACGGTGTCAAAGTTTTTGTAAACATACGGACGGACGGAAAAAGTCAATATTAAGAAAAACCTTTGACACTTATTGAAATTTTCGTTTTGGAGCTTTCAATTTTGTACACAAATAAAAAAAAAATTTGACAGGTTGACAAAAGCAAAATTTATAGCGAAATTTCAATTTTCGACCCCTTACAGCCCCTCCAGAGGGGGCGTGACAAAAAAATTTTCTTAACTGACTCTTACTTATTTATAAGAATCTAACTTCTCCCAAAACTTCAAGTTTCTAGATTGAGCTGTTCAGAAGTTATGAGGGACCAAAAAATTTGCAAGACCTAGTTTTGCATTACGGTAAATTTTAGTAACCCTACACAATTGGTTTTTAAAAAATTATAAAAAGCTTATAAAAACAGCTGTCTGTTACCGTTTTCAGGTTGGAAATATACCATATAGAACCCTAATTATAATTGTTTAAGTATAGGACTTTTTCCGACTTTGTGGGGCTCCAGCTCCGCCGCCGTACTTTCATTACCAATACCCTACAGCACGAATTTGATAAGGATCGTCATTAGTTGTTGAGTTATCGAGCTTCAAATTTGGCACATGGGTGTTCTTTACTTTTTCCTGCGTGTCCCTCTAGTTATGGATCAATTGGAGTGGTGGTTCAGTACCTCTCTTAGACCCCTCAATGTGTAAAACCTTATCTTCGAAATTAATAAAACTAGTAATTTAAAATTAAGATAACACGTTCCAATTGTGTACAAGGGTTAACTTATATTGAAAGTATGACGGGGATTGCATATGGGCGAAACATTTCATGAATTGTTCCAAATTTGAAGCTTCCACATTTTTTCAAGCTGCTATCTTTATTAATTTTAAAGATATACTTTAAGGTTTTCAGAAATGTGTGGCTGGTCGCCGACCCACCACTTCAATGGGGCCCAAATTTCAAACACATTTAGGAAATAGGAAGGGACACCCTGATACCAAATTTAGGGATTCTATCTTCATTGTTTTCGGAATTATGCTCGTTTGTCCTAAATTCGATCAAAAAGTTCTAGGTTCCGAACCCATGGTCCAATCCCGAACTTACACAATGCCCAAAGTAGTTTTATTACTAGTAACCTACAGCACTAATTTGATGAAAATAGTGTCATTAGTTGTTGAGTAATCGTGATTTTTTATATATGTTCGTTAGCCCTTCGATCGATTAAAAAGTCCAGAATCCGAACCCATGGGAGTTATCATATTTTTTGAGTTATCGTGCCTACGGACGAACGGACGGACGGACGGACATGGTTATATCGACTGATCACAAATATATATATACTTTTCCATATCTATAATTTTATATACTTTTATATATATATAATTACAAATTAATATTTCTTTCGAATAACTTTAATGAAAATTAGAAACACACATAAGGGTAGCATTATGATTGTAATACTTATTTATAACAGAAGTGCCCAAAATTCCTTATCATGAAAGATGAGAATTAACCAATGCTGATCGCTATATTTCAATCTGAAATTAATCTTTTCTGTACCTGGAATCTGGATCACGTCATATTTCAAGAAAAAATAAATAGGATTCCTTAAAATCTATAAATTAAATCTATTATAATTAATCAAGGCGGTAAATCATTCAACAGTAAATGTATACAGTAGTAAATCCTGAAAAGAAGTAATTACTGTATGTGTGTAAAATTTTATTGGATTGTACAAATAGTTTTAAATATCTAATCTTGTAATTGCATTGTATGAGTACATTTATTTTAAGATTTTTTTATTTTTAATTTTTTGAAATAGATAAATTAGGAAGAATTTTTAATATTTTTGAATTGATAAAATCATTAGAAAATGTTTTTGGTATTAGAAAGCTAATTTGGTTAGCTATATCTTACGATCAAACTAATTAAAGCTCTTCTGATTTTAAAATGGCTTAAGGACTGACTTCTCATTAAATTCGAACCAAATAGGTGTAGTTTCTTTCCTTTTATTTCTGACTGACTGTTTCTTTACTTGTTCGTATTTTGTTTTATATATTCTTGAAATTTTGGTTTTTAATTTTACTTATATCTCCATTTTTTCATAATGTTGCGACATTCCAGAAACAATGAATGTGTGGATATCTGTTTTTTGGCGTGATAAATCCAATTAACTTAATTTGTTCTGAGTTTCATTTTTGATATAGTTAAGTTAACTCATTATAATTGCAAAAAACTGCTATTGACCCATATTTTTTCTTCAATAAATTATTTATTTTTAAGTTCTCCGGATTTATTTATGTGACATTTCAATTCTGCTTTTGTTTGGTTAGCTGTTTTTATTATTTAGCTCTCCGAAAATGTCACCGTAACATTTTAAAACTAACGGTATGTAATTTTCATCCTCCTAGTATAATTAGTTTTGAAGAAATTCATATTGGTGTAAAGAAGCTATATGGTAGCTCCTTGAAAATTAAACCGTATCATTTTGAAACATCATATAGGTGTTGATATATTACATAATTCACCGTGTGTAATTTTCATCCTCCCAGGGTTATTAGTTTTGATGAAATGCATATTGGTACAAAATAGTTTTATGGCAGCTCCCCGAAAAATTTCACCGTAACATTTTGAAACTAACGGTATGTAATTTTTATCCTCCTAGTAAAATTAGTTTTGAAGAAATTCTAATGGTTTAAAGATGTTATATATCGTATCTCCCCCAAAAAGGAAACCGTATCATTTTGAAACTTCATATAGGTGTTTGATACAATATTTAATCAGCTTATTTTTCCCAAACAAATATAAACGTCCCTTTTCATGGAAAACAATTGCACCAATTTTAATGAAATAACAACCATAAGAACGGTGTTTTTGCTTTCATATTACAATGGTATTTTTTTTTCTTGAATATAGCGTTTTTTAGGTGAAAACCCGTCTTAAATTTAACGTAAATTTAAATTTAACAATCAAAGTTGTGGCTTATGACTCTAATATTATGCGCCGACTTTCTGTGTAAATGTAATTCATTTGCAGCTCAATCACACTATTATAGGCGCCGACTTATGCATATATTTATTTTTTTTTGTTTAGTTCAAAAGTTCAATGACATTGCTCGTCTTTTTTTCTTTATCTTAACAAGTTAACGAGAATTAAAATTCTATCGAAAAAAAAAATGTTTAGAAAAAGTTCTGTTCGAAATGAAAGCAATACAATATTTTGTTTATACAATAGTTTTCATTTATAACGTCCTCGGTTTTATTAGGATTATGTTTACAGCGACAGAGTGGTAAGAAACAAAAATTGTATATATAATTTTTTTATATTTGCTTCAGTTTATTACAACTTGGGATATAGCAGTAATTCGGTTATACCGACATGTTTTTGACCAAATCAATTAAAATTATTCGGATATACCGACCAAGTACAAAATATGGTATTATGTATGCCGATTAATATAATTATATAGGTTCAAACATAGTATAGTGTAGTAGTATAGATAGGGGTTTCTGGATAAAAAGCTCTAAAGCTCTAAAGCTTAAAATTCAAAGCTAATAAAACTCTTCCGTTACGTTTGAAAGTTAAGCTGAAAAACTTAAACTTAATTTAATATTTATTTGAAAAATTTAAAGTTTGGTTTTGAATTTAAAGCTAATAAAACTCGTCCGTTACGTTTGAAAATTACGCTGAAAGTTTTAAGCTTAATTTAATATTTATTTAAAATATTATAAAAAATTTCAAAAGTTTCGATTTAAATTAAAAGCTAATAAAGCTCGTCCGTTACGTTTGAAAATTACGCTGAAAGTTTTAAACTTAATTTAATATTTATTGGTTTTGAATTCAAAGCTAATAAAACTCGTCCGTTACATTTGAAAGTTAAGCTGAAAAGCTTACACTTAATTCGATATTTTTTTAAAAAGTTAAAAAATAATTTTAAAGTTTGGGTTTAAACTCAAATCTAATAAACTCGGCCGTTTCGTTTGAAAAATAAGCTGAAAAGTTGAAAAAAGCAATGGAAATTTTTTATTTAATTGTGAATATTACTAAAAAGTTTTGAAACAAATAATAACAAGCTTAACCTGGTTTGGTTTAAAGATAAAATTATTGAAACTTTAACTTCATTCGATATTTTTTTGAAAAGTTATAAAAAATTTTTAAAGTTGCTTTTGAATTCAAAGCTAATAAAACTTGTCCGTTATGTTTGAAAATTAAGCTGTCAACTGAAATTTTAAAGCTGAAAAGCCACCTAACCAAAACTTGATTTCCTTTTTTTCTTATTATAAAAACGTTAAACTGAATTTAATATTTATTTAAAAATTTGAAGTTTGGGTTTGAATTCAAAGCAAATAGATTCATTCTGAATAAAATCTAAACAAAAAATAAAATAAAATAACATAATAAAATTCATTCTGATTATTATACATAATAAAATTCATTAAGATTCATTCTGAATAAAATCTAAACAAAAAATAAAATAAAATAACATAATAAAATAAAATTAAACTAAAGATAAGAAAAAATATATATGGAAATGAATTAGTTATTGTAAATATTTTAAAATATTTAAATATGAATAGAAAGTCAATATACTTTCCTTTTTTTTTTTTTTCTTTTTTTTAAATTTATTTAACTAAACTAAGTTTGATAGTAATTAGCTTTTTTTTTTTTAACAATATACATAACAAACTAAATTTTTAATTCATTTGAAATTTTATTTTGAATTATATAAGATCGGATGGCTTAGGCTAAGATCTAAAAATAACATGTTAGTTTTAAGTTAATGAAACAATATTTAGAACTGTATATTTATATTTACCATTGAAATGAAGAAAAAACAAAAAAAAAATAAAGCTTGTCCGTTACGTTTGAAAACTAAGCTGAAAGGTTTAAAAAAGCCATGGAAATTTTTTATTTATTTGTGAATCTAACTAAAAAGTTTTGAAACAAATAATAAGGTTAAACTAGTTTTTAAGAAATTTTTAAAGTTAGTTTTGAATCCAAAGCTAATTAAGCCCGTATATTATGTTTCAAAATTAAGGTGCCAATTGTCATTTGTCAAATGTCATTATCAGTATGCCAAATGTCATTATCAGTAATTCCTTTACTATGTAAATGTGATGTGTTTACTTTTTTCTTTATCGATTATAATTATATCTAAATATAATAAAAGACAAACTGCTGCTGCTGCTGCTGCTGCTGATTGACGTGCCCTATGTTATGTTAAGTGTTATTCACACATGTAAAATTCTTCTACTTACAAATACTTACATTCAAAAGAGAAAGAAAAAATTAAACTGATAAATGTAAATTATGAACAGAAAGAAAAAAAAATCAAAACGTATAAGAAATCTGTTAACAGATAGATACAGAAAATTATAATAAAAAAGTTTAAAGAAATTTTTTACATTTCAGTATGTATACTTTTATTTAAATACACTTACAGAACTAATAACTAACTCTAATTTGTAGTTTTTATTTTTTATAAATATAATAAAAGACGCTGCTACAGTTGCAATATGTTAATGTTAAGTGTTATTCACACATGTAACATACTTCTAATTACAAATACTTACATATAAAAGAGAAAGAAAAAATAAAACTGATAAATGTAAATTATAAGAAAAAAAAAAAAAATCAAAACGTATGAGAAATCTGTTAACAGGTAGATACAGAAAATCTATCTAAATATAATAAAAGACAAACTGCTGCTGCTGCTGACCACCGTGCCCTTATGTTATGTTAAGTGTTATTCACACATGTAAAATACTTCTAATTACAAATACTTACATTCAAAAGAGAAAGAAAAAATGTGAACAGAAAAGAAAAAAGTCAAAACTAATGAGAAATCTGTTAACAGATAGATACAGAAAATTTATAATAAAAACGTATAGAGAAATTTTTTACATTTCAGTATGTATACTTTTATTTAAATATCACTTAAAGAACTAATACTAACTTTAATTTGTAGTTTTTATTTTTTATAAATATAATAAAAGACGATGCTGGTGTTGCATTATGTTAATGTTAAGTGTTATTTACACATGTAACATACTTCTAATTACAACTACTTACATACAAAAGAGAAAGAAAAAATGAAACTGATAAAATGTAAAATGTGAACAGAAAAGAAAAAAGTCAAAACTAATGAGAAATCTGTTAACAGATAGATACAGAAAATTTATAATAAAAACGTAAAGAGAAATTTTTTACATTTCAGTATGTATACTTTTATTTAAATATCACTTACAAAACTAATAACTAACTTTAATTTGTAGTTTTTATTTTTTATAAATATAATAAAAGACGCTGCTGCTGTTGCATTATGTTAATGTTAAGTGTTATTTACACATGTAACATACTTCTAATTACAAATACTTACATACAAAAGAGAAAGAAAAAGTGAAACTGATAAAATGTAAAATATGAACAGAAAAGAAAAAAAGTCAAACCTAATGAGAAATCTGTTCACAGATAGATACAGAAATTATAATAAAAACGTACAAAAAAATTTTTTACACTTCAGCAGCAGTAGTTTGTCTTTTATTGTATGTAGGTATACTCCTATTTTATTATGACTTACAAAACTAAAACAAACTATTATAATATTAAATTAATGTTCTTTAGGTAACGAATTTCCTTTTATTAATTCAGTAGCGCAATAGCAGGAAAAAAGAATATACATATATAAATAGAGAAATTAAAATTATACCTGTCGTCCGACAGGCTTTTTTACTAGTTAATTAATAAAAGATAAAAAGAAAAAAAAAAGTACTAATCAGCAATTAAGCATAAAAAAACAATTTACATATATTTTAATTACACGAAATGGCTTCGTGCCAAAAGTGCAAATTAAAAATTAAAGGAGAAACGGGTATAGAATGTGCAGGTGTGTGCAAAAAATTCTGGCATGAGGTATTAAAATATTCAGGAATGGATAAATCTACGGTGAACTTACTATACACCAACAAGAATATTAAGTTTATTTGTGACGACTGTATTCAATATATATAAAATGTTAATTTGGTCTTACAAAACATGGACAGTGCAGTTTCCAATAATAATGATTACCTTAAGGAACATAAAGAAGAATTTGAAAGTGCAATAAAAAAAAAATGAAAATGAAGCCGTTGAATTACTAAATGCTACTGAAACTAATTACATGAAGAGATTGGAAGAAATTAAAGCCAGCCAACAAAAAGAAATAGAGAAAATGCAAACAATTTACTGAAGTCTTCAAAATTGAAACAGAAAAAGGGAATGAATCATTTGTTAGTGCAATAAAAAAAATGATGAGGTCTGCAAAAAAATAATAATGTCAACAAATAATATAAATTCGAATATGGGTCAAACAGTGTCATTTGTTGACGTAATTTAAAATACTAAAGCAAGTGTAAATTTAACAAGTGATGAAAAAAAACCAAGGGTTTTTAAAAAAGCACATTTTCAAAATTATATTGTATTACATACTGAGTTTAACTTTGGAAATATTTACTTGGAAATAGTTACTACTGACTTATTTACTTAAAAGTTACTATTGACTTATTTATTTAAAAGTTGTTATAGCCCTTCAATGGGAAAGATTGCCAAATTTCTCAAGAATGTAACTTCAACTCCCTTCCCCCCCCCCCCCCCCCTCATCCTCTAATTTTTTCTAGGTTCTAGGAATTAAATTGTGAATTAACAAAAATAGCATAATTTCAATTTTCGGGCCCTTATAGCTCCTAAACAGGGGGCTTGACAAAAAAATTTTATTAACTGACTCCTACTATTTTTTTAGGATCTAACTTCTCCCAAAATTTCTAGATCCTAGAAACCCCAAACTGAATTTTTCGTTCGATTTTAAGCAATTAATTAATTTATTAATTTCCTCTTTTTGGCATTCACTTGTCTTGTGTTGTTGATGGCACTTTAAGCATGTTTCTTTATTCGTACATTCCGCAGCACTGTGGTTAAATACTTTACCGTTTTTAATAAATACCGTTTTTCGATTGAAAATAAACCTAACAGAACCCTTGTTATATCTATTTTCGAGCCCTTATAGCTCCTAAATAGGGGGCTTGACAAAAAAATTTTGTTAACCGACTCCTACTAATTTCTAAGTATCTAACTTCTCCCAAAATTTTAAGACCCTAGCTTGAACCGTTCAGAAGATATGTGTGGCCAAAAATTTTGCGAAAATTGAGTTTTGCGTAATGTTAAATTTTAGTACCGTATGGCAAACCTAAACATTTGCCTTAAAAAATTTATAAAGTTTATGAAACCAGCTATCATTTGCCGTTTTTAGATTGAAAATATATGTAACAGAACTCTTCTTATAACAATTTAAATATAGGGCTTTTTCCAACTTTGGGGGGCTGTAGCCCCGTAACAGGTGGGGCTACAGAAAAAAATTCTTCTACGAAATTATTTTTTTTGCAAAAACTACCCATGGTTAAAATTTCTTTTCTCTATTTCAAACGGTGTAAAAGTTTTTGTAAACATACGGACGGACGGACGGACGGACAGAGTGAAGCTATATAGGCACATTTTTACAAAATTTTTTGAAAATGTGCTAAAAATGAAGAAAAAGTTACCTTTATTAATAAAAACGAAGAATAAGCAGAAAACTCAGAAAACAAAAAGTGATTTAAATACAAAGGTGGATCCAAAAAATTTGAAAATAAAGAATATTGAAAACAAAAATAATGGAATGATTTTAATAGAAACCATCGAAGATCGTGAAAATATCAAAAAGGAATTAGAACAAACAAAATTATTTTCTACAAATGAGTGAACATAAAATATTAAAGATATATCCAGTGAAAAAATACAACAAAGAAATGTTTAATGCAATTATAGAAGTGGATAAAGAATAATTCCCAAAAATATTAGCTTAAGAAAAATTATGTATTGGATGCAAAGTCTTTGATGCCATAAAAGTCTCTAGATATTATAAATGTAAAGTATTTAACCACAGTGCTGCGGAATGTACGAATAAAGAAACATGCTTAAAGTGCCATCAACAACACAAGACAAGTGAATGCCAAAAAGAGGAAATTAATAAATGAATTAATTGCTTAAAATCGAACGAAAAATTCAGTTTGGGGTTGGAGGTTAACCATTAAACTTTTAGTAGATCATGTCCAGTGTATAAAAATAAATTAAGCATAAGAGAACAAAAAATTGGATACTAGCAATTAAGGAAACTAGAAGAGGAAGACAAGAAGATAATAAATTAAATATAAATGTAAATGAAAATAAAACGAGGAAGATTATAGTTGCCCTTGTCAACTTTTAGAAAACCGTGCGTACACTATTATGTATTAAATAAATAAGAATTTCATATATTGCAATTCAACTGTTTGACAGAAAATTCAAAATATGTTTTTTTTTATTTTTAATTACAAAAAAAATTAATAAAAAACGAGGAAGATTATAGTTGCCCTTGTCAACTTTTAGATACCCGTGCATACCCACTAACCGTTATTTATTTCCCCTATGCTATTATAAATATTACAAAAAAAATATAAGAAAGTAAAATAGTTAAAAAAAAATTTAACTTATTATCCCATAAAAAAAAAAAATAGCCCATCCTAATAGTTGGTCCGAGTGATGTCCAACTTTGCCAACTAACTTGTCCTATTACTTTATCTGCCCAGTTTTGATTTTAACCTCGTAGCTTCATTAGATTCACAGTTATCGAATTCACAACTTTGTATGGCAGCTGCCCAAAAACGGGGCCGTAACATTTTGAAACTCCATATAAGTGCTCGATTCATTATATAACTAACAGTGTGTAATTTTCATCCTCGTAGTATAATCAGTTTCCAAGAAATTCATATTGGTGCAAAGAAGTTGTATAGCAGCCCCCCGAAAATGGGGCCGTAACATATTGAAACTTCATATAAGTGCTCGATTCATTATATAACTAACAGTGTGTAATTTTCATCCTCGTAGTATAATCAGTTTCTTAGAAATTCATATTGGTGCAAAGAAGTTGTGTGGCAGCTCCCCAAAACCTTGATCTGGTCTTAACCAAAATGAATAGGGAACCTCAAAAATGTCCCAAAAATATTTTGTGTGAATTTCAAAACTCTTGCTCTAATTTTTCAATTCCATCTCTTATAATTAATTTTTAATTCACGAATATATTAAACTTAAGCCAAATCAACTTCATATGATCATATTCATATAATAATCATCATGATGATTCATCATATATATTCATAAATATCTATCAATATCAATAAGCCATTTACTTAAAAAAAATCTTTGTGTTCTTTTTTGCTTATCTTAAATAAACTACGCATCATTTAAATCATATGAAATTCTAACTCGAAATCGTTATCTATACAAAAAAAAAAAATAAACAAAAAAACAAAAACAAACAAAATTCATATAATTTCATGTTAAATACAAGATGCATAGCTATATTTCAAATTTTTGTATGAAAATATTGGAGTTAAAAAGGTTAGCTGTTCGAGAGCTACCCGAAGTTTTGGTCCGATCTTAACCAAAAAAAATAGGGAACCTAGAAATTGATTGAAAAATATTTTGTGAAAATTTCAAAACTGTAGCTCTTTTAGTTTTTGAGTTATCGTGCTGAAACACAGACGGACGGACGGACAGACACACAGAGCTAGATCGACTAATTTTTCGATTCTGAGCCGATACGTACCCTTGACACTATATCTAGCTCGTCTAGATCCATGCGTTACAAACGGAGGAGCAAATCTAATATACCCGATGTCATATATGTATGCACGGGTATAAAAAAATGGATTAAAAAAAGATGCATTTAAAAAAAAAATATGCTATGAACGAGATTCGAACCCACACTTTTCAATTAAAAGGTCGACGTCCTAACCACTAAGCCATCGATTTTTTGATAATCTCAAGTTTTTTTTTAAATTATTATAGTTGCTATGGTATCAATTGTTTGTTTTGAATAACTGTTTTGAATTTTTTAAAAAATGTATTAAAAAAAATAAATAATTTATAAATTAGAGTTTTAAGATGAATTTAAAAACAAAAAAAATTTTGTCCCAGCCTGGATTCGAATTGAAACGTTTTGACTACTAGTCCAATGTCGTAACCACTACAAGGTAGTACAATATTAATAATTTGCCTACACAACGAGTTTTTATTTATCTTAGTTTTTTTTTTTTAAATAATTGTAGTTGCTATGGTATCAATTGTTTGTTTTATATAACAATTTTGAATTTTTTTAAAAAAATATTTAAAAATGAATAATTTTTAATATAAATGCAGTTTTCTGTCAAATTTTCTATAAAATAAAATTTTTCGTACATAAAATAAATACATATATTTTATTAAAAAGAAAATAGAAGAAAATAGATACCAAAAAAAAAATTAAAAAAAAAAAAAGTTTTTGCCTCGTCTGGATTCGAACCGAGTCATTTTTGCTACAAGTCCCATGTCCTAACCGCTACACCACGAATCGATTAATAGTTTAACCGTATTTTGTTTGCTTTGTATATGGTTTCTATTTAGTTATTAATTTTGAAAATATTCATATAATTTCGAAAAATTTGTATGGCAGCTACCCGAAGCCTTTGTCCGATTTTAACCAAAAACAATAGGGAACCTACAAATTGTCTAAAAATTACTTTGTGAAAGTTTCAGAACTCTAGCTCTTTAGTTTTTGAGTTATCGTGCTGACGGACGGACGGACACACATAGCTAGATCGATCCATTTTTCGATGCTGATTCGATACGTACCCTTGACACTATATCTAGCTTGCCTATTTCGATGCGTTACAAACGGAGGAGTAATTTTAATATAACCGATGTTCATATATGTATGCACGGGTACAAAAAGTGATTCTGCATTCAGAACTGATAATATTAATGATAATAATAATAAGAATAACACTAATGTTAAACCAAGTACTAATAATATTAGAGACACTAACAGTGATATAACTCATATAACAAATGAAAATAATAATAATGAAAATAATAATAATAAATATAATAATAATAATAATAATAATATTAACCACAACAGTGAAAAGACTAACAAAATTGATTATAATAAAGATAAAAAGAAGAGTAGCTACGTTCTTTCATATTTTCCAAAATTATGGTAAAATAAAAACACTATCCTTATAAGTAATATAAAAATAAATAAAACTGTTAATAATAAAAACAAGTAAAGAAACAGTCAGTCGGTGCAACCCACTTAGAAATACCCTACTGTTTGGTTGGAGTATTGTGATATCGTTCATGATTACGGTAAAATTGACCGACCCCCAACATAAATTACTCCTCCATTTATTACCGTGTCTTTATAACTCAATATGTCCCTATAATTAATTTCCCGCACTTCTCCAATAATAAACTTTGCGGTTATAACAAGTAAAATAAAAAATCGCGTCTTCATCATGATTGATTGTAACGTTGAAATGATGCTGTTTATTAAAACTATTAATGTTTTATATAAAAATTTTTGATTACCCTGCATTTTTTATATTTAAAATATAATATAATGTAATATAATATAATTAAGATTTTAATATTATCAATTATCAAGTTATACAATGAAACAAAGAAAAAAAATGTTTTTTTTTTATTTTTGAAAAACTTCAGAAAGTTCATATAAGTTTTCATATGAATGTAATTTTATAAAAATGCTGTGAAATACAAAATTAATTCAATATAAAATACAATGTAAACCGCTGTATAGTATTCTCTAATATTGTAATTTGGTTACACGTTTTAGAAATTAAATTAATATTCAATAATAATGAAATTAAAAAATAATAAATATTAGAAAAGGTTAAAAGTTATCATTTTCAATTTATATAGATGCTTTACCAATTTATAATTTAATAATAACTAAAGTTAAATATTATGAAATCTATCAATATTCAAAAACTGATAATAATATAACTTTGTTATACATTTTTAGTAATTTCATATCAATAATAATATTAAAAAATAAAATCAATTAAATCCGTAATAATATTAAAAGATAAAGATGAAGAAAATAAAAAACATTTTACAATTTCGTCTTTCATAACATTATTTAGATTGTTAAATTTCTATAAAATCAACTAAAACGTTTTGTTTTCAATAATAAACGTTTACAAAGTGACCTTACATCAGTCTGTGGATAATATTGTTATATATTTTTAGGTGTGATGTATGATAAAATTTTAAATGATCTTAACTGAAATAATATATTTATTAACCCTCACCATCAGATAATATATGAAAAAATAATGATAAAATACTCAGTTAATGATGAATATATGAATTTATAGGAACCCTCTGACATCATTTCATACTTTTATTTTTCAATTTTAAAAAACAATGCAAACAAGGTTAGCAATTTGTTTAATTCAAATAAATTTAAAATCTCTTGAGATCTCGACAATAAAATAAATGTTTGCATGCAAGTACCTTATACCCAAAATCAAAACAATTTGCATTATTCACAATACAGTGCCAACTTATATTTAGAAAAGATGATTTAGATCTTTTAATCTTCTACATATTACAACTTTCTTGATATCATTAAAACTTACCTTTATAAAGAAATTTTTTGTTGTTATATTACGTAACTTAAGCCTTGATTACTTTTTTGCATTCTGATGATCTCATCAAATTAATTTGTATTTCACAACATTTTTATAAAATTCCATTCATATGAAAACTTATAAGAACTTTCTGAAGTTTTCAAAAATAAAAAAACAAATTGAAAGCGTAATAATACTATTTATGATACGTAGAAAAATGTAGAGTAGATTTAGTACATTTATTTATTTGATTTTTTTTTTTTGTTTATTTTTTTTTTTTAACTAATATAATTACATTTTCTTATCACAAAACCTTTAACTTTATTAGCATATTAAACCAAATTGGATTAAGACGACATGTGAAACACATAAGTGCACATTTATTTACATTTAAAAGAAATTTATTGTTTTTACACCAATTAAAAAAATGATCTAAATCATTTTGTAAAAGTAAAGCATCATTTAGAGACTCAATTTTCTTAAAAATTTTCAAGTCATCCACATATATATGAAGCTCACTATTAACAATTACTGAAGAAAAATCGTTTACAAAGATTATATAAAAACAAGTGAGGAAAAAAACCAAGGGATTTTAAAAAGCACATTTTCAAAATTATATAGGGTTTCTCACTGAGTATTTTATCATTTATTTTTATAAAATACATATAAAAATAAATGATAATATTATAATTTAGTTATTCTATCAATTTATTAATTATGAATAATAGTGAAATCAATAATTAGAATATAATTCTAGTGCACTCAAGAAAACCTGGTAACAAGTGTGAAATATAATGTTGGAGCTACAATGTTAACGTTTAATTTTGGAAAAACATACACTGGTGAATAAGTTACTGGTTTATAAAAACATAACAGTTTTAATTTTTAAGCCCTAATAGCCCTTGAATGGAGAAGGTTATCAAATTTTTGCTAAGTAAAATTAAGATGATTCATGAGGATCTGCCCATCCCCCCCTTTCCTAACCCTTCCATTTTTATAGATTCTAGGAAACCAATTGGGAACAAAAGCCAAAATTTTGGAATTTTACCAAGAATTTTACAATCTAAGCAAAAATGTTTAAAACTAAGAGACTGTTTCTTCAATTTAAAGAACCCCTTTTAAATTTCAGAAGAACCTTTAACAAATGTTGAAATATAATGCTGCAGCTTTTCATTTTTTAAAACAAAATTTCAACAGGTATTTATTTTATAAAGTTACAGGTGTTTAAAAATAGCTAAATTTCAATTTTCGAGTTCTTATAGATCCTAAACAGGGAACGCGACAAAAAAATTTTATTAATCGATTCCTACTAATTTCTAAGGATCTAACTTATCCCAAAATTTTATAACCCCAGCTGGAACCGTTTAGAAGATATGTCGGGCCAAAAATTTTGCAAAAATTGAGTTTTGCATGAAGATAAATTTTAGTACCGTATGGCAACTCTATATATTTAAATGCATTTTGGTAAAATGTATAAAAGCAGCTCTCCTTTACCGTTTTCAAATTGAAAATACATCCAACAGAACTGTTGTTATAACAATTTAAATGTAGGGCTGTTTTCCAACTTTGGGTACCTGCAGCTCCGTAACGGGTGGGGATACAGAAAAAGGTTCTTCTACGAAATAACCAAACGGTGTCAAAGTTTTTGTAAACATACGGACGGACGGAAAAAGTCAATATTAAGAAAAACCTTTGACACTTATTGAAATTTTCGTTTTGGAGCTTTCAATTTTATACACAAATAAAAAAAAAATTTGACAGGTATTCAAGTTATAGGTGTTTAAAAGCAAAATTTATAGCGAAATTTCAATTTTCGACCCCTTACAGCCCCTCAAGAGGGGGCGTGACAAAAAAATTTTCTTAACTGACTCTTACTTATTTATAAGAATCTAACTTCTCCCAAAACTTCAAGTTTCTAGATTGAGCTGTTCAGAAGTTATGAGGGACCAAAAAATTTGCAAGACTTAGTTTTGCATTACGGTAAATTT
Source organism: Dolichopus griseipennis (assembly GCA_963082915.1). Taxonomy (NCBI): domain Eukaryota; kingdom Metazoa; phylum Arthropoda; class Insecta; order Diptera; family Dolichopodidae; genus Dolichopus; species Dolichopus griseipennis. The sequence continues at coordinate 270,001,393 of OY720441.1, forward strand.
TAGTAACCCTACACAATTGGTTTTTAAAAAATTATAAAAAGCTTATAAAAACAGCTGTCTGTTACCGTTTTCAGGTTGGAAATATACCATATAGAACCCTAATTATAATTGTTTAAGTATAGGACTTTTTCCGACTTTGTGGGGCTCCAGCTCCGCCGCCGTACTTTCATTACCAATACCCTACAGCACGAATTTGATAAGGATCGTCATTAGTTGTTGAGTTATCGAGCTTCAAATTTGGCACATGGGTGTTCTTTACTATTTCCTGCGTGTCCCTCTAATTATGGATCAATTGGAGTGGTGGTTCAGTACCTCTCTTAGACCCCTCAATGTGTAAAACCTTATCTTCGAAATTAATAAAACTAGTAATTTAAAATTAAGATAACACGTTCCAATTGTGTACAAGGGTTAACTTATATTGAAAGTATGACGGGGATTGCATATGGGCGAAACATTTCATGAATTGTTCCAAATTTGAAGCTTCCACATTTTTTCAAGCTGCTATCTTTATTAATTTTAAAGATATACTTTAAGGTTTTCAGAAATGTGTGGCTGGTCGCCGACCCACCACTTCAATGGGGCCCAAATTTCAAACACATTTAGGAAATAGGAAGGGACACCCTGATACCAAATTTAGGGATTCTATCTTCATTGTTTTCGGAATTATGCTCGTTTGGCCTAAATTCGATCAAAAAGTTCTAGGTTCCGAACCCATGGTCCAATCCCGAACTTACACAATGCCCAAAGTAGTTTTATTACTAGTAACCTACAGCACTAATTTGATGAAAATAGCGTCATTAGTTGTTGAGTAATTGTGATTTTTTATATATGTTCGTTAGCCCTTCGATCGATTAAAAAGTCCAGAATCCGAACCCATGGGAGTTATCATATTTTTTGAGTTATCGTGCCTACGGACGAACGGACGGACGGACGGACATGGTTATATCGACTGATCACAAATATATATATACTTTTCCATACCTATAATTTTATATACTTTTATATATATATAATTACAAATTAATATTTCTTTCGAATAACTTTAATGAAAATTAGAAACACACATAAGGGTAGCATTATGATTGTAATACTTATTTATAACAGAAGTGCCCAAAATTCCTTATCATGAAAGATGAGAATTAACCAATGCTGATCGCTATATTTCAATCTGAAATTAATCTTTTCTGTACCTGGAATCTGGATCACGTCATATTTCAAGAAAAAATAAATAGGATTCCTTAAAATCTATAAATTAAATCTATTATAATTAATCAAGGCGGTAAATCATTCAACAGTAAATGTATACAGTAGTAAATCCTGAAAAGAAGTAATTACTGTATGTGTGTAAAATTTTATTGGATTGTACAAATAGTTTTAAATATCTAATCTTGTAATTGCATTGTATGAGTACATTTATTTTAAGATTTTTTTATTTTTAATTTTTTGAAATAGATAAATTAGGAAGAATTTTTAATATTTTTGAATTGATAAAATCATTAGAAAATGTTTTTGGTATTAGAAAGCTAATTTGGTTAGCTATATCTTACGATCAAACTAATTAAAGCTCTTCTGATTTTAAAATGGCTTAAGGACTGACATCTCATTAAATTCGAACCAAATAGGTGTAGTTTCTTTCCTTTTATTTCTGGCTGACTGTTTCTTTACTTGTTCGTATTTTATTTTATATATTCTTGAAATTTTGGTTTTTAATTTTACTTATATCTCCATTTTTTCATAATGTTGCGACATTCCAGAAACAATGAATGTGTGGATATCTGTTTTTTGGCGTGATAAATCCAATTAACTTAATTTGTTCTGAGTTTCATTTTTGATATAGTTAAGTTAACTCATTATAATTGCAAACAAGTAAGGAAAAGAACCAAGGGTTTTTAAAAAGCACATTTACAAAATTATATACGGTTTCTTACTGAATATTTTCGAAAATATTAATTTAGTTATTTCATTAACTTATTAATTATATGACTAATAGAGAAATACTTAGAATATAACCCCAATGCACTCAAGGAAACCTGTTAATAAGTGCGGAAAATAATGTTGCAGCTTCAATGATAACGTTTAATTTTGGAAAAAAACTTATACTGGTGAATAAGTTACTGTTTTATATAAACATAAAAGTTTTAATTTTTAAGACCTAGTAGCTCTTCAATGAAGAAGGTTCCCAAATTTTTGCTTAGTAAACTTATGATGGATCTGTCCACCCACCTTCCTCACCCATCAATTTTTTTTGGGGAAATAAATTTTGAACTCCACCAAAATTTGGAATTTTACCTAAAATTTTATTATCTAAGCAAAAATAGTTAAAACTAAGAGACAATTTCTTCAATTTAAAGAACCCCTTTCAAATTTAGGAAAAACCTTTAACATATGTTGAAACATAATGCTGCAGCTGTAAATTTTGTATATTTGTAAATAAAAATTTGAACAGGTTTTCAAGTTACAGGTGTTTAAAAATAGAAAAAAATTTCAATTTTCGAGCCCTTATTGCTCCTAAACAGGGGGCGTGACAAAAAATTTTTGTTAACTGACTCCTACTAATTTCTAAAGATCTAACTTCTACCAAAATTTCAAGATCCTAGCTTGAACCGTATAGAAGATATGTGGGGGCAAAAATTTTTCAAAAATTGAGTTTTGCATAATTGTAAATTTTAGTACCGTATGGCAACCCTATACATTTTAGCTTTATATTTTTTGTTAAGCCCATAACAGCAGCTCTCTTCTCCCGTTTTTAGATTGAAAATACATTTAGCAGAACTCTTGTTATACTAATTTAAATATAGGGCTTTTTTGAAATTTTCGGGGGCTGTAACTTCGGCACCTTTCAATATTAAGAAAAACCTTTGACATGTGTTGAAATATAATTATAGATCTTTCAATTTACCATATTACTAAAAAAAACTTTTAACAGGTATTCAAGCTACAGGTGTTTGAAAATACCAAAATTTCAATTTTCGAGCCCTTATAGCTCCTAAACGGGGGGCTTGACAAAAAAATTTTGTTAACCGACTCCTGCTAATTTCGGAGGTCCTATATTCTCCCAAAATTTGAAGACCCTAGCTTGAACCGTTTAGAAGATATGTGGGGCCGAAAATTTTGCAAAAATTGAGTTTTGCATAATTATAAATTTTAGTACCGTATGGCAACCCTAAACATTTGCTCTTAATTATTTATGAAGCTTATAAAACCAGCTATCTTTTTCTGTTTTTAGATTGAAAATATACTTAACAGAACTCTTGTTATAACAATTTAAAAATAGGGCTTTTTCCAACTTTGGAGGTCTGTAGCTCCGTAACGGGTGGGGCTACAGAAAAAAATTCTTCTACGAAATTATTTTTTTCGTAATATCTACCCGTGGTTAAAATTATTTTTCTCTATATCAAACGGTGTAAAAGTTTTTGTAAACATACGGACAGACAGACAGACAGACAGACGGACGGACGGACGGACAGAGTGAAACTATATAGGCACATTTTTACAAAATTTTTACAAAAGTTTTGAAGAAATTCATATTGGTGTAAAGAAGCTATATGGTAGCTCCTTGAAAATTAAACAGTATCATTTTGAAACATCGTATAGGTGTTGATATATTACATAATTCACCGTGTGTAATTTTCATCCTCCCAGGGTTATTAGTTTTGATGAAATGCATATTGGTACAAAATAGTTTTATGGCAGCTCCCCGAAAAATTTCACCGTAACATTTTGAAACTAACGGTATGTAATTTTTATCCTCCTAGTAAAATTAGTTTTGAAGAAATTCTAATGGTTTAAAGATGTTATATATCGTATCTCCCCCAAAAAGGAAACCGTATCATTTTGAAACTTCATATAGGTGTTTGATATAATATTTAATCAGCTTATTTTTCTCAAACAAATATAAACGTCCCTTTTCATGGAAAACAATTGCACCAATTTTAATGAAATAACAACCATAAGAACGGTTTTTTTGCTTTCATATTACAATGGTACTTTTTTTTCTAGAATATAGCGTTTTTTAGGTGAAAACCCGTCTTAAATTTAATGTAAATTTAAATTTAACAATCAAAGTTGTGGCTTATGACTCTAATATTATGCGCCGACTTTCTGTGTAAATGTAATTCATTTGCAGCTCAATCACACTATTATAGGCGCCGACTTATGCATATATTTATTTTTTTTTGTTTAGTTCAAAAGTTCAATGACATTGCTCGTCTTTTTTTCTTTATCTTAACAAGTTAACGAGAATTAAAATTCTATCGAAAAAAAAAATGTTTAGAAAAAGTTCTGTTCGAAATGAAAGCAATACAATATTTTGTTTATACAATAGTTTTCATTTATAACGTCCTCGGTTTTATTAGGATTATGTTTACAGCGACAGAGTGGTAAGAAACAAAAATTGTATATATAATTTTTTTATATTTGCTTCAGTTTATTACAACTTGGGATATAGCAGTAATTCGGTTATACCGACATGTTTTTGACCAAATCAATTAAAATTATTCGGATATACCGACCAAGTACAAAATATGGTATTATGTATGCCGATTAATATAATTATATAGGTTCAAACATAGTATAGTGTAGTAGTATAGATAGGGGTTTCTGGATAAAAAGCTCTAAAGCTCTAAAGCTTAAAATTCAAAGCTAATAAAACTCTTCCGTTACGTTTGAAAGTTAAGCTGAAAAACTTAAACTTAATTTAATATTTATTTGAAAAATTTAAAGTTTGGTTTTGAATTTAAAGCTAATAAAACTCGTCCGTTACGTTTGAAAATTACGCTGAAAGTTTTAAGCTTAATTTAATATTTATTTAAAATATTATAAAAAATTTCAAAAGTTTCGATTTAAATTAAAAGCTAATAAAGCTCGTCCGTTACGTTTGAAAATTACGCTGAAAGTTTTAAACTTAATTTAATATTTATTGGTTTTGAATTCAAAGCTAATAAAACTCGTCCGTTACATTTGAAAGTTAAGCTGAAAAGCTTACACTTAATTCGATATTTTTTTAAAAAGTTAAAAAATAATTTTAAAGTTTGGGTTTAAACTCAAATCTAATAAAGCTCGGCCGTTTCGTTTGAAAAATAAGCTGAAAAAATGAAAAAAGCAATGGAAATTTTTTATTTAATTGTGAATATTACTAAAAAGTTTTGAAACAAATAATAACAAGCTTAACCTGGTTTGGTTTAAAGATAAAATTATTGAAACTTAAACTTCATTCGATATTTTTTTGAAAAGTTATAAAAAATTTTTAAAGTTGCTTTTGAATTCAAAGCTAATAAAACTTGTCCGTTATGTTTGAAAATTAAGCTGTCAACTGAAATTTTAAAGCTGAAAAGCCACCTAACCAAAACTTGATTTCCTTTTTTTCTTATTATAAAAACGTTAAACTGAATTTAATATTTATTTAAAAATTTGAAGTTTGGGTTTGAATTCAAAGCAAATAGATTCATTCTGAATAAAATCTAAACAAAAAATAAAATAAAATAACATAATAAAATAAAATTAAACTAAGATAAGAAAAAATATATATGGAAATGAATTAGTTATTGTAAATATTTTAAAATATTTAAATATGAATAGAAAGTCAATATACTTTCCTTTTTTTTTTTTTCTTTTTTTTAAATTTATTTAACTAAACTAAGTTTGATAGTAATTAGCTTTTTTTTTTTTAACAATATACATAACAAACTAAATTTTTAATTCATTTGAAATTTTATTTTGAATTATATAAGATCGGATGGCTTAGGCTAAGATCTAAAAATAACATGTTAGTTTTAAGTTAATGAAACAATATTTAGAACTGTATATTTATATTTACCATTGAAATGAAGAAAAAACAAAAAAAAAATAAAGCTTGTCCGTTACGTTTGAAAACTAAGCTGAAAGGTTTAAAAAAGCCATGGAAATTTTTTATTTATTTGTGAATCTAACTAAAAAGTTTTGAAACAAATAATAAGGTTAAACTAGTTTTTAAGAAATTTTTAAAGTTAGTTTTGAATCCAAAGCTAATTAAGCCCGTATATTATGTTTCAAAATTAAGGTGCCAATTGTCATTTGTCAAATGTCATTATCAGTATGCCAAATGTCATTATCAGTAATTCCTTTACTATGTAAATGTGATGTGTTTACTTTTTTCTTTATCGATTATAATTATATTAATTAATAAAAGATAAAAAGAAAAAAAAAAGTACTAATCAGCAATTAAGCATAAAAAAACAATTTACATATATTTTAATTACACGAAATGGCTTCGTGCCAAAAGTGCAAATTAAAAATTAAAGGAGAAACGGGTATAGAATGTGCAGGTGTGTGCAAAAAATTCTGGCATGAGGTATTAAAATATTCAGGAATGGATAAATCTACGGTGAACTTACTATACACCAACAAGAATATTAAGTTTATTTGTGACGACTGTATTCAATATATACAAAATGTTAATTTGGTCTTACAAAACATGGACAGTGCAGTTTCCAATAATAATGATTACCTTAAGGAACATAAAGAAGAATTTGAAAGTGCAATAAAAAAAAAATGAAAATGAAGCCGTTGAATTACTAAATGCTACTGAAACTAATTACATGAAGAGATTGGAAGAAATTAAAGCCAGCCAACAAAAAGAAATAGAGAAAATGCAAACAATTTACTGAAGTCTTCAAAATTGAAACAGAAAAAGGGAATGAATCATTTGTTAGTGCAATAAAAAAAATGATGAGGTCTGCAAAAAAATAATAATGTCAACAAATAATATAAATTCGAATATGGGTCAAACAGTGTCATTTGTTGACGTAATTTAAAATACTAAAGCAAGTGTAAATTTAACAAGTGATGAAAACAAACCAAGGGTTTTTAAAAAAGCACATTTTCAAAATTATATTGTATTACATACTGAGTTTAACTTTGGAATTATTTACTTGGAAATAGTTACTACTGACTTATTTACTTAAAAGTTACTATTGACTTATTTATTTAAAAGTTGTTATAGCCCTTCAATAAGAAAGATTGCCAAGTTTCTCATCCTCTAATTTTTAAGAAATTTCTAGGAACTAAATTGTGAATTAACAAAAATAGCATAATTTCAATTTTCGGGCCCTTATAGCTCCTAAACAAGGGGCTTGACAAAAAAATTTTATAAACTGACTCCTACTATTTTTTAGGATCTAACTTCTCCCAAAATTTCTAGATCCTAGCTTGAACCGTTTAGAAGATATGTGGGGCTAAAAATTTTGCAAAAATTGAGTTTTATATAATGGTGAATTTTAGTACCATATGGCAACTTTTTACATTTAAGCGACATATTTTTGTAAAATCTATAAAAGCAGCTCTCTAATACCGTTTTTCGATTGAAAATAAACCTAACAGAACCCTTGTTATATCAATTTAAATATAGGGCTTTTTTGGAATTTTCAGGGGCTGTAACTTTGTCACCCTTCAAAATTAAGAAAAACCTTTGACACATGTTGAAATATATTTATATGGCTTTGAATTTTGTCTATCACTAAAAAAAAATTTGGACACGTATTCAAGTTACAGGTGTTTAAAAATAGCAAAATTTCAATTTTCGAGCCCTTATAGCTCCTAAATAGGGGGCTTGACAAAAAAATTTTGTTAACCGACTCCTACTAATTTCTAAGTATCTAACTTCTCCCAAAATTTTAAGACCCTAGCTTGAACCGTTCAGAAGATATGTGTGGCCAAAAATTTTGCGAAAATTGAGTTTTGCGTAATGTTAAATTTTAGTACCGTATGGCAACCCTAAACATTTGCCTTAAAAAATTTATAAAGTTTATGAAACCAGCTATCATTTGCCGTTTTTAGACTGAAAATATATGTAACAGAACTCTTCTTAAAACAATTTAAATATAGGGCTTTTTCCAACTTTGGGGGGCTGTAGCTCCGTAACAGGTGGGGCTACAGAAAAAAATTCTTCTACGAAATTATTTTTTTTGCAAAAGCTACCCATGGTTAAAATTTCTTTTCTCTATTTCAAACGGTGTAAAAGTTTTTGTAAACATACGGACGGACGGACGGACGGACAGAGTGAAGCTATATAGGCACATTTTTACAAAATTTTTTGAAAATGTGCTAAAAATGAAGAAAAAGTTACCTTTATTAATAAAAACGAAGAATAAGCAGAAAACTCAGAAAACAAAAAGTGATTAAATACAAAGGTGGATCCAAAAAATTTGAAAATAAAGAATATTGAAAACAAAAATAATGGAATGATTTTAATAGAAACCATCGAAGATCGTGAAAATATCAAAAAGGAATTAGAACAAACAAAATTATTTTCTACAAATGAGTGAACATAAAATATTAAAGATATATCCAGTGAAAAAATACAACAAAGAAATGTTTAATGCAATTATAGAAGTGGATAAAGAATAATTCCATATTAGCTTAAGAAAAATTATGTATTGGATGCAAAGTCTTTGATGCCATAAAAGTCTCTAGATATTATAAATGTAAAGTATTTAACCACAGTGCTGCGGAATGTACGAATAAAGAAACATGCTTAAAGTGCCATCAACAACACAAGACAAGTGAATGCCAAAAAGAGGAAATTAATAAATGAATTAATTGCTTAAAATCGAACGAAAAATTCAGTTTGGGGTTGGAGGTTAACCATTAAACTTTTAGTAGATCATGTCCAGTGTATAAAAATAAATTAAGCATAAGAGAACAAAAAATTGGATACTAGCAATTAAGGAAACTAGAAGAGGAAGACAAGAAGATAATAAATTAAATATAAATGTAAATGAAAATAAAACGAGGAAGATTATAGTTGCCCTTGTCAACTTTTAGAAAACCGTGCGTACACTATTATGTATTAAATAAATAAGAATTTCATATATTGCAATTCAACTGTTTGACAGAAAATTCAAAATATGTTTTTTTTTATTTTTAATTACAAAAAAAATTAATAAAAAACGAGGAAGATTATAGTTGCCCTTGTCAACTTTTAGATACCCGTGCATACCCACTAACCGTTATTTATTTCCCCTATGCTATTATAAATATTACAAAAAAAATATAAGAAAGTAAAATAGTTAAAAAAAAATTTAACTTATTATCCCATAAAAAAAAAAAAATAGCCCATCCTAATAGTTGGTCCGAGTGATGTCCAACTTTGCCAACTAACTTGTCCTATTACTTTATCTGCCCAGTTTTGATTTTAACCTCGTAGCTTCATTAGATTCACAGTTATCGAATTCACAACTTTGTATGGCAGCTGCCCAAAAACGGGGCCGTAACATTTTGAAACTCCATATAAGTGCTCGATTCATTATATAACTAACAGTGTGTAATTTTCATCCTCGTAGTATAATCAGTTTCCAAGAAATTCATATTGGTGCAAAGAAGTTGTATAGCAGCCCCCCGAAAATGGGGCCGTAACATTTTGAAACTTCATATAAGTGCTCGATTCATTATATAACTAACAGTGTGTAATTTTCATCCTCGTAGTATAATCAGTTTCTTAGAAATTCATATTGGTGCAAAGAAGTTGTGTGGCAGCTCCCCAAAACCTTGATCTGGTCTTAACCAAAATGAATAGGGAACCTCAAAAATGTCCCAAAAATATTTTGTGTGAATTTCAAAACTCTTGCTCTAATTTTTCAATTCCATCTCTTATAATTAATTTTTAATTCACGAATATATTAAACTTAAGCCAAATCAACTTCATATGATCATATTCATATAATAATCATCATGATGATTCATCATATATATTCATAAATATCTATCAATATCAATAAGCCATTTACTTAAAAAAAATCTTTGTGTTCTTTTTTGATTATCTTAAATAAACTACGCATCATTTAAATCATATGAAATTCTAACTCGAAATCGTTATCTATACAAAAAAAAAAATAAACAAAAAAACAAAAAAACAAAAACAAACAAAATTCATATAATTTCATGTTAAATACAAGATGCATAGCTATATCTCAAATTTTTGTATGAAAATATTGGAGGTAAAAAAGTTAGCTGTTCGAGAGCTACCCGAAGTTTTGGTCCGATCTTAACCAAAAAAAATAGGGAACCTAGAAATTGATTGAAAAATATTTTGTGAAAATTTCAAAACTATAGCTCTTTTAGTTTTTGAGTTATCGTGCTGAAACACAGACGGACGGACGGACGGACAGACACACAGAGCTAGATTGACTAATTTTTCGATTCTGAGCCGATACGTACCCTTGACACTATATCTAGCTCGTCTAGATCCATGCGTTACAAACGGAGGAGCAAATCTAATATACCCGATGTCATATATGTATGCACGGGTATAAAAAAATGGATTAAAAAAAGATGCATTTAAAAAAAAAATATGCTATGAACGAGATTCGAACCCACACTTTTCAATTAAAAGGTCGACGTCCTAACCACTAAGCCATCGATTTTTTGACTACTAGTCCAATGTCGAAACCACTACAAGGTAGTACAATATTAATAATTTGCCTACACAACGAGTTTTTATTTATCTTAGTTTTTTTTTTTTAAATAATTGTAGTTGCTATGGTATCAATTGTTTGTTTTATATAACAATTTTGAATTTTTTTAAAAAAATATTTAAAAATGAATAATTTTTAATATAAATGCAGTTTTCTGTCAAATTTTCTATAAAATAAAAGTTTTCGTACATAAAATAAATACATATATTTTATTAAAAAGAAAATAGAAGAAAATAGATACCAAAAAAAAAATTAAAAAAAAAAAAAAGTTTTTGCCTAGTCTGGATTCGAACCGAGTCATTTTTGCTACAAGTCCCATGTCCTAACCGCTACACCACGAATCGATTAATAGTTTAACCGTATTTTGTTTGCTTTGTATATGGTTTCTATTTAGTTATTAATTTTGAAAATATTCATATAATTTCGAAAAATTTGTATGGCAGCTACCCGAAGCCTTTGTCCGATTTTAACCAAAAACAATAGGGAACCTACAAATTGTCTAAAAATTACTTTGTGAAAGTTTCAGAACTCTAGCTCTTTAGTTTTTGAGTTATCGTGCTGACGGACGGACGGACACACATAGCTAGATCGATCCATTTTTCGATGCTGATTCGATACGTACCCTTGACACTATATCTAGCTTGCCTATTTCGATGCGTTACAAACGGAGGAGTAATTTTAATATAACCGATGTTCATATTATGTATGCACGGGTACAAAAAGTGATTCTGCATTCAGAACTGATAATATTAATGATAATAATAATAAGAATAACACTAATGTTAAACCAAGTACTAATAATATTAGAGACACTAACAGTGATATAACTCATATAACAAATGAAAATAATAATAATGAAAATAATAATAATAAATATAATAATAATAATAATAATAATAATAATAATAATATTAACCACAACAGTGAAAAGACTAACAAAATTGATTATAATAAAGATAAAAAGAAGAGTAGCTACGTTCTTTCATATTTTCCAAAATTATGGTAAAATAAAAACACTATCCTTATAAGTAATATAAAAATAAATAAAACTGTTAATAATAAAAACAAGTAAAGAAACAGTCAGTCGGTGCAACCCACTTAGAAATACCCTACACCTATTTGGTTCAAATTTAAGGACATTTCTGTAAGTCGTTTTAACACCATAAAAGCTGTTATTAAATTGATCGTAAGACATAGCTAACCAAATTAACTTTATAATACTTAAAAACATTTTCTAATTATACTATCTATTAAAAAATATTACAAATAATTACTAATTTATCTATTTAAAAATATTAAAAAACTTGAAATAAATGAAAATATATTTATTCTAAATCAATTACAACATTAAAAAATTCTAATTATTAAATTTTGTGATAAAAAGTTAATCAAAGCATAATATATTTAATAACCCAAATTTTTAAAAATTTAAATTATTTTAAATGGTTAGTTGATATACCTAATAGAAAAGCTTATAAACGCAAAATATGCAATAAATGTATTTCTAAAATACAATTACAAATTTAGACCTTTTCATACAATTCATTTTAATATAAAAATAAATTTTACATAAATGCAGCAAGTACCTTTGAATATAGCTGTACCACTACAATTAGGTCAAAATTTCGGGGACACATAGGAAATAGGTAATATATTCTTTGGTCTCGAAGTTAAACTTGACCAGAAGCAATTCCCATGGTACATTCATTAGGTACTAGTAACCTAAAGTTTAAAATTCATCAAAATAGCGGCATTATTTTTTGAGTTTTTTTGGTGTTTTTAAAATAGATGTTTGTTAGCCCTTGAACTTTTCAAGGGCTTCAGAACCCGGAACCATGGTACGATTTCCCCCATATGCAGTCCCCGTCATACATTAAATACTAGTTAATTCTTGTACACAATTGGAATGTGTTATCTTAATTTTAAGTTACTAGTTTTATTAATTTCGATGATAAGCTTTTACACATTGGGGGGTCTAATAGAGGTACTGAACCACCACTCCAATTGATCCAAAATAAGAGGGACACACAGGAAATAGTAAATAATACCCTTGTGCCAAATTTAAAGTTTCTACATTTGTTTCAAGTTACTATCTTTATTAATTTCGAAAATATGCTTTAAGGTCCTCGGAACTAAGTGGCTGGTCCCCACCCACTACTCCAATTAAGCTCAAATTTCAAGGAGACTAAGGAAATCGAAAACGACACCCTGATACTAAATTTAGAGGTTCTATCTTCATTGGTTAAGGAATTATGCTAGTTTGGCCTAAATTCGATCAAAAAGTTCTAAGTTCCGAATCCATTTTCCAATCCTCACCGTACGCAATCGCCGCCGTAAGTTCATTACCAATAACCTAAAGCACAAATTTCATGAAGATAGCGTCATTAGTTGCTGAATTTCCGAAGTAGTTTCATTACTAGTAACCTACAGCACAAATTTAATGAAGATAGCGTCATTAGTTGTTGAGTTATCGTGATTTTTTATATATGCTCGTTAGCCCTTCGATCGATTAAATGGTCCAGAATCCGAACCCACGGGCCGATTTCGCCCATATGCAATCCCCGCCGTACTTTCAGTCCTAGTAACCTACAGTTAAAATTTCATCAAGATAGCTCCATTATTTTTTGAGTTATCGTACCTGCGGACGGGTGGACAGACGGACGGACAAGGCTATATCGACTCAGAAGGTCACGCTGATGACAAATATATATACTTTTCCATATCTAGCTCGCTTCCTTTAGGTGATTACAAACACCATACCAAAGTTAATATACCCCTTTACCTATTCTGTAGGTGTAGTGTATAAAAAAAAAATGATAAAATTAAGCAAAAAAATGATAACAGTAATTCAGAAAAAGGAGAAAATGATAGTATAAGTAAGATTAAAAACGATAGAATTCACCAAACCAATGTAAAAAGTAAAATTAAAAACGATAAAATTAACCCAAGCTATGATAATAATACAGAAAAAGCGATAATTATAGTATTAGTAAGATAAAAAAATGATACAATTAACCAAACCAATGATAATAGTAATAATAATTGAAATAAAAGTCTCCAAATACCTAAACTGGAATAAAGGCGAAACAATAAATCCACAGAACACAACTGAAAGAAAAATAGGTTACTCTAAATTCCAAGATGATAGCAAAAGTTTTGTTGATCCCATTTCACCCCCAATTGTAAGGCTTACAAAAAGAGCAATTGAAAATGGAGATAGTGTATATGTTCTTTCCAGATTAAGGGATTACAGAATATATAACAATGTCCGATTATATTTGACATTTTTGCACGATCAAAATGCTATTCGCTTTGATGGTATAACACAAACCAATAATAAGGTTTTAATTAATCAAGAAAAACTACCAACTGACTATCAGGAACTTCGGAGAAAATATGACAGGTATCACGAAAACATAGGAATCTGCAATAAACATTTTTCGAATGATCTAGCTACATATAGACGACATGTTTATAATAAATATATGGAAAATCTTCAAAAGACTAGAGAATCTTGGCAAAATTACCTGATCGGCAGATGAAAATGACAGAACAAGAAAATATAATGCAAATTGGAGATCTAAAGATATTGTATTTAAATATATGTAGAATTAAAAATAAAATACTGGAACTTGAAACATTAATTATTGAATATAAAGAAATAGACATAGTAATAATTAAATAGGTTTGGACTTATGATTATGAAAAAGATAGCTACAACATCCCCAATTATCAAGTAGTTTACAACTGTAGATATAAAAAAAAGAGGAGGTGGGACTGCCATCTTTATTAAAAAAAATACTAGTTTCAATGAAATATGCAAACTTGAAAAATATAACTTTACTGTAATTAAAATTCTGAACTCAAAACCAAAAATAAAAATCGGTACATTTTATAAAGCTCCAGTGGAAAACAGCAACCTATTTATGGAATTTCTTGAACTTAAACTGGTAGATAAGGCAAATCATATATTTTTTGAAGATACCAATCTAAATCTTTTTGAGAACTCCAATTTAATTATTAAGTATTGTGTTAATTATTAAATTCAAAACTATACGGATGTGCATTGCTCAGCAATTATTGATAAAAAAAATAATCGGGGGCACAAAAAAAAAAGTTTGCAAAAGAAATTTTCAATGAAGCTTTTAAATGTTCTGGTGTGGATCTTTCCACAATTAGTATGGTGTGTGCAAACCAAAATATCAAATTTATCTGTGATGACTGTCTCCAATACATTCAAAATGTAGACCTGGTATTCCAGAATATGGAACAAGCAGTAGCAAAAAATAATGAACATCTCAAGGAGGACAAAGATGACTTTGAAACGGCAATAAAACATAACGAACAGGAAGTTATGGAATTACTTAGAGCCATCGAAAATAATTACATGAAGAGGTTAGATGAAATGAAACATTGAAAAAAAGAAATTGATAAAATGCACAAAATTACGGAAGTCTTCAAAAATGAAAGCGAAAAGGTGAATGAATCATTTAAAAGTTCAATAAAAAAAAATGATAAGGTGTGCAATAATTTAAAAAAAAATTTGCGAATCAATGTCATGGAATCAGGTGAATCAGTGTCATTTTCTGATATTTAAAAAACAAAAAAAGACTGTGTAAATGACTTTTCAATTGAAATGAAAAAAGATCTAGTGTTAATAATTAAACCAAAAGAAAAACAAAAAAAGACTTAAATATGAAGGTAGATCCAAAATATTTAAAAATAAAAATAATCGTAAGTAGAGTTAACGGTACTATTTTAATTGAAACGGACTCTAAAGAAAATCGTAAAATAATAAAACCGGAACTCGAAAAAAAAAATGAAAGAGACATGATATCAAAGTTCCTGTTGAAATAAATCCAAAATTCAAAATAGTGCATATGAACAATAAACTTACTGAAAATGAAATAATAGATAAACTAAATGAACAAAATAGTTTTGATTTGAAAATAGTTAAATTAAACGTGATAAAAAAGTATAACAAGAAAATGCAAAATGCAATAATTGAAGTGGATAAGGATTCCTTTCCTAAAATAATGGCTGCCGAAAAACTATGCATTGGTTGGGGAGATGTAAAGTGTTTGATGCTATCACTATAATGATTTGCTACATATGTAAAGGCTTCAATCATAAATCGGCTGACTGTACAAATACAGAAAAGTGTCTTAAATGTCACAAAGACCATAAGACATCTGATTGTGATAAGCAGCAGGAAATTAATGAGTGTATCAATTGCAAAATAGCCAACGAAAAATTCAAACTTGGTTTAGAGATAAATCATAAAACATTTGACAAATTGTGCCCAGTGTATATAAAAAAACTAAAGGAAAGAAAACAAAAATGGTCTACCATTTTTGAATGGGCTACCAGCTACCAGCAATCAAAGAAAGTTACAGGTGATATATATAAATACCAAATGATCATATTGAAAATAATAATATTAATAACAATAAAAATATCCATATAAAGTTGATAATAATATAAACTTTAATAATAATTATAATACTAATAATAATAATAGTAATAATACTAATAATAATAATTATAACAATAGTATTGATAATAATAATAATAATAATAATAATTATAACAATACAAATAGTAATAATAATAATATCAATAATAAAAATAATAATAGTAATAATAATAATAGCAATAATAACAATAGTAGTAATAACAATAGTAATAAAAATAATAATAATAGTAACACCAATAATAGTAATAATAATAATTATAATACTAAAAATAATAATAATAATAATAATAAAAATAATAATAATAATAATGAAAGTAATAACAACAATAGGAATAAAAATAATAATAGTGTTGTTAACAAAAAACCAAGTCTATTTTCAAAACTAATGCACTTTAGCAAAAATAAACCACCCCTCAAAACTAACATGATAAATAAAGTTCCTAACAAAGATAAAAACTCTCATAGTATGCATTATCGAGAAATCGATTCAGCCAAAGAAAAAATCAGACCAAAAGAGCTTCTACGCAACGATTACTCAAATTGGTTTAAAGGAGAAACTATCAACATGCAAAATAATCCTAAACTGGGAAAAATAGATGAAGAACCTAAGAATTTAAGTATAGAAGACAGTGGGAAAAGTTTTGTCAACCCCATGGTTCCACCAATTGTTAGATTAACAAACAAAGCAATTGAGTCCGGTGAAAATACGTATGCCTTATCTAGATTAAGAGAACACAGAATCTACAACAATGTGAGGTTATTTTTATCATAAGCAAAGTACTTAAAGATTTAGCTTATTTTAGGAGACATATTGATAATAAATACAGAGAGCACTTACAAAAAATTAGAGAGTCTTGGCAAAATTATATGATTAGTTTAAGGAAAAATATTACTGAAATCGAACTTTTTGTTATAGATAGAATAGATATTGACATTATTATGATTGGTGAAACGTGGTTATATTCAGATAAAGAAAATATTTTTAATATATCTGGCTTCTCTGCATCTTTTAACTCTAATAATGAATCAAGAGGAGGTGGAACCGCTATTTTTATTAAGCATAATATTCAGTATACGGTGTTAGAAATATTGGAGCAATTCAATACTATAATTATTTCGTTAAATAACACTTTCCCATCCTTAAAAATTGCAGTTACCTGCAAAAAACCAAGCGATAACGATAGCGATTTACTAGCATATCTGGAGTTAATTTTTAACAAATACTAGAATATAGCTCTGATAGGTGATATTAATATTGATTTATTAACAGGCACAGAGCTCTCCAGATCTTATAAATTGATGTTAGAATCTAACGGAGTTACCAAAAAAAACGTACTTAGTTATGAATCTGCTACTAGAGTGACTAAATATTCTTCTACGATCATCGACCATATTCTGACAGACCTAGAAAAGTTTGACTTTGACATTAAGCTTTACGATAAAGTTAATTTGGATCATAAAGCGTTTAGTGTCAAATTAAATAACGTTTTAAGAAAGATTATTATTTAAAAATAGAAAAGGGAAATCTACAACACAAATTTTAAGAAATATAAAGAAAATGTTAGAAAGTTACCTGAAATAAATAAATGTCATAGTGAGTAGTATGTATATGCCGTTTATGTATATGCCGCTCTTGGAGCTTTTTTAATGCCGTTTCAGCGGCAGGAGGGGCTTTTTTCGGCAGTTCTCCTAAAGTTATCTAATAAAATTGTGATAAGTAAAAAGTTTTGTGCTTTTGAGTATTTTAAATTAGAGTTCGAATTGATCTGTTGAGAAGAGTAGACGTGGGGCTATTAACGAAAAAACTGTATCGGTCTTAAAAAAAAAATTTAAAAAATTTATTTGAAAAACGCGCGTAAAAGTGCAAAGAACAATAACATTTAACAAAAAACTTAAAATTATTTATATAAAATAGTGAAAAAAATAAATCATAGTTAAAAATAAGTGCATAATTAATTTTCTTTTTTATATTCATGCGGTATAATATACCGCATGTTTAATGACAGCTTTATAAAAAAAGCTACAAGAAATTGCAAGTTACAAAAAAAGATACAATACATAAAATGGTATCTAAAAATATAAAAAAAGTACGAAGCAAAAAAAAACATTAAAATTATAAGTAATGAAAGTATTAAAAATGAATTATTAGCTATGAAATCTAAAGTTAATCAATTAATAAATGACAATTCAACTGAAACCAATAGATTTCAATTATTAGGAGATGATGACGATCTTGATATAACAGATGATGTCAATGAAGTCATCGTCAATGTCGAAAAAAATAAAACATGTGGAAAAGAAATTGCAAGTAACCTTAATTACTTGGAAATTCTAAAAGCTAAAAACACTGATAAAATGAATAAAAATACAAATAATAGCACCAATATTAATAATCAAAATATAAACAACTTACCCGGTCCATCTAAAACAAAACATCTACAAAACCACCAAAAAATAATAATATTATAAATAATCCAAAAAATTCTAACCTTAATGTTGAAACTAACTCAAAATCACAAAATAACTATATTAATAATAACCCAGGGGCCTCGGTGGTGCAGTGGGTAAGTATTTGGCTTATTAACCGAGGGGGTCCGGGTTCGATTCCCGGTCAGGTCATACAATATTTAATTAAAAAAAAAAAAAAATTATTGAAAAATAATTTTTCTTTACGAATCCCCATGGTGACCAAATATGTATAATATAAATATACAAATATATAATATAAACAAAATAAATAATATAGTAGTTATAAATAAATAGAAAGTATTTAATGAGGGGTGCACAACGGGCCCCCCCCCCGTCTAAACAACAACAACAATAATAACCCAACTAATAACATTAAAAATATAAAAAAACTTTTGAATCTTTAACAGAAGCTAAAGTAGAATGCTTCTGATATACTATCAAGAGCCAAAGACCGATTAGCCTTGTGTTAAAAGGCCTACATAACGACTACGAACCAGAAGTAGTACTGAACTTATTAAATTTAAATAATGTAGAACAATGTAAATTTTCTAAAGTACTGAGAATGACTACAAAAAAATCAATAAAAGAAAATATAAGGTTACCAATTTACATTGTTCAAGCGGAACCACAAAGTTCAATTAACAATATTCTTAATATAAAATATTTGGACCATCAGATAATAAAATGGGAGAAATTAAAAAAACCAACTATTACACAATGCAAAAGATGTCAACGATTTAACCACTCGGCTTATAATTGCAACATGGAATTGAAATGCGTAAAATGTGGCGGTAACCACTTACCAGCAAACTGCACTATTAAAAAAGAAAGCCCAGCAGAAATATTATTTTGTACTTTGTGCAAGTCATATGGTCACCCTGCATCTTACACAAAATGCCCAGAAAAAAAATAAATGATATTGAGATAAGTAAGTAAAATAAAATAAAAAAACAAGTAAAGAAACAGTCAGTCGGTGCAACCGACTTAGAAATACCCTACACCTATTTGGTTCAAATTTAAGGACATATCCATAAGTCATTTTAACACCATAGAAGCTGTTATTAATTTGATCGTAAGACATAGCTAACCAAATTAACTGTATAATACTAAAAACATTTTCTAATTACCCTATCTATTAAAAAATACTACAAATTCTTACTAATTTATCTATTTAAAAATATTAAAAAACAAACAAACTTGAAATAAATGAAAATATATTTATTCCAATTCAATTACAAAATGAAAAAATTCTAATTATTAAATTTTGTGATAAAAAGATAATCAAAGCATAATATATTTAATAATCCAAATTTTTAAAAATTGCAATTATTTTAAATGGTTAGTTTATATACCTAATAGAAAAGCTTATAAACGCAAAATATGCAATAAATGTATTTCTAAAATACAATTAAAAATTTACACCTTTTCATATAATTCATTTAAATATAAAAATAAATTTTACATAAATGCAGCAAGTACCTTTGAACATAGCTGAACCACTACAATTAAGTCTAGATTTCGGAGCAACATAGGACATAGGAAATATATTCTTTGGCTTCGAAATTAAACTCGACCACAACCAATTCCCATGGTACTTTCATTACTAGTAACCTACTGTTAAATTTCATCAAAATACCGGCATTATTTTTTGAGTTATGGTGTTTGTAAGATATATGTTTGTTAGTCCTTGAACTTTTCAAGAGTTCCAGGACCCGAAATTATGGTACGATTTCGCCCATATGCAGTCCCGTCATACTTTCAATACTAGTTAACCCTTGTACACAATTGGAACGCTCTATCTTAATTTTAAGTTACTAGTTTTATTAATTTCGATGATAAGCTTTTACACATTGGGGGGTCTAAGAGAGGTTCTGAACCACCACTCTAATTGATCCCAAATTAGGGGGGCACGCAAGAAATAGTAAAGAACACCCTTGTGGCAAATTGGAAGCTTCTACATTTGTTTCAAGTTACTATCTTTATTAATTTCGAAAATATGCTTTAAGGGCCTAAGAACTGAGTGGCTGGTCCCCGATCCACTACTCCAATGTGGCCCAAATTTCAAAGACACTTACGAAATAGGAAGGGACACCCTGATACCAAATTTGGAGGTTCTATCTTCATTGGTTTTGGAATTATGCTCGTTTGGCCTAAATTCGATCAAAAAGTTCTAAGTTCCGAACCCATTGTCCAATCCTCACCGTACGTAATCACCGCCGTAGTTTTGCTGCCAATAACCTACAGTACAAATTTCATGAAGATAGCCTCATTAGTTGTTGAGTTATCGTGATTTTTTATATATGTTCCTTAGCCCTGACATCGATTAAAAGGTCCGGAATCCGAACCGTTGGGCTGATTTCGCCCTTATATAGTCCGCGCTGTACTTATAGTACTAGTTAACCCTTGTACACAATTTGAACGGTCTATCCTAATTTTAAGTAACTATTTTTAGTAATTTCGATTATAAGCCTTTAAAACTTGGGAGGTCTGAGAGGGTACAGAACCACCACTCCAGTTGATCCCAAATTAGGGGAACACGCAAGAGATAGTAAAGAACACCCTTGTGGCAAATTGGAAGCTTCTACATTTTTTCAAGTTGTTATCTTTATTAATTTTAAAGATATGCTTTAAGGTCTTCGGAAATGTGTGGCTGGTCCCCGACCCACTACTCCAATGGGACCCAAATTCACAAGACACTTAGGAAATAGGAAGGGACACCCTGATACTAAATTTGGAGGTTCTATCTTCATTGGTTTCGGAATTATGCTAGTTTGGCCTAAATTCGATCAAAAAGTTCTAGGTTCCGAACCCATGGTCCAATCCCGACCTTACGCAATTCCCGAAGTAGTTTCATTACTAGTAACCTACAGCACAAATTTGATGAAGATAGCGTCATTAGTTGTTGAGTTATCGTGATTTTTTATATTTGTTCGTTAGCCCTGAAACCGATTAAAAGGTCTAGAATCCGAACCCATGCGCCGATTTCGCCAATATGCAATCCCCGCCGTACTTTCAGTCCTAGTAACCTACAGTTAAAATTTCATCAAGATAGCTCCATTATTTTTTGAGTTATCGTGCCTACGGACGGACGGACGGACGGACGGACGGACGGACGGACATGGCTATATCGACTAAGGCGGTCACGCTGATCACAAATATATATACTTTTCCATATCTAGCTCGCTTCCTTTAGGTGGTTACAAACACCATACCAAAGTTAATATACCCCTTTACCTATTCTATAGGTGTAGGGTATAACAATAAATAAAACAACAAAAATTTATAGTTTTGTAAATAGCACCTGCTCCTATGCAAATGCTGTTTGCAACAACAATAACAACAACAATAACAATATTAATAACAACAATAACAATGCCAACAATAAAAATAATATTTCATCTAAACAAAATACAAATAACGTTAACAACAAAATACTTTTAGCTATAAGTGATTTAACAAAAAATGTAAACAAATTAAATGAAAATTTTAAAAATGCACAAAATGAAATGCAAAAAGAAATGCAAAGTTTATCGGCAAGGGTAGATTCTTATTTGAAACTGTCCATGATGATGAATAAAACTTTGCTACAATTAAAATTAAAAATGTGTTCTATAAACGTAAATTCTTGTAGATCTTATCTTAAACAACTTGAATTAAAAAATTTTTTAAATGTTCACAACCCGGATGTGGTTATCTTATGTGAAACGAAATTAGATAAAACTAGAAGTATAAAAATAAAGGATTATAAATTAATTCGACATGATAGATCTGAAGCTAGTTTAGGGGGAGGGGGTGGGTGGATTTACAATTTGATATAATTAAAGATTATACTCTAAATAGGTTTAAATGTTTAGAAGTATGTATTATAAAAATAAGACTTTTAAATAGAAATAAAAATCTTTTTATAATATATGCTTATGCATGACAAAATCATAATGCTAATTTTAATAAAGAATTACTGGAATTATTTCAAACTCTTCAATTAGATAACATTAATAACTATTTTATTTTGGCAGGAGACTTAAACGCTAAACACATAAAATAGGGAAATCAATCAAATAATGCTCGAGGATCTATTCTCGAAAAATTTATCGAAAGATTTAATTGTATGTATAGGATTCAATTATATTCTTCCGATATACCGTCATTTCCGAGAGGAGAATCGTATATCGACATATTCCTAACTGACATAAGAATTAATTTAAAAACTAATAATCAGAATCAAATAAAAACATATTCTTATGATAGTGACCATTTAGTTTTAGGGACTGAAATTAGTTATAATAATAGGGAAGAATATTTACTGGCTCCATCACCCGAAAAAATTTATTTATTTAGAAAAGCTAAGTGGAACAAATTTAAAAAAGTGTTAAATAATTTAGTAAGAAATGATGATGTTCTTAAAAATATTCCAAAGAATAAAAACCTAACAGATAAGGACATTGACTTTTATATCGAAAACATTGAAAACTCAATACGGAAAGCAATGTCGTTAACCATTCCATCCAAAAACAATAATTTTAATATCCTAGATATTTACTTAAATCCAACTATTACTAGACTTAAAAAATATAAAAGCTAAATTTAAATTAATTAAAATAAAAATAAACAAAAACGCACCATCATTTCTAAGAATTAATTCATTACTGAAAAACATAAATTCGTTAATAAAACAAAATATTAAATTCTCAATAAATAATTATTGGACTAACAGAATCAAAAACATAAAATTATCAAACAATAAAAACTTGTTCTCTGAAATTAAAAAAGTTTATAAAAAACAAACGTCAAAGAAAATTGACTACTTAAAAATTCCAATTAACAATACGCAAATTCTAAACGACGCCCAATTAAATTTAAATAAACTTAAAATAGAAAATGATAATTATATTATCAAAGAAAACGAACAAATATATGAAGTAATGGCAACACATTTATACCAAGTTCAAAAGCAAGTTACAAACAGATTTTCCCCGATAAGTAACAATGTAGAGCAAAGTATTAAAAATTTAAACCAAATAATTCAAAATAACAAAACAAATAAAATATCCCTTGTTAAATTTAACAATCATTTACATCATAATATTTAATCGGCTTATTTTTTCCCATACAAATATAAACATCCTTTTTTAGGACAAACTATTTCACCAATTTTAATGAAACAACAACCAAAAGAAAGGTTTTTTTTGTTTTCATAGGACAATGATATTTTTTTTTTAGAATATTGCGTTTTTCCAGGTGAAAACCCGTCTTTAATTTAACGTAAATTTGAATTTAACGGTCACGCTGTTAAAAGTTAAGGCTTATGACTCTAATATTATGCGCCGACTTTCTTGGTAAAAGTAATGCATTTTCGGTTGTATTCGCAGCTCAATCAAACTATATATTATAGGCGCCGACTTATGTCTTTCTTTTTTTTTTTTGATTAGTTCAAATGTTCAATGAACAAGGAGATTTAAATTTTTTTTTTTTGTTTTTTTTTTTTCTTTATCTTAAAAAGTGAACGAAAAAAATGAGTTCTTTTCGAAAAGCAATACATTTGGTTTATACAGTAGTTTTTATTTATAACGAACTCGGTTCAATTTTAATTATAATAAACTTTACACTTTTTGCTAAAAAATTAAATTTTACCTAAAAATGTAAAAAACTTACATTATATTACATTGATATTTCTTTTATTTAAACTTTAAATACCTAAATATGTTGCTTGGCGATTAATTAAGTCTTTTTTATTTAGTTTTGAATATAAAAAAAATCATAATAACGCATCAAAAATACAAAAAAAAATTTCAATAGAAGAAAAAGCACTATACATAGGCTTGAGACTGACACATCAAATAAAATTCTAGCAAATGAGTTCGAAGTGTTCATTCTAGAATCATCACACTCTACAATGTTCAAGTCTTATACTAATTTTTCAAAATTCACAGCATTCTTTTAAAACGACATTCGTTTATTACGACAATTATTTTCCATCCCATCATGGTCGTTATAACCGAAAAGTACTGTATTTTGTTTTTGTTTGTAACTTATTATAATACAGTTATAAAAAAAAAAAATTTTTGTAAATCGTAAATTGTTGCTTTGTTGCTTTGTTGCTTTGTTGCTTTTTGTTAAGTTTTATGTACAATAAAAAACCGACTTCTGAAATATATTCTACGTTTGAGAGTCATGATATTTAAATATATAAATATTTGCAAAACAGTTAAACAAATAATCTTTCTTAAAAAAATAATTTGTACCTATTTTAAATGATTTGTTACTTAGGACCTAACCAACGCGTACGGTGTATAATTTCTGGAAATTTCTAGAAAATTTTGAAATAAATAGTTAGGTAGGTACATGAATTTACATGTGAGCAATCGAAATACGCAACGTACTGGTACCTCGGATTTACAAAATGACAAACCGAAAAATAAAAATAGAAACTTTAAAATAATATCTTTGTAAAATATTTGTTTATTAAAAAATGCCTA
Source organism: Dolichopus griseipennis (assembly GCA_963082915.1). Lineage (NCBI taxonomy): Eukaryota > Metazoa > Arthropoda > Insecta > Diptera > Dolichopodidae > Dolichopus > Dolichopus griseipennis. Next base: position 270,026,262 of record OY720441.1, read on the forward strand.
TAATATGTTTGCAGAAACTTAAAAAAAAATAATATTTCTTAAGAAAAATGATTTGTTTCTTATGGATCAGCGAAAATCAGCATGTATGGCATTCAGTTTCTGTCAAAAAATTTTGAAATAATTAGTTATGTAAAAAAATTTACATGAAAGCATACGCGACGTACTGTACCTCAGAGTTTTAATATTTAAAAATTGACAAAGTGTATAAGAATACATATTGACAGTGTTTTTTCTTATGCTGCTGAGATTAAATTTTAAAAATAAAAATTTTAAAATAACATTTTTTTTTAAATAATTTAGTTTAAAACATACAAATATTCAAATAAATTGAAAATACCTACAAGACAAACTAAAAAAATTATCTTTCTCAAAAAAAGTTATTTATTCCTTAGGTCCTAACCTAAATAAAAGCGTACAGCGTATAATTTCTGTCAAAAAATTGAGAAATAAATAGGTACATAAATTTACATAAGAGCAGCGAAAATACGCGTAACGCAATGTACAGTATCTCGGATTTTTAAAATTTACAAATATTGACAAAATGTATAAAAATATTATTATTGGATTTTCTTATATTTCTAATATTATGTTTTAAAAAAAAATATTTTTTTACAATAATTTTTATTAAAAAATATCTTATATTCAAAATACCTATAATATGAAATTAAAAATATTTTTTGTAGGTACTAAATTAAAACATTCAAATAAATATTTTTGATAAATTAAATATTGTACGCGCGTATCGATTTACCGATAATGGATATGCAGACAGACGTATTGACGTACTGCCATATAAAAATTGTACGTCGTATGTTTTGATTTCATTCTAATAATTGAAAAGTTTATTTCACACTTTCAACATCGAATAATGTTTTTTTATAATTAAAAAAACTATTTTTAGTTTTACTTTGACAAAACGAAAGAATTTTATATATAAAAAAGTGCACATGAAGATTAGATAGGCGTAGTTTGTAAATGGAACGCATATTTTTGTTTCAGGAGTACATAATTGTCAGATTATCATCATATATATATATTTGACATTTTAAAACTACCTGTCATTTGAGAAGTTAATTATATTTAATAGTATTTAAATATTAATAAAGTGAAAAAATTAAGGTTTATTGCTGATATAAATATAAAAAATATTTTTTAAAATGGAAGGGGGTAAGTTCTTATATTGGTTATCGAATAAAAAATATGATTTAATATAACCTATTCAAGAGAATTTTAATTAAAGCCATCTACCGGAAATTATTTATCTACTCTGTCATATACTCTTTTACAAGGGCTGAAGTAGCTGGCAATAGTTGAGAGTAGAAAAGAGTTTACTCCTCTTAAAGGAATAAAAGCAATAATATTTATTTGTTTTAAGAAACTTATGAGTCATGGCTCATGACCATGTATAGAAATATATTTTTGTCAATAAAAAACTTAGGAAATATTAAATAAATAAACTAGACAAAAAGGTATAAAGTAAACTAAGCAATTCAGAATAATTTTTCGCATGTTTTCAGATTTCTAAATAGGCATACATTTGTAGTAAAAATTTACCTATGTAGGTATTAAATTTAAAAATGAAAAAAGCATAGGAAAAATTTATTCTTTGATTTATTGAAAAACTTTTTTTTTTGCTATAAATCTTAAGATTGAAATTTAAAAAAAGACTTCGGTCAACTTGACTATTATTTGTACTTCTGGCAGCTTCAATATAATATAATACTAATTACTAAACTTATGAATTATGATATGTTATATTTTGTTGTACATATTATGTATTCATAGAGTTTTTTAATTAGGATACAGAATACGTATAACATTATCGTACTAAAATGTTTAGAAAAAAGTACAGTTTGCTATATGAAGGACAGCATTAACTCGAATTTTGGGTTCTTGACTTCAATAAATATATGTATATGTTTAGAAATATGTATTTATTAGAATACTATTTATATGTATTTAGAATTTTTATTTAATTTAACTGTACCAATTTATCCTCTCTTTCAACCGGCTTAAGCTATAGAAATAAAACTCAAAAATCGGTACTTAACAATGTTTTAATAATTAAGAAAAATTATAAATTTTTTTTAAGCAAATTTCAAGCGCAAGAATTGTTGACAACACTGTTGGCATAATTTTTATTATGTATAGTCTAATACAATTTACACAAAACGAATTTTATATGTTAACTTAAAAGCAAAAATAGCTCGAATTTCGAGCACAGGGCGATACTAGTTCAAATAATTTACTTGAAAATGAAACTTTAAATAATTATTTTATAGCTCTAAATGAACTCAAAGATATTTTATCAAAACTAAAAGGTAAAACATCGTCAGGTATAGATAAAATTCCAAATATAGTGTTAAAACATCTTCCTATTTCAGTAATTAACTTATACACAATAATTTTTAACAATTGCCTTAATATAAGCTACTTCCCAAATAATTGGAAAAAAACAGTTTTATTACATTAAAAAAAAACCAGGAAAAATTGCTTCAGATCCTAGCAGTTATAGACCAATAAGTTTATTACCAAATATAGGAAAAATCCTAGAAATAATAATAAATAAAGTTATAGTCAAAAAAACTGAGATTAAAAATATTATACCATCAAATCAGTTTGGTTTTCGTCATAAACACAGCACAATACATGCTATGACGAAGCTTTCCTCGGATATATGTAGAAATATAAACGATGATAAAGTTGTAGCAGCATGTTTTGTGGAATTTGAAAAAGCTTTTGACACCGTCTGGATTGATGGTATAATATACAAACTCTTTAAATATCAATATCCCTTACATTTAGTTATTCTGATTAACAACATGATTAGAGGTAAAACTTTTAGCACATGGGGGTCGGATAATAGTTTATCCGAAGAATTCAAATTATCCGATGGGTTACAACAGGGCACCGTAAATTCTCCAATTTGGTTCAATATATACATAAGCGAATTACTGAATTCTCCAAATAAAAATTTAGAGCCCAATTACAGTAAAGCATTTGCGGACGATCTGACAATTTACGCAACGAGTAATAATCTAAGAGATGCACAATACATTTTACAAAAAATGTTTTATAAAGTGATATCTTATAGTAATCTTTGGAAGCTAAAAGTAAATTATCAAAAATGTGAAACTATGTTATTCAGGAATACTATTAACAAGGTAATATATAATGTTAAATCATTCCGGAGAGATTTTTATATATTAGCTCCAGACAAAACAAAAATTAAAAACTCTGTGAATTTCAAGTATTTAGGAGTTCACTATAATTATTTATTAAACTTTAACTATCATCTTAAAAATCAAATAAGAAAAGCAAATAACCTTTATTTATTTAGGAAAATTGTTCTTTTCCAGAACACTTTGCAACACTAAATTGCTCTGCTACAAAATCTTAATTCGACCAGTACTAACATATGCCTGTCCAATATGGTATAATGTTAATGCTTCTGTGATGGAAAAATTAAGAAAATTCGAACGCAAGTGTTTAAGAGCTTGTACAAATTACAATAGAAAACCTAACACTAATATGCACTATTATTCAAATAAATTTATATATGATAAGGCGAACATAATTAGAATGGACAATTTTATCATTCGTCTCATACGTAACCATATACAAAGGAGTAGTGAATCATGCGAGAACTCATTAATCTGCCATCCTTGGTACGAAAATTTTAAGTACATTAAAAACTGCCTAGTTACAGGTTTTTTGCCTCCAGAAGGATTCGTGTTTTTGGACAAACATAATTATATCGAAAATAATCAAAACAATCCGTTAAATATAATAAATATTAATGACAATGAGTTTGTAGTGCATTCACTATTTCACTCATTGATCAGAATTTCACTCATTTATTTGATTACAATACTTAACTATATTTCGTTAGAAATAAAACAAATACCTTTAATTACTTTTAAAAAAAAACATAAATAAATATGTACCGTCATAAAAGTTGACACAGCACTTTTTACATATGATATTAATAAAAAAAAAACATAACTTTTACTTTTTAATTTTAAAATTCTAAATTCAGCAAAAATAAACCGTAGCAACAATGAATATACTTACCGTTAATATGTTTGAAAATAAATATTGTACATTTAATTAATATTATACATAAAAATGCATACGGAAGGGAATTCCTGTGCATTGCACTCTTTTATTTATAAGACTAAAGAAATTTATATGAAACTAATGTGTGTCACATATTGTCACCAAATACTATTGTAAATTAAAATATTATTTTAACCTTTTTTTTTAGATTTTATTGTTTTTTTAGTAAATTGCCCATTTGGCATTTTATTAGTTAATAAGTCAATATCCAATAAATAATTGTAAATAAATTTTGTATAAATAGCCTTACATTTTTATAATAAAAACAGTTCAGAATCATATCTTGACTACCAACAGTCAAGAACCAAAAAAAAAATATATTAAATCTTTTCATTTAAAACTTGACATGAACAGAACTCCAAATTTAGCGTATGCTTAGGAGTACTACTTTGATACTAAAAATTAGCTTGCTAAAGGTATCTTAGTAACTGACAATAGTACGAGGTAACAATAAACAAGCAATATATTACATGATAAATATATTACATGGCGATCCTGCAACTATAGACGATCCTGCAACGATAGACGATCCTGCAACGATAGACGATCCTGCAACGATAGACGATCCTGCAACGATAGACAATCCTGCAACTTTAGACAACCCTGCAATTATAGAATTTAACAGATGAACAACCCAACATTCAAGGAGAAGTTCAACCCCATCCAAAATTAGAACCATTGAAAGAAGTATTGGAGAAGCATCCAACCTGGGGCCCAAAACCGTTAACATTGGAGGAGTATAGAGCAAGATCACAAAAAGCCAATCCAGTAGAATTAGTACAAAACAAAAAAGAAAACATCAGAGGAGGTACATTAATCAACATATGCAGAGAGATTAAAAATTTCTACAGGCTAATACCTATAACCAAAGACGAAAAAACCAAGGAAGCATTCATTGAACAAATCAAAGAATTAAAAAGACGCAAATGGCAGTTCATTAAAGAAAGAAATAAGAACAAGAAGAAGAAGAACAACCAATGAAAAATGGGGAATCACCAAGCAAAGCAAGAAGAAGTAATTTTTAACAATGCAGCTCAAACAGCTCCTATAACATCAACCAACAATAAAGAAGAAAGAATACTTACCAATATAGAAATTATTACAATAACAATTTTAATTTTAATAATTATAAAAACTTCTATAATGGCATTTAAAAAATTAATAATAAAAACCATAAAAAAAGAATTAGATAAAACTCAAACAGTATAAGTAACAAAAATTTTTTTTTTTTTTTTTTTCTCAAATTTCAATGTAAATATGAAAATTTTTTCTTTTGCTAAAAATAAATAAAATATAAAAATATAAAAATTATACACATATTTTAATGTCAAGAGTAGAAGACATTGTAATCCTAAAAAATATATAGAAAGAATTCATATTCTAAAAAATTTAATAACTAAAAATAATAATAAAATTACTGAAAAATTTATAACAGAAAAGAAAGATTTGGCTGAAAACATAAAAGCCAAATTCTGAGAAAAATTAGAAATTAGTGTTTTGGCTGAGAAAACACATAATCAAATAAAATCAAGCTTCTTAAAAATATTTTTTGAAATAATAGACCTTTTAAATTCAAAACTAAATAAAGATACAAAAATGGACTTTGAAATGGATAAGACGTTAAAAATAATACCATTATTTGATGGTGAAACAAGTAAACTTTCGAATTTCCTAAATTTGACAAAATACTTATATGAGGCGACAAAGACTGACGACCAGAAAAAATTAATACAATTTATTTATAATACAAGACTGACAGACAAACCGAAAAACAGGTTGATAGGCATTAGTGCACCAAAAACACTAGTTGAGTTCACAAAAGCATTCAATGATGCGTACTTATACACGCGTTCCCAAGCCATAATCCAAACAGAACTTATTTCGAGTGTACAAACAAACAAACCTTTATATAAATACGCCGAGAGAATAGAAAGATTAATTGCGGAACTAAACAACGTGCAAATAACTGAACAAGGAGAACAAGCGAGAGCAACAATAACTTCACTAAATGACAAATACGCAGTGAACATATTTAAAAACGGATTAAACGAAAATTTAGCATCAGTGATACACGCCGCTCAACCAGAAAGTCTATCTTCTGCGATCAAAATAGCAACAGAAGTAGACCAATCAAGAAACTCCACCAACAAAATAATGTTTATTAAGAGAAAAACAAATTATAATAGCAATAAAAATAACTTTAACAGAATTAATTATAACGGTTACTTAAATAGAAATAACTTCAACAGAAACAACAACAACAACAACTTTAATAGAAATAACAACTTTAACAGAAACAACTATAACAACTCTAATAGAATTAACAACTTCAACAGAAACAATTACAATAACAACAATTTCGAAAGAAACAACAATAATAATAACAGACATAACAATACAAATAATCCTAACAGAAATAATTTTAATAGAAATAGATACCAAAATAGAAACAACAGTCATATAAACCATATAACCACAGAACAGGGAAACGAAGACAACCTCGAAGTTTAACACCGTGCCGAGGAAACCAATTTATAAATGAACTAAAAATATATTACATAAACAATAAGAAAATAAATTACATAACCTTACAAACAAATCTCACCAATAGACCCTTAACTTTCTTACTAGATACTGGCGCAGAAATTTCAATAATTAAAGAAAAAATTATAGATGATCAGGACTTAATAAACTCAAATAATAAATGCAAAATAACTGGCGTAAACGAACTTGCCGTATTATCATTAGGTAGTGTACAGACAACTTTAAAAATACAGAACTTTGATTTAAAACAAAATTTTCAAGTAGTCAACTCAGATTTTCCTATACCGACTAATGGTATATTAGGTACAGATTTTCTACACGCTTAATAGATTTCGAAACATTTACAATCACTTTAAAAATAGACAATGAAGAATCAACTTTACCAATAGAAACTCACATCCCAAACCATAGTAATTTAGTAATACCCGCAAGAACTGAGATGATACATCCAATAAAAATCGATATCACAGAAGACAGTGTAATACTAAATCAACAATTAGGAAACAACATATTTATTGCAAACACAATAGTACCAGCAAAAGGTGTAGCACACGTGAAAATCTTAAACACATCAAATCACAAAATAACAATATCTAACTTTAAACCACAAATCGAACCACTCAAAAACTACACGATCTTCAATCTAAAACAAAACAAAACTCACAGAGAAACAAAATTGCTGAACGAATTAAATATAAAAAATCTAGATAATGAAGCCAAGAATTCAGTTATCAACATTTGCAAAAACTTTTCAGACATTTTCCATCTAAAAGATGACAAACTCTCATATAACAACTTTTACGAACAACACATAGATCTTCAAGATAAAACCCCAGTTTATATCAAAAATTACAGGCTTCCACAAACTCAAATAAATGAAATAAACAACAAAGTAAAAGAATTGATCAGAGAAAAACTTGTAGAACCATCAATCAGCCCATACAATTCTCCGTTATTAATTGTTCCAAAGAAATCTTCAAACGACGAAAAGAAATGGAGACTGGTAGTGGATTACAGACAATTGAACAAAAAAATAACAGACGATAAATTTCCACTAACTCGCTTAGACGATATTTTAGACAATCTAGGAAGGGCGAAATACTTCTCAACGTTAGATCTCAGTAATTCTTTTCATCAAATTAAGTTAAATGAGGAATCTAAACCATTGACAGCTTTCTCGACCAACAAAGGTCACTATCAATTCACAAGATTACCTTTTGGTTTAAAAATCTCATCAAACAGTTTCCAAAGAATGCTATCAATAGCATTATCCGGACTAGATTCAGGCGCATTTATTTACGTTGACGACATAATAATACACGGATGTAGTTTAAAACATCACAACACAAATTTAATAAACGTTTTTACAAGATTGAGGGAATCCAATTTAAAGTTAAATCCAGCTAAATGTACATTTTTACAGACAGAAGTCACGTACCTAGGACATTTAATTACACAACAAGGAATAAAACCTGACCCTTCCAAATATGATATAATAAACAAATACCCAACACCTACAAACGCCGACGACACCAGAAGATTTGTAGCTTTCTGCAATTACTACCGCAGATTTATACAAGATTTTGCCGATATAGCAAAACCATTAAACAACTTATCTAGAAAGAACACAATTTTTAAATGGACTCCAGAATGTGAAAAAGCATTCATAACTTTGAAAGAAAAACTGATTCATCCACCAATTTTAAAATTTCCAAATTTTGATGAAGAATTCATAATAACAACTGACGCATCCAACTTTGCTTTAGGCGCTATTTTGTCACAAGGAGAAATAGGTAGCGACCGGCCAATCGCTTACGCTAGCAGATCTTTGAACAAACATGAGTTAAACAAGCCGATAATAGAGAAAGAATTATTAAGTATACACTGGGCAATAACATACTTCAGACCCTATGTATATGGCACAAAATTCACAGTAGTTACAGATCACAGACCTTTAGTCAGTCTGTTTTCTCACAACAATCCTTCATCCAAAATGACGAGAATTAGACTGGAATTAGCAGATTATAATTTTAAAATAATATATAAACAAGGAAAAATTAACACAAATGCCGACGCACTATCCCGAATACAGATTGATTCAGAAATATTAAAACAAATGATTCCTAGTAATAAAATTAACGTAATTACGAGAAGCAAACAAAACTTAAAACAGAAACCAGACAATAATAACAACAGCAGTACATTGACACAGAAGTCTGATCAACTCCATACGTGGCAATGCACCTCTCTGTCTGAGACAAGAAATATTAAGAAAATGAAATTTGAAATCGTTAACGATATGAATAAAAATATAAATATAAATGAAAAAGGGGAAATTACTATACCGGTAAAGATAAGCGATAATCCATATCAGGACTTAGGTCGGATCTTGGAGAAACTTATCCTATTTTTGAAAAACAAAAGAATAAATAAACTAGCGCTAGGTGATGATGATATAATATTTAAAAATATAGAAATGAATAAATTTAAAACGTTGTACAACGAGATAATGAATAAAATGAAATTAAATAAAATAGAAATTTTAATATATACCCCACCAAAAATTATCACAGAAAATGAATCAATGCATAAAATAATAAAAGAATATCATGATACTCAACAAGGAGGTCACACGGGAATAAAAAGAACCATTAATAAAATAAAGCAACGTTATATATGGAAAAATTTTAATAAAATGGTAAAAGAATACATTAATAAATGTAAAACATGTGCGAAAAATAAAATTTACAAACACAATAAAGAGAAATTCACAATTACTAATACACCATCATCTGCTTTTGAGTCCATAAGTATAGACACCATAGGTCCATTGAGGATATGTAACGACAACAGATACATATTAACAATACAATGCGAATTAACAAAATACATCGAGGCTATCCCAATTAAAACAAAAGAAGCAAAAACGATAGCTAAAGCGCTAGTTACAAACATTATTTTGTAACTTTAAAAGCATAAAAACAGATCTTGGTACTGAATTTATTAACGATATTTTCACTAATATCTGTAAAACATTCAACATAGAACATCTAAAGTCAACTCCGTATCATCATGAAACCTTAGGTTCAATCGAACGGAACCATAAAGTTCTAAATGAATATCTTTTATCATTTACACAAGACTACGAATGGGAAGAATGGATACCGTATTTCACGTTCTGTTACAACACAACACCACACACAGATACAAACTATTCTCCATTTGAATTGCTTTACGGAAAGATATCAAACCTACCGACAAATTTTAGTACAAATACACACATACCTATACAGGATATCAATGATTACGTACTTGAACTAAAAACTAGACTGAAATTCGCGGCTAAACAAGCAAAAAATATGTTAGAAATAGCAAAAGTAAAAAGAAAAACTACACATGATATAAAAGTCAAACCGATAATATTTAAAATTGGTGATTTAGTTCTAATTCAAAATGAAAAGAAAAATAAATTATGTAGTCCATATATAGGACCTTATAAAATAACAAAAACCAATAATGTGAATTCTGTTGTGAAAATTAAAGATAAAGAAAAAGAAATTCACAACAACAGATTAAAAATATTTAACTATTAGACATAATGTATATTATATACATCAATTTAAAAATAAAATTTTTTTTTACTACTATAAACTATAAAATAAATATAAATTTACATGTAAATCATAAATAAAAATTATTTATAAGTATAATATAGAAAACATTTTTTTTTAAAAAACTTTTTAAATATAGACATTTTATATGTATAGAACAAATAATGTATAAACCAAAAAAAAAAACAAAAAAACTTTTTAAAAATAAAAAACTGTAAAAGCATAGATAAAAACAATTACAAGCCAAAATTTTTTATATAGGTACTAATTATAAAAATAATAAAATTTCCTTTTAATAAAATAAAAACAAATTTCATAATAAGTTTAAAACAAAAAAAAGAATTTTCTTTTGTAGGTACAAAATTCTTTTTTTTCTTTTTACGGTAAGGGTGTAGTGCATTCACTATTTCACTCATTGATCAGAATTTCACTCATTTATTTGATTACAATACTTAACTATATTTCATTAGAAATAAAACAAATACCTTTAATTACTTTTAAAAAAAAACATAAATAAATATGTACCGTCATAAAAGTTGACACAGCACTTTTTACATATGATATTAATAAAAAAATAACATAACTTTTACTTTTTAATTTTAAAATTCTAAATTCAGCAAAAATAAACCGTAGCAACAATGAATATACTTACCGTTAATATGTTTGAAAATAAATATTGTACATTTAATTTATATTATACACTAGTAAAAAAGCCTGTCGGACGACAGGTATAATTTTAATTTCTCTTTTTATATAAATTCTTTTTTCCTGCTATTGCGCTACTGAATCAATAAAAGGAAATTCGTTACCTAAAGAACATTAAGTTAACATTATAATAGTTTGTTTTAGTTTTGTAAGTGATAATAAAATAGAAGTATGCATACTAAAGTGTAAAAATTATTAAAATATTCTGTATCTACCTGTTAACAGATTTCTCATACGTTTTGATTTTTTTTTTTTTTCTGTTCATAATTTACATTTATCAGTTTTATTTTTTCTTTCTCTTTTGTATGTAAGTATTTGTAATTAGAAGTATGGTACATGTGTGAATAACACTTAACATTAACATATTGCAACAGTAGCAGCGTCTTTTATTATATTTATAAAAAATAAAAACTACAAATTAAAGTTAGTTATTAGTTCTGTAAGTGTATTTAAATAAAAGTAGACATACTGAAATGTAAAAAATTTCTTTAAACGTTTTTATTATAATTGTCTGTATCTATATGTTAACAGATTTCTCATACGTTTTGATTTTTTTTTTTTTCTGTTCATAATTTACATTTATCAGTTTTATTTTTTCTTTCTCTTTTGTATGTAAGGATTTGTAATTAGAAGTATGTTACATGTGTGAATATCACTTAACATTAACATAATGCAACAGTAGCAGCAGTTTGTCTTTTATTATATTTAGACGTATGTATTTTCTTAAAGACTTCTTATACGTTTTGATTTTTTTTTTCTTATAAAAAATAAAAACTACAAACTGTAGTTAGTTATTAGTTCTGTAAAATAAAAGTATACATACTGAAATGTAAAAAATAGCTCTGTACGTTTTTATTATAATTTTCTGTATCTACCTGTTAACAGATTTCTCATACGTTTTGATTTTTTTTTTTTTCTGTTCATAATTTACATTTATCAGTTTTATTTTTTCGTTCTCTTTTGTATGTAAGAATTTGTAATTAGAAGTATGTTACATGTGTGAATAACACTTATCATTAACATATTGCAACAGTAGTAGCGTCTTTTATTATATTTATAAAAAATAAAAACTACAAATTAAAGTTAGTTATTAGTTCTGTAAGTGTATTTAAATAAAAGTAGACATACTGAAATGTAAAAAATTTCTTTAAACGTTTTTATTATAATTTTCTGTATCTATATGTTAACAGATTTCTTATACATACGTTTTAATTTTTTTTTCTTTCTTCTGTTCATAATTTACATTTATCAGTTTCATTTTTTCTTTCTCTTTTGAATGTGAGTATTTGTAAGTATAAGTATTTTACATGTGTGAATAACACTTAACATAACATAGGGCACGTCAGTCAGCAGCAGCAGCAGCAGCAGCAGCAGCAGTTTGTCTTTTATTATATTAGATAAAAATGCATACGGAAGGGAATTCCTGTGCATTGCACTCTTTTATTTATAAGACTAAAGAAATTTATATGAAACTAATGTGTGTCACATATTGTCACCAAATACTATTGTAAATTAAAATATTATTTTAACCTTTTTTTTTAGATTTTATTGTTTTTTTAGTAAATTGCCCATTTGGCATTTTATTAGTTAATAAGTCAATATCCAATAAATAATTGTAAATAAATTTTGTATAAATAGCCTTACATTTTTATAATAAAAACAGTTCAGAATCATATCTTGACTACCAACAGTCAAGAACCAAAAAAAAAATATATTAAATCTTTTCATTTAAAACTTGACATGAACAGAACTCCAAATTTAGCGTATGCTTAGGAGTACTACTTTGATACTAAAAATTAGCTTGCTAAAGGTATCTTAGTAACTGACAATAGTACGAGGTAACAATAAACAAGCAATATATTACATGATAAATATATTACAAGTTGTTTAAATATGATAAGTATATTCCTGCTAAAAATAAGTTCGAAATTAAAAAACCATCCTTTTGGAAAAATTTAGATGTAACGTAGGTTATTGTAGGTTTAGGTATAGGTATAAGTATTAGGTTAGTTTAGTTTTAACATTTTATAAAACATATAAATAAAAAAAATTGGTTTTTATTTAAAAAAAATTTTCCAATAAATTCAATTATATTAATATTAAATTAAAACTAAAATTATATTATGTTGAAATCAAAATATCAATATTAAAACATGAAAAGAGATATATATTAATATGGTTCTAAATAAATTGTGAGAGCTGACATATTGGTCAGCCACGTACAAATTGCATTTTAGCTTGTAAGAATTCTTTTTAAGTTTTTGTTTTTGAATTGTAAAAAATAACATAATAAATAGAAAAATAAAACACCAAAAAAAAAAGTATTTCAAATTAAGCTTAGCGGTTACAATATCAGCTATGTTTAAATTTCAAACTAAAACAATAATAAGCTTAAACTAGTTTGAGTCTTTGAGTATTTTAATTTAAGCTTGGTTGTTAGGATATCAGTTATGTTTACATATCAAATTAGGATATTGTGCTTATTGTTCTTAATGAAATATGAAAAGTTTTAAAGCTTGGTTTAAATAAAAAGTTAATATTATCAAAGTTTAAGCTTGATTTAATATTTCCGAGAAAATTGAAAAAAGTTTTATAAATTAAAAAAAATAAGCTTAAGCTATTGAGCTGAATATTTTTAATTAGATATGAAAAGTTTTTTAAATTTGGTTTATACTTAATTAATATTATCAAAGTTTAAGCTTGATTTAATATTTACGTGAAAAATTTTAAAAATTCAAAGCTGATAAAGCTCGTCCGTTATGTTTGAAAATTAAGCTTCCAACTGCCATTTTAAAGTTGAATAGCTTAAAAAATCGAAGGAAATTTTTTGTTTGATTATTAACTTAACTGCAAAAGTTTTGAAAAACAAGTGATGAAAAAAACCAAGGGTTTTTAAAAAAGCACATTTTCAATTATATTGTATTGCATACTGAGTTTAATTTTGGAAATATATATACTGGTGACTAAGTTACTGCTTACTTATAAAATATTCTGCTAACAGTAAATTTTTAATTTTAAAGTTCTAATAGCCCTTCAATAAGGAAGGTTGCCAAATTTTTCAAGGATCTAACTTCAAAAAACGCGCTCCCCCCCCCTTCCATCATTTTTTTATTAGGTTCTAGGAATTAAATTGTGAATTCCCCAAAAATTTGGAATTTTACTTAGAATTCTACTATACAAGCAAAAATGGTTAAAATTAAGAGACAATTTCTTCAATTTAAATAGCCGCTTTTAAGTTTAAGAAAAACCTTTAACATATGTTGAAATATCATACTGAAGCTTTAAATTTTGTACATTTGTAAGAAAAATTTGAACAGGTATTCAAGATACAGGTGTTTAAAAAAAGCAAAATTTAAATTTTTGAGCCCTTATAGCTCCTAAACAGGGGGCGCGACCAAAAAATATTTTTAACCGGTTTATACTTATTTCGCAGGATCTAACTGCTCCCGACATTTCAAGGCTCTAGCTTGAACCGTTTAGAAGATATGTGTGGCCAAAAATTTTGCAAAAATTGAGTTTTTCATAATGGTAAATTTTAGTACCGTATGGTAACCCTATACATTTTAGCGACATATTTTTGTAAAGTTTATAAAAGCAGCTCTCTTTTACCGTTTTTTGATTGAAAATAAACTTAACATAACTCTTGTTATACTAATTTAAATATAGGGCTTTTTTGGAATTTGCGGGGGCTGTAGCTTCGTCACCCTTCAGAATTAAGAAAACCTTTGACACATGTTGAATAATAATTAAAGAGCTTTCAATTTTGTAAATCACAAAAAAAAAATTTCAACAGGTATTCAAGTTACAGGTGTTTAAAAATAGCAAAAATTTCAACATTTGAGCCGTTATAGCTCCTAAACATGGGCTTGACAAAAAAATTTTTTTAACCGACTTTTACTTATTTCATAGGATCTAACTGCTCCCAAAATTTCAAAACTCTAGCTTGAACCGCTTAGAAAATATGTGTGGCCAAAAATTTTGCAAAAATTGAGTTTTGAATAATGGTAAATATTAGTACCGTATGGCAACCCTAAACATTTGTCTTTTAAAAATTTATAAAGTTTATAAAACCAGCCGTTTAATCTTGCCGTTTTCAGATTGAAAATACACCTAATAGAACTCTTGTTATAACAATTTGAATATAGGGTTTGTTCCAACTTGTGGGGCTGTAGCTCCGTAACGGGTGGGGTTACAGAAAAAAATTCTTCTACGAAAGTATTTTTTTTGCAATACCTACCCGTGGTTAAAATTTCTTTCCTGTTTTTTTTTTTTTTTTTTAATTTGAACTTGATCACGTTTTCAATAAGTTTAAGCTTGATTTAATATTTCTGTGGAAATAGAAAAAAAGTTTTATAGGTTTTGAGTTAAATATTCTTGATTAGATATGAAAAGTTTTTATAGTTTTGGTTTAAATACAAAGTTAATGTACAAAACTATAATCAATGTTTAAATTAAAATTGAAAGACACTTTTAATGTGTGTACAATATTTTTTATTTTATTTAAACATCTTTAAATTGTGATTTTTTATTAAGCTAACAAAATTAGATTTTTTTTTTGTTTTGTATTTGTTTTTAACTATTGCTCAATAGCATAATGCCCCCAAGCATATGTTTTTATATTATCTTCAGTTACATATCTTTTATTATCTAATGAACTTAAAGCTACTTTATTTAAATTTGGTGTATAAATTGCATGTAAATATGTTCTAAATATTTTCATTTCTTTTAAACAAGTTTCATTTTTTAACAAACAATTTTTATAATTATCTAATGTTAAAGAATTGACAACATATTTCTTTATTCCTTTAACTTTTTTAATATTTTTATTTTCATACGTTTGAAGGAAATACATTTTAGATTTTAATCCAATAAATTCAGAAACAATTTTTCCATTAAATTCATCTTTAAAAAGACCTAGAACTTTTTTATTCATTAGAGGAAAATTAAACAAATTGTCAGATGGATAATCTAATCCTAATGTATCAAAACGTTTTGGTATTTCATTAAATATGTCAGCGTAAAAATCATCTGTCTGTATAGTATAAATGAAACTGTCAGTGTCTGTATAATTTAAAAAACCTTACTACCATATTTAGGTTTAATATAATCATAATGAAAATCATTAATAAGAATTTTAGATTGTTCGAGTACCGTAAATCCCAAATATATAGGTTTGTCATAACATATATTTGTATGATTAAGCTGAATGGCTATCAAGTTTTCAGTAAATCTAGAGTGACTATGATAATTTTGTTTTGCTATTAACGCTCGAGCACCTAAATGTCTTCCTTGACTTTCCCGAGAGATAGCTATTTTGACATTTTTTCGTTTATCTACATTTTCCATTGTTTTACCAAGAACAGCATTATTCATTAATTTAAAATAATCTTTTTCAAAAGCATTTTTAGCCATTGACCTGTGTGCGTTATTTAAATCAATATATTTTATTAATCAATTGCTTTGTGTGAATTTTAGTACTCTATAAATTTTTTTAAGAATCAAGCCGTTTCGAAGACACTGTTTTAAGTTTCGATAATGGATAATATATATGCGTTTGTTTGTTAAGTCAACTAACAGTTTAGGAGCACTTTGTGCAAGTCATGTAAATGTTGAGCGTAATCTAAATCCACTTCTAAAACGTAACCAGTTTGCGAATCATCGGCAACTGAAAGCAAATCAATATTTTCAGGAGTATAAACCCACTGAAAATCTTTATGAGGTAAATATTGGATCATTCCCCATCCCTAAGTGTCTAAGTGAGCACTGACTAATTCCACCACGTATCCCTTTTTTAAAAAAATTATACATATCAACATCAGTTAAAAACTCTAATTTCATATCAGTGTATTTTAGCATAGCCGGTGTAGTGTAAAATTTTGCAGGATCTAAAGAATAGATTTTGGAGCATATTTTTCGAAAGTTTTCAAAAACATCAGTCAAAATAAGTACATCTGTTTTAAGGTAAAGTTTAAGATAGTCCCATAAATTTTGACATTTAAACGTATTCCATACATTAACTGCATGAATGTAGTCTTCATCGGAACATGGTGTGTGTGTCATTTGATTGGTAAAATTGTCTTGTGGCGGTAAACATGTTTCATCAAGTCGTTCAATGGAATTTAAATACTCATAGGGAAGAACTCCCTTTCGAGTCATAAGTTTAAATTTTTCATTATTATTGAATTCTTCTTTATAAGAATGAAATCTTTTTCATTTAAATTTTTACACAATGAATCAAGGCTAGAAGCCATAAATCTGAAGCTATCGAGAAAACGTAAATAATATGAATGATTATTATCTATTTTAATTTTTTTAGATAATGAAATATAACGTTCTTTATTCAAAGGAATGACACCAATATGTCCATTCACTTCGTTTAGTTCTTTAAATAAAAGATGACAATCATAGCCGGAAAAATTGTGAAAAAATATTTGGAAAAAATTTGATCGTCTATACAATAAGTTGCAATAAGAATGAGCAGGACCTCTATAATTGCCAGTAAAGTGGCAATGGTCTCTAATTCTATTATGAAAATTTAAATGCTTACCACATATGTGACACGTTTCTTGAACCAATTGTTGTACCTGCTCATCCATTGTTAGTTAGCGTTACATTTTGTGCGTATTATAAACTACTTTGTACTTATTACTACATTATTTTTTAATTAACTATCTTTATAAATAAACTTCATTATAATTACTTATTGGCACGGCACAGATGCAGCAGCCTTCACAACTTTTTAATTTTTTATGATATTTTTCAATTACTGCAACAATGTTGCATCTTATTAGCATATTAACGTTTTTAGAAAGGCGCGCCCGCATTACTATTCTAATCATAAAATCAAATAAATCTATAAAAAGATGTTTTTGGCACCGCGCAGCTGCAACAGCCTTCACAACTTTTTAATTTATATGATATTTTTCAAATACTGCAACAACGTTGTATCGTATTAGAATTTTAACTTTAAAAAACAAGAGAAAAATAAAAAAAATTGCATAATTGCATAATGAGTTAGTTAGTTGGTTTTTATTTTATTTTTTATATGAGTAGGGAAGTCATATATAAAGTTTTTCATATATAAGAACACCAAACACCAAAATAAAATATACGAGGTGCTTTCCTGGCGCTTTCTAGAGACGAAAAGAGATCAAACGGAGGTGCTTTGTGAGGTAGAAGATCCAATAACCAATGAAAAAATTATATTTCTTATTCGTGTTTCTTTCACGTGTTTAATGTGATACTAACTATTTTAAATACATTTAGAAAAATGTGTGTAATTTGTGTACAAAATGTAAGTTGAGAAATATATTATATTTTAGTTTATAAACTGTTTAGTAACCGTCCTATACAACAGTTTGTAAACAGATACTATTTTTTTTTTTATTGATCTAGTATGTATCAAAAGTTTCATTTGTGTCAAGAAAGTTTACTATGCACCACATACAATTGAATTTTAAATTATTTTATTTTATGTCTATTTAATAAATATGATGCAGAAAAGAAAATATAAATATTACTCTAGTTATTATCGAAAATTAAAAAAAGAATTAGCAACATCCAAACAAAAAACTGGATGCATCACATTCCACGAAGATAACCATTGTATTGAAACAGCAGGTAATTAAAACACACAATAAAAATATATAAATATTTATCTTTTATATGAATTAGCAAATTTATTTAAGGATCGGTAAAACAAAATGTTCCAAATTCTATTATTTTATAACAGCAAATACTGAAACTACTATTTTAAATTATAATACTGAAGGTAATATTTTATTTTTGAAACACATAAAATCATTTAACAAGACTAAATAATATTTGTAGTTGTGGAATCATCGAGTATTGTTAAAGATAATTACCATGATGATGATTCTGATCTTGAAAAAAATAATACCGAAGGCGACTTTTACAATCTTGATAACGTTGAAGAAGAATCTAAAATATCCTTTATGGAAGAATTAAAAATTTGGGGATTAACATTTCATATTAGTCATGGGGCAATGAATCATCTTTTATCAGTTTTAAAAAATCGTGGATTTGATTACTTGCCTAAAGATGCACGAACTTTGCTAAAAACCCCTAAATTAGTCAATACCATAGAAATGGGTAGTGGGAAATTTTGGTATAATGGCTTAGAAAATTGTTTGAAAAATATTTTTCATGATCTGAAAGAATCTTGCAGAATTTCACTAAATGTAAATATAGATGGTTTGCCAATTCATAAAAGCTCAAAATTTGAGTTTTGGCCAATTTTATGTACAATACATGAAATGGAAAATATAAAGCCGATGACGATTGCCATTTTTTGTGGTCAAACTAAACCAAATTTGGAAAAATTTTTAACACCCTTTGTGACTGAAGTAAAAGCTTTATTGGAAAATAGTGTCTCTATAAATAGTCATAAAATCGAAATAAAAATCAGATGTTTCATATGCGATTCACCAGCTCGATGCTTTGTTAAAGGTGACTCTTCTGATAAACTTTATTATCAAAACATTTTTTATTGTACACATTAATAAATTAAATTTATTTTTAGGGATAGTAAGTTACAATCACTATCACGGTTGTAAAAACAAGTAAAGACAAAAAAAACTCATGGTTTCTGACAAAACAAAATGAAATAGTACAAATGATTAACGTCACATTTCTTAAAGAAAAAATTAAGATTTTTGGTTCAAGTTTAAAAAATATAAAAGATTTTTTTGAAAAACCTTTAAAGCCATCATATTTAAATATATTTTGTTCTTTTGGCAGTCAGAATATTCCAATCCTCTATGATATAGATAAAATAATATGTAAATTATTTTTCTTACAACTTGATAATGAATTAATTTTTTTCCCTTTATTTCATACTATAGATTAAACAAAAATTAAATTAGATACAAAAATACATTAGATTAAAGTGAAAATATAAATTCGTAAAAAAATTTGTTAATATATTTATTTATTTGTTGGATATTATAGGAGTCAAAGCGGATAGTTTAGAAACATGGAACCGATATTAAACTAGTTCAATTGGACATAATTTACAATATTAAATACAGGGTGTCCAGAGCTCAGTGGACTATAGTCTTGGAGGTGATAGAGGGACCCAAGACGGACAAAAAATTGTTTCACAAGGGAGGGCTATTTTGCCTCCTTTTCGAGTTATAGGGCTTCAAAGTCTTGAAGCGCAATTTGTTTTTCGAACCAACATAACTCGTGAACGGTTAGCCCTAAAAACTAGTTATATGGCTCACTTTGAAGCTCTAATTTGCTTTCTACTATTGTATAATACTATGTATTCAAGTTATACTTTTTAAAGATATTCTGTTTTAATGATGGATTTTTGTTAATTACAAAGTCAAAAATTTTTGGTTCAAAAGTCATTATTTAAAAAACCGCGTTACGTTAACTGTAAGTTTTTATTACGTCAAAAAAATGTTGCACCAAACACAAACAACAACGGAATAAAAAATACGCATTTCTGAAGTTTACCAATATCATCGACATTTTCTACGAGGTTCTAGTTTTGGCAGACAAAACTTACACTCGGAATAAAAACGAAGAGTTTTTTAAAAACAGCTGCTTAAAGCATGCAAATGTAAGACTTAATAGGAAAAAGTATATTAAAGTTAAAATAAAAACTAACAGTTAACGTAACGGTTTTTTAAATAATCACTTTTGAACCAAAATTTTTTTTTTTTTTGACTTTGTAATTAACACAAATTCATCATTAAAACAGAATATCTCTAGAAAGTATAACTTGAATACATAGTATTATACAATAGTAGACAGCAAATATTTCCAAATGAGCCATATAACTGATTTGTAGCTAGGGCTAACCGTTCACGAGTTATGTAATTTTATATTGGTTCGAATGACAAATCGAACTTCACGACTTTGAAGCCCTAAAACTCGAGAAGGAGGCAAAATAGCCCTCCCTTGTGGAGCAGTTTTTGGCCGTCTGGGGTCCCTCTATCACCTCCAGGTCTATGTACCACCGAGCTCTCGAAATCCTGTATATTTAATATAAAATGCTATTTTACAAATTTAAATTTAAATATCAGTTGTTGACTGCACGGCTTCTGAAAAATTGTTTGACTCCTCGTTTTGCGATTCACGTTCTAAAAAAATAACTTGTATTCTGCTTGTATTCTAAAAAAATAACTTTTTAGTTTGTAAAAATTTTATTCTAAACTTTAATATACCTTTTCATATTAAGTCTTATATTTGCATGCTTTAAGCAGCTGTTTTTAAAAAACTCTTCGTTTTTATTCCGAGTGTAAATTTTGTCTGCCAAAACTAGAACCTCGTAGAAAATGTCGATGATATTGGTAAACTTCAAAAATGCGTATTTTTTATTCGGTTGTTGTTTGTGTTTGGTGCAACCAGTCCAGGAGTAGTCTACCAAAAGTTCTTTCGAAAAAACATAGCCACTCAATTTTAAACCTATAGCTTTTGCTGCTTGATTACCCTCATTTCCACCTATTTCTGACAATTTATAAATCTGTAATTTAAACATGAAATAAGTTTATTTATATTTTTTTTAAGATAATTTTAAGCCATTCTTCCATTTCTTTTTTAAAGTCATTATTTTTTAGTTTATCTTCAAGCAGAAGCATGTTTGTATGGCTTTCAATTGGGAAAGTAAAATTCCGGACTAAATTTTTGATCTTTTCAATTATTTGCACATCTGATTTGGATGGAATATTTGTAACAATGTTGTAAATTGCGTCCAGTTGATCTAGCTTAACATCAATTCTACATAACTTTTCAATCAAAACTTGAATTGTTGTTTCTAAACTATCCACTTTCGCTACTAATACCTGACAATTATTGCAAACTGCATGAGACGTTTCAGGTTCTACCACAAAATTTGTTTGATGTTCTGGCGAAGGTATAAGTACATTGTTTATATTATAATTCCCATCAAAATTTATAATTGAATTTTGATTGGGCACCAAAAAGTTTTGATTTTCTGTTGTTGATATATTATTTACATCATTTTCATTATAATTTATTAAATTTTCTGTTGATGTATTATTGACATCACTTTCAACATAAGCAACAACCATGTCGTTGTAATCTTTAAGTTGAGCTAATGTCTGGCGCCTTTGCGGATGTTTTTTATTCAAAGATATGTTTCTGAGATACCTAATATAAATAAAATTAAATTTCGTATAATTACTTAAAAACTCGTAAAATTACCTCTCTTCGCTTTCAGTATCAGTCAGATCCAGAAATTTTTTTTCCAACTCAAGTCCCTTTTTTAATGTTGGTATACCAGCTGCCTTTACTTTGCAAGGTCGGACAGACCAGTCACCCTCCGGCTGACTCTCTGGTATCTTTCTTAACATATCAGCTTTATTCCTTGGCCAATATAAAATGCCTGCCTTTTCCCAAGGTTCCGGCACAGCATTTATATAAACTTCGTTATTTTCAATATACGACACTAGTTTATACATTTTGTTTTTTATATTTTTATTATGTATTATAATATGTACAAATACATTATTTTTAATACTTATATTATTTGAAATTCTTATATGAATATATTTGTCTTCTTATTTGATATCTGTTTCTTATTTGAATGATATTATGTACACTGGCTTCTTATTTAAATTTTAAATTCTTATTTGACTTGTCACTTTTAGAACACGGAATAGTTACATTTTACAATGACGTTTAGAATTCGAAATTGTTGCGTCGTTCGCTCAATTTTAGAACACAGTAATAAAGTATAAAATAGTTTCATTTTATACTTTATTACTAAATCGGTACGAAAACGTTTAAACGAAAAAAAAAAATATATAATATATTTTTAAATATCACTAAAGAAACCAAACACATACATACTACTAATTTATGACTCAAATGCGTAACTGTAAATAACCGACTGTTTTTACTTAGGGACGTAAAGTTATATAACATTTAGTTTATTTTGTGCTTAATTGCAAAAAATATTTTAATTAAGACAACCATAATATTATTGTATACAAAATATTTTAATTTTTTTTTAAAGTTAAAAAAAAAGTTTTCACATCAATCGAAAAAGAAATTTGTTGGCGCTGTAAAAAATGCAAAAACGGAATTTTGAAGCAAAATTGAACTGATTTTGCATCAAAATGACGAGGGCTAATATGCATTTTTTAACTTACAATAGTTTGTATTTTTATTTAAATAATTAATTTTTGACAAAATAAACAAATGTTTTTATCACTAAAATCAGAAAAGCGTCAATCGATTTTTTAAATTGAAATAAATTTTTTATTTTTCTAAGCGTGAATTAAATGGCGGAAAGTATACTGAGAAGAGTAAATTAATTATATTATTCTACAAAATAATCAAATATTTTACCTGTGTGATAATAACGTGCGATAAACTAATCATAATTAATTTGAAAATTACTTTTACCCCTTTTAAAATACTACGCCTTACGAGTGTGACATATTGATTTATATGAAAACGCTTCGAAGTGATATTTGTTAACTGTGTGTTAATTTATTACAGTTTTAGAGTTTTAGATTTACATGGATATTGCGATTTGTGAATAAAGGCCAATTTTCATAACAGCGATATACTGACGAAAATGTTAGAGCATAGGCAAGATACAAAAATACTATTTGTGTGACAAAGAAAAAAGATAAAATGAGACTCATCCATAATACTGGGAGAAATATTGAGAGAGTAACCTAACTGGGAAAAAGATGTTCTCTAAATACTTCTTGCTATCATACTGTACTGGTTAATATTTTTACTACATACAAAA
Source organism: Dolichopus griseipennis (assembly GCA_963082915.1). Lineage (NCBI taxonomy): Eukaryota > Metazoa > Arthropoda > Insecta > Diptera > Dolichopodidae > Dolichopus > Dolichopus griseipennis. The sequence continues at coordinate 270,049,998 of OY720441.1, forward strand.
AAATGTGTATTCTACACAAAAATTTTTTGCACACTAATTTATAGTTTTATGGATACATGACATTTGAATTTTGTAAACAAACAACACAATGTTAACAAACAAAAAAAAATTTTTTTTTATTCTTTGACGAACGAATTTTTATTCAAAATTATTTGCAATTGATTAAATTTTTATCATTTATTTTAAATTAATAATATGTTTACTTGGAATTGAAACAATCTCGAAATATAAATTCAAACATTAATAAATAAGGTTATGTAATTTTTGTTTTGTCAAAACATGTAAAAAATTTCAATAAAAATATTGTACACTATATTATAGGTACATCTTTTTCTAAAGTTCAGAATACTGACTAAAATTTTCTAATGAAAACCTGCCTTTAGCACATTGGTCATTGAGTTAAAATTTGACTAAATATTCTTAAATAGAATACAACAAAATATTGACACTTTTATTTGTGAACTTTTTGAATTGCGTGAAATGCTTTTTTGTAATGTTGAACTTATATAAAATTTCACAATTATTCTGTAACTAGTAGTACTTAAATTAAATTAAAAGATCGAAGGTAAATTAAAAAATATGTGTTTAAAGTATAAGTATATATTTTTGTATAGTATTTCGTTTTGAACGTGTGTGCTATAGCATTATGTATAATGAATTATTTATTTATCAACCCCGTCACTGTTTTTTTTATATATGTTTACTTACGTCTAGTGATTTATTAATTATACGAACGCACATTTAAGAAGCATTTTATTTACATTTTAAGGTTATTTGGTAACTGATACATTTAAGAAACAAAACCAAATCGGCCATATTTTTTCAAATTCAAAGTGATTTTGTTTTTATTAAAGCAACTATCTACTATATGATTATTTTCTTGTTAAATAATTCCACATTATTTTGTAAAATAATATGAATGTCAAAGTTTTTACAAAGATCTAGTGACATTTTTAGAAGATCGTAAAAAAAAATTCTTACATTTATAGATTTTTTGTTTTATTTTTTTTAACTAATAAGTTTAAAAAATTTTTGTATAAGAGGCCCTTCAATTTTTTAAAAGTAGAATTAAATTTTAGTCGATAAATTTGATTTCGCCTATGATTTCTGTATCAAAAAGTTTTCAAAATCATTTATAAATTTCTCTATTAAGAAAATATAATATTCAGAATTAACATTTTATAATGTTTTTTACTGAAAAAGAAATATGTGCCTATACATATATATACTTAATTTTTTTTGCGTATTGTGTTTCTGTTTTAATATAGTTTATATAAAATATATATGTAATACTTTCTAGAGAAAAAGAGATAGATGAACTCTTTCAATACAGCTGTGTATTTATAATTATACCACGATTACTAAACAGTTTCGAATATGCATTAAATATTTAAATACGTTTTAAAGAATCGTTTTGGTAGATAATGCTACTATTTAGTAATTTTTAAGTAACTTTTATGAGAAACAATTACTAATCGGATTCTTGATAGCTTCATATCTCCGGTTTACAATCGCATTAGTTATGGTTACCAAACTAATAAATTACATCTGTTACTAAGCAGTTACAACGTTGCTGAATCGTTTAGTATCCGTAACAATGTTTTGCCGCTTGGGTTAGCACCGTCATGCAGTTTTTATGAACCTGAATTTACATCTGTAAAATTTCCTAAAGTTTACCTTGTAGAAAAAATAATAAGAAAAAAAGAAAATCAAGTTTTGGTTAGGTGGCTGGGCTTTGATAAAAACCATGATTCATGGATAAATAAAAAAGATATTACTTAATGAATAATAATTTATTAACTTTTAGTAAAACATGCTATGCTGTTATTTAATATTAAAAACAACTTTTTAAAAACAAGTTTTATATATTTTTTTTTTTTTTGTAACTTGAACTTGATCACGTTTTCAATTTGTATTTCATGACCACGCCTTTATATTATTAACAATATAATTTTAAACGTTTATTTGTTTCATTTTTTCAAAACTTTTGCAATTAAGTTAATTATCAAACAAAAAATTTCCATCGATTTTTTAAGATTTTCAACTTTAAAATGGCAGTTGGAAGCTTAATTTTCAAACATAACGGACGAGCTTTATTAGCTTTGAATTTTTTAAATTTTTCACGCAAATATTAAATCAAGCTTAAACTTTGATAATATTAAGTATATACCAAATTTAAAAAACTTTTCATATCTAATTAAGAATATTCAGCTCAATAGCTTAAGCTTATTTTTTTTTAATTTTCACAGAAATATTAAATGAAGCTTAAATTTTTATAATATTAACTTTGTATTTAAACCAAACTTAAAAAACTTTTTATATTTAATTAAGAACAGTAAGCACAATATCTTAAGCTTATTACTGTTTTGATTTTAAATCTAAACATAACTGATATCCCAACCGCCAAGCTTAATTTAAAATACTCAAAGACTTAAACTAGCTTAAGCTTATTATTGTTTTCATTTGAAATTTAAACATAACTGATATTTAAAAAAACTTTTCATATCTAATTAAAAATATTCAGCTTAATAGCTTAAGCTTATTTTTTTAATTTATAAAACTTTTTTTAATTTTCCCGGAAATATTAAATCAAGCTTAAACTTTGATAATATTAACTTTGTATTTAATCCAAACTTTAAAAACTTTTCATATGTAATTAAGAACAGTAAGCACAATATCTAAAGCTTATTCTAAACATAACTGATATTAAAAAAAACTTTTTATATCTAACTAAGAATATTCAGCTTAATAGCTTGAGCTTTTTTTTTTAATTTAAAACTTTAAAAACTTTTCATATTTAATTAAGAACAGTAAGCACAATATCTTAAGCTTATTACTGTTTTAATTTGAAATCTAAACATAACTGATATCCTAACCACCAAGCCTAATTTAAAATACTCAAAGACTCAAACTAGCTTAAGCTTATTACTGTTTTAATTTGAAATTTAAACATAACTGATATTTAAAACAATTTTTCATATCTAATTAAAAATATTCAGCTTAATAGCTTAAGCTTATTTTTTTTAAATTTATAAAACTTTTTTTAATTTTCGCGGAAATATTAAATCAAGCTTAAACTTTGATAATATTAACTTTGTATTTAATCCAAACTTTAAAAACTTTTCACATGTAATTAAGAACAATAAGCACAATATCTCAAGGTTATTTTAAACATAACTGATATTTAAAAAACTTTTTATATCTAATTAAGAATATTCAGCTTAATAGCTTAAGCTTATTTTTTTTTAAATTTATAAAACTTTTTTTAATTTTCGCGGAAATATTAAATCAAGCTTAAACTTTGATAATATTAACTTTGTACTTAAACCAAACTTTAAAAACTTTTCATATTTAATTAAGAACAGTAAGCACAATATGTTAAGCTTATTACTATTTTGATTTTAAATTTAAACATAACTGATATCCTAACCGTCAAGCTTAATTTAAAATACTCAAAAACTCAAACTAGGTTAAGCTTATTATTGTTTTAATTTGAAATTTAAACATTACTGATATTTTAACCGCTAAGCTTAATTTAAAATACTCAAAAGCACAAAAATTTTTACTTATCACAATTTTATTGGATAACTTTAGGAGAACTGCCGAAAAAAGCTCCTCCTGCCGCTGAAACGGCATTAAAAAAGCTCCAACGGCATATACATACTATGACGCTGAAACGGCATAAAAAGAGTAAGTTCTTTTACTGACGCTGAAACGGCATATTAATTATTTATTATACCCGTGCATACATATATGACATCGGGTATATTAGATTTGCTCCTCCGTTTGTAACGCATCGATCTAGACGAGCTAGATATAGTGTCAAGGGTACGTATCGGCTCAGAATCGAAAAATTAGTCGATCTAGCTATGTGTGTCTGTCCGTCCGTCCGTCCGTCCGGCCGTCCGTGTGTCAGCACGATAACTCAAAAACTAAAAGGGCTAGAGTCTTGAATTTCACACAAAGTCATTTTTAGACAATTTCTAGATTCCCTATTGTTTTTGGTTAAAATCGGACCAAGGCTTCGGGGAGCTGCCATACAACTTTTTTGCACCAATATGAATTTCTTCAAAACTATTTATACTACGGGGATGAAAATTACACACGGTTAGTTTTATAATGACTCCGGCACTTATATGAAGTTTCAAAATGTTAGGGCCCCATTTTCGGGAGGCTGCCATACAACTTCCTTGCACCAATATGAATTTTTTCAAAACTAATTATACTACGCGGATGAAAATAACACACGGTTAGTTATATAATGAATCGAGCACTTATATGAAGTTTCAAAATGTTAGGGCCCCATTTTCGGGGGGCTGCCATACAACTTCCTTGCACCAATATGAATTTCTTCAAAACTAATTATACTACGCGGATGAAAATTACACACGGTTAGTTATATAATGAATCGAGCACTTATATGAAGTTTCAAAATGTTAGGGCCCCATTTTCGGGGGGCTGCCATACAACTTCTTTGCACCAATATGAATTTCTTCAAAACTAATTATACTACGAGGCTGAAAATTACACACGGTTAGTTATATAATGAATCGAGCACTTATATGAAGTTTCAAAATGTTAGGGCCCCATTTTCGGGGGGCTGCCATACAACTTCCTTGCACCAATATGAATTTCTTCAAAACTAATTATACTACGAGGCTGAAAATTACACACGGTTAGTTATATAATGAATCGAGCATTTATATGAAGTTTCAAAATGTTAGGGCCCCATTTTCGGGGGGATGCCATACAAATTTGCGATTCAATAACTTTGAATCTAATGAAGCTACAAGGTTAAAATTAAAATTGGGCAGATAAATTAATAGGGCAAGTTACTTGGCAAAGTTGGACATCACTCGGACCTTCGGACTTTTAGGGTGGGCCAATTTTTTTTTTTTGTTGTTTTTTTTTTTATTTTTTTTTTAAGCTAAAGTTAGGGACAAAGAATAAAAATTTTGTTTATTTTTTTTTTTGTGATTTTTTTTTTTTTTTTGTTAATGTTTTTTTTTTTTTTTTCTTCAAAATTATGTGCAAATGAGTTAAATGTATAAGGGAAGTAAATTACGGTTTATTTTATACACCATGGTGGGTATGCACGGGTATCTAAAAGTTGACAAGGGCAACTATAATCTTCCTCGTTTATTTATTAGTTTAACTCAAACTTTACAAAATTTTAACAATTGGTATTATACAACATATAAAAAAAAATAGCTTATGAATTAAGTTACAATTTCATATTTCTTAAATTAAAATTTAAGTGAACAATAAAAAAAACTAAATATATATAAAAAAAAAAGAATTTATATTTCTATTTATACAATTTAAGTTTTTGTGTTTGTTTTGAAAGTGTGAAATCGATGTTGTTCTTGTGTTTATTACCCATTATCAACATCCTATGAATTGGTTCATAATTGCCATAATTTGTTCTATGAAAACTTAACGTAAATAAATTAGTATTTCGTAAACGATTATTTTGAATTAATTTTAATGTTATTAAGGATTTGAGGAGAAGAAATGTTACCTTTTATAACTTCAGTAATAAAAATAACATCAGCAACTTCTCGTCTTAATTTTAAAGTTTTCAAATGAATTAAATTCAATCTATTTTCATAAGGAGGTAGGATCAGCGGGTTTGACCATTGAAGATTTCTCAAAGTAAATCTTAAAAAATTTCTTTGCACCGCCTCTATCCTATTAATATGTACCTCGTAAAATGGTGACCAAACTTGGCTAGCATATTCTAAATCAGGTCTAACAAGACAAGAATATAACGATTTAAGAACATAAGGATCATTAAATTCTTTAGACCAACGTTTTATAAATCCAAGCATAGAATTAGCTTTATTTATAATATAACAGAAATGAAGTTTAAAGTTAAGCTTATCATCGAAGTAAACGCCTAGGTCTTTAATAGAATTCGTTTTAGGAATACTAATTCCGTTCAAGCAGTAATTAAAACAAATCCGACGATTAAGACGACGTGTGAAACACATAAGTGCACATTTATTTACATTTAGAAGAAGATTATTGTTTTTACACCAAATAAAAAAATTATCTAAATCATTTTGTAAGAGTAAAGCATCATTTAGTGACTCAATTTTCTTAAAAATTTTCATGTCATCCGCATATATTTGAAGCTCACTATTAACAATAACTGAAGAAACATCATTTACCGAGGTTATAAAAAAAAGAGGACCTAAGTGGCTGCCTTGTGGAACTCCGGAATTGGCGTTAAAAAGTTTAGAAGTAATGTTTCTAAATAAAACACTGTAGGTCCTATCAGATAAATATGAGTCAACCCATTTCATAAAAATATCTGGGAAACCAAGTTTTCTTAGCTTTATCAGTATTATAGAATGTGGTAAAACATCAAATGCTTTACTATAATCTGTAAAGATAACATCGGTTTGAAAACCTTCTTCCATATTTTTTGTAAAAGTTGAAACTGACTCAACAAGATTAGTAACTGTTGATTTTTTATCCATATATCCATGTTGATTATGAACTAAAAAAGATTTACAGTGACTATGAATAGAATCATACATTATTAATTCGAACAGTTTTGGAAGTAAAGAAAGTTTCGCAATTGGTCGATAATTAATAATTTCATTTTTGGCATTTTTCTTATGAATAGGTCTGACATATGAGTGTTTCCAATAGAAGGGAAAACTCCTGAATTTAAAGAAGAGTTAAATAGTATTGAAAGGGGAATAGCCGAAGCACTTGAACACTTTTTGAGTATAACTTCGGGAATACCATCAGGTCCAGGAAGAGTATTATTCCCAAGTTTATCTAAATACATTTTAATTACACCTTCATTAATATTTATATTAGACCAAGTAGTTTTCGGAAAAGTATCCAAATGAGAGAAATCATTATAATTTGGTGTAAAAATAGAATTACTATAAGAAGAACAAAAATATTCACGAAAAAAATTAGATACTATTTTAGAATCATTACTTGAAACACCATTATTCTTCATATGGGAGGGAAACTCGTCACTTTTCCTCTTGGAATTAACAAATTTCCAGAAGCATTTTGGATTTGATATTAATTTTGAAGATGTACTAGAAATAAATTCATTATAGAGTAATCCAGACAATAATTTAAATTCATCAAAAAGAATTTTAAATCTATTATAATCATGCGAATTCTTCGATTTAAGATAACAACGCCAAGCTTTATTCTTTTTATTTCTGAGTTATCTCAAATCGGAATTGAACCATGGTGGACTTAATAAAAGGGTTTCGTTTCTTAGATTTTAGTACAAATTGCCGAAAGCCTTCAAAAATAACTTCATAAAACTTTTTTGTCATTATATTAACATCTGTATTATTAAATACAGAATAAAAATCAAAGGAACTAATGAATTCATTTAAAGCAGCAAAGTTAGCTTTGTTAAAATTAAAACTATAAGAATTAGAATAATCAGAATTGATGAAATTTATCAATACCTATTAAATGGAAAGATAATGCCGAAAAAAAAAAATTTTCGCAGAAAATTAAATTTTTCCATTCAGAAGTAAACACTAAATCAAGTTGTTTACCCTGATAGATACAAATTTCTGAGACTTGTTGCAAATAATTAGTATTTAATTTATCAATAAATACATATTCACATTCAGTCCTAATATATTTCGGAATCATAAAATGTTCCTCGTTATGCTTCACCCATTTAAGATTGGGTAGATTAAAATCACAACATAAAATCAGTTCATCTTTAGGACTAAAGTCATTGCACATAAAATTTATCGTTTTACCTACAGAAGTATAAATATCAGAATCACACGAAGGAGGAATATAACAGTTAACAAGATATAAATTTTTAGAAGGAAATTCAATTTTCACAATACTTACTTCAAGCTCTTCTAATCCAGGGACATTGACTTGATTTACATTAAAATTATTTTTTACCGCAATTAAAACTCCACCCACTTTAGGAATTACACCATTAGGGTAATCGGATAGATTAGAATATCTATCCTTCCTAAAAATTGTGTAACAGTTATCAAAAAACTCTAAGTCCAATAAGTTTGGATTTAACCACGTTTCAGTTAATGCAAATACGTCAAAATTTAAAATAGATGAATTTAGAAAATCATCCCTTGTCTTTGTTCTCAAGCCTCTAACATTTTGATAATAAAAAGACATATTATCTTTATTTAAGTTACGGTTGATAGATATCTTGAGAAGATTATTTCGAGGAACTGGGGAGAAAAAACTTATTATAACTTTCACGAGCTGAGATTAAATGTTTATAATAATTACTCTCACAGTGACTTCGATAAGATTTAAGATCATCTTTTACATCTTTTTCCGAAACATCTATAGAATTGTGAAATTTAATATATAACTTATATAGGTCTTCATATTTAGTTGGGAGATACATACATACTATAGTGTAGCCGACCTTATAAAAATATTGCAAAAAGCAAAGGTGAATTCTACAATTAAAGCACTCCGAAGAGTTAGAAACAATAATCATTGGATAACAAAGGAATTGTTAAATATGATCAAAAAGAGGAATAATTTGTTTAAAAAGTTCAAAAAGCAGCCTAACAATATAGATATTAAAGATAGTTTTAAAAATGCAAAAAACAAAGTGACGTATGAAATAACTAAAGCAAAACAAAATTTTTTTAATGATAAACTACAACTAGCTGGTGGTGACCAAAGAAAAATTTGGAAAGTCCTAAATAATCTCATCTTAAAAAAATCAATTGAGTCGAGTGGGTTATTAAAGAAATATTAAGCTTATTATTGTTTTAATTTGAAATTTAAACATTACTGATATTTTAACCGCTAAGCTTAATTTAAAATACTCAAAAGCACAAAAATTTTTACTTATCACAATTTTATTGGATAACTTTAGGAGAACTGCCGAAAAAAGCTCCTCCTGCCGCTGAAACGGCATTAAAAAAGCTCCAACGGCATATACATACTATGACGCTGAAACGGCATAAAAAGAGTAAGTTCTTTTACTGACGCTGAAACGGCATATTAATTATTTATTTATTTATTAGTTTAACTCAAACTTTACAAAATTTTAACAATTGGTATTATACAACATATAAAAAAAAATAGCTTATGAATTAAGTTACAATTTCATATTTCTTAAATTAAAATTTAAGTGAACAATAAAAAAAACTAAATATATATAAAAAAAAAGAATTTATATTTCTATTTATACAATTTAAGTTTTTGTGTTTGTTTTGAAAGTGTGAAATCGATGTTGTTCTTGTGTTTATTACCCATTATCAACATCCTATGAATTGGTTCATAATTGCCATAATTTGTTCTATGAAAACTTAACGTAAATAAATTAGTATTTCGTAAACGATTATTTTGAATTAATTTTAATGTTATTAAGGATTTGAGGAGAAGAAATGTTACCTTTTATAACTTCAGTAATAAAAATAACATCAGCAACTTCTCGTCTTAATTTTAAAGTTTTCAAATGAATTAAATTCAATCTATTTTCATAAGGAGGTAGGATCAGCGGGTTTGACCATTGAAGATTTCTCAAAGTAAATCTTAAAAAATTTCTTTGCACCGCCTCTATCCTATTAATATGTACCTCGTAAAATGGTGACCAAACTTGGCTAGCATATTCTAAATCAGGTCTAACAAGACAAGAATATAACGATTTAAGAACATAAGGATCATTAAATTCTTTAGACCAACGTTTTATAAATCCAAGCATAGAATTAGCTTTATTTATAATATAACAGAAATGAAGTTTAAAGTTAAGCTTATCATCGAAGTAAACGCCTAGGTCTTTAATAGAATTCGTTTTAGGAATACTAATTCCGTTCAAGCAGTAATTAAAACAAATCGGATTAAGACGACGTGTGAAACACATAAGTGCACATTTATTTACATTTAGAAGAAGATTATTGTTTTTACACCAAATAAAAAAATTATCTAAATCATTTTGTAAGAGTAAAGCATCATTTAGTGACTCAATTTTCTTAAAAATTTTCATGTCATCCGCATATATTTGAAGCTCACTATTAACAATAACTGAAGAAACATCATTTACCGAGGGATCATTGGATAACAAAGGAATTGTTAAATATGATCAAAAAGAGGAATAATTTGTTTAAAAAGTTCAAAAAGCAGCCTAACAATATAGATATTAAAGATAGTTTTAAAAATGCAAAAAACAAAGTGACGTATGAAATAACTAAAGCAAAACAAAATTATTTTAATGATAAACTACAACTAGCTGGTGGTGACCAAAGAAAAATTTGGAAAGTCCTAAATAATCTTATCTTAAAAAAATCAATTGAGTCGAGTCGGTTATTAAAGAAATAATCGGTAATGGAATCAGAACATGTGAGAGCTTTGAAATTGCAAATTTCTTCAATTCTTATACTTCTGTTCAATCGGTAGCAAACTAGCAGATAAAATTACTGATGCTGAAAAATACGTTATAAAAAATAGATTCGATGAAAAGTCTATTTTTCTTAAACCTACAGATGAAACAGAAATATATAACATCATCATGCAATTAAAAAATAGCTCTCCTGGAGGTGACAATGTTTCAGCTTCAGTTCAGATTTAAAACATGTTGTAACTTTTATAAAATCTATAATTGTATACTTGATAAATAGGTGTCTAAGTACTGGTATATATCCTGAGTGTCTTAAATCAAGTATAGTTGTACCTATCTTTAAATCTGGGTCAACATTGGATGTATCAAATTACAGACCAATTGCTCTCTCAAGTTGTTTTGGAAAAATATTTGAAAAGGTTATAAATTCCAGAATACAGGAGTTCGTACAAAATGTTGTAGGATTTGATACAAATCAATTTGCTTTTCAAAAGAAAATTGGAACAGAATCTGTAGTCCTCGAATCCACCTACTCCATTGTAAATAAATTGGATCAAGGAAATTATGTTTGTTCGGTATTTTTTGTTCTTAAGAAGGCCTTCGATACAGTAAATCATAATATTTTACTTAACAGATTGCATGAATTTGGAATAAGGGGTACAGCTAATAACTTACTTTACTCATATCTGAATAATAGAAAAACTATTACAAAAATTAATGGAGTTTTTAGTAATGAAAATAGTATAAACATTGGTGTTCCTCAAGGATCAGTACTTGATCCTACATTATATTTACTTTACATTCATAACATCCAGTATGCGAATTTGCGAGCTAACTACAAGATCTTTGCTGACGATACTTTACTTATCTATAATTCTAGAACCTGTAAAGAACTTGAAACTCTTGTAAATACTGATTTGGAGATTTACGGAAAATGGTTAAAAGGTAATAAATTAACTATAAATACGGAAAAAATAAAGTTTATAGTATATAAAATAAAGAATAAAATTGATATAAATCCCAATCTATTGGTAAATAAGACTAAATTTCAAAGAGTACCTGAAAGATTTCCTGCAGGAGCATATTAATTAATTAGTAAAAAAAATTGTGCCTCTCCTGGGTGTCTCCAAAAGAAGTGAAATTATATTGAATAAAAAACTGCAGATAAGTTATATTTTTCTCATATTCTTTCGCACATCAGATACAATTTATGTGACTGGTCCAGCTGTTCATTATGGTTGAAAGATAAAATTAGTGTTCTAATAAACAAAGCCATTGAATGCTTACATAAGTATGACTGGCTTACACCAACAAATGAAATTTTTAAACGCACGGGATATCTGAAGTTACCCGAACTCATTATTTTGGAAAAATCTAAGCTAACTTTTACAGTAGAAAAAAGGGTGTACAAAAAAACATCATAATTACCAGAAGAAACAATATTCATAATTACAATACAAGAAGGTTAAACAATTTAAATGATACCAAATCAAGAATAGAGTTATCATGAAATAGTTGTCTCTCGTCATCAATAAGGATTTATAATAAACTGGCGTTGGAGTTAAAAAGAAGTTCAAATTTGGATATATTTATCAAAAAACTGAAGCATTCATTAAAGAATAACCGTTCATTATAACGCAGGAGTGAAATTTTTCAATGCTCGTAGCACATATCTGTACGAGGTGTTATATTTGTATTAATATAATTATATATGTATATATATATATATATATATATATATATGTTTAATTTTAAATAATTTACTTTGTCGAATAGTATTAGGAAGCAACTGCGATATTTTATACCAAAACTATAAGTTTTGTTTATACCAAAGTTAGAAAAAAACAAGTAAAACAACAGTCAGTCGATGCAACCGACTTAGAAATACCCTACACCTATTTAGTTCAAATTTAAGGACATATCCATAAGTCATTTTAACACCATAAAAGCTGTTATTAATTTGATCGTAAGACATAGCTAACCAAATTAACTTTATAATACTAACAACATTTTCTAATTACACTATCTATTAAAAAATATTACAAATTCTTACTAATTTATCTATATAAAAATTTTTAAACTTGAAACAAACAAAAAACAAACTTGAAATAAATAAAAATATATTTATTTCAATTCAATTACAAACTGAAAAAATTCTAATTATTATATTTTGTGATAAAATGATAATCAAAGCATAATATATTTAATAATCCAAATTTTTAGAAATTGCAATTATTTTAAATGGTTAGTTTATATACCTAATAGAAAAGCTTATAAACGCAAAATATGCAATAAATGTATTTCTAAAATACAATTACAAATTTAGACCTTTTCATATAATTCATTTAAATATAAAAATAAATTTTACATAAATGCAGCAAGTACCTTTGAACATAGCTGAACCACTACAATTAAGTCTAGATTTCGGGGACACATAGGACATAGGAAATATATTCTTTGGCTTCGAAATTAAACTCGACCAGAACCAATTCCCATGGTACTTTCATTACTAGTAACCAAGAGTTTAAATTTCATCAAAATACCGGCATTATTTTTTGAGTTATGGTGTTTTTAAGATATATGTTTGTTAGTCCTTGAACTTTTCAAGGGTTCCAGAACCCAAAACCATGGTACGATTTCGCCCATATGCAGTCCCGTCATACTTTCAATACTAGTTAACCCTTGTACACAATTGAAACGTTCTATCTTAATTTTAAGTTACTAGTTTTATTAATTTCGATGATAAGCTTTTACACATTGGGGGTCTGAGAGAGGTACTGAACCACCACTCCAATTGATCCCAAATTAGGGGGGCACGCAAGAAATAGTAAAGAACATCCTGGGCCAAATTAGAGCTTCTACATTTGTTTAAAGTTACTATCTTTATTAATTTAGACGCTTTAGACACTTACGAAATAAGAAGGGACACCCTGATACCAAATTTGGAGGTTCTATCTTCATTGATTTCGGAATTATGCTAGTTTGGCCTAAATTCGATCAAAAAGTTCTAAGTTCCGAACCCATTGTCTAATCCTCACCGTACGTAATCACCGCCGTAGTTTCATTACCATTAACCTACAGCACAAATTTCATCAAGATAGCTCCATTAGTTTTTGAGTTATCGTGCCTACGGACGAACGGACGGACGGACGGACATGGCTATATCGACTCAGGCGGTCACGCTGATCACAAATATATATACTTTTCCATATCTAGCTCGCTTCCTTTAGGTGGTTACAAACACCATACCAAAGTTAATATTCCCCTTTACTTATTCTATAGGTGTAGGGTATAAAAAAAAAAAACCAAATGTTAAAGTTTAATCATCAAACTTGTGCTGTAGGTTACTAGTAAGTAAACTGCGGTGAGGAGTGCGTACGGTTAAGATTGGACCATGGATGCGGAACCTAGAACTTTTTGATTGAACTTAGGCCAAACGAGCAAAATTCCGAAACCATTGAATATAGAACCTCAAATTTTGGTATCAAGGTGTCCATTCCTATTTCCTTAGTGTTCTTAAAATGTGGGCGTCATTGGAATAGTGGGTCGAGTATCAGCCCCAAATTTTCGGAAACCTTAAAGTATATCATTAATAAAGATAGCAACTTGAAACAAATGTAGAAGGTTAAAATTTGGCACATGGGTGTTCTTTACTAATTGTGTGGCCTCTAATTTGCGGTTCAGTACCCCTCTTGGACCTCCAAAGGTTTAAAAGGTTATAATTGAAATTACTAAAAATAGTAACTTAAAATTAAGATAGAATGTTCCAATTGTAGACAAGGTTTAACTAGTATTGAAAAACCAGCGTGGACTGCATATGGACGAATTCCGTATATGTTTTCGGATTCTGGACCTTTTTCCAATTTTTTTTTAATTTTTTTAATTAATAAAGATAGTAACTTCAAACAAATGTGGAAGCTTTAAATTTGGCACATGGATGTTTTTTACTATTTCCTGCGCTTCCCCCCAATTTTAGTTTAATCGGAGTGGTGGTTAAGTACCCCTCTTAGGCCTCTTAAGGTTTAAAAGCTCCTAATCGAAATTGCTAAAAATAGTAACTTAAAATTAAGATAGAACGTTGCAATTGTGTACAAGGGTTAACTAATATTTAAAGTTAAGCGCGGACTGCCATTGGCAAAATCGTATTATGGTTTCGGGTTCTGGAACCTTTGAAAAGTTCAAGGGCCAACAAACATATATCTTAAAAACTGCATAACTAAAAAAATTATGCCGCTATTTTAATGAAATTTAAACTCTAGTTTACTAGTAATGAAAGTACCATGGGAATTGTTTCTGGTCGAGTTTGCTCAATGAGTTCGGATTATAGAAGCTTTTGATCGATTTGCGTTTATAAGCTTCTCTAATGGGTACATAAACTAACAATTTAAAATAATTGCAGTTTTGAGAAATTTGAATTATTAAATATATTATGCTTTGATTAGCTTTTTATCACAAAATTTAATAATTCAAATATTTTAACTTTTGTAATTGAATCGAAATAAATATATTTTCATTTATTTCAAGTTTTTTTGATTTTTAATATTTTTAAATAGATAAATTAGTATGAATTTGTAATATTTTTGAATAGAAAAAGTAATTAGAAAATGTGTTTTTAGTACTATAAAGTTAAGATCAAACTAATAAAATCTTTTATGGATTTAAAATGACTTATGAACTTCCCATTAAATTTAAACCAAATAGTACCAAAACCAAATAATTTATTTTTATATTACTTATAAGGATAGTGTTTTTATTTGACCATAATTTTGGAAAATAAGAAAGAATATAGCTACGCTTCTTTTTATCTTTATTATAATCAATTTTATTAGTTTTTTCTATTATGGTTGTTTGAATCACAAAAAATAAACAAAAAACTTATATAAGTTTAGAATTCAAATTTATTAATGATTATATTTTAGGTACTTAAAATTACGTCTTGAAATACAATTTTATTCCCATAATAATTATACATTATGCAACGAAATTACCTGACACAACAAATATTTAATTTACTTTAAAACAATTGAAATTATGAATGTAGGTCAGTACAATGACTTTAAAGGTATTTTATTAAGTTAAATTAAATTAAATTATATTACAAAGAAATGTGGATCATAAGCAAAAATGTATGTTAAACAATTATGAAATAAACAATATTAAAATTAGTTCTAAAGTTTTTATATATATTAATTTTAAGTTTATAATGTTAAAAACTTATGTTCTGCGAACATTCTCCCCCCAAAATTAATTTATAGTTAAATGGATGTTCACAAGCGGTTGACGCTATATTGTTTTCTGTAGGTTGTACTGCAGATTTTGAATTGGTTTTTGCATCAATTGAGTTATGAGAGTTATGTATGCAATTGCATAATGATGAACATCATGTGTATTTATATTTCTTGTTGATGCTCTTTTTGTTGGAATACGTATGCTTTCTTTTGACGGATGAATGAAAAACTTCCAAATTTTCTGGATCATTATTTAACGGACTTAAAGGACGAGAATTTAAACAAGCTTCAATTTTTACAGTTAAAGTTGTAAGTTCTTCAAAAGTTAATGCTGTGTCCTTTATTATTCTCTTCATATGATATTTTGTTGATTTTACACCAGCTTCCCAAAGACCTCCAAAGTGAGGGGATGCTGGTGGTATGAAATGCCATTGGATTCCTTCCCTATTTAATGAGTCTATAATTTCATTTTTATAATTGGATTGTTTGAACAAATCACTCAAAATTTTTCTGGCTCCGCAAAAATTTGTGGCATTATCACTATACACATTGGCAACCGGTCCTCTTCTGCTAACAAATCTTTCAAATGCTGCAAAAAAGGCACTTGATCTTAAGTTACTAACTACTTCTAGGTGTATTGCCTTGGTACTTAAGCATACAAAAAGTGCTATGTAATCCTTAAAATTTTTATCTTCACGACCTACTGATGACTTTAAAGTAAAGGGTCCAGCGTAATCAACACCACAATTTGTGAATGGCCTGGACATAGTTACCCGAGGTTTAGGAAGATTTCCTATTAGTTGAGATGCCGAAGTTGCTTTAAATCGATGACAAACCGTACATCTATGAAAACATCTATGAAAAACAGACTGACTTTAAAGCATTTAATATTCAAAATCTTTGTCGAATATATTCTAGGGTTTGATTATTGCTACCATGTAATGAATGCAAACGTGCATGATTTATGATTAAATTTGTTAAATCACTCTTGTAGGGAAGTATAAGCGGATGTTTTTAGTTATATGAAAGTTCAGATCCAGACAATCTTCCACGTAAGCGAAGAAGATGAGAAGAATCTAAGAACGGATTTAAACTTAATAATCAGCTTGTTTTATGTAGTGGTTTACCCTTTAAAAGTTGCTCAATTTCCTCATAAAAGTATTATTGATATTGTGTAGCCTTTATTAATGTTATAAACGAATTTTCTACTTCATCAGCAGTTAATGTTCCGGCTTGGCGGTTTTTTGGACTGCATCTTAAATTTTTACAAAAACGAATATAATAAGCTACGACACGTTTTAATTTTGTTAAGGATGAATAGTTATGAAGTAAATTTTCAATCAAAGATTTTCTACTTCTGTTTTAACAATGTTAACTGCAAATTTGGTTTTAATCTCTAAATTAGTATTGCTTATTGGGGTTTTTGACGCCTTGAATTCATTTTGTTTTAACCATGTGAGACCTTCCCACCAAAGACTATTATTTTCTAATTGCGATGGATAAATTCCACGTGACGCTAAATCAGCTGCATTACTTGATGAATTTTCATGGTCCTAATTTTCAGGACCAATTATAACGTTGGCAAACTTTGGTGTTATTCCCGTAATCGATCCATCTACAGCTGATCCGATCCATACAATTGAGCCTATATCTACCCCCACTCCTTTTCAGCGTCACAAACGTAATGGCAAATTTATTTGCCCTTTGACTATATAGTCATACGTGTATAAAGACGTGTATAAAATTTTAAGAAAATCGGTCGAACTGTTACTAATTCAAAATGTAGTAATTAAAAAGCTATAAAAAGCTGTTGGGCGGCAATGGGTTAACGGAACTCAAGAAAATTTTTTTTGACGCTTTCTTTTTACTCAAAGTAGTATTTCGCAAAATTGAACTGTATTTGCTTCTAAAATTTTTTTTCACCCACCTTCGGGCCTACATTGGTCAACAAATTCCAAATCTGTTAAAAGTGTCAACTCAATTCTCAAAGAAAAACACGTGACTTTAATAATCGATCTTTGATTATTATAAAAAAAAATTATCAATAAAAAAAACTGCTATTTAATTTTTAAAGAAAGCACTTTTATTTAAATTCACAAATTCATTTATTTTAATTAAAGTACAATTAATTACTTAACTGTTGTAAGTATTTTATGACTTAATTTTTTAACGAGTTTAACATGACTGATCTTTTTAATAATATATTCTTATAATTAATTAGGTATAATGCTAAGGTAGCATTTTGTCAATTAAGAATTATTTTATTAAAGCTAATTTGCTTTGTATATATTTTATTACGTGAACTGTTTTATTTTGTGGGAACATTTATGTTTCCATCAGGTTGAATAACGGAAAATGCTGAGTTAGCGTCTACAATATTTATTATGGGATAGACAGGTAGACTGTACATAACTTTTCCCCCGTTTGACTTAGAATTCTCCTGAATTCTTCTAACTAAAAATTTTTCTTTGAATTTTGTTTAAATACTTCAATTATTACAATAGTGAAAATTACTAAACTTATTACAATAGTTAAACCATATGATATGTTTTTATGGTAATACAATTTTTCAATACCTTTTACATTATTTAAATTTTCTATTACAATTTCATCAAATGTTAACTTATTTTTGAAATTATTAAAATCTTGATTTGAAGAATAGTAAAATCTTTGATTTAAATTATCTTTTATATTAGAAAAATATTGATCTAAAATTTTAATACTACAATTATTGAAATGAATTAATACATTATTTGTTAGAGTTATATTTCTTTTATCGCAAGTTTGATTTAAATATATTTTATTAGCGTTTTTAATAAAAATAGTTACTTCATCTATTTCATAAATTTCAGTTAATTTGTTTGTTATTAAATTACAATTACTTTTATACATACAATGCATCCTTATACTTAGTTCATTTAAAGTTTTTAACTTTTCATATTTATATACTTGATTATTATATTCAAAAACAATTTCCTTTTGATAATCAATTTCTTTTTAGCACATTTTCAAAGAATGTTGTAAAAATGTGCCTATAAAGCTTCACTCTGTCTGTCCGTCTGCCCGTCCGTCCGTCCGTCCGTCCGTCCGTCCGTATGTTTACAAAAACTTTTACACCGTTTGAAATAGAGTAAAGAAATTTTAACCATGGGTAGTTTTTGCAAAAAAAATAATTTCCCCCAAAGTTGGAAAAAGCCCTATATTTAAATTGTTATAACAAGAGTTCTGTTAGATATATTTTCACTCCGAAACCAGCTAACAATCCGCAAACGATAGCTGGTTTCATAAACTTAATAAATTTTTAAAAAACAATGTTTAGGGTTGCCATACGGTACTAAAATTTAACATTACACAAAACTCAATTTTTGCAAAATTTTTGACCACACATATCTTCTGAACGATTTAACTTAGGGTCTTGAAATTTTGGGAGAAGTTAGATCCTCAAAAATTATTAGGAGTCGTTTAACAAAATTTTTTTCTCAAGCCCCCTGTTTAGGAGCTGTAAGGGCTCGAAAACTGAAATTTTGCTATTTTTAATCACCTGTAACTTGAATACCTGTCCAATTTTTTTTTTTATTAATTTACAAAATTTAAATTTCTAGCATTATATTTTAACATAAGTTAAATGTTTTTCTAAAATTTAAAAGCGGTTCCTTAAATTGAAGAAAGTGCCTCTCAGTTTTACCCATTTTTGCTTAGATTTTATAATTCTAAGTAAAATTCCAAATTTTTCTGGAATTCACAATTTAATTCCTATAACCTACAAAAATGGGGGGACGGGGGCGGGGTTAGATGAAGTTAGATCCTTGAGAAACTTGGCAAGCTTTCCCATTGAAGGGCTATAACAACTTTAAAATAAAAACCTTACTGTTAGCAGTAAATTTTATAAGGAAGCAGTAACTATTTCCAAGTAAATGTTTCCAAAGTTAAACTCAGTATGTAATACAATATAATTTTGAAAATGTGCTTTTTTAAAATCCCCTTGGTTTTTTTTCATCACTTGTTTATATTTATTAGGAACTGGAACAATTGCTTTTAGTTGAATGGTTTTATTTTCTTTGCAATTTTAATTGCTATTAATAGTGAGTTTTCTTAAAAATGAGCTACTCCTAATTTTATATATTGTAACTTGTAAAAATCTATATCGTATTTTTCTATTTCGTCCACTGTTAAAATTTTAGGGTGAACTATATCGTGTTTAATTGAAGCTAAATTGTCCTGAATGACTTCTATACCTTTTCTTTTATAAGTTGAATTTTAAATAATAAATCTAAATATAAATTTTGTTGAATGATCGGCGTATTGACTTTATTAATTTGGTTTGAAATTACTTCCCTATCATTTTCTATTATTAATTTGAGTTGTTTTATTGTATTATAAAATTGATTGTTAATTTTAACTTGTTGGTTATGTTGTGATATAATTTGGTCGTTATTGGAATTAATAGTTTCTAAATATTTTTCAATGTTTTGACTGTTTTGGTCGTCCATAGTACCGAATAACCATTTGGATGTTGTGCCAATAGCATTAATTAGTCCACGTTTATTTCTCTTAACAGGTCTTATTGTTTTTAATTTGTTTATTAACTCAGTAATTCATTTTGTAAAATAGTCTTTTGATTGTCGTTTAGTTTTTCAGTTTTAATTGATATATTATGTAATAGCGTTAGTATTTCCAATGGATGAATAATATTTATTACGATGTCAGTTTGAGTTATTATTTCAATTTTGTCTAAGTTAATTTTATCCTATATTTGATTCTATGTTGTTAATTTCTAGAAGGTTTGATTTAACCTGAGGAATTGCCGTTCTTATTATCATTATCATCATTAACTTCTGTAATATCTGTAAATTTCAAAGGTCTTTTAATGTATGTTAGTAAGTATAAGTTTTTTAAATTTTGGCTGTTCTTTATGTCGAACCACTTTATAATTGTTTACGAAACCAGTTGATCGGGTGTCAATATAATTTTCTCTTTTTGCATTTAGTTTTTCTATTTTATTTGTTTTATTTCTTTCTAAAATTTCTTTAACTTGGGGTATTTTTAATACTAGAATGTTATCTATCATTATAAATTCTGACAGATTGTTGTAACATTCTTTAAACTGACAAATTTTTATTAGTTTGTTTTATTACTCTGAATTTTTCAGCGATTGTATTATGAAGTCGTTCAATGTCACCGTTCCCTTTATGACTGTTGCGTTTGGTTAAATGAAGTGAAATATTTTGTTCTTGTAAGAATTCGCAAATTTGAAAAACTTTAAATTCATTATCGGCTACTATCTTATTAGGTATACCGAATTTTGTAATATGTTCTGCAAGTTTTTCTATGATAGTTAAATGGTTTCTATTTGTTAAATGATAAGCGGAACCGAATTTTGAAAATATATCGATTATAGTCAGAAAAAAATTTGTCATTATAACATATGTGTCTATAATGGTATTCATAAAAAGAAACAACATGTTTTATCTTCTACTTAAAACTGAATGCTTTATTTTACTTAATTACTATATTTATAAACTTAATACTAACGCTACTAATACTAATAAACTTTCTATCTTATTCTTATAAAATTGTGCCATATCAGTATACACATATACAACAAAATCGATAATTAGTATCGATTACTTTTATCATTTACTATAACTAAACATAATATAACCATTGCATTCCTTTAGGTCATTGCCTTTATGAAATATATGAAACATATTTGATTATGATCAATCATTATGATCGTTCTAAATATTATATACCATTGCATGATTAATCATTGCATGTTATTGTAATATATCAGATTCATATTTCTATATTGGTCAATGCACTTATATTTAATCTGATATTTAATGATTTAAATTAGAATGGGCAATCTATTATGCCATACTTAAGTTCTGTACTTGAATGTATATTTTATACTACATCTCCCTCCGAAAGAAAAGGAAAGTGAAAAAAATTATTTTACCCATAAAAAAAATTTTGTTTTGTATTCAAAACTAAGTGTGTGGTTTTTTTTTTTTCACTTTTCTTTTTGTTAATTTGTTTTTTTTTTTTTTTTTTATGTATTATATTTTATTACTGTGAGGGTGCCGACCAAAAAATATGTGTTTTATTTTATATGCATATACTGTAGACATTGTTGCTATAGCTTTTGTACAAAAAAAAAATTTGATAATAGAAACTTAAAATATACTCGTTAATAATACAAAAAAAAATTCATAAAAAAATTATTCATGTTTAATCTTACATATTATGTTCTTTATTTTATCATTATTTTTTTTTTTTTTTTTTTTTTTTAAATATTTTGCTGAGCTGGCCAACTCATTTGAATTTATTAATATGTTTATTAATCTAGGTCAGTAAATTAAATTAACTTAAGTATGTTATGTTAAAATAAATTTAGGAATAATTTTAGTTATTAGTCTTATAATAGGATATTGAATAGTTATGATATAATAAAAATTTTCAGATTTAAAATTAACTTATGTTTATATTATAGAAGTTAACGATTATATTTTACCAATCTGTTTTTATGAACGATTTCTTCTTTATTTTATATATTAGAACCTTCTATAGTTTTTATTATGTGTGGGCCACTATATAAGGCATCCAATTTATGAGCATTTTCCTTTCTTAACAAAACTTCATCGTTTATTTTAAAATTGTATCCTTTCACGTTTTGGTCATATAGTCTTTTATTGTTTAATTTTGCTTTTTGTAGCAAGTATTGTGCGTGTTTGTTCATGACTTGTAAGTTGTATTTAAGTTCTCTACTGTAATCGTCAAAGTTGTAAATTGGTTCGATTTTGCTGTTAAGGATAAATTCTGGTATTGTTGGTGTTTTACCAAAAACCAATTCAAATGGAGCATATTTTTCTTGAAAACTCACATTTGGTGTTGAATTATGACAGTAAGTAAAGTATTGTAAGTAATTGTCCCAATTGTCTTTATTTTCATTTATATATGAACGTAAGTATTCGTTAAGAACTCTATGGTTTCTTTCTACAGTTCCTAGTGTTTCATGATGGTAAGCTGTAGAACACTTATGTTCAATATTTAGCAGCGAGAGAACTTCTTTCATTATTTGATTTTTATACTCGGTCCCTCTATCTGTTAAAATATTTTTCATAGGTCCGAATATCAGAACACAATTCTCAACTATGGCTTTTGGCAACTGTTTTAGCTTCTTTGTTGGGAATTGGTATTGTTATTAAAAATTTAGTCAAGTCGCAAATGATTGTTACTGCGTATTGATTGTTGTTTATAGTCCTTGGTAAGGGACCAATTGTATCTATTACTACTACGTCAAATGATTTCTGTGGAGTCTCTGTCAATTGTAAAGGTTCTTTATGTTTCATTTTTGTCTTATTTATTTGACATTTTCTACAATTTCGTATAAATTTTGCTATGTCTTTTGCCATATTTTTCCAATAATATTTTGTTCTTAACTTGGCATATAATCTTTTCTGTCCCATATGTCCTCCAAATATAGGATCATTATGATACTGGTTTAATAGTTTATTTATATCGAGTCTCTTTTCAATAGTTTTAGGAGTATTTATTATCGCTATTTTTAGTTTATTTAGGACTTGATTGCCTATTTCCTTCAATTCATTTATAGTATACTGTGTAAATATAAGATCATTATTATCTATTTCTAATTCGTTTAGATTTAAATTATTAGTTTCATTTTCTAGTGCACGTAAAAATAACTCTAATGTTATTTTCTTTTTATTCACGAATTTATTCATTTTTAAATTTGTTATACAATTTATTTTCTTATATATTTTGGCTAGCATTTCATTATCATTTTTTATTATTTTTAATTTGGGGACGTTCCAATTTTTTAAAGCTTCGTAGATTTTAATACTTTTATTATTATTACCGTCTTCCTCAGAAGAATGTATATCATTATGATTATTTTTATTTTTATCATTATTATCATTGTTATTATTGTTGTTATTGTTGGACGATCTTGTTTTCATTTTTAATATTTTAGCGGTCTCATTGTTTTGTATCGTTGCATGGGTCAACCTTAAATCATTAATGTTTACGCGTGATAATGCATCAGCTACTACGTTTAATTTGCCTTTTATGTATTCGATCGTAAAATTATATTCTTCTAAGTCTAATCTCATACGTGTTAGTTTGGATGATGGGTTTTTTAATGAAAATAAATATGTTAACGGTTTGTGATCACTTTTTACCGTAAAATGTGTACCGTAAATGTATGGTCTGTAGTGTGTAATTGCGAAATTGATGGCTGCTAACTCTTTTTCAATTGTGGATTTATTAGATTCACCTTTTGTAAATGATCTCGAAGCGAATGAGATTGGTAAATCTGTACCGTTGTAATTTTGAGTTAGTGCAGCTCCTACTGCATCTTTAGATGCATCCACAATTAATGTGAATTCTTTTGAAAAGTCAGGATAGTGTAATATTGGTGGTTTTAATAACGAATTTTTTAATTTTTCAAACGATTTTTGACAACATTCGTTCCAATTGAAGACTGCTTTTTTTCTTGTTAAAGCATTTAAAGGTTTTGCTATTCCAGCAAAATTAGGTATGAACTTACGATAATAGTTAGCGAAAGCTACGAAATGTCTAGTTTCATCTTTATCTTTTGGTGTCTGATATTTTAGAATTACCTCATATTTAGAGTCATCTGGATATATACCTTGATCGGTACATTTATGACCTAAGTATGTAACTTCAGTTTTGAAAAATTTGCACTTTTCAGGATTTAATTTTAAATTATATTGTTTACAAATTGTAAAAACAGATTTCAAGTTTTTCATGTGATGATTTTCGGAACAGCCTGTTACTATAATGTCATCCATATAAAGGAAACATTGTAAAGGTGTCGCACCTGCAAAAGCAAGTGACATCATTCTAGAAAATGAATTTGGAGAGACGTTAAGTCCGAATGGAAGAACTTTCCATCTATAGCTACCTGATTGTGTGCTAAATGAAGTTATGTCTCTAGATTGTTCATCTAGTGGTACTTGATGAAAACCTGAGTATAAGTCTAATACTGAGAAGAATTTTGTTCTACCTAAATTGTCAAGAATGTCTTCTATTCTTGGAAGTGGAAATTTATCCGCTATTAATTTTTTGTTAACCATCCTATAATCAATACACATTCTCTATTTGTTTTGATTACCTTTTTTCGGTACTAAAATTATTGGGCTATTGTAATTTGATTGACTTGGTTCAATCAATTTATTTTTTAATAGTTTATTGACTTGTTTATTTATTTCATCCTTTTGCGTATGCGCTTGTCTATAGTTTTTGATGTAAACTGGATTGTCATCCATAATTCTTAATTTTTGTTTATAGAAGTTATTGACAGACATAGGGTCCGTTTCTAATTGAAAAATATCGGCAAATTCATTACATAGTTTTAATAATTTGGGTATATACATTTTATTTGTATTTTCAGATATGATCTGATTTAATTCTTTAATACGGTTATTGGTCTTATTGTAATTTTGTTTTAATTCTACTATTTCAAAATCAGACAATGGTAAAGTTTTTAATTTAATACTAGATGGAATCAATTTATTTTCTGAATTCGTATTCATAACGCGAACAAAAGGGTTCTTAGAAGACACTATTGTTCTTGGTATAAATACTCCTTCTGAAATTTCTTGATCCAAAATCAAGCAATCGTTATCTGAAGGCAAAGAAAATTTCCTTACAACTTCTGAACGAGCCGGTATTACCATTGTTTGGTTATTGGGTCCGTTAAGGATTGGAATTTCTATAATATTATAATTTGTTTTTATTGAAACTCTCATATTTTCATAATTTATATTACATTTATAAAATTTTATGAAGTCTTTACCGAGTATACCATCGGCTGGTATATCGAAATTATCCGGTACAACGTGCAATTCGCAAGGTAATTCATAGTTTTGTACATAGATTTTTGTACATACTGTACCCAAAGATTTTATGTAATTGCTTGTTATACCTTTAATTTTTATAGTATTATTTTTATTTAAGTTGAATTTGTTATTGACAGATGAGATTTTTACTAAAGAGATATCCGCTTGAGTATCTATTAAGAAATTAAGTTTAGACGTATGTAATTTTGTATTTAGAGAAACATAGTCTGACAAATTTAAATTTAACGTATATACATTTTTGACAGGATTATTTATTGTTCTTCTGTATCTTGAGTTTCTGCCCCCTCTGCCCATGCCATTGAGGGGCTGTAGTGTTTTCCAGGTACCTGACACTACCATAATTCCTATTATTGTTTCTATTATTTTTACGATTATTATTAAAATTATTATTAAGATTATTATTAGGATTGTTATTTCTATAATTGTTATTTCTATAAATGTTAGACTGATTATTTCTAGATTTGTTTTTGTTAAAGTTGTTATACTTATTATTATTATTATAATTATTAAAATTTTTGTTCCTGAAATTACGGTATTGAGGTTTTGTATTGAAAGACAAAACCTGTTTTTCTTTATTCTCCGTATTAATCTCTATCATAAATTTTGCAATAACTTCTTTTGGATCTTCAAATTTAGAAGATGCCAAAACCGATTTTACCAGATCAGACCTTGCTGATCCTCTACACATATCAACCGTTTTTTCGACTGATAATTCGACTGCTTTTGTGTTGCTGATCCCTTCCATTATTAAAGATCTTCTAAATTTTTCGGCTAAATCTTCGGCCTGTTTAGCAAATTCTTGTAATGCAACTCTATCTGCTTTTAGAGCTTGCATTCTACCTTCTATAATTTTCGAATATTCTGTTTTAATTTTTCTTTTTAATGTTTCGATAATTTTACTAGGGGTGTCTTCATCTGTTATTACTTCTCTTGCTTTTCTCTCTAATCTTGATAACATAAAGGATTTTAGAAGGGCTTTTAATGTAGTCGAAGTTGCCATTTCTTCCAATAAGTTTACTGAGTCTATATATGATTGTAGACTTAATGGATCCCCGGAATAATTCTTATTAATGGTGCAGGAAGCTAACTTCAGAAATTCTGGATTTGTCAAAGCCATTGTATCTATTACGGAGTCGTTACTGTCTGTCTCAGATTCGGATTTAATGTCGTCTGGTATGTTCATAAGACTATTTATACTATTTGGTACTATATAATCACAGTGTAATACTTTATACACCCTTTGTAACCTATCTCTAGCAAAGTTGAAATGCTCTATTAAATTTCTTTTATTTTCAGTTATACTCCACAATTTTTGTATTAATTTTAGTAACCTATTATAACACCTTGTAATTCTTATTTTGTTTTGGACTAATGTTGTTTGGTTTTTTGACCTGTGTTTTTTTAATATTGTCTTTGTAGCTTTTATAAAGTCGTTCCTTACCGTTATTAGTTCTTTGTACATAGGTTTATATATTATCAAATTATTAAACACATAAAAAAAATTTATATATATATATATATGTAAGGGTGTTTTATCAAAAAATCAAAATGCTCATATTTTGTCTAGCGTTAAAAAGTTCAAAGTTATAGTATACATTATTACATTAATTCCTTAATTATCGGTTCTAAATTGCAAGGTTTTACTTTAAAAGAAATGTTTTTTTTTTTTTTTTTATTTACTTTCACTCAAAAAAAATTTATTTATATTATTTAGTTTTGTTTTGTACATAACTATATATTCTACTTTTCCTCATTTTTTTCTTCTTTTTTTTTTATATATATATTTCTAAGATTTTATATTAAGCCATATGAGTTTGCTATTTAGTATTACAATATTTGCATATAGAAATAAAAATTTTGTACATTATTTAATTTAATTCGTTAAACATTTACGATTGACAATATTATTTAGCTTATTTATACAAGTGTATATAACATATTTAGTTTATTTTAATAATAATAATGGTGAATTTATATTTAAACGAGAATTTATTAAAAATTAAAGAAAAGAAAAAAAAATTTGACTTATCTTGTGTTTTTTTTTTTTGATTACTCGATTTGTGGTACTCGCACCTGGTATCTCCTTTTAATATTTTTCCTGATTCCGTTGTAAATTAAGTTCACTGCTTCAAGTACTTTGATAATTGCGATAATTAACAGGATCCAATATACGTTGTCGTGTTGTTCTTGGAGTATATCTATTATAATGTTGTTGTTGATGTCGCCCTGGGTGTCAATTTTTGATTTAGTTCCACCCATGATATCACTATTTTTCTTTTAGCACTGTTTCTTTTCGTTTTTTTTTTCAAAAAGAGTTTTTTTTTTTTTTAAATTTTCAAATTATTTTATTTAAATTTGTTGTTCACTCACTGATAGTTTTTATTTAGACAAGTGTTTTTCTTTTTCTTTTATTTATTTATTGTTACTTAGTTTTTAGTTACACATAGTTGGTAATATATTTTTTTTTTTTTGTTGAGGGCTAATAATTCTTGTCCCTTTTTTCACTAGAATTTTTCTTTATATAAATTTTTTTTTTTATATTAACCCGAACCGAAATAAAAGGAAACTTTTATTAATTTCACTTTTTGTCACGGTCGCCATATAATGGTATTCATAAAAAGAAACAACATGTTTTATCTTCTACTTAAAACTGAATGCTTTATTTTACTTAATTACTATATTTATAAACTTAATACTAACGCTACTAATACTAATAAACTTTCTATCTTATTCTTATAAAATTGTGCTATATCAGTATACACATATACAACAAAATCGATAATTAGTATCGATTACTTTTATCATTTACTATAACTAAACATAATATAACCATTGCATTCCTTTAGGTCATTGCCTTTATGAAATATATGAAACATATTTGATTATGATCAATCATTATGATCGTTCTAAATATTATATACCATTGCATGATTAATCATTGCATGTTATTGTAATATATCAGATTCATATTTCTATATTGGTCAATGCACTTATATTTAATCTGATATTTAATGATTTAAATTAGAATGGGCAATCTATTATGCCATACTTAAGTTCTGTACTTGAATGTATATTTTATACTACACTACGTGAATAATTTCATTAAAATCATTTGGAGTTTCAGTTATATGATATTTTGTTTTTATTGGGTTTCTGTCATATTTAACTTGTTGACAGATTTCACATTGATTTATTGTAATTTGAATTAATTCGAGCAATTTGATTTGGCACCGTGAAATAAAGCCATACGAAATAAAGCCATAAAATGACATTATGGCTTTATTTCGCATTCAAATGCGAAATAAAGCCATATCGCCAATTTTTTCGCGTATGGCTTTAATTCGCATTCAATTGCGAAATAAAGCCAAATGGCTTTATTTCGCATTTAAAAATGTAATTTAATTTGTGAAAATAGAAGCAATTTAATTTTCCAAACTTTTTTATTTAAATAGTTAGGAAGGAGTTTTAGAGTTAGTTTCAAAAGCAGGGTTTTACGCTTTTTCCAGAATATTTATATATGTGTATATGTGGGATTGTTAGTTGGATTCAAAAGCAGGGCTTTACGCTTTTTCCAGAATATTTATATATATGTGTATATGTGGGATTCTCAATTAGGAGGGATTTTGGAGTTGGATTCAAAAGCAGGATTGCCCCCTTTTCCAGAATATTTATATTTATTAATTAGGGTTGATTATTTTTTGTATGAAATAGCTATGCCGAATTCTCATACCATTTTTTTCATTATAGTGTTGGATTCAAAATCTAGTTTCAATAATTGAGTTAGCGGGGGTTCGGGGGCGACAGCCCCCGTAATGAAAATATAATATTATTTAACATGTTTTATTACAGTGTATTAAAAAAATTAGAAATTTATCAATTTTTTTAATGAATTAGGTATCCGAATTCTTATACCATTCTTTTCATTTTAGTGTTGGATTCAAAATCTAGCTTCAATAATTGAGTTAGCGGGGGTTCGGGGGCGGCAGCCCCCGTAATGAAAATATAATATTATTTAACATGTTTTATTACAGTGTATTAAAAAAAATTAGGAACTTATTAATTTTTTGAATGAATTAGGTATTTTTTTTTTACTTTGTTTACTATTAAACTAGAATTTGTATCAATTTTACTATATGGCTTTATTTCGTAAAATTTTAGAAAATGATATGGCTTTATTTCGCATTCAAATGCGAAATAAAGCCATACGCAAAAAAATTCTCGATATGGCTTTATTTCGCATTTGAATGCGAAATAAAGCCATAATGTCATTTTATGGCTTTATTTCGTATGGCTTTATTTCGCGCCACCTTTGATTTATTGTAATTTGAATTAATTCGAGCGATTTTGGATAAGGATATTAGTTTTACCGCTTCGGTTTCGGTTTTTAAATCTTGAGCTCTAAATGAACGGTGGCGCGAAATAAAGCCATACGAAATAAAGCCATAAAATGACATTATGGCTTTATTCCGCATTCAAATGCGAAATAAAGCCATATCGAGAGTTTTTTTGCCGATCTTTGATTATTATAAAAAAAATTTACCAATAAAGAAAACTGTTTTTTAATTTTTAAAGAAAGCTCTTTTATTTATTTAAATTCATAAATTCATTTATTTTAATTAAAGTACAAATAATTACTTAACTGTTGTAAGTATTTTATGACTTAATTATTTAACGAGTTTAACATGACTGTGGAAGGAAGGTGGAAGAGGTTTCGTAGATCTGCCTTTCAACTTATATTTTCTTTTGGATGATATATGAATTTCTAACCGAATGATATAATATCAATATTACTGTCATACGGGTATCGAATCGTCGACACAGTCGAGAGTGTACTCTACTACACTCTTCCTCGTTTTTTGAATATTTTTTGCATTTAAAAAGTGTTCAAATTAGTTTTGCTCCAAAAATAAAAAAAAATTTAAAAAGACATATTAAAATTTGATATTCAGTGCAGTGGTGTGATGCATGTTTTTTATGAATGTTTCGTATTGTAGGCAGTGGTTAGATTTATTTTAATATATATTTTTAATGAAGTGCATAGTTTGAAATTTTTAGTAGTATTAAAAGTAGTATGCGGTAGTGTTGTGGTTAATTTAAAATTCTAAAAATATAATATAGAGGCAAATATAGAAAAAATTAAAATAAACAGACTACAGCACATATTTTATGAAAGCAGAGCTTTTAGTTGTTGAGTTATGCTGACTTTTTTTATGTTTTCGTTAGCCCCAAAAATGATTAAAAGGTTCACAATTGGAACCCATTTGCCAATCAAAATTTGGTTGGTCTACTGCCGCGGGTTCGAATGGCTGCCATACAACTCCTTCTTTTATATGTACTAGAAATTACTCTACACCTAATGAAGCTGGGTGTCTTAAATTTTGACAGATATTACTACTTCAAAACAGATGTTACCACTTCAAAATGTCGACCCTTGTCTGCATATTTTTATTTACATTTATATTAAATAATAATTTGTATTTTTGGTCATTTACAGTTATGGAAATTATTTTAGGAATGGCCAGTATATACTAAATCATTCCCCCAAAGAAAAAAAAATTAGTTTATATTTCTTAAAATTTAAACAAATTTTTATACAATTTTAAATTCATTTTATATTTAATTTAAATAAGTTGTTTAACAAAAATTTATTTAATTATATTTTTAAAAAACAAATTTTTACATTTAATATTTATTTTTATGATAAGTTAAATATTTATTGTTTTTCTAGATTTAATTATATTGTTCTACTTCCTTATTATTTATAATAACAGTGCTATTTGGACCTTTTTGTGCTACAATTTTAAATGATCCTTTAATTGGTAGATTTAATTTTTTTTATTTCCTACTTTTATATATACATAATCATTTTATTATACCCTACACCTATAGAATGGGTAAAGGGGTATATTAACTTTGGTATGGTGTTTGTAACCACCTAAAGGAAGCGAGTTAGATATGGAAAACTATATATATTTGTGATCAGCGTGACCGCCTTAGTCGATATAGCCATGTCCGTCCGTCCGTCCGTCCGTAGGCACGATAACTCAAAAAATAATGGAGCTATCTTGATGAAATTTTAACTGTAGGTTACTAGGACTGAAAGTACGGCGGGGATTGCATATGGGCGAAATCGGCCCATGCGTTCGGATTCTGGACCTTTTAATCGATCGAAGGGCTAACGAACATATATAAAAAATCACGATAACTCAACACCTAATGACGCTATCTTCATCAAATTTGTGCTGTAGGTTACTAGTAATGAAACTATTTCGGAGATCGCGTAAGGTCGGGATTGGACCATGGGTTCGGAACCTAGAACTTTTTGATCGAATTTAGGCCAATCGAGCATAATTCCGAAACCAATGGAGATAGAACCTCCAAATTTGGTATCAGGGCGCCCCTTCCTATTTCCAAAGTGTCTTGGGAATTCGGGCCCCATCAGAGTAGTGGGTCGGGGACCAGCCACACATTTCCGAAGACCTTAAAGCATATCTTTAAAATTAATAAAGATAACAACTTGAAAAAATGTAGAAGCTTCCAATTTGCCACAAGAGTGTTCTTTACTATCTCTTGCGTGTTCCCCTAATTTGGGATCAATTGGAGTGCTGGTTCAGTACCCCTCTCAGACCTCCCAAGTTTTAAAGGCTTATAATCGAAATTACTTAAAATAGTTACTTAAAATTAAGATAGACCGTTCAAATTGTGT
Organism: Dolichopus griseipennis; assembly: GCA_963082915.1. Taxonomy (NCBI): domain Eukaryota; kingdom Metazoa; phylum Arthropoda; class Insecta; order Diptera; family Dolichopodidae; genus Dolichopus; species Dolichopus griseipennis. The sequence continues at coordinate 270,082,173 of OY720441.1, forward strand.
ACAAGGGTTAACTAGTACTATAAGTACAGCGCGGACTGTATAAGGGCAAAATCATCCCAAGGGTTCGGATTCTGGACCTTTTAATCGATCGAAGGGCTAACGAACAAATATAAAAAATCACGATAACTCAACAACTAATAAGGCTATCTTCATGAAATTTGTGCTGTAGGTTATTGGTAATGAAACTACGGCGGTAATTACGTACGGTGAGGATTGGACAATGGGTTCGGAACTTAGAAATTTTTGATCGAATTTAGGCCAAACTAGCATAATTTCGAAACCAATGAAGATAGAACCTCCAAATTTGGTATCAGGGTGTCCCTTCCTATTTAGTAAGTGTCTTGGAAATTTGGGCCCCATTGGAGTAGTGGGTCGGGGACCAGCCACTCAGTTCCGAGGACCTTGAAGCATGTTTTCGAAATGAATAAAGATAGTAACTTGAAAGAAATGTAGAAGCTTCAAATTTGGCCCAGGGTGTTCTTTACTATTTCTAGCGTGCCCCCCTAATTTGGGATCAAGCGGAGTGGTGGTTCAGTACCTCTCTTAGACCCCCCAATATGTAAAAGCTTATCATCCAAATTAATAAAACTAGTAACTTAAAATTAAGATAGAACGTACCAATTGTGTACAAGGGTTAACTAGTATTGAAAGTATGACGGGACTGCATATGGGCGAAATCTTACCATGGTTTCGGGTTCTGGAACCCTTGACAAGTTCAAGGACTAACAAACATATATCTTAAAAACACCATAACTCAAAAGAGATTTGCCGGTATTTTTATGCAATTTAAACTCTAGGTTACTAGTAATGAAAGTACCATGGGAAGTGGTTGTGGTCGAGTTTAGTTTCGAAGCCAAAGAATATATTTCCTATGTCCTACGTGTCTCCGAAATCTAGACTTAATTGTAGTGATTCAGCTATGTTCAAAGGTACTTGCTGCATTTCTGTAAAATTTATTTTTATATTTAAATGAGTTATATGAAAAGGTCTAAATTTGTAATTGTATTTTAGAAATACATTTATTGCATATTTTTAGCCTTTATAAGCTTTTCTATTAGGTTTATAAACTAACCATTTAAAATAATTGAAATTTTTAAAAATTTGGATTATTAAATATATTATGCTTTGATTATCTTTTTATCACAAAATTTAATAATTAGAATTTTTTTCATTTTGTAATTGAATTGGAATAAATATATTTTCATTTATTTCAAGTTTTTTTGTTTTTTAATATTTTTAAATAGATTAATTAGTAATAATTTGTTATATTTTTTAATAGATAGTGTAATTAAAAAATATTTTTAGTATTATAAAATTAATTTAGTTAACTATGTCTTACGATCAAATTAATAACAGCTTTTATGGTGTTAAAATGACTTATGGATATGTCCTTAAATTTGAACCAAATAGGTGTAGGGTATTTCTAAGTCGGTTGCACCGACTGACTGTTTCTTTACTTGTTTAAAATTAGATTCGTTAACATTATTTTGTTTTAATTTATTATTTTCTTTATTTTCGATAAGTTTTTTGCTTTTCATTAACGTATTATAATTTAATTTTTAGTTCATTTAAATAATCTTCTACATTGTAACAAACATAGCATTGTTATTCAATATTTTATATGAAAGTGTACATGTTTTCCCATAAACCAAGTCGTAAGGTGAGTAATGTGTAGTACTATGTGGTGTTGAGTTGTAAAAGTAAGTGTAAGTCTTGTCCTTCTAAGCTAATTAAATAGTCATTTAATACTCTGTGATTTCTCTCTATAGAGCCTAAAGTTTCATGGTGATAAGGTGTTGATGTTATTTTTTCAATGTTCAAAAATTTGCAAATGTTTTTTAATAATCCATTTGAAAATTCTGTATCTTTATCAGTTTTTAATTTTTTGAAACATGCATATTTAAACATGAATTTTTCTACTATTGTTTTTGCGACTGTGTAGCATCTTTAGTTTCTAATGGGTAGCGATATATTTTATTAATTCACATTGTAGTTAAGAATATATCTATGATTATTTGATGGCTGTAGTGGACCTAGAGTGTCTATTGTTATTACTTCGAAAGATGTTGTGGATGTATCAATAATTACATAATTCTCTTTTGTATATTTGGTTATTTTTAATTTATTACAGATTTCACAATTATTTCTATAATTTTTAACCATTTAATTCATATTTTGCCATACATATTTTTTCTTTAATTTGCTAATACATTTATTTATACCTCAATGTCCACCATACATTCTGTCATGATTATTTCTTATTAATTCATACATTTTTTCTTTGTTTTTTATTTGTATTGGAGGTTCATAAATTATCATTTTTAAACAATCTGTAGTTTCAGAATTGTTTTGCAGCTCATTAAAAATTTTTTTTAATTCTCGGATATCCATTATTTTAAATATGTCATCTTTATCTGCCAAAGCTAATTCTTTAATATTTAAATTGCTTGTTTTGAATAACACCTTTCTCAGAATCAATTTTATCTCTGGAAAAGATTTTTCGCTATATTCTGCAATTATTTCCTTTTTCGCTACTACCTAATTTAATTTCATTCATCTCGAGATATTTTTATACACGTATGACTATTAGTCAAAAGAGTATACTAAATTCGCCATTACGTTTGAGACGCAAAGAAGGAGGGGGGTAGATATAGACTTAATTGTATGGATCGGATCAGAATCGCGAAATAAATCAATTGAGCTATAAATGTCCGTAAACATGAGCATAACACTACACCTAATAAAGCTGTGTTTGAAATTTTGCCAAGGTAATTAACCGGATGATATAATGTTAATATTACGGTCATACGGGTATCCCAGAGTTGACACAGTCTACTCTACTACACTCTTCCTCGTTTTCATTATAAATCTTTTTATTTCTGTTTTTATTTTGATTTATATTATATTGTTGATTTCTGACGTCAGATGTTAATTTAATATTTCTTCTAAATTTTAATTTCTTTAAATACCTCATGTCTGATATTGATTTTGAATTTCAAATGTGAAGGTGATCAGTCTTTATATCTGTATTTAAGGTTTTGGTGGTTTTTTCATTATTATTTTTATTTATTTTATTTAATTTTTCCTCTTTTTTATTTTTCATTGCTCTTGTTGTTATATTTATATTGTTTTTTTATTGTATCATTTCCTTTAGTTTATGTAGAATCTAGCTTTATCTTCGAAAGTGCATCCGCATTGGTATTCATTTTACCTTGTTTGAATATAGTTTCAAATTCATAATCCATTAAATCTACATGTATTATCGCTAGTTTAGAACATGGTTTTTTATGTATAAGCAAGCTTACTAGAGGGTTATGGTCGGTATAAACTGTAAATTCTTACCAAATGATAAGGTCTAAAGTAGTTAATACCCCAATGTATTGCCAAAAGTTCCTTTTCAGTAATCGACTTTTTCAGTTTATGCTTGTTTAGTGATTTGCTAGCATAGGCTATGGGCTTATCATTTCCTATAGCTCCTTGAGATAGTACTGCACCTAACGCTTCATTAGCTTTTGTTTTAACTTTTCAAACCTTTCATTTTGTTCTTTTTCCCAATTAAATAATTGTTGTTTTTTTAGAAGTTGGGTTAGTGGCTTAGCTATTTCCGCAAAATTTTCGATGAGACTCCTATAGTAATTGCAGAATGCTACAAATCAGTATTCTCGGGTGTTAGATATTTTTTATATAACTTAAATGAGATTTTTATTGTGATCTTTTAAATTTGATCCAAATGCTATGATGTCATTTACATATAGAAATGAAGCTTCTTGTAGTCCACTTAGAGCGACTGAAAGCATTCTCTGAAAACTATTTGTAGATATTTTTAGTCGAAATGGTAACCTCTTGAATTAGTAATGCCCTTCATTTGTTGAAAACGCCTAGATGTGTAATGTAAAGGTATTTGATAAAAAGAACTTGTCATATCGAGTGCAGAAAATTACTTTCATTTTCCCAATTTATCTAGTACATCGTCCAATTTGACAATTGAAATTTGTCATTTATAATATTCTTGTTCAAGGATCTGAAGTCAATGAAATAGGAAAAGGGTATATTAACTTTGGTTTGGTCATTGTAACCACCTAAAGGAAGCGAGCTAGATATGGAAAGGTATATATATTAGTGATCAGCGTGACCTCCGGAGTCGATATAGCCATGTCCGTCCGTCCGTAGGCATGATAACTCTAAAACTAATAGAGCTATTTTGATGAAATTGTAACCGTGCGTTACTAGGACTTAAGGTACGGCGGGGATTGTATATGGGCGAAATCGGCACATGGGTTCGGATTCTGGACCTAATAATTGTTCTAAGGGCTAAGGAACATATAAAAAAATAAAGCTAACTAAACAACTAATGGCGCCACGATCATGAATTTTATGGTGCAGGTTACTAGACAATGGCGGGGATTGCGTGCGATCAAAGTTGAACCATGGCTTCGGATCCTAGAAGTTTTTGATCGAATTTAGGCCAAACAGCATAATTCCGAAACCAATGAAGTTAAAACATTCAAATTTGGTATCAGTGTGCCTCTTTCTATTTCCTTAGAGTCCTAGAATTTAGGACCAATTGGAGTAGTGGGTCGGGGACCATCCTCACAGTTCTGAAGACCTTAAGAATATCATTGAAATTATTAAAAAAAATAGCTTAAAATTAAGATAGAATTGTGTACAAGTGTTCACTAGGATTAAAAAAATGGCGCGGACTGCATATAGGCGAAATCCGAACATGGTTCCGGATACTGGAACTTTTTTATCGATTTAGACCAAACGAGCATGATTCCGAATCCAAAGAAGTTAGAACCTCAAATTCGGTATCAGGGTATCCCGTTCTATTCCCTTAGTGTCTTCGAAAATTGGAACCAATTGAATTAGTGGGTCGGGGGCAATCCACATAGTTTCGCAAACCTGAAAGCATACTTTCGAAAATAATAAAGATAGTAACTTCAAACTAATGTAGAAGCTTCAAATTTGGAACAAGGGTTATCTTTTATTAATTTAGTTAATTATCAAACTAGTATAATTTCGAACCAAAGGAGATTGAGCTTTATATTTGGAGCCTTGAAATTTTGGATGCATTGGAATAGCGGTTTGTGTGTATATATATTCGAAATTAATAATGATAAAAAAATTAAATTTGATACACTAGTTAAACTAAGAGTTTTACTATAAAATATATTATATATTATACATTATATATTAAAAACTAAATATTTTTTTAATAAACGACTAAATTATTTTTGTTTTTAATTTTTATTAAATCATATTTATATTTTATTGAATTATTACCATATGTTATATATAATTAAGAAATTGTGTACGATACAATAAGTTGTAAAATTTATTTTTATATTTAAATTAATTATATGAACAGTTGTAAATTTGCCATTGTATTTTAAAAATACATTTATTGCATATTTTGATTAAATTTTATGATAAAAAGCTAATGAAAGCATTAAACTTTTATATTTATATTATTACAAATTAGTATTTCTTTCGAATAACTTTGAGTTTAATTATATAAAATATTAAAACATAAGTAAATTAAGAGAATGAATTTAAAAATTATTGAAAATTAAAATAGTTAATCAAGGGCACTAAATCATTCAACAGGAAATGCACTACAGCAAAAAATCCTGAAACAAAGTAATTGCTGCATGTGTGTAAAATTTTATTGGATTAGATAAAAGTTTTAAATATGTAATTTTTTAATTGCATTTTACGAATCCATTTATCTCAACTTTTTTTGTTGTTTCAATATTTTTAAATAGTTAAATTAGTAAGTATTGCTAATATTTTTGAATTGATAAAATAATTAGAAAATGTTTTTAGTATTATAAATTAAATTTGGTTAAGCATGTCTTACGATCAAACTAATAAAAGCTTTTATGATTTTAAAATGACTTATCTACTTCCCATTAAATTTGAATCCTACACCTAGTATTTCTGAGTCGGATGCACTGACTGACTGTTTCTTTACTTGTTTATTTCCATCTTAACTTTTTTTTGGAACAATCATTAATGGTGTGTTGTACGGAGTAGTACAATGGTCTATTATGCCATCTTTCATTTATTTTGAGACTTGTTTTTCCATTTCTTCTAATTGGATATTAGGTGTTCTGTAGTTTTTTATATACACTGGTGTTTTGTCTGTCATCGAAATTCTTTGTTCATAACAATTATTTATTGATAACCGTTCATTTTTAAGATGAAAAATGTTCGGAAATCTATTGCAAATGTTTAAAATTTAATTCTTTGCTAATTCGTCTAAGTTATCCACTGTTAATATTTTTTTTAATCTTTCAAATCTTTCTGAATTTTTGTTATTATGATTTAAAGATAGTATACTGTATTCTTTTATTGGTTGAACTTCTATTTCTGTAGTTTTGATTGTTATTGGTGTCTCTCTTGTGTTTAAAATTTTTAATATTTTATGCCATCTGCTGGTATTAATGAATTAGGTGAAGAATACACCTTTTGCTATTTCTTTACCCATAATCAAGCTATCTTCTTATATGTCTAAATTTATTTCTAGTATTGCTTCCATTCGAGGTTGAATTGCTATATTTGATATTATTTTGATTTTCATGCTCATTGTTAATATAATATCTTGTTCTTGTTGTGATATTACTAGTGTGCATCTTTCATAATCTATTTTACATTTATGTTTATATAGGATACCATCTGTTGATATGCCAATATCTTCTTCTATAATATTGAAATCATGACAGTTTTCAAAGAGAGAAGTTCATTTCAAGTAATAATAATATTATATTAAATTATCAAAAAACGGTATTTTTCTCTTAGTGAAATTGAACTAAACACGTGTAATTAAAACAAATTTTAATATATATAAATTTTAATATATAGAAATAACTTGGTTTAAATTAATTTTTAACAAACTATTTACATTAAATAATTTATTTACATAAAGACAATAATAAATCATATAAATTCAACAAATATTAATTTAAATAAAATGGGGGACAATGGAACCCCCGACCTTTTAGGTCTAAATCCAAACGCATTATTTTTTGACAAAACAAAAAAATTAAAAAATGATGTACCAGGTCCGAAATTTTTATTAATGGAAAGAACTGAAGCTAATTTAAGTATGGAGAAAATATCGCCTTTTCTATTAAAAGCAGTAATATCATCGGCAGCAGGTGATATTAAGAAATGTACTAAATTAAGAAATGGAAAAATTCTTTTAGAAACAAAAACACTCAACCAAGCAAAAAATGTAATACAATTAAAAAATTTGGATGCGAATACAAAAATTAATATTTATGAACATGAAATGCTCAATCAAAAAAAAGGTGCAGCTTTTTGTCCAGATTTAAAATATTTTGAAAAACAACATATCTTAGATAGTCTAAAACATCAATTTGTAACAGATTATAGAAGAATAAAGCGTAAAAATAAGGAAACAAATGAAATGGAAGAAGGTGACCTCTATATGTTTACTTTTTCAACATCAGTACTTCCAGAATTAATAGAAGTTGGATATCAGATAATGAGAATACGTCCGTACATTCCTGCTCCTTTAAGATGTTACAATTGTTTACGTTTTGGACATATAACCAATAATTGTAAATTGGAGAAAAATTGTTCAAATTGTGGAAATAAAATTCATAATGCTGAAAACAATGAAATATGGGATAGACCACCTAAATGTATCAACTGTTTTCAATCTCATCATGCATTTTCAAAAACCTGTCCTATATTTCTAAAAGAAAGAGAAATACAAAAAATTAAAACGTTAGAAAAAACAGGTATACGTGAAGCAAATCGTAGATATAGACAGAGAAACCCTCTTTCTGTCAGAGAAAGAACTTACTCTAGTATTATTTACAATAATAACAATTTAAAACAATGCACATGTAAATGAAACCGTAACACTGAGACAACAACAACTTCAAAAGAGAATAAAATAGAAATAGACGCTCATCATACAAATGAAACAACATCAATAAATGCTGCCATTGAAAAAACCGAAGAGGATAATAATATTATAAGTCAAAATAAGATTGTATCAATAGCATGTAATAATATTCCAATTTTAAAAAATAAAACAAAAGTTCTAGTTAATGAAAATATTATAATACCTCCTCTTATAATTTCGAAAAGAACTTTGAAAGCTATTAAAAAAGAAAAGAGACATAAGAAAAAAAATTAAAAATTAATAATAACAAAAATAACATAAGAGAAATAAGTAGTAATAGTTTCTCTGAATCAGAAACATCTAATATAGAATGTAATGAGTAGAACTAATATTAATATTATTCAATAGAATTGTAATGGTTTATATAATCATTATGAAGAGTTTAAGTTATTAGAAAGTAAATACAATTCTTTTGTTTTTTGTTTCCAAGAGACTAGATTTAAATTTAATACCATTCCTAAATTTAAGAACTACAACACCTTTTATAAAAATGTTTTATCTGATACTGTGGCACACGGTGGAGTTGCAATTCTTATAAATGAGAGATATACGTGTGAAGAAGTGAATTTACAGTCCACTGTACAAGCAGTGGCAATTAAAATGTTTTTCCCTATAAAATTCATTATATGCAATATTTATCTCGCAGGAAGAGATAATGTTTCCTATGTTGATATTGAAAACCTAATTAAGCAGTTTGACAGTCTTTTCATATTACTAGGAGATTTCAATACATATAATCCTTTATGGGGTTCGGACAAACTAGATAATAGGGGGAAAATGGTAGAGGCTATAATCAATGCAAACTCCTTGAATCTTTTAAATAATGGAAGTTCCACACATTTCAGTTTTGCTTATAAAACTTCAAGCTGTATTGACTTAACGTTAGTAACACCCAATTCAAAATTATTTTGATTGGTTTGTAGATGAAGACCTACATAATAGTGACCATTTCCCCATTATCCTTCCTCTAGTTCATACTTTTTGTAGGACTTCTTCAAGGAAAAAATACAACTTTAGAAAAGCAAATTGGGACTTTTTTAAAAATAGCCTCAATTTAGAATTTTCTCAGAAACGATTTAAAATTATAAATGAACATGAGTTATTTTTAAGGAATAAAATTCTTCACGCAGCTAAAATGTCGATACCTCTGACAAAAACTACACAAGGGGAAAAAATGGTACCATGGTGGAATAATGTGATAGAAGAGCTTATTAAGCAACGTAAAAAATTTCTTAGCAAATATCAGAGAACCCTGGATTTGAACGATTTTAAAAATTTTATAGTCGCGAAATATAAAGCCCGTAATCTATTAGGTATTATAAAAAAAAATCATGGAAAGAATATGTAAATTCAATAACGACCATGGTGGAATAATGTGATAGAAGAGCTTATTAAGCAACGTAAAAAATTTCTTAGCAAATATCAGGGAACCCTGGATTTGAACGATTTTAAAAATTTTATAGTCGCGAAATATAAAGCCCGTAATCTATTAGGTATTATAAAAAAAAAATCATGGAAAGAATATGTAAATTCAATAACAAGCAGTACGCCTGCTTCTGAACTCTTTCAAAAATACAGAAACTAAGTGGAAAACATAAATCAACAAATATTACTTCAATTTTAGTAGATAATAAAGTAATAACCAATACAAAATATATTTCGGAAGAGTTTTTAAAAGCTTTTTATAATACTTCAAGCAACGAAAACTACGACAGTTCCTTCTTGTTATATAAAGAACAAATAGAAATAAACCCACTGCTAATTCCTGAAAATAATAATGAAAATTATAATGTACCATTTACTTTGTCTGAATTAGAAAATGCTTTAGCAGAATGTACTGGATCATCCCCAGGTCCAGATCTAATTCATTATGAAATGCTGAAAAACATGAACACATACAACCTAAAAGAACTCTTAAATTTTTACAACGAAGTATGCGCAACTGGTACTTTTCCGTTGAACTGGAAAAATGCTTTACTTATACCAATCTTAAAGAAAGGGAAAGATCCGAAAAACACGGACAACTACAGGCCTATATCCTTAACTAACTGTCTATGTAAAGTTTTAGAAAGAATTATAAACAAAAGACTTCAATGGTTCCTTGAACAAAATGATAAAATTAATTTGTTTCAATCTGGATTTCGAAAAAATAGAAGTACAATAGTCAACTTACTATTACTTGAATCTGAAATAATGGACACCTTTTCCAACAAGCGTTTTCTTGTATCTGCTTTCTTTGACATTCAAAGAGCATATGATACTGTATGGAAAAGAAATCTCTTAAACGAACTTATAAAAATAGGGCTAAGAGGCAACTTACTTACAAAACTTTCTTTCTAACCGAAAATATGTTACGTTAATAGGAAATACTTGTTAAAAAGAAAAAGTATTTGAAAACGGGGTTCCACAAGGATCTGTCCATAGTGTAACACTGTTCTTAGTAGCAATCAACAGGCTATTATCTAAAATTAAAGCGCCAGTAAAATATGCTATGTATGCATATGATTTGGTAATTTTTCTATCATCAAACAGTTTAAAATTCATCCAATCCGAACTACAAAATTGTGTAAATAGTCTTTGCGAAGAAGCAAGCATCAACGGTTTCATCTTTTTTAGATATAAAACTGTATGTATGCTTTTTACCAGAAAAACAAAAAATATATATTATCCTGATATTAAACTAAATAGGTTATCCATCAAATATGTAGAAAAACATACATTTCTTGGCATGACTTTAGATCCTAAATTAAAGTGGACGGAACACATAAAAAAAATTAAAGTAAAAGCCAGTAAAAAGTTAAACTTACTTAAAATACTCTCAGGTACAGACTACGGTTCAGATCGAAAACTTTTGCTTAGAATACATAACCTAATTGTTTTGCCAACTCTTGATTGTGGTAATGTCCTATATAACTCAGCAAGCAAAACAAGCTTGAAAATGCTTGATCCTGTACATAACATTGGTTTGAGAACAAGTACCGATGCTTTCCTCACCAGTTCTGTTATTAGTATTATTGTCAATGCCGGACAATACCCTCTGCAGTATAGACGTGAGCAACAAAGCCTAAAATTGCTTATCATATTATGTTCTTTTAAGGAACATCCATTAAAATCAAATCTAGAAAATGAGGAACAATTTTAAAAAATGAAAGAAAAGAGAAAATCTAATAGCTACCAACCGTACTATGTCCGACTCAAACTTGTAGCAGAAAAATACTCAATTCCTTATAAGTATAAATTTGACTGTAAGAAGTTTCAATCTACGCCACCTTGGCTTTCATACTTTAATATTGATCTGTCTTTATCCTATTGCAAAAAAGAAAGCACATCAGCTGAAAAATTTCAAATCCTTTTCAACAAAAAAAGTAACTCAATTTATTTAAATTATGATAAAATTTATACTGATGGATCCGTCTATAATGGAGAAACAGGTTGCGCCTTTAAACACCCTATCAGTAATAAAATCAAAGAAATCATTTACCAAAACGGGAAATTGAATTTTGTTTCATGTGGATTCCAAGTCACATGAATGTTGGGTATAATAATAAGGTGGATTTGCTGGCCAAGAAATCTATTAAACTGCCTTATGATAAAAAATTCCTTTTTTTCTACGAAGATCTTAACGAAGTTTTAAATCAAAACTTACAAAAAATGTGGAACAACGAATGGGAAAATTCAACTCTGAATAATAAATTAAGAGATATTAAAGAAACAACTGCGCATTGGAAGACGATTTTGTGCTTGAACCGAAGAGAATCTGTAGTTTTAACAAAGTTAAGAATAAGTCACACTAAAATTACCCCCAGATTTATAATCGAAAAACAAGATCTCCCTACATGTTTATGTGGTATTTTATTAACAGTCAAACACGTTTTTGAAAATTGCGCGCTTTGTGCTACTGCTCGGTCAACTTTTAATATACAGGGACTAAATAAATTATCTATAGATTCTTTTGAAGAAAGTAAAAACATCTTAAACTTTATCAAATATATGAAAATCTATGACAAAGTTTGAATCTAGCGTCTTGGAAATCTTTAATAATTTCACTTTTACAATACAAAATGCAAAATGAATAAAAATTGGAATATTATTAATTTTATATATTTAAGTTCATAATTTTAAGTTATTACTATATTTAAAATTTATAATAAAGAATATTATTAGTTTAAGAACATTATTAAAATGAAATATGTATTTTACGTTTAAATAATTTTATAAATAACTTTTTTGTAATAATTTGAAGAGCCAGTAAAAAACCTTTTTGTGTTGGCTGGCTTTAAATAAATACAGTTTATTATTATTATTATTATTTAAATCATGATTAATTATTTAGTCTTCTATTATTAGCTTTAAATTTGTTACACACTTGGTATAAAGTTGTTTATTTGTAATACCATTAATCTGGCATATTTCATCATCAACTAATTCTTGATTTATAATATTGCTTTTACATATGGATATATCTGTTCCTGTGTTTCTTTATAGAGTCAGATAATCATTATACTTTGTTCTTACTTTAATTATATTTTTGAATTTATTATTGTTATTGATGTTCATTATCTTCTTCTGTTGAATTGGCTTTGCATATTCATTTGAATGTTGTTTATATGCCCCAAATTTCTTCGACCGGAGCCGCTGAAGTTAACCTAGTTGTTATTATTATTATTAATATAGTTGTTGTTATTGGTTTGTTGCATTCGATTATTGTTATTATTAAAGTTGTTATTACGATAATTGTTATTGTTTGCTTATATTATTGTAGTTGTTATTACTATAAATTCTTCTAAAATTGTTTTGTCTGTTGAATTGACATCTGAAATTATTTTTTCTTAAAAACATGACATTATTTTGACGAGCATAATCACTTTCAACAGCTTTTTGAATCGCTTCTGTCAAAGTTTTTGGTTTTGATGATAAAACTATTGCTCTAAATGTTTCATTTCGGCCACATGTATTAAAACCTAGTTGGTCAATAAGTTTTATTATTACTCCTCTATTTTCATTACATTGTTCTGCTATTTGTAACTCATTTAATTGTGTTATGAGTGTTTCTATTTTTGTTGCAAAGACATCGATATATTGATTTACTTTATTGAGAATTTTTGCTGTATTTTTATTTGATTTAAAAGTTTTGGTTAATATATCTTTTAATTTTTGTAACGTAGTTATTTCATCTTCATTTATTAATCTGTTTTTGACTCTATATGAGAAGTTAGTGACAAGAATGAATTTTATCAATTTCGTTTTTTCATTTTCATCTTTTAAAGTTTCAGCATAGAATTTTATTAACCCTAAAAAATTTGAAAGTAGTTTTATGTCTCCTTCAAATACCTTCCATTTTTTATCCTTTTGTATTAATTACTTCTGTTTCAGTTTTGGGCTTAAAATATGTTGTAGCTTACCTTATGATTTTTTTTTAATTTTTAATATTGACTAAAAATGAATATTATCTTTTTCTTCAAAGTATTCCCAAACTTCATTAATCTCTTTATGTTTTTCTTTTATATAAGTCAAAGTGTAAGTTCTGATCGGGTTTTTATAATGTTCGTAATAAGTCTTTAAGTATTTGTATTTTCTCAAATTCCATAGAATTTTAAATTTATTCATAAGAAAATTTTTACTAAAAATATAAGTTTTCAAAATAAAATTTAAATAAAAGTTTAATAATTATACGTTTAATAACTTTTCAATGATAATATGATTTTAAATAAAGCTTACGTTAATTATTTTTAGTTTCAACCGAAATTTTCCTTTTACTGAGCTCGTCTCATTGTTGTCTTATTGACCCAGTGTTTAATTGTTTCGTATATGAAGATTATAGTTACTGTAATAATTACTTCTTTCAGAACTTCGTTTGTATGTTAATTCGCTTGTTGAACTATTGTTGACGAGGATTCTGCTGCGTATTTTTTTGTATATTTTGCCTCCTCGTTTTCTTTTATTTTATTGTACACGTGTTTTGAATTCATCAATATTTAAACTGGTTTTTCCAGCTTCTACTTCTTCTTTATGGTTTTGTTTTTCTATCTTATTCTTTTTAATTTCGTTATGTATTTTTTTTTTTTTTGTATTTTTGCAGCTAAACTGTCGAATCTTTGGTGGAATTATTCTTCTGTCTCAACTTCCATTTAATTTTAAATTTTGTCTTCCTGTCGGTTAATATGTATGCTACAACTGTTATATAATTTGAACTGGTATATTGATATTGTCCTTCAACTGGTCCTGCGTGAACTGGTGTTTGTTGTTCACTGCACTATGTTCCTGGTAAGTGCAGGGACACCATGTTATAATGTTCGTCGTAGTTTTATTATTTAGTTAATATTATGTCATTCTCTATCACTTCTGATAAGCCAAATAAATTTGTCTGATGCAAAAGTTCCTTCACTTATTTAATTACTGCAGGATGGTTCTGCTCATCAACAGGCAAAAGTGCCTTTTTAATTTAGTATTGAATATTAGATAAATTATTGGCAGATCATACAAATATAAATAGCATGATTTGACCAAAAAAAATATTAATAATAAAATTAAATATTTTGTATTAAATATTTATTACCTTGCAAATAAACTGCAGGAACATTTATAAAATAAAAGATATTCAATTTAGTTTGGAGTTAATATTAACTCTAATTTTTATTTTAAAATTCAAACCTTTTTAAAATTGTATTCTATTGAATTCATATAATTTTTATCTAGACCAATAAATTATTACAATATATTGCTTAGCTACAAATAATTATATTTGGGTTAGAAGAATATAATATATTAATTTCGAACTAATTCATTTTCATGTAAAGTTCATTGACCAGAAATATCTATATATATAAAAGGGAAAGTTTGTTTGTATGTTTGTTTGTTTGTATGTAGCGAATAGACTCCTAAACTGCCCAGCCGATTTTCATGAAAATTTGTATATAGGGGTTTTGGGTACGGAAAGAAATCGTGGCCCAAAAATTTTGCTCTAACGGACCGACAAGTTGGAGCTGTGGTGCAAGTATTTAAACTTCTTTGTTCTAAAATGAAAAAGGTTTGACCGATTCACTTCAAATTTTGTATACGTGATGCTCTTTGAGAATTGAGTTGACACTATTAACAGTTTTGGAATTTGTTAACCCATGTCGAGCCGACGGGTGGTCAAAAAAAATTTTGGGTCCAAATTTTTTCCGATTTTACGAAATTCTGCTTTAGCTTTAAAGAAATCCCCAAAAAAATTTTGTTGAGTTCCATTAACCCATTGCGGCCCAAAAGTTTTTATAGGTTTTTTCAATACTTTACTCTAAATTCGAAACGGTTTGACCAATTGACTTCAAATTTTGTATACGTGATGTTCCTTGAGAATTGAGTTGACACTATTAACAGATTTAGAATTTGTTAACCCATGTCGGCCCGACGGTTGGTCAAAATAATTTTGGAAGCTAATATTGTCAAAATTTGCGAAGTGCTGCTTTGGCTAAAAAGAAAGCCTCAAAAAAATTTTGTTGAGTGATTTGGAAGCAAATTACGTCCAATTTTGCGCAATACTGCTTTGCCCAAAGTGAAAATGTAGTTCCGTTAACCCAGTGGGGCACAGTGGCTTTTAATAGATTTTTGCGTTACTTAACTCTAAATTAGAAACGATTTGACCGGTTTACCTCAAATTTTATATGTGTGAAGCAACTTGAAAATGGAGTTGAGTCTGTTAACAGTCGGTCCTGCGATTTTTCAAAAAAAAATTTTTGGAATAAATTACGTCAAAATTTGGAAAGTAGTTCGTACTGCTTTGAATTACAGAAAGTTTCAAAAATTACTAGAATAATCCTAGAAAAATCGTTTTAAAAGGATTGCTTTCACACATTTTAAAATTTACATGTGTAAACCGTGTGTAAGTTTTGTGTTAACTTTTTGCAGTAACATCAAATTCAATTAAACCTCCATTGAGAGGCGCAGCAACGCGCACCGGGTATTAGTTAGTAAATTATAAAAATATGTGCATCATTATCATTCACATACCAAAAATATAATTTACTACAATGAATGCACAAACATTCATACAATAATTATTATTAATGAACAGATGTTACCACTTAAAAATGTTGACTCATGTCAGCATATTTATACCCGCGCATACATATATGACATCGGGTATATTAAAATTGCTCCTCCGTTTGTAACGCATCGATCTAGACGAGCTAGATATAGTGTCAAGGATACGTATCGGCTCAGAATCGAAAAATGAGTCGATCTAGCTATGTGTGTCTGTCCGTCCGTCTGTGTCTCAGCACGATAACTCAAAAACTAAAAGAGTTAGAGTTTTGAAATTTTCAAAAAATATTTTTCAATCAACTTCTAGGTTCCCTATTTTTAGGTTAAGATCGGACCAAAACTTCGGGTAGCTCTGGAACAACTAATTTTTTTAATTCCAATATTTTCATATAAAAATTTGAAAGTTTGCTATGCATCTTGTATTTAACATAGAGAGAAAAGTATGTTTGTTGTGTATTTCTCGATTTGAAAAAAGCTTTTGATTGTGTTGATCATGACATTCTTCTGTTAAAGCTCTCTAACATGCAGTGCAACTTTAGTCACATTGCTTTCTTTAAATCTTATCTCAAGAATAGGATACAAAAAGTGCGTATAGGAGACGTTGTAAGCAGTTCCAAGTTAATAAGTAAAGGAGTTCCTCAGGGGTCAATTTTGGGTCCTACACTATTCAAAATATATATTGATGACATATCTCGCTTAAACTTAAGAGGAGCCATACAACTATATGCAGATGACGATGTATTAAAATACGCCGAAACCAGTGAGGAAGAGATGAAAAATGCTATTTATTATGATCTTAATATCATAGATGAGTGGCTCATTAAAAATCGGCTTGCCCTAAATATAAAAAAAATTAAAGTTATGCTATTTCAAAATAAAAAATTTAGTGATTCAAATTTTTATTTCAAGAATAATGTTATAGAAACTGTAGTATCTTTTAATTATCTTGGTCTTATATTGGATAACAAATTAAATTGGCACGATCACATTAATTTTATAATCAAAAAAATCTCTCCATATATTTTTATTTTAAAACGTTTACAAAAATTTTTAAATAAAGAAAGCATGTATCAAATTTATTGCTCATATATAAAGTCTGACTTTATATATTTGACTCCCATTTGAAGCGGAGCATCGCAAACTTATATAAATAAATTAGATATACTTAACAAAAAGGCGATTAAAATTATTCATAATTTTCCAAAAAGGCATCCTACTAATTTGTTATATGTTAACCCTTATATTAGCTTTAATAATTTATGTCAACGTGAATTGTATTTAATTGCATTTAAAATAATTTTTAATGAAATCAAACATAATTTTATCCTGAATAGAAATTTCGATATACATAATAGAAACACTCGAAATCAATCTAATTTTTATCTTGCTTTATTCAGAACCGAAAAACAAAAAAAAAATTTTTTATATATTAGCTTAAAAAAGTATAATGAATTACCACCTGAATTAAAACTTATTGACAAATTACATTTATTTAAAAAGAAAATAATGGAGCACATTTTGCTCTCACAATTACAGTAGAGCAATGGCATGAAAGAAGTTTCTTTCATAGTATTGCATTAACATAGGTAAATTTATTTAATTTTATGTACATATATATAATGGATTTTTATATGTAGGTAGTTAAAATAAAAGTTGAAATTTAAAAATAATATTTAAAATTAAAATTATTAATTATAAACGTTAAAATTAAATACAAATTTAAAATATTATAACACCAACAGCTTAGGCTAGGTCGTAATTGAATCTTACTAGTTTATATAAACAGTGTGTAATCTAGTTTAGTTAAATAATAAGTAAATTAATACAATGGAATAATAATTATACTAATTTAAAACCAAGAAAATTTGTAAAATGTAAATCACACAATTGTATATTATGTATATTATATTACTAATAAAGAAAAAAAAAAAACATGAAATTATATGAATTTTGTTTTTTTCTTGTTTTGTTGTGTTTTTTTTTTTTGTAGATAACGATTTCGAGTCACGATTTCATATGATTTAAATGATGCGTAGTTTATTTAAGATAAGCAAAAATGAACACAAAAATTTTTTTTAAGTAAATGGCTTCATAAATAATTTATATGTATTCATATAATATGTATATGTGTAATATTTTGCATGCTTTGTATATTTTGATATTGATAGATATAATCATAATGAATATGATGATTATTATCTATCATGATGATCATTATATGAATATGATCATATGAAGCTTATTTTGCTTAAGTTTAATAAATTCGTGAATTAAAAATTAATTATAAGAGATAGAATTGAAAAATTAGAGCTAGAGTTTTGAAATTTACACAAAACATTTTTTGGACATTTTTGAGGTTCCCTATTCTTTTTGGTTAAGACCAGACCAAGGTTTCGGAGAGCTGCCACACAACTTATTTAAACCAATATGAATTTCTTCAAAAGTAATTATACCAGGAAGATGAAAATTACACAAGGTTAGTTTTATAATGAATCAAGAACTTACATATATAAAGTTTCAAAATGTTACAACTTCATTTTCGAGGGGCTGCCATACAACTTCTTTGCACCAATATGAATTTCTTGGAGACTGATTATACTACGAGGATGAAAATTACACACTGTTAGTTATATAATGAATCGAGCACTAATATGAAGTTTCAAAATGTTACGGTCCAATTTTCGGGGGGCTGCTACACAACTTCTTTGCACCAATATGAATTTCTTGGAAACTGATTATACTACGAGGACGAAAATTGCACACTGTTAGTTATATAATGAATCGAGCGCTTATATGAAGTTTCAAAATGTTACGGCCCCGTTTTCGGGCAGCTGCTATACAAAGTTGTCAATTCGATAACTGTGAATCTAATGAAGCTACGAGGTTAAATCAAAACTGGGCAGATAAAGTAATAGGTCAAGTTAGTTGGCAAAGTTGGACATCACTCGGACCAACTTTTAGGGTGGGCTATTTTTTTTTTATGATTTTTTTTTTTTTTGTTTTTAAGCAAAAATTATGGTATAATGAATTAAAAATTTAATTTTATTTTGTTCTTTTGTTTTTCAAGCAAAAATTATGGGATAATAAGTTAAATTTTTTTTAACTATTTTACTTTCTTATATTTTTTTTGTAATATTAATAATAGCATAAGGGAAATAAATAATGGTTTGTGGGTATGCACGGGTATCTAAAAGTTGACAAGGGCAACTATAATCTTCCTCGTTTTATTTATATTTATATTAAATATTAATTTGTATTTTTGGTCATTAACAGTTATGAAAATTATTTTATGAATGGTGAACATATACTACAATTTAATTTATTTATATAAATAATAATATGATTTTTTAATGCAATTAAATTAAATTAATTTAATGTAATGTAATTGATAATATAATTATTGGAACGCACTTACTGGTGGATTCTTTTTATGATGTCCATTAAACAGAACCGATTCCCGAATGCGATATTCGATTTTCCGTTCTAAAATGATTTATTTTACAATAACCTTTCCACTTAGAATATTACCGTATTTTCTTTTAGCTGATTGATTCTAGTACTTTTATAAAGCAATTTTAGTTTATTCTTTTTTAGCACATTTTCAAAAAATTTTGTGAAAATGTGCCTATATAGCTTTACTCTGTCCGTCCGTCCGTCCGTTCGTATGTTTACAAAACTGTTACACCGTTTGAAATAGAGTAAAGAAATTTTAGAGAATTTTAACGTAGAAGAATTTTTTTTTGTAGCCCCACCCGTTACGAAGCTACAGCCCCCCAAAGTTGGAAAAAGCCCTATTTTTAAATTGTTATAACTAGAGTTCTGTTAGGTAAATTTTCAATCTGAAAACGGCAAAAGATAGCTGGTTTTATAAAATTTATAAATTTTTAAAAGGCAAATGTTTAGGGTTGCCATACGGTACTAAAATTTACAATTATTCAAAACTTAATTTCTGCAAAATTTTTGGCCACACATATCTTCTACACGATGATCTATGATCTTGAAATTTTGGGAGAAGTTAGTTAGAAGTTAAATTATTAGGAGTCGGTTAACAAAATTTTTTTGTCACGCCAGGTACGCCACAGCTGGTAACCCTACCCCTAAATAGTATAACTGACCTTCAACAGAATTCACTTTATAAATATGAAATTTAAAACAATAAGAACAACTCAATATTCTTAATTTTGTTCTTTCTATTTTTCTTGTTTTTATTTTTCATTTTTGTATTCTTATACAAAAATGCAAATAAATACATTTTTGAATAATCAGCATAATGAGTTCAATTGCATTTGAACCTTTTTCTCATTTAAATAAAATATGATAGTAATTTGATAAAAGACATATGTCGAAATTACACAAAATTCAGTACGATGATTTGGTAACAAGTATACATATTGTAATAAGTGATTTTCGTTTTGTAACTCGATACTGAATTTTGTTTCGAAAGATAATTTCTAATAAAAAATTATAATTAATGTCACAATAAGTAAATTTCATTTTAGAATAAGAATTAAATAAATATGTAATATGAAACTAATGTTGTACACAAATTTAAGATCGAACAATATTATATTATAAGTACTTGTAATGCGAACTCAAATTTGTTGCGAAAGATTTCATATAATTAGTTTAAGATATTGATTATAAATACGATTGCAAAAAATTAAAGAAAGCTGAGTCTTAAGATTCCCTTCAAATAAATAAGAAGTAAATAAAATTAATTTCTAAAAGTTAATTTGTGTTTTGTGTTTTATATTTAAATATATTGCAGAACAAACGTAATTGGCGCAGTCGGTAGGATCTAACTCAAAAGAGAATAGATCCAGTGTTATCGAACCGAAAACAAAATAAATAAATATAAAAAAAAAAAGTAATATAAATTATTAAATTAATTTAAATAATAAATAAAATAAATAAATAAAAATATAAATAAAGTATAAATAAAATATCTAAAATGATAGCTAACAAAAACAAAAAAACAAAATTATATTAATTAAAAATTTAATTAAAAAAAAAATTACTATACAAAAAAAAAAAACAACAATAACATAAATAATATACTCTATGCCAAAAGTAAAAACAAGTGGTTTTGAAAGACCCCAAGTTTATAATGTACCACAAACCATAATAATAAAAATAATAATAATAACAATAGTGAAGTCAGTGATACTATGGCACAAAATAATGCACCGCTTTATTCTCTGCCATCGATCATTTAGTAAAAGATGCTCAGAGAATTCATGAATTTAGAGGAGACAATGAATATGCCCTCACATCATTTATAAGAGAAGTAGACACTATACTACCTCTTCTTGCGTCAAGTCCAACAATCAAAGACTATGTATTCCAGAGGATAATAATAAACAAAATTAAAGGGGAAGCACTAAATGTATTGCGGTGTCTAGGCGATGCAAACTGGGACCAAATAAAAGCTGAATTGGTGAACGCCTTCGGAGTAAAGGAATCATATCATCAACTATACCAGGAAGCTCTTTCAATAAAGAAAACAACCGCAAGTGAATATTATTATAAATTAAAAATAGTTTTAGCAAAATTAAATGAAAAATATGAGTTTGATTCATCTAACCCATTCTGTAGGGGTTCATCTAACCCACCAAAGGTTAATAACTCAATAATTTTAAAAACATTTATAAATCATATTGAGCCACACTTGGCTACATTAATTCTAAATAGAAAAATTGATAAATTAAGAGAAGTATATGATTTGTTAGAAAGTTCAGGGTTAGTAAACGGTAAAGTAAATTTAAATTTCCAAAACAATACTTTTAATAAATATAAGCAAAATAATCAAAATAAAAATAATTTAAAATGCTTTTTCAATCTTTAAATAAAGAAAAAAGTAATACTTTAAATCATTTGATAAAATCATATAAAGATCTCTTCTATAAAGAAGGTGATCAATTAACTTCCACTTCAAACATCCAACATGAAATAATAACTAAAACCGATAGACCTTTATTTTCAAAAATATACAGATATCCACGTATCCATGAACAAGAGATATCAATACAAATCTCAGACATGCTTAAGCAAAATATAATAAAGGAAAGTAGTTCTCCTTATAACAGCCCTGTATGAATAGTGCCTAAAAAGGAATATAACTCTGGCAAGAAAAAATGGCGCCTTATCGTAGATTATAGGAAATTAAATGCACAAACGATTGAGGGTAAATTTCCTATACCTAATCTTGAAAATATATTAGATAAATTAGGAAATTCGCTATAAGGGCTCGAAAATTGAAATTTTGCTATTTTTAAACACCAGTAACTTGAATACCTGAGAAATTTTTTTTTAGTATTATACAAAATTCAAAGCACTATAATTATATTTCAACATTTGTCAAAGGTTTTTTTAATTTTGAAGGGGGACGAAGGTACAGCCCCTGCAAATTCCAAAAAAGCCCTATATTTAAATTGATATAACAAGAGTTCTGATAGGTTTATTTTCAATTAAAAAGCGGTTGAAGCGAGCTGCTTTTATAGACTTTACAAAAATACTTCGGTTAAATGTTTAGGGTTGCCATACGGTACTAAAATTTACCACTGTGCAAAACTCAATTTTTGCAAAATTTTTTTCAACCCTACCTTGAACCGTTTAAAAGATATGTGGGGCCAAAAATTTTGCAAAAATTGAGTTTTGCACAGTGGTAAATTTTAGTACCGTATGGCAACCCTAAACATTTAAGCGAAGTATTTTGAAAACCCGTTATAAATTAATCATAAAATGGTCACGCGGTTCAAAGTTGTGGCTTATGACTCTAAAAATATGCGACGATATTTTGTAGATACATAATTCATTTTCGGTTATGACTCGCAGCTACATCAAATTTTGTTTAGTTCAAATGTTTAGTTAACAAGGAGATTAAAATCTTTTTAAATACTTTTTTGGTTTTTCTTTTGTTCTTTATCTTAACAAGAGAACTAGAATTAAAATTCTTGTGAAAAAAAAAGTTCTGTTCGAAATGAAAGCAAAACATTCTTTTATACAGTAGTTTTCATTTATAAGGAACTCGGTTGTAACCAATATTATTTTTAGAACGACAGAAAAGTAAAAAACAAAAAATTGCATAAATAATTTCTTTATAATAACTTCCGTTTATTTCAACTTTGGATATTGCAAAAATTCGGTTATGTTTATACATATATTATTATATATTTTTGGTTGTTAGATTTAACTAGATGGAGTTCAATTTGTTCGTTTCTAAGATAATCTTTGATATTAACGCTCTTAAATTCGTTATCAGATATTAATTTTTTGAAATTCCCTCTCTATGCTTTAAGTTCTCTTAGTTTTTCTATTATCGTTTGGTTGTTTCTATCATTCAGATGAAAAACCGTGGCATATTTAGAGAAACGATCCACAAATGTTAAAAAGTTTTGTTTTGTATTGGTATATATGTCAATATGAATGATCTCTTTAATATCTTTAGGTGTTTCTGTAAGTTCGAATTTTCTCTTTATTGGCCTTCTATCATATTTAACTCAATTACAGATATCACAATTATTAATATATTTATTGACAATATTTTTTAATTTTGGAAAATATATGACCTTTTTCAAACCTTCATAATTTTCGTTAATACCGGTATGGCTTTTTTCGTTTTTACGATATTTATGTATTTGTTTGAGAGTCTCTTCTTCTGTCGTCATATCTTTGTCAACATAATTACATCTAACGAATTTTATGTTATGACAGTTCCTTATACGGTTCAATTAATTTTCTTTGCACAATATTATATTTATGATTATTTAATTCAGCAAAAATTCCTATTTTACCTTTGCCTATATATCTTCTACATATATCACTCAAATTGTTATTTATATTTTCGGAATTCAAAAATATCCTTTTTATACCCTACACCTATAGAATAGGTAAAGGGGTATATTAACTTTGGTATGGTGTTTGTAACCACCTAAAGGAAGCGAGCTAGATATGGAAAATTATATGTATTTGTGATCAGCGTGACCTCCTTAGTTGATATAGCCATGTCCGTCCGTCCGTCCGTCCGTAGGCACGATAACTAAAAAAGTAATGGAGCTATGTTGATGAAATTTTAACTGTAGGTTACTAGGGCTGAAAGTACGGCGAGGATTGCAAATGGGCGAAATCGGCCCATGTGTTCGGATTCTGGACCTTTTAATCGGTCTAAGGGCTAACAAACCCCTTATAAAAAATCCCGATAACTCAACAACTAATGACGCCGTCTTCATAAAATTTGTGTTGTAGGGTTCTGAATGTAACAACAGCGGTAATTTCGTACGGTGGATAATGTAAAATGGGTTTGGAACTTTTTGATCGAATTTAGGCCAAACGAGCATAATTTCGAAACCAATGAAGATAGAACTTCCAAATTTTAGTATCAGGGTGTCTTTTTCATTTTCCTTGGTGTACTTGAAATTTGGGCCCCATTGGAGTAGTGGGTCGAGGACCCGCCACATATTTCTGAAGACCTTGAAGAATATCTTTAAAATTAATAAAGATAGCAGCTTGAAAAAATGTAGAAGCTTTAATTTTGGCATAAGGGTGTTCTTTACT